>OZ012673.1:39512894-40712894 GCA_963942505.1 Lordithon lunulatus
TGTTTGTTGTTTATTATTATAAAAATAAACTGTGCCAATTTGTGTCTATCATGTTTATTTATTCATATCAATTTAAATCATTCTATTTTACATTAATTAAATTTTTCATCAAATGTAAGAATTAAATCAAGTGTGAGAGGAATTATTACAGAAGCATATTTCTTGCAGATAATAATTTAGAAAATGCCTCTATTTACTTTCTTAGTTGGGAACATTTTACATTCTTAGTTGGGAAAATAGGAAACCCGGCTCAGTGACTTCGTGGTTAGAGGCGCCGTCCGTCTAGTCTTAAGAATTAAGAATTCAAACGCCGTTGTGGACGAAATTTTGCGAATCAGCTTTCACAGTTTGTCAGAAAATTTCTGTGACGTTAAGGTAAATGCTAAGTGATTAAACTCCTCTGAACATCTCCCTTTACCAGCAGAAAAGCCCCTCTCTGACTGATGACTATAAAAGAAAGAAGTTCGTCTAAGCACTGAGGACCAATATTTCAAACCCCTTTGTGGAAGAAATTTCGCGAATCACCTTTCACAGTTTGTCAGACAATTTCTGTGACATTTAGTGATTTGCCAAGTGATTAAACTCCTCTGAGCGGAAAAGCTCTTCTCGGACTAATGACTATAAAAGTTTATTATTATATAAATATTATTATATAAATAATCAATGTCCAGAAGATAAAATCATACTTTTTTTTGACGTTAATCTAATGATTATAATTCATCAACTATATATTCATTTATATACTATTTATGAATATTATTCTCTGTATACACACTAACACACTCACTATAGACAAATACACTACCCATGGATTAATATACCAAAATACAAATCATACTCTTATAAAAATTGTAAATATTATTAATAATATATAAAAATAAGTTCAGATGTTTTTTAATAGACCCGTTGCATTGCAACAGATTTTTTACATTTTCATAGGTATGACCGATAAAGCGTTATACATTATATTATAGATATTAAATTCTGGTTTAGTTCATGTAGCTCTTAAAATAGTTATTTTTATTAGCCCCAGCATCTGCACGGGTTGGATGAGTTGCGGTGCTCCGCACATACAATATTACATAGCGAATTTGTTTGTAATAAAAATTTATTATGGCTTTATGCTGTAAAGTTTGTATGAACGGCGAAACAGCCACATGTCTCTTTTATGATAAATATACAGTTGAATATAAGTTGCAAATATACACAAACGTGAATTTTGAAGCAAGCTGTTTGATCTGTACTACTACTACGTTTATTAAAATTTCCATTCGATGCGCGCACGGGAAGTTAATATTGCGAGAGGAACTTTTTGCGTTATTTTCCCCGTGTATCTCGGGACCATTAGAAAATAAGGACCGCCTCGTGATATTGATTTTCTCTCTGAAAACTTAGTTTAGCTAAAAATTATTGGAATAAAAATATACAGTGAGATTAAGTTATCAGCCGTAAGAGACAAAAAAAGTAAATTATGTAAATAATTGGTTCGAAATTACTTACACGGGGGTTTTTGAGCTTATTGATTACAAATCCAAATCGGGCTATCTGAATGAAGAATAACCAGATATATCAATATTAATTAATAATTTCTCAAAAATGTCACTCTCCGGTAGGACTCGAACTTACGTATCCGGCTATCGCGGCCGTCACGTTACCAACTACGCCACGGAGGGAACCCACGTCTCTGGCTATCGAGTCCCACCGGAGAGTGACATTTTTGAGAAATTATTAACATTGATATCTCTGGTGAATCTTCATTCAGATAGCCGTATACGGCAAGAATCCTTCACTGTAAATTATATTCAACATTATCCTAGAGGAAATAGCCATTCAAAAATTTCACCTTCTATTAGTCACACATCGACACGGCTATATGAGCGAAATCCAAAAAACCCATTGGACTCATATATATATATATATATATATATATATATATATATAGATATATATATATATATATATATATATATAGATATATATATATATATATATATATATATATATAATATTATTTTGAGAGCTATTTCAAATGATAAAATGATATTAGCAATAAAACTGGCACGTATGAAGTCAGGTATCCATGTCTGATCACCGGCTGATACGCTACGCCCTAGCTTTCATACCACGTGAACTCAGAAATCCACAAAAAACTAATAAACAACAATTTTGAGAGCCTCTGCACCCCCTTGGTCGAGTGCAGAGATCAACTGCCTTCGATCCAAGGCCAGGAAAACTATCAACAAGGCCAAAAACCATAATGATATAGTTCTATGGGAAACCTTTAGGGAAGCCCGTAGACAATTCAAAAATGAAGTCAGGAAGCGACAAAGAAATACATGGAGAGCCTACTGCAGGTGGCATTGAATCCACAGCAGCAGCTGCTCGTTTGAAGAGAGTAATCTCTAAAGACCCTGTTCAACAACTCAACTCGCTAAAACTACTCCCGTTGCACCTTCACGGTAACACCCTCCCAAACTATCGAGATACTCCTAGACACCCACGTTCCTGGCAATCAACCTGGAGGTCTCAACATAGTAACCGATCCCCATCTACCTGATGAAGAAGATTGGCTGCTAGCTGACCAAATGATAAGTATAACTAAAATAGAATGGGTAATAGCTAGCTTATCCTATTTTAAGTCCCCAGGACTAGAAGGAATATTCCCAGCACTGCTACAATGGGGGTTAACCTTCATTATAAACACATTGGTATATATATATATATATATATATATATATATATATATATATATATATATATATATAAAGGTTGAATTGTTTTTAGGTACATACCCAATACATGGCAAGAGGTCAAAGTGACTTTTATACCCAAACCAGGCAAAATAGATTACATACTTGCCAAGTCATTCAGGCCCATCAGCCTACGTTGGGAAGGCTCTGTGATCGTGAAATCGGAGGCGGCCCGCTGAGAACGTACCCTATACATCTAAAACAGCATGCCTACCAACCAGGTCGCTCAACCGAATTAGCCCTACATCTGGTGACTTCTAGAATAGAGGAAACACTGGAGCATAAAAGTTCGTTGCTTGCTACCTTCAATGAGATTGAAGGTGCTTTAGACAAAACAACATTTAAGAGTATAAATAATGCTCTAATATCTCATGGGATTCACCCCACTATGAGGGGCTGGATAAAAAATATGCTTGGTCTAAGAATAATTTAAGTAATACTAGATGATGTATCATCACAAAAAGTTGCAGGAAGAGGCTGTCCTGAAGGTAGAGTTCTGTCACCCCTTTTGTGGGACCTTGTAGTTGATAGCCTCCTCCTGGATTTAAACAACTCAGGATACTATGCCCTTGGCTATGCTGCCGACATAGTGATCATGATAAATGGCAGTTTTGAAGGTGTACACGCAATCTCATGCGAATTGCCCTAAAGGTTGTTGAGAACTGGTGCGATAGCCACTCGCTAACAGTAAATCCAAAAAGGACAGATCTGATACTGTTTACGAGGAAAAGGAAACTCGAGCTCATGAACATGCTAACTCTCTTTAATTTCCCTCTGACACTCACAGATAAAGTAAAATATCTAGGATTAATTATGGATACAAAACTGGAATGAGCATATAACATCGACGCTAGAAAAAGCCTGCATCTCATTTTGGCAATGCCGCAGGGCGGTTGGTAAAACATGGGGCCTGTCTCCCAAGATCACCCAATAGATATATACCGCGATCATAAGACCAACTATCGCATATGGTGCAATAGTCTGGTGGTCGAAAACCAAACAAGACACAACAATCTCGAAGCTATCATACATCCATGATGCGGATGACGTGTCTTGCCATCACCATGAGAACAGCACCCACAGCAGCTCTTGAAGCACTGTTATGTCTACAACCACTCGAGTTTCTTATAAGGGAGACTGCATTAAAACAGCATTAAGGCTATGTTCGCTCAACCTGTGGCATGATAAAGGTAGAATCATTGGTCACAGGAGCATACTAAGTGAAACTATCACCTCATAGAAGGTAAGTCTGCTGGATCGATCAAACAACATACTGGCATCGAGGGGAACGATATAGCAGATGAGCTTGCCAGAAAGGGATCCTCACATCCTCTAACAACCCAAGAGGATGAAATACTTTCAGCAGGTACTAATAATAATAGAGTATAGGACACATGCTCTTCACAAGGTAAGATGGCGAGAAACGCCGGGCTACAAGCAATCAAAGGTGGCAATTAGGCAACCTTGTAAAATTGCAGCTACGGCCCGCCTTAACTTATCTAGAACTAATCTGAAATTACTGACCAACATCCTAACTGGCCACTGCCGGCCAAACAAATACCTACACACGATGGGTCTGGCAGACAGCCCGTTATGTAGAGGGTGTAATGAGGAACTAGAAACAGCAGAGCATGTAATGTGCCTCTGCCCAGCTCTAGTAAACACTAGGCATCTAATACTAGGGGAGTGCTGGTGTAAGTCAGATTTGAGTCAATATCTCTACTACCCTTAATCAAAACAAGGTTTCTGACAAAGATTCCTAAGTCATAGTTCTACAGAGAGCCGATAAATAGCAGCATTTCACTATGCCTGAATCAAGATCGGCTGTTTCTGTCAAAGCCAACGTGGTGCAAGTCTGTCTTACGTCTTCTACCAAGTCAACAACTTCCTTAAAGGCACCTTACACGGTCAGTAATACTATCAGTATTCTAAAATATTGACAGTAGTATTGATCGTGTAAGGAGTAGTATTGATGGTTTGAGCAGAATACTAACGTGAATCCGGAGAATTGATTGGTTGACCAATATTGAAGCAAATACTGATATTATTAGGAATGCGAGTATTATAAGTGTAAGGTGCCTTGTAGAATGGGCACCAATCATCAATAAACAAACGTTGTTCATAGCTGTGGCATATATTAGTTTTTCTTAGTATCTTTTACTTTGCGTTTGGGGCCTCGAAAATAATTCTAATGCCATTTCCAAGTCTATTGACCGTTTTCTCCAACGTTCCTTAATTCTAGATGCTACTTAGTATGTTAGTATGGCCGGCCACGGCAATGCGAAATTACAGTCCATCAGCACCAATGCAAACTCTCTAGGCAACACCTAGATTTAGGAGATGTTGATGAAAACTGAGATATGTGTATGTGTAGATATGTGTAATTCTAAAGCAATAATTAGATCTTAAATCCGAGAAAAAATATGCAACCATACCGCATTATGAATTGCTATTGAAAAGTAAAGGATGAAAGGTGTTCTACCATATTATCACATAACATAACATAACAAACCATAAACAAGGATAACCAAAGATAATTTAATTCAAGTTCAAAACACCTATATAAACGAAATTACACATAAAAAATATTCATTAAAAACGCATAAAAAACGAATAGGAATATAAACGTAGGAGAATGTTTAAGTTTCCAATTCACACCCGGCACTGTAGGTCATAATTTCTTTATATATAGAACGCTAGTGTAAAAAATCAACATCAATTGATATAATCAATTTCATAGGTGTCAACGTGACGATTGTGATTATAAAGACATATATACACAAAATAAATAAATAGTTTTATTTTATTTTATTTGATTTTATTGTGTTATATGAATTTGTTATTTGTGTTCCGTCACATATCTCGGTTAATATTATGAATGGAGGATGATAAATAACTTGTATATTTTAGTACTTTGATTTATTGCATTGGGCATAATTGTGGGGTATTTTTTCTTGTATACCAGCACTTAAGTTTTTAATTGTGTCTTTGTAGACATTCCCAGCTATTACAGTCCCTTTTTTGAATATAGTCTCTGGTGGTGGAGAGCTCTTATGAACTAATTGCTGGTCTCTTATTGCATGGGCGGATCTCAGCCGAGTGCTGAGGTTTCATCAGAAGTATATCCCCATGGATAACCTTCAGGCTATTACCTTGTATCGATAAAAAAAATGATGACGCGGTCAAGTTGCAAATCATTCATATATAATTGTGGGGTATTTTTTCTTGTATAGCCGCTCTTAAGTTCTTAATTGTGTCTTTGTAGACATTCCCAGTTATTACAGTCCCTTTTCGGCATATAATCTATGGTGGTGGAGAGCTCTTATGAGCTAATTGCATGGACTCTTGTTTCATCTCGCCGTGTGCCGAGGTCTCATCCAAAGTATATCCCCATGGATATTCTTCAGGCCATTACCTAGTATCTATAAAAAAAAGTATGACACTTCTGCGATCAAGTTGGAAATCATTCATATTCGCCTCGTTAAACTGATATAAAAATGACACATGTTAAGCGATTGGAACTAAAGTTAGAGATGACACTATGAAATGACTCAGAAACTTGATATCGCAATAGCATATTGTTTTCATGCCTTGGTAGATAACCTAAGAATTTTTGTTTTTAAGATTTTACTATAAAGGGTGTTTCAGGAGGAATCTCCAATATTTTAGGAGGTGGTAATATGGAACATTTTAAATAATCATATCATAATAACAAGAATTCAATTCATAGATACAGAGATCCTGTAAGTTTGAATTTGGCGCAAACATAAAATATAAATAATCTCAGTAGTCTTGCATGACAATTGAATCCTGATGCAGATACATGACATTAAATATAAGTATTAATTTGTTGTCCAATATTGCACTGTTTAGCATACCACACGTATCTACCCATGCAGAATATTTCAAAATGATATTTGTTTATGGGTTCTGCAATGGAAATGCAGTTGCTGCTTGTAGAGAATACAACAAACGATTTCCTAACCGCAGAGTACCAAATTTAAAAGTGTTTATTTGCATATTCATGAAATTGCATGAGACTGTTACAGTACCCAGATATATATGCAGTATGCTGTATATACTGCCAATGTACAATCTGAACGTGCAAATGAATAATATGTAAACGAAGGTGGATCGGTCTAAATGCTCACGTTCATTGGCCCCGGACCTTAACCCTTTAGATTTTTGCATTTGGGTATAACTATAAAGCAACGTCAAAGAAAAATTTATGAATAGTACTGCCCTCATAAAAGAATGACCACACGACGTGTAAGTGGTGTCAGCGACACGTAGTATTGGCATACGACTTTAAAAGTGCATTGTCGCCCACCTACAGTAATAATGCACTTTTATAGTAGTAGTTTTTGAAAATCTACTTTGACTTCATTCTTCGTGTGTTTAATATCATTTAAATATTAATAAATGTAATCAACAAGCCAATTGCGTTTGCTTATCACCTTATGTTAGTCTTTTTGTGAGTAACATTCCAATAGCTATATCTCTGTAATCCTTAATACTTGGACACATGTTTATAAAAACTTTTTTATTTTAAATTTTCCATATTACTACCTTCTAAAATATTGGACATTGCTCCTGAAACACTTTGTATATTTACTTTACATTCAGTTTTCTTGTATGCAAGGAATTTATTTTATATTCTATATTATAGGTATCTTTTCATTATCACCTATTTCAATCTAATTCCTTCTCTTAAAGTATCATTCTGCCCAGAAGAAAAGGACAAATACCATTGTCTCTCCTCATGTTTTTCTTGATGGTACCGTATATTTCTTTTGCGGCATGTATAATAATATTTTTTAAACTTGTCCGCTTGCTATCTACATTAATATAATGATCATACAAGAGAATATGTAAATAATTATGTAATAAGTTCCTTGTATAGTTTGGCGTGATTTTCTTATCGGAGTTTGTCCCCAATATTTATGTTTTATGTAACGAACGTTTGAAATGTGTACCAAACAAATTAATTAGCATTTTTGGGGTTAAAACAGAACTTACAAACTTTCAAATAAGAGACTAAAAAATTGAGAAGCCGTCGCCAGCGCCGGCGACGGAGGAGAGCATGGAAGCCCTAAAAAAATGTGGAAGGTAGTAGATGAACTGGAAGAGGAGGTGAAGAAAACCTGAGTATCACGTGAATGAGAGCGATTTACAAGCTAACTGCGACAATGACATAAAATAGACTGGAAATCGAAGTGGACAGAAGAGGGTTACTGACAGATTTTCACACTAGCAAGAATGTCGGAGAAAATGCTGGAGTGGAAAGGGAGAATGTATTCGGTTTCTGTGAATTTGAAAGCATCATATGACTCAGTTCCTATGGGTAAGCTAGTAGAATGTATGGAAACGTTAGCGATGGCATATAAAACAATGGAATGGTTGAGAAGGATATACAAAGAATCATGGGTAAAAGTGAGTGAAAGGAGAAGTTTATTTTGAATGAATGTGGAAGTAAGGCTGCGATGCCCTCTAATTCCTGTCCTGTTTCATATCTGTATACAAGTTAGTTGGAGGAGATGTTAAGGAGAGGGCAAGAGTATTATGGTAGGAAGGAAAAAAGTATGGATGTTAGCATATACGAATGTTATGGTGCTTGTGGCTAAGAGAGAGGAAGAGATGCAAGATATATCGAATGGAGCGATCTTTTGATAGAAAAGTGTTAATACTGAATGTAGAAAAAAACCAAATCGATGACGTTTAGAAATAAGGGTAGGGTGGGTAGAGCGGAAGAATTGAAATGGAAGGGAATAATGATTCAGTGATTGAAAGAGTGAATTGCATTAAGTAGTTAGGCTTTTGGTTCGACTACATTGGTGGGTCTAGGAAGCATTTGGAGTGAGAGGTGTTAATGGCTTTGGGGATGGCGAAGAGAATGATAGCCTAGTAATATCTGGGATGCATGTGTAAAGCCAATATTGTTGTATGTAGTGAAAGTGTCGGGATTTCTAGGTATTTAAAAGCACCGTCATGCTCCTACAGGAAACAAATCGAATGCGCATGTGATTGCAGGAGTTGGGAGAAGGTGCGGGAGGCGTGGATGAGCTGTAAGAGTAGGATAGAGAACGGATGGAAAAATGATAAAGGAATGGTGTATGAAAAAGTGTGGATGTCTGAGGTATGGGTGAAGGAAAAGCTGAGAGGAATGAAAAGTGTGGGAAATGAAGTCAGGGAAAGAATGTGGGATGTTGAGTGATAAGAAAGGCAAGTGAGAATGACGGAGAGCTAGTACAACACTGGTTATATAGAGTGACCAGTGCGGGGAAAAGCTCCCAAGCTAAATAACCAGAGGATGGTGGAGCATATAGGACAAAGTATGTATGGAAAGAACCAACTGCGATTCAGAAGAGAGAAGACGGAAAGTGTGGATGGGGCAGGGATACATCACGTGAGTACTGTATAGTAAGGGGAGGGACACGTGGTAGCATCTAAGCAACACCTGTGAGGGTGTGAAAGCAGAGTGAGTGGCGGAGTGCAGAAAGGTCAGTGAATGATTAAGAGAGGATGAGAAATTCGTGGAAATCTGCAAAATAGCGTCAGAGAAACAGTGGGCGAAGAAATAGTGGGGGGAAGGGTATTTGTCAAGTTTGAGGGTTATATTGTACTATTTTATAATATTATGTTCATCTGGGTTGAGCTGGGCAGTTCGAGTGCGAGACAGGTGGTGCGAAGGGAGACGTTTTCCCGGAAAGAGGTGGAGGTGGCTCTGGCACAGTTAAAGCTAGGAAAGGCCGCGGGGGAAGATAAGCTGAAGGCAGAGGCTTTCAAAAAGCTACCGGAGGAAGGAAGGGAGAAGGTGCGGCATAGTATTAACAAGGTGTGGAGTGGAGAGGAGGAAGTGCCGGAAAAGTGGCGTGTGGGGGTGGTAGTCCCGGTTCATAAAGGGGGAGAGGCCTCGGACGTTAAAAACTATAGGGGATCACCATTATGAGTGCCGGTTATAAATTGATGATGACTATGGTGAAAAATAGAATGGATAGGGAAGTGGAGCAAAAGGGGCTGCTGCCGGAATGCCAGGGTGGATTCAGAAGGGGAAGAGGGACGAGGGAGCAGATTTTCACGCTGGCGAGAATGGTGGAGGAAGCGCTGGAATGCAAAGGGAGAGTTTATGCGGTGTTTGTGGATTTAAAAGCGTCGTATGACTCAGTTTCTAGGGAGAAACTGGTGGAATGTATGGATAGATTGGGTATGGAAGAGGAAGGAGTGGAGTGGGTGTGAAGGAAGTATAAAGAGATATGGGCGAAAGCAAGAGTGAGTTGAGAAATATCTGAGAAATTTAGGGTGAATGTGGGAGTAAGGCTGGGGTGCCCGCTGAGCCCCCTCCTGTTTAATCTGTCCACGAGCGAGTTGGAAGAGGTGCTGAGGAGAGGACTGGCAGGAGGGGTCGTGGTGGGTAGATTCAAGGTGTGGATGTTGGCGTATGCAGATGACGTGGTGTTGGTGGCCAAGAGAGTGGAAGAGATGCAAGAGATGTTGGAAAGAATGGGTTGGTACTTGGATAAGAAAGGGCTAGTGGTGAATGTGGAAAAGACCAAATGGATGTTGTTTAGGAATAGGGGCAGGAGGGGTAAGGACGAACGGCTGAAATGGAAGGAAAGGCTGATTGAGAGAGTGAATGGCTTTAAATATTTGGGCTTTTGGTTTGACTGTGGAGGAGGGCTTAGGATGCATGTGGAGTGTATGCAGGCGAATGCAAGAATGGCTTGGGGGATTGCGTGCAGAAAATGGGGGAGCTTGTGGGGTGGTAACCTCGTAATGGCGTGCAAGATCTGGGATGCGTGTGTAAAACCTATGTTGTTGTATGGAGTGGAAAGGGAGCAAGGTTGGTTTCTGAAGAATCTGCTAGGGCTCGAAAGGTCGACACCGAGAGTAGTACTGTTGCAGGAGACAAGTCGTATGAGTATGTGGTGGGGGTCGTGTGTGAGGGTTGTGAAGTTTATGAAATTATGAAATATTGCAGGATTTGGGCGAGGAAAGACTGGTACGGGGGGTATGGATGAGGTGTAATAGTAGAACAGAGAGTAGATGGAGGAAGGATAGAGAAAGGATGTATGAAAGAGTGGGTATGTCTGAGGTGTGGGTAGAGAAGAAGCTGAGAGAAAGGGGTAGCTTAGGAACTGAGATAAGGGAGAGACTGAGGGATATTGAGTGGCAAGAAAGGCAAGTGAGAATGGCTGAGAGCTCATACAACCCTGGCTACGTAGAGTGGCAAGTGCAGGGGAAACTCCCGAGCTACTTAGCCAGGGGAGAGTGGAGCAGAGAGGACAAAGTATGCATGGCAAGAGCGAGGTGTGGGTCAGAAGAGCGAGGAAGAAAAATGTGGATGGGGCTGGGGTACACCGAGTCTGCGCTGTGTAGGAAGGGGAGTGCCACGTGGGTGGCACCTTAGCAAAGAATGTGAGAGAGTGAAAGCAGAGTGGGTGGGAGAGTGCAGAAAGCTGAACGAATGGTTAGGAGAGCATGGGAAAGCCGTGAAAATCTGCAGGAGTCTGAAAATGTTAATATTTATTTTTTTATTTGTTTTTTAGTTCTTTCTGTGAAAGTATTGTTTTTATTTGCGGCTGGAATTTGTAAAGGGAAGGGTTGGGCTGATATGCCAAATAAAGGTCTTTTTTTTATAAAACTAGATTCTACATAACTATTATATTATACTCAAATAAAATTAACGACAAATCATAAATAATTATAATTATAAAATGAATATTCATTAAACTTAATTAATAACACATGATCTATGTATTTATATAAATATACTGTTGAGAAGATTTGTAAATTCTACTTTAATATGTATATCTCATTCATTCGGAATGTATTATGGCTACTACACCAGATATTTTATTACACATAAATTTTAAATTCGGTGCCTTGCTGGATTAAATCCGTTGTCGGCGTTCAATTTTAGACGTCCCCATTTTTCTTAAATATCTGCGTGATTGGCCCCCCAAAATAGACCTCTTTTTCGCAATTTATTGTGCATCTGCCCACGCACATTTTATTGCGTTCCTGGCAGAGAGAAATTGATCCTCGAGACGAAGTTGCTTGTAAAATTTATCTCTGATTCTGATAGTTATTGATGGGTGGTCAATTCATTGTTATTACCAAATGAATTGAAACTTTTTAATGGATTTAACTCTGAAATATTCAATGAGAACTGATACGTTCGATATGTCAGCATCGCTCTGTTTTGGAACAAGGTTCGTGCGTTATGGAATTATGAAACATTACTGGAATATCGACTAATAATAGTAATAAATTACTAAAAACAGAGGCTGGAAATTAATTTAGTAGTATGAAAATTAACATGTTTTCCATTTATTGATTCGTAACATTTTCGTGTGTGGCATAATATTATGAAACAGGACTGGAATGCCGACTAATAATAGTATTACATTTCGAAAAAAAATACAGCTAAACATTAATTAAGAGTTATTAACAGAAATAGCTGACATGTGGGATAAACTGATGTAAACTTAAAATATTAAATTAGACAGAACGAATCAGCGAACAGAAGGAATATTTATGCTCACAAAATACGAATATTCACTTAAAATTTAGTTTAGTTAGTACTTTTTTCGACACAATAAACAATATTATTGAATATAATCCTCTGAAATTGACTCCTTATTTATTATTTTATATCACTATAAACTCACATTTAGCTATATAATTAACATACACTACAAAATGAGGAAAAGATGTAATTTTTAATTAAATAATTGGTTTTTGTTCTTATGGATGTGTTGCTGATGTATCAACCAACATCAGCAACACATCCATAAGAACAAAAACAAATTCTTTAATTAACAAGAGAACGAGCCACCGGACTGTTAATTTGAATTTCTCTGCATATTTATTGCATCCGTAGTTTATTTGTTAAATTATGTATCACAATTGGCAATAGTATTATTTTATTGTAATTTACTTTTCTTACAACAATTTATATGAATATAATAATAAAAATAAATATGCCTACCTACTTCTTTTGGATAGTGTTGTTTATAGTGATATATAATGTAAACTCCAATCAACTACAAACGGCCGGCGTGTGATATATAAAATTAATTGATATATGTATGGTTATTTTCTGTATATAAGATAAGCCCAGTAATTTTATTTTACTTATTTCCTAGTAACTACGTGTTCATTGCATAAGCAAACGATTGCATTATTTTCTTGGTTTTAATATCCGCTGGTATTTTATATAACCGATATGACTTATGATAATTGTTACTTTATATTTAATAGTATTAAACCTTTTATTATTGTTAATATAATATATTAATGATTAATAATTTAAAAAACAAAACAAAACAATTGTAAAACATGTAGATAGTTCCCATATTTTTTGGACCATAAGACAAGGAGCGTCTTACATAGACAAAATCGACTTAAATTTCGGATACCTCTAAAAAATATCCGACCATAGTCCGTAAGTAACATGTGGTTAGTTCCGTGTTTTTCGGACCATAAGACAAGGAGCGTATTACATAGAAAAAATCAACAACAAATTTAGGGTACCTCTAAAATTTATTCGACCATCGTCCGAAAGTAACATGCAAATGCAATTCTTTATGCTGTATTCAACAATTTTATGCTGGAAGAGTGGAATAAATTAATGGCAAATCCAAATCATGATGTTACAAGAACAATATTTATGAAATGACCCAATAATTTCTGTTTCTACCTTGGTAAAAAATGCATGGAAAGCAGTGGAAAAAGAGGAGTTATAAAGGTATGTGATAGATTGTACCGAAGATGACGCAATTTGGCTAGTGATGTGGATTGATGGGAAATCGGGCGTCGCTTAAGTACACACAATAGTAGTAACAATAGTACAGATGAAAGTTATAGAAACGGTGACATTAACGAGTCGAGTGTTAGTACCGGGAATGAATATTGATTAACAATAAATAAAAATTAAGTAATAATTTAAAAATATATTTTTTATATAATATATGTACATACTGTATAAAAATATATTTAAAAAAAAATTCTTCTAAAATTCGCTTGATAAATATGAGGTGCATCTGATCAGTCGTTAAATATTAATTTGTTATAGTTTCAATAGTAACATATATAGTATCTTAAAATTATTTTAAGGGACCTCACTGGTTTATCTACATGTTAGTACCTCAAAGTAAGATTACAAACCAGCCGTTTGCTTAGCAAATAAGCGAGGCTTAATGTATCTGCAACATTTGCTTATTGCCCTCGGGCAGTTTGCAAATTATCCTAGGAATTATTTTTAAAAAGAAGGATTATTCTTTACTTGGTTGATGTTCTATATTGATTATTTCAATATAGTTAGTAGAAAATGCTTTTCATCAACAATTAATGCTTTAGATTGACATAAATTATGAAATGTTTGAAAACGGAAAGTGATATTCATGTCATCAACTAGACCAGGGTTGGCGACCTTTTTCAGTATGCGTGCCAAAAAATACAACCTTATTTATAAAATTGCTGACGAGCCAACCTATTGGTAATATTAAAAAAATATAATTAATACAAATTTGATAAAAAAAAAACTTTTGCAGAATTTTATTAAATCGCTGTACCAGCAAAGTTTCGCGATCTAGCAAATTATTCATACGTGCCACTACAACCCATAAGTTCGCCACCCCTGATCTAGACTAATGAATACATTAGGCCATATATAATCAGACCTAATTATACACACAAATATCTACCAATAAGTATAAAAATAACGTTATTGAATACTAAAGTTAAAAATATTCATGTATTGTAAGTCCTTATCTTTATGTTTAATGCGATGTGTTACTCACATGCAGACGAAATAAGCCGAATCCAACATAAATGCGCCGCGGCGTTCAAAAACACATGTTAAAACAAATTTCGCGTGACTCAGCTCTGATAAGGGCTGCGTGGGCGGTCACACCACCGGGGTTCGCGGGAAACTGGTCGCCGGATGGCAGGAGCGCGACTGCAGCGAGGGGGCGAACACACTTGTTGCGAATCGCGCCTGCGATCCGGCCGGCTAAGTGGAACACATCGGAGGATAGTCAAGGTAAATGCCCCGGAGGTGCACGCCGATTACCTAAAAGTATGATAATTGTAAAATCACTGCAGTCCAACAGAAGACAATCGCGTGCGCGAAACAAATCTCTTCAGGGGCTGGGCTGCCGAGGTTGCGAAATGTTCGGCGGTCACGGTTTTATTTATAACCGCGGTGCGGATTAATTAAAGTGCGGGGCGCGGTGATTCCGCCTTCTGCTTTGCACGTCATCTCAAGTTATGATTAAGTCGACTGGAGTTATTAGAGAGGATAAAAATTTCTTAATCAATAATCAATCATAAAGTGACAGAGTCGTTATAAGTATACGAAATATTTATTAGTTTCAACAGGGAATAAATTATAAGCCAACTGCCTCCATCTTTGTAAGCTAATTTGCACTTGCGTTCAGTATTCTCTTAATGTCAATATAAATCAATATATAATATAATACTATTTATATCTACTGGGGACCTCCGCACTATGAAATATATTATACAGTAGTGATGTACATTATTGCATAAAAATCATCTGTATATCGATAGTTATTAAAATATGATATTATCGGTCGTTGTTAAATTATCAAATAAAAGCTATCGAATAGACTTTCGAATGGACACCGAAGCTATTAGTAAAAAGTTGGAGGCATTCGAAATGTGTCGCAAAATCACAGTTTTGTGTAAGGATCGCGTAACAAACGCTGAGATCCGCCACAATATGCAGAAGGAGAAAAAGATACTACAAATAAATAAAGTGGAAAAGTGCAATATCTAGGAGATTTACTTACAAAAAAGGGAAACGTCACAGGAGAAAGAACAGCAGGAATAAGAAAGATATCGTGGCTGAAGAATTTAAGAGCCTGCTTTGCAATGACCACTACTGAACTTTTGAGTGCAGCTGTAAACAAGGTTACTATTGCACACATGGTTACCAACATCCAGAATGGATATGGAATCAGAAGAAGAAAACTTTTCTACAAATCATTTTCGCCTTACCACATTTAATTAACTTGCGAACATTTTCGGGGGAGGATATCCCGCGCGATTCACGCTGGTTCATCAAACTGGCATGATGTTTTAAATCATACATTTTTATCTTCAAATATTTTTTATAAAAGCATGCAGAATCAAATTATAGACTGATTATGAATCTATAACATCTATAAATCGTGATTTCAAATCTCACAAGGCGAAAAAATTTAGAGCTTGTACTCGTTCCCCACTCCCCAACACGCAATGGCCAGCGTAGGGTTTCACGGCTAAGACCAACACCACCGATAGTAAAGTAGTACATGTAATTATTACAATTGCAATACTTTCCCTTGAATGAATCGTGCATTCATTAATATTAGGCAAATAACCGTTTACTGAAATAAATTTTAAAATATACTGAGACATAAATTGACGCTTATTATAAACACTCAAAAAATCATTCTCAAATTCTGAGAGAATTTTGTTGAAAATAACATATGAATATAAAACAATCTGCACTGCAAAGTCTTGCGGATAAAGCAATTTTCCCCGGCTCAAATTTCTGATAAGAGTATAATTATCTTCAACGGCCAGTTCTTCATCATAAACTAAATTTTGTTTGCAAATGTCACACTGTACTTTTCTTAGGGTGATATAACAACAGTACCCAGCTATTTTAAATAACAAATCTTTGATTTCATTTATGTTACTAGAAACAAAGGATGTTTTCTGTACATTATTTATGTTATGCACAGGCAAATAAATTTCTCGCCCATAATTAAACGTTTCTACTTCCAGTGCTGAATTAATAACAACCGCATATGTAATAGTGGGCCCTGGTGAATAAATTAATTTATATAATGTCACTTTTTCGAAATCGATTATTTTTAGCCAAGGTATAGGTAGTTGAAATGATTCTAACACAGTAAGAAACTCTTTAAATTCCTTATAACAAACTGATTTTTGATAAGATTCTAATTTACTTTTACTTTCTGCAATCACTTTTGCAACATTTGTATTTTCAATTCTTTCAATTCTTTCGGCTCGGCTTGGGCGACATATTATTTTTTTAGAGAAATATGATGGGCAGTTAGGAAAGTTAGTTGGTACTGCCTCTCGATTAAGCTTAGGAATTTTTAATCTCGCGGTTATAGTTTTCCCAGTCTTGGAATCGAAAGCTGTTGTAACACTTACAATATTTTCTTTCGCAAAATGTAACTCACAGACCCTACTGTATTTAGATGGAATAAAATGCTTTCGAGGGATGGCAGCGATCCACTTTTTACACAAATTTGTATCACTAGGGAAACTAAACACTTGCACTTTTGGTCCTCTATTGTAATTTCCCCGACAGCCAGGAACACAACACTTATATGGCATTATAAATTACAATTACAGCGCAATTAGCACTGTACCGGTACCGAAAAGTATATTACAACAAAGCAATAAATAACGTAAGTTTAATATAACGAACAACGTGGTATTAACAACGTAATAAACAAGGTAGCATAAGCAAAATAGCACACATAACGAGAAGCAAGCACGCTGAACACTATTTACTGTGCTTATGGTGGGCCTAGCTCGTGTGACGTCAATGCCATGTGACGTCAGAGAGGTTCGGCCTTATATACAGATGGTGTTGCTAAGACCCATCTCTGGCCCGGAGTGGATGATATTCTCATCTAAAACGTACTCCTTCTTCTTCTTGTGGTGCCGCCTTCTATTGGAGGTTAGCAATCATCATGGCGATTCTAATCTTTGATTCTGCAGCTCTAAATAGTCCGACCGATGTTTGTTCGTACCATTCTCTGAGGTTCTTTAACCACGAGGTTCTGCGACGCCTTCTTCTTCCTTGTATTTTCCTTGCGTGATCAATTGGAGAATAGAGTATCTCTCTCCCCGGGTGATGTGTCCTTAGTACTCTCGCTTTCGTGTTTTGACCGTAAGGATAAGTTGTTTTTCTTTATGCATTCTTCGCATGATTTCTTCGTTGTTCTTGAGCATGCGGCGATATATCCACATCTCAAACTACTCTAGTTTTTTTTATGTTATTTTTCCATGTCCATGCTTCCATCCTATACAGTAGTGTTGAAAAAATGTAACAGCGAATTATTCGGACTCTCAAGGCTAGATTTAGATTTCTATTTGAGAAAAGATTTTTCATTTTGACGAAAATTGCTCTTGCTATTTCTATACATTTGTTCACTTCTATGGTTTGGTCGTTAGTGTCTTCAATACATGTTCCTAAGTATTGGTAGCTTCTAACTCTTTCGTTTGTGGTGTTGTTTACTAGTATTGCTGATATATTATTAACATTGGTTTTATTTACAACCATAAATTTAGTTTTCTTCAAATTCATTTTGAACCCATAGGATTGGCTAGTCGTATTTATGTCTTGCATCATTTTCTGAAGCTGGCAGATGGATGTTGCTATTATCGCAGTATTGTCTGCGTATCGTATGTTATTGATAACTTGACTGTTTATGATTACTCCACCCGAGTCATCATTGATGTCTTCTTTGAATAAGCATTCTGAGTACATATTAAATAGGACCGGTGATAGTATGCATCCTTGACGGACTCCCCGTCGGATATCCAATTCTTCAGAGTTATGTCCTTCAACATTTATTTGTGCTTTCTGATTGCAGTACAAAGTTTTTATCATTCGGACGTCATTGGAGTCTAGGCCCTTCTGCAGTACTATTTCCATTAACCTATCATGTTTAACTTTATCGAAGGCTTTCTCGTTGTCGATGAAGCCAATAAATAAATCTACGTTCATATCGAGACATCGTTGGATTATGACATTCATTCCAAATGGAGCCTCTCTTGTGCCTAGATTATTTCGAAATCCGAACTGTGTCTCACTCATATATGTTTCTAATTTCCTGTAAATGCGGCAGTGAATGATTTTTAGAAAAACCTTTAATGTGTGACTCATTACGCTTATTGTTCTAAAATCTGAGCACTCCCTTGCGTTGTGTTTTTTTGGTTTTAAAAAAAATGTAGATTTTAACCATTCTTGTGGTATGATTCCAGTCGTATAGATGGTATTATATAGATTTGCCAAGATGATAATATTGTCTTCCTCAATTAGTTTAATAATATCGACTGGTATTTCGTCTGGTCCTATTGCCTTTCTATCTTTTGAGTTCATGATGCATACATATATTATACAGCAAAATAAATAATTACTAAAAAAAATATAAATATAAATAAATTTGAGCGTGTATAATTATGACCAAATGTGAAGCTGTAAATAGGTAAATGTGACTACTCTAAAATTGTCACCCTCCGGTGGGAATCGAACCCACGTAGAGACCGCGATAGCCAGATGGCTATCGCGGTCTTGGTTTGCAGCACGTGAGATGTTCCTTATATCTTTGTGAATTAATCACACACATTTGACAGTTAACCGTGTGGACTCTCCAAAGTGTAACCCCAAAGACATTGGGACAAGGGCTCGTGATGATAGCGGCGTATGCATCTACAGCGGACGCGTTAGCGCAGACTAAGGATGATTTCTATATATCCTTGCGTACAAAATTAGATGCGGTCAAACCATTACAAGAACTTATTTTAGCGGAAGATCTAAACATTGGTTGGTTCCATCACAAAAACATACCCTACGGGAGAGACCGTCCATGAATCAAAAATATAATAGATTATATTATCATAAGTAAAGAATCGATCATAAAAGCAATTGATGCTAGAGTTAAACGTAGTGCGAATTGTGGATCGGACCATTACTGCGGAGATATGCCTTAAATATTTCCAGCAACATAGTGGCCCCAGTTCCACCACTTGAAGAATAATTTCGTTTAAATATCTTTTTAGTGCTTCTGAAAGCTCTGAATGACCACATATATATATATATATATATATATATATATATATATATATATATATATAATATACATGATCCAAACCAACAGAGTGGTCGCGCAGCCAGGACCCCAAGATCGAGATCAACCCTAACAACCGAGGAGATGGACAACCAAAGAAATGGACATCGAAATACTCAGAGCGACAATAGAAGACGCATACAACCAACCAAGCGTCAACCCTGACAAAATGGCGGAAAAGCTGAACCAGCGACTCCAAGAGGTATGCCTGCGGGTAATCCCAATCAAGCAGACCAACCTAGTGTTGTGTACATACTTAATTGGCGTCCGAGTATCCCTGTAGATCGGTTGACGTCGATAAGTAACAACAAGCCGATTTAAGGTAATGATGCACCCCTGAAGAAGCCGGCGCATTTGCAACCCCGTTAGCGGACGGGCATTACGTTAACAATATTAGAAAGACTAACCCGAACCCATTATAACCCCTTGAATATGACCGATATTATAGGACACCGTACTCGCAGATCAGGACATAATCATTATCATTCTACCAACAACATTCATTCCACACCGACTCTCCGAAGACATCAGAACCAGTCAACATCGTCGAGCTACATGAGCTAGCTCTCACTTCAAATAGTTGTTAACCATTATACAATAAACATAAACTTGTTCCAGTTTTCCTCAATCCTGAGGTGGTGGCAGCGAAACCCCGGTGTTCTACACATCACGAGGGAAAAGGAAAACGTACTAGTCATGGCCCGAGGTCACAAAGTACGAGAAAGGCAAACCCGACACAAAGAATAACATAAAGAGCAAGAGTGGTTGGAACACTCACCGACCTCCTCCAGGACCACTACCGCACAAGATGGAGAGAGTACAGGCAGCCGATCGAGTGAAGCCAGAAAGAATGTTATGTGGGGAGGTCGAGGATGACCACGGACCCTGAAGCCACGGTACATAGAAGAGTGAAGGAGGTGGTGGCTAACTTTTTTCCTCCGGGATCAGTCAAAAGACCAATAATGAGAACCAAGCAAAAGGGAGACATTACCAGGCCAGGACGAATGGACTAAAGAAAAGGTACTGGCAGCCTTAAATAGACTGCCGGGCAGGAAGGCTGGAGGACCGGATGGACCGCCCAATGAGGTACTCATAGCGGCAGCACCAGCCATAGCGGAAAGAATGAAGAAAATCGCGAACCGCTATCTAGAGAGGGGCATGTTTCCCAGGATATGGAAGAAGGCTAGATTGGTACTGATTCCGAAGCCTGGGAAACCGCTCACTGACGCAAAATCCTATAGACCACTGTGCTTACTTGGCGGAGGTGCCAAAACGTTAGAGAGACTGATCGCCGACCGCCGCACTGAAAACTATCGGATGACTGCATAGTCGATAGTTTGGATTCAGAAAAGGCCGATCGACAACGCGGTCCGTGAACTAGTCGTTGAAGCCAATACGGGAACATGGAGACGACGTATGTACTGGACGATAGACAACGCAAACGCATTTAATATACTCACCATACTCTGCAGCCGGAGAAGAAATAGGAGGGCGCCCCAGGGGTCCTGTGTCCCCGCCTCTTGAACATAGCGTACGACGAAGCACTGCGCATCCAACTACCCGACGACACAACGGCGATCGCGTTCGCGGACGGCATAGCATTGATCGCCCGCGGACGCGACCTTGCAGGCAATACAACCAAAACGAGACAAGCGACGGAGATGATGGCAGACTGGATTACTAGTAACGGTCTTGCTATTGCCGTTGCCATAACCGAAGTCGCCCTGATTTCCACTAAGAGAACAGGTATCCAGGATGTCATCGATATGAGAATGTTGGGGACAACGTTCCCGACTGCTAGGAAGCTAAAGTACCTAGGAACAACCCTGGAGGCCACCAAAGGCCACCTGGCTCAGGTGCTGGAGGCATCTAGCAAGGTAGTAAGAACTGAGACAGCCCTAGCAAGGCTGCTTCCAAACATCGGTAGTCCGCGTAAGAAAAATAGGCGCGCGACAGCCCAACTCCTCTACGCGGCTCCGGCCTGGGTCGGCGCAACATCAACCCAGAGGAACGTGGATAGATCGCGGAGGGCTCTGCGCACTAGCGCTCTTCGGATCATCCGGCCTTACCGCACGGATGGAAGAAAACTCCGAATGCAGGTTGAACCAAGAAATTCTTCCCCCAGGTGGAGCCCTAGGTGAAACGTGAGCACGTTGCACCATTGGACCACGCAGCTGCTATCAGGGCAGGGGGTTTTTCAAACATACCTGTACCCGATAGGGAAATCTGCACCGGCGTGGTCGCCTTGTACCAATGCCAGCGATGGTACCGTGAGCGAGCCGCCCTATGGCCCGAACTGGGAGATGCCATCCCTGGAGAAATAGGAATACGGCCAAAAAAAGGACAGCCAAAAAATAAGCTGAGGTGCGGTTCTGCGGGCCGTGATGTAGCCTTCATTGCCACATCCAACTTTTCTTCTACATATCGCAGGGATGCCGGAAGGCCAGCGTCATCTTCCTACTTAAGGTGGGAAGAGCGAAAGACCATACACCCAAGTCATAGAGACGCATCAGCCTGTTTCCTTTTCAAAACGCTATAACGGCTGACCCAATATTTCCCATACGCTTCAGGCATGACAACACCGGGATCTCTTGTCATTGTACCAGCTATTGGAAATTATCTTAAATGGGAGTCCCGAATGATATTCGTCAACTACATGGTAGAGCTCATCTTCTTTTGCTCTGTTTTAAGTATCTCGCATGCGGTTCCTAGACTGATTGTTGTAGACCATCATTTATTTTGCGCGTTACATTTTTGTGCGATCCACCAGGAATTCCTTCCTTAATTTAGCTATTGCTGTCACCCACCAATAAACCGTATGCTTCTTTTGCCCCGCTTAGGCATGCCCTGGGTGCAAGCTGCTGTGATAGTTTTCATTTGAATTTTGACTAGTTTTTTCCGGGTTATGTATATGTGCTACTTTCTAAATGCTATGCTGTTGGATTCCTCGTACCAGCAAGACCCGAAGGCGCTATAGGGTCGAGTTTTCCGCAGTGTACTGCAACGAGAACCTGGCAACGAGAACTTGAAAGAGCTGAGAGAGAGAGGAAAACAGTGGATCATCTGGGGAATAGAATGTGACGAATCGAAGAGGGAGAAGAGTGGAGATTAAGTCGTACTCAGGACAAGATCACGAATCAAGAAGTAAGTAGTGGATGTAGTGGGTGAGTATGGCGGGGTGGGATGTCCTGACAGGGATTGGGAAGGGATGAACACATTCTGTAGGGGGAGGACTGGTAGAATTTAAATCGATGGGTGTAATGATAGAGAGAGTGGAGGGTATCAAATATCTAGGTTTTTGGTTTGACGGCAGAGGTGTGTATAGGACAAACTTGGAGTACGGGCACTCGCACTCGCACTCGCACTCAATCCACCGGTATTCGATCCTCCTATGTTTGGTTTACTTGCCCTGCGGCTCAGTGCACTGGGCTACGGTGGTAATGGTATGTATAGTATGAAATGTGTGTAATGAACCTGAGGTATATTAATAATTGTTTAAAAAAATGACTGATATGCAGATTCGATCCTCCTATGTTGAGTTTATTAGCCCTACGGCTCAGTGAACTGGGCTACGGTGGTAATGGTATATGTAGTATGAAACGTGTGTAATGAACCTGAGTTATATCAATAATTGTTTAAAAAAAATGACTGATATGCAGATCCGATGCTCCTATGTTGAGTTTATTAGCCCTGCGGCTCAGTGCACTGGGCTACGGTGGTAATGGTATGTGTAGTATGAATATGAATATGTGTTTAATGAACCTGAATAAAATTAATAATAGTTTAAAAAAATCAACTGATGTGTGGATTCGATCCCCCTATGTTGAGTTTACTAGCCCTGCGGCCTAGTGCATAGGACTACGGGAGTTATGGTACGTGTGGTATGAAATGTGTGAGCCTGAATTAAATTAATTTAACAATAGTTAAGAGTACATGATATGACAGTAGGTATTTGTGATTTCCCGCGCTTTTCACTTCCCGCGCAAATATATCGCAGTGTAATCTATATATATATATATATATATATATATATATATATATATATATATATATATAATATCGCCTTGCTAAAACCGAAGTCGCCCTGCTCTCTACTCAGAGAGCAGATATCCAGGATGCCATCGAAATAAGGATGCTGGGAACAACGTTCACGATTGCTAGACAGCTGAAGTACCTAGGAGCAACCGCGGAGGCCAAGATAATCCACCCGGCCCAAGTGTTGGAGATAGCTACGAAGGCCGCAATGTCTGAAGAAGTACTGGCAATGCTGCCAAACATCGGTGGCCCGTGTGAGAAGAAGAGGAGTTTGCTGGCGACGGTATTGCGTGCTAAACTCATCTACGCAGCTCCGGCCTGGGTCGGCTCAACATCGGCACAGGGGAACATGGATAGACTGGATATGCCAGAACCGAATTTATTCCTGACTACAAAAGTTTTTCTTTTACTCAAATTCATTCGCTTTTGAATTCGAGATTTACACAAATATAAAAGTTCTAAACTCGGGCCTTAAGAAATGTTGTCATGTTTACAAACCATTGTACCGCTTGAAAAGATTAAATGGAAGTTGTATTTTACTTGCAGTATAAATAAAACTAAACTGTAATAAACATAAAACTAATTTCCTTTATATCAATAAAACAGTATATAATTAATATAAATCCAAATGAAGCTTGATTACACTAATGTTGCAGAAAGGACAAATCGACCGACTATTAATTAATAATAAATTTAATTTAAATTTCCGATTCTAGTGCAGCTGGCGGACGCCCACTTATTTAATTCCATGGCTCATTTGTTCCATAAATGGGACGGTAATAAAGAATTCGCGCAAAATTAATAATATTGCTAATAAATAACGAATGCAGTAAATAATTAATATTCAGATCCCTGTCCTACGACGACTATCACAGCAACAGAATATTCATTGAATTTAATATACATTGGTAAATTTAACACCGACAATAGCTTACATAGAGGAAAGACGATTGGGGTGGTGGGGATACATAACTAGGATGACAGAGACAATACCGGCCAAAAGAATATAGAAAGCAAAAATTAAAAAGAAGAAAAAGGAAGACCAAGAAAAATAGTTTAGAATGTAAATTCATTATACATTTTTAACAAAAAGTACACTTCACGTGATTTGAAAATTAACAATGTAAAATATTTTATTTGTGTGCACTGGCCACATTAGATTTTGTTTATATATATATATGTTTATATATATATATATATATATATATATATATATATATATATATATATATATATATATATAACAATAAAAACACTTTACATCAATTACATCAAACAAATGTGTATTTTTGAAAAACTGACAGTCAAAGTATAATTTCTGTCACATACAATTTATACCTGTAGTATTAACGAGAATACCTGTTATATTCAATTAATAATTCCTTCATTCCATTAAGCATATCATGTGTTGTTTCGAGTAAATTGGGGGAACGACGACGCAATCGTGCGAAATTTTAACGATGTAAAGAAATTATAATCCCAAAAATTACCCACGATAATATTTGCATCGCAGTATAATTATTGTCGTCTGAATACCGCCCAAATAACATTATTTTTTTATTACGACCGAACACCAACTTTCTAATTGGTGCCGTTTAATATTTTAATCGACCTCGCAGTCTAATATATAATTATTTTTATACGTTACATTCCAAGATTGAACTTGTTCTACATAGTATGAGTTGGTATTACAAAACAGACTGTGTGATGCAAAAAATAACTTCCAAATACGGTTTCATAATTTAAATGTGTTATTAAATAACTGAAGATAAAATATTATGATATTATTGTTAATTAATGATTAAGTTTTCAGATTTAAATATGAAATGTTGATGCTAAGATTATTTTTGATTTAAAAAATGGAATTGGGTTAATTTTTGGATTATTAAACGTGAACAAATAATTATAAAAGAAATTGAAATATAAGATAACAGATATAATAATCAGATATAAATTATGACACTTCTGTATACAAAAACGACTAAAGCAAAAAAATTAAAAATAGGACTCGAACTAGCGACTAGTCACGACATAAATCAAAACTAGAACTTGCAAGTTTCCACAACTTTCTAAAGATTTGAAAGCCGTCTCCACATTCTCCGAGACATCCCCTCTACTTACATGCAATATTCTTTACGTTTACACTCCACTGAATTTTGCTACAATCGGTGCTCCCAGCATGCATTCACTACTTGCATCTTCGGTACTCTTGGTCAATTCACTATTTTCTTCCTTTCTCCATGCTCTCACAGCTAAACCTTGCTATCATACGCTGCTTGGATGCATCGCCCCTATGAGATAGATACCTCGGTAGTCGTGGTAGACTTATATTTCGAATTAACTCGAGTTGTAATAGCTGACACCGATAATTGACTGCCGCTTAAAAACTCTCGATACTTTCCATGGGCCACTTGACTTCTCTCTCCACCAAGAAGCCATTTTTTCCCACGGGCGGGTAAAGATAAACCGGCGTATTTCTCGCGTCGGATTCACTCGGTATTAGGTACCGGGCGCCTACCGACTAAACACCTCCCTCCCCACGAGAGAGCTTGACCGCCCCAGAGGCACACTAAGCCCTCTCGCTTGCCTTGCCATCGGCTGGGTCAGTGGTCCTTCTTCTTCTTTAGGTGCCTTCTCCAGTACTGAAGGTTGGCAACAATCATGGCGAATTCCGCACGATTTTGGACCAGTCCAGTCCCTTATGTTCTTTAACCAGGAGAATTTCCTTCGTCCTGGACCACGGTGGTCCTTAGCTGACTGTTGTTGGTGGGCCAGGGTATCAACGCATGGGTGCTGGTGTCGCTATGTTCCGATCTTATTTCGGGCTGCTCTTCGTGTTGTTTCCCATTGTCTTTTTATGTCATTCCTGGTTCGCCACAGGTTTCAGTGGGTCTGGGATCATGTTTTGCATGACCCCTCGATGGCCTCTCAACCAGTGCAGTGATCTTGCTACGAGTGATTTTTCTGCAAGTCATTTACGTCACAATACTAAATGCGTCCTTCCTCTCTCGTCGTAAGTTCCGCTTGAAATCGTCTTGGAGCTTGCAAGGCACCACTATTTCTGAAAATCGAATCTGCGGTTGCACGGTCATCTATTATGGCCTTCACTACGCGCTACCCGCTTTCCCAATCCTTACCAGGTATGTGTGAAAGGTTCCTTGCCCGGTAAGTTAGGAGTTGGGTTATCCAGTGTTCCAAGTTTCCATGTTTCCTCTACACCTATCGCTTGCCATCTGGGATTACTATCCTGGACCATACATCTTTCATACAGCTGCCCCAGCGCTATTGCCACCTATCCATGGTGGCCACTGTGCTGTGCTTGCGCACCTCCCTTTTCCCGGCGCCCTGCTGTATGGCCTGGAAGGTAGTGGTCCTCGCTGCTAGCAACTGGTCCGCCGGTACCCTTGCCGCTAGTAGTTTAGCTAAGTCCGGGGCGTTGGTGCGGTACGCTCTAACGATGCATAGCGCACTAGTTCTTATGACCCTGCGAAGCCGCTTCTGGCTCCGCTCGGTCGCAGCCGCCCCATGCCATGCCGGGGATGCGTACAGGTCCTGCCTTCACGTGGTCCTCCAGCGTTGGCCAGCAGTCGGGCGATGGCCGCCTCGGATTTGGCTGCTCCCCTTGCACCTTTCACCTTGCTGAATAGTTGACGTTGGACTCTAGCGTAATCCCTAGGCAGCGGATACGGTTCCGGGTCGGGGCCGCCTTTCCCAGCAGCTGCAGGTAGATCGCTGTCTCATGACCAGCCCTCTTGGTTGTCAGGAAGGCTGCCTCAATTTTTCCGGCCGCGATTTGGAGGCGGTGCTCCGTCATCCACTCATATATTCTTCGCACCGCTGCCTCCATCTTGCCTCTCAGCTCCACCATATCGTTGACGGTTCCCAGTAATACCATATCTATGGTACCCCGCTGTCATATCGTACTCCAGGCCGCCTGAGGTTCCCTCGTAGGTTTTTGTCTGTCGGTCAGGTATGCACTGAAGTCTCATCATCTGGTATGGTATGCCTAGTTCCCTTAA
Organism: Lordithon lunulatus; assembly: GCA_963942505.1. Taxonomy (NCBI): domain Eukaryota; kingdom Metazoa; phylum Arthropoda; class Insecta; order Coleoptera; family Staphylinidae; genus Lordithon; species Lordithon lunulatus. The sequence continues at coordinate 39,540,606 of OZ012673.1, forward strand.
TGCTGCCTTGACGCAGCCCCAAGGAATGTAGTTGAAGGCTTTGCTGAGGTCAAGAGTGACCATCAGACAATGCCATCTACCCCTTAGTGGGCCACTGTTGCACTCTTTTATGGTGCTCATTACTGCCAGTGATTGCACCGTATTGTGTGAGCGAGAGTGTTCAGTTTATTGACAATTAGTGATTTTTACCTCCCACCTCTGGGGAAACTTGCCCTCATCTGGGCATTTGTTAGCTATTTCCTTCAGGTTAGTCGCGACGAGCGATGTTGTTGCCTTTATCAAATCGTTATTTGGGCTATCTGGGCCCGGGGCCATCCTGTTCGGCAGTCGCAGGATCGCCTACTTGACCTCGTCCTCCTCCCAGGGCTGTATCTCGGCTCGTTAGACGCCTGTCGTGGCGATCTCATTCTCGTCTGTCTGCGGTGCGATGGTGGGGAAAAGGACTTTGATTACTGCCGCGTTCCGGGCGCTGTAACACTTAGTCTTCATTCATTAATCGGCACATATACGTATCTGACATACCTGCTCTACAGGCGGCCGTATCTTTTATATCCTCTCTACATTTCTTCCTTTCTTGCAAGGTCCATAACCATTTTTACATCGTCCAATGCATACACTCTACCCGCTGCTTCACACGCCACTTTACTATACGGTTCGTCTCTTCCAGCACTATGTATATTGGCGTTGACCTTTCTAATCCCAACACCTGCTTAAAATTGTACCTGCACCTTCTCGACTTCTTTTTGCTCTTCCAGGCTCCCATATCTCAGTTCCGTACATCAATATACACCTAACACAGAGATACCATATAATTTCTAATAGACGGAAATTATCATTCAAACTGCCATTCAACACTCTCTTCATTCTGGCTGCCGTTTTCAATTCAAATATGACTTACATTCTCACAGGCTCATTTAATGGCACATGTAGTTTCTGTAACATTCTTTCAAATTCGGTCTGGGTCATTCCGATATGCCCGTTTTACTCAAGCACTTGTAGAACATTCGATCACACAATCATACGCCGGGTTATGATCAACAAACAGTGCGTATACTTTTCCCCTGGCGTTTAGCAGTTCTAGACCTATTATATAGTTAAATATCATTATTTGCCCAATTGCTTTTCGAAAGCCTCCCTATATTTGGTAGCACGACGTGTATGTGTACTTTTCTCTGCAGTCCGTCTTCCTACAAGTTTACACTTTATATGATGCGCCCATTAGTGTAATGCACTGTAACAATATCTCCCGTTTTCTAACTATTAGGAAGTTCTTCCTGTCTATTCCAAATTATGTTAACCAGATTTAAAAATACGTTCTTACTACATATAATCAGCTCTTTCCAGGCTTCACCTTTGAATTTATCAGTCCCCGCAGCTTTATTTCTTTTATCACGTTCATATCCAACTCTTCTTCTGTAAAGTTACTTGCAGTGTCGAACTCTTGCTATATGGAACAGTAATTATGCCAGTCCATTCTCACATATTTTCCAGCCGTTGTATTTGATTTCCGGTCTATTTCTTTGTTGCCCTGGATGATGAGTTGTAGTATGTTCACTTTGTTAACGAAGTATTGGAGATATTGCTAGCTATGATCTCTGTATCATCTGCGAATCTGATGTTATAGAACGTATTATAGTTTTTCTATGGTTAGGTTCGATTCCGTTCTTGTTTGCCGGTGATCGGAGTATGTAGCATCTAGGAGCCGTAACGTTGCACTCTTTTTGTTTATATTTGTTATTACGTGATCAATAAAGGTTGAGTTGTCATTATTATTGTATCTTGTATATTGTTTTTTGTTGATAGCATTCAGTATAGTACCACCTTTCGATTCAATTAATCTTTTGTATTCCTTCGTTCTTGAATCTTTTGTTTAAATCTATATTCATGTCTCCTACTATTCTTGTTTGTTTTCAGTATGTTTTCTAGTATATATGTGAATTCACATGGTTGTACAGAAGGTGACTTGTACACGTTAGTAAGATATGTTTTTTTGCGTTTCAAGATAGATGATCATCATTTCTATGTTCTTCTCTGTTTTTCTGTTTGTATATCTATATTTAATATCTTTCCTAATGCAGATGGCTATTCCTCCTCCTTTGCTCTCTCTTGTGTAATGTATTGCGTTGTTGTTTTTTTATGTCATAGTACTATTCGCTCATAACTTCCTTACCAAATTTCCGAATTGAATACAACCAGAAAAACCCGCTAATCTAACTCCTGTTAATAATTGCTTAAACATAATACAATGAACATTTTAAACTTTTCCTCAATCATGAGGTGGTGGCAGTGAAGCGCCGGTTTTCTACACATCAACTAAATACTCGTATCGTTTCACGAATACTGAAAGAGTTCCCATACGAAATATCCAAACCAGTTTCCATTCCCTGTCTAGACTTATCTCTATTACTGTGCAGACAAGAAAACAATACAATTGTATACAAGACCATTCGACCACTCGACATAATTCAATATATTATACCTCCTCAGTTGTGTTGCTAAAATAAATAGGTCTCGGCAATAATTGATATACTTTCCTATTTAAGAAAGTATATTCAATTATTTTCTGTAGTTTTATGTTAGTACCTAGTCCATCTGGAAACTATAATGCTTTTAATTTTCATCGGATATTTGTGTTTGTATTACTGTATCATTGTATAAATATCTAAACAAATAATTACGAACGATTTTCTACATAATATAATATTGTGAAAATATCTATAGTACTATAGTATATATGTACTAAAGGTGCTTTCGTTTAACCGCCCCGTGGCATGCTGTATCTCTCCAAGTTTTGCGGTCGTCCTCTGATTGTACAGAAAGAGGTGGAACATCGCGAGCGACAAATATATAATATAATAATAATAATAATATAATATTTGCACCAATATACTGTGCAAATATTTAATAAGAAATATGTACTATAACAAACAAATGAAACAGAAACTATGGACAGCGGTTCACAAATATTTCACGCAACTTTACCAATTTAATATAGTTTAGCAATTCCGACAGTCAGTCTAAAATTGAAGTGGCACTAATTAAAAAAGTTTTGTAAATCAGTAGCGGCAGCATAACGTTAAAATATAAGCGGATTAATGCTCCGAACATTATTTTGAAATGCAACCATCCAAATAATGTGTGCTATGTTTTCGCGTGGAATATTTAACATGTATTATTAAAACAAACAAAGGTTTGATATGATTTAATATAGACGGATAACTTACAATCATCCAACAACCTCTGCTATCCCGGACAAATTCAAAAATATCCGCCCGGATGTCCTCGGACGCCTCTAAAACTAGGACAAATCCGGGGAAATACGGATAGATAGCAATCCTACTTGTAGACAGCTTGGGGGCTTTCTCAATGCTGCTGGCTTGTACATATAGTAATGCATTGTAAAATCAAATCGCTATAACTCTATACTATAAAAATGTATACCAATGAATAGTGCTTATATCACGGGCCCCATCAAAAACGGAGAAGAAGAACCGATAGAAATCTCGCACAGCTAATCACTAAATTTGTCCTCAGTATATGTAGCCGCATTTTATCGTGATAACTATACTACATAATTTAAGTAATAATATTTGAAACTCAAACCAACCTGCATTTTGATTTACATGTTTTATAAAGTTACTTCAAATATTGAAAAACCATTCATTATCTTATTTTTTGAAACAAACTATATAGTGAGTTTCTCACTACGTCCCACGAAAAATTCATTGTAATGCGTACTTAATAAATTAATTGCAGCTTGTTTTATTACCATATATCCTGCGAAATTGGATAATTAAAGTCCCAATTGTAAATAAATTGCGACATGATTGGTGTTTTGTCGTATTTTATAAAAAAAAACATAAACATAAAATTTTAATGAATCTGCGATTACGGCGTGTGCAAATTGAGTTTTATGATTTTATTCCGCAATTAATAAAGGAAATCACGCGATTAATGAGATAACAGCTTTATTATTTTGAATACAGTTTACTTGTATGCAATTAATTATTTTATGCATTATTCATGTGCGGGTATGCACGAACTCCTCTGCTAATAATGTTGTATAGTTTATGTTTATGTGCATATTGATCGTGATAGTTGGGTTAACTTATTGGACTTTATGTATGAAGTTGAGGAATAATTGCAGGTTGTTCTAGTTTCCTGCGCTTCTCGGTAATAGGCAATTGAGTTAAATCTGTTATTACAGTTATAGTAGTTTGCTCTAAAAAAATATAGACTCTAATTGTATTTTCAAATGAAATCACCACATCACATCATATTATTCAATAAAAGACATATTTCAACCATTATCATATATGAGTTAAAACTTATCTTACCAACTGTCGCAAATTATGTACTTTATTTATATATATTATGTAATTTATTGAGAAAATAAAACTTATTTTTTATATGTATGTTAAAATATATACTGACACCTTAAACATATTGGTGCTCCTATACCATCCAATACTCCAATAATCTAAAAATGTCTATGTGTATGATATAAAAATATCCATCCCTTCATATACCTACATATATACATACAAAGCGCCCTAACGATCTAGCCCTTTTTTCCATCTTGAACAAACTTAACTAACTTTGACAAATAAATCAAAGCGTTGTCATTATACCGTTTATAATAGTATATTATCTTATATACTAAATATATTTATCTTATATATTCAAAATATACTCTATTTACATAAGAAAAAATAATAAAAAATTGTAATGCCTGTCCCTAAAGAATTCTAGAAACGAATGCACTGTTTGTTATGGCAAGTTTTTTTTTTAGGATACAAAAAAAAGAAATTATCATTGTTTTTTGTTTATTTTATGTTACTCATCGTTAGATACATTTAAATTTATGTTTGATTGCCAGAATCAATATGCATATGAACATTAACTATCCAAAATTTATTAGTCGAGGAGTTTACTCGTGCATACAAGCATGTATAAAATAATTAATTGCAAACAAGTAAACTGGAACCAAAATAATACGTCTGTTATCTCATTAATCGCGTGATTTCCTATATTAATTACGGAATAAAATCGTAAAATTAAATTTGCATACGCTGTAAACGCAGATTGATTAAAATTGTATGTATTTTATGTTTTAATTTTTTAACACAATACGACAAAATACCACTTAGTTCGCAATTTATTTTCAATTGGGAATTTAATGAAGCAATTTCGGATAATGTATATCATTAAAACGAGCTGCAATAAATGTATTGATTGCGTATTGCAACTAGTTTCGTGGGATGTAGAGAGCGAGACAGAGACAAGCTTAATATAAATGTCGGATATAGTAGAATTTAATTATTTCAAATATTGTTTATGTACCATGATAAATGCTACACTACATCGTTAGATGGATACAAACGGTTAAAAAGACAAAATAGATATCCAAAAAACATTGTATTCCTAGTAATTGCAAATAATAACGGTTTCTCATATCTCATGTGTGTTGATAGTCAGCAGCAATATACTGGTTGAAGATGTGCACGACCTGGGGGGCAAAGGCGGCCCAAAATATGATATGCTATGCTTACAGTGCTGTCCACGATTGATGGAACCATGACGACTACGCACGACAATGAATGGGGTGGCGCTTACCTACAAATTAAACCAACAACGATATTGGAATGGACAAAACAAAGCTTCCATACAGGCGGATACACCAGTGTCGGTCGGGACACGCGTCGGCGCGAAGTGGGCGCATCAAATCATCAATCTGCAAACTAGAAGGAAGCCCTCCAGGGAGCAGACAATATACTCAGGACCTGGAAAGACTATTCGGGTCGGTAAACATGTCCCGAACCCCGCCAAGGTCATAGCAAGACAGATAAACCAGTTCGGACGAAGAGAACGCCGACCAATTACAGAGGCCGAATATACAAAAGGATAGTTAGGCAGACCAGGGAGGACGAGACGTCCAATCAAAAAAGAAAGGCCTCTTCGCCGCCCGCAGCGTCGGAGACCAGCAGCGGCACAGGCGACAAGAGGATTCCAAACAGGTCAGACGGAGAAAGGAATACGCTAGCAGAACTAGCACAGGTCAGGGATATGCTGATTTTTACTGACACGGCCCACACCGCACGCAACATCCCTAAGGAGGCTAAGGCGGACACCGAGGCTCTGAGGGCCCTCTACATCCGACTCCTAGGAAGCGCAGAAATGCCATTAACAATCCCACAAACTAGTGACGTCATAAACCACAGAGGACCAAACAAGACAGAGACATATGGTGTGTGAGCACTCCATGTAAAACACCATGAGGAAGTCGTTCTTCCACGGAACGAGGCAATTCAAGCAGCTGACAAGCTCCGAGGAACAATCCGACTCCAGGCAGAGTCAATCGCACGGAGGAAAGGAAGATCTTTGAATTCCTCTCCGTGACACTAGTGCACACATCAGCCGGATAGACGATGATTAAGTTAAGGGTGGAAAACACACAAAACCAACCAAGAAGCAACCAGCGACCAAAACAGCAAACAGGGAGGAATCCATCATTGTAAGACCAACGCGGATCTGGTCACATCGACCAAAGTGACAGCAGAGTGATCGGTACAGATCGTACGCACAACGGCCAGTTGCGCATATGGGTCAGAGGAGGCGGCGCTAATCGAGCAGAAAGTACTCGGGGCAGAGGCCAAAGTAAGAAGGCCTGAATTCACCATCCACCTTAGAGGCCTAGACTGCCACACGAGCAGAGAAGACGTGGAAGAGGCCCCCACCAAGGAGCTACCGACATCTAGCGAAACATTCAAGGTAGGCCCAACAAGACCGACCAGAAATGGCACGAAGGTGGTCACCATCGAGAGCGGAGGAACTAACTTCGGCAAGAAAGGCATAGGGCTAGTCCACTGTAGAGCGAACCAACCAGTGCCAGATTGGGTGACAGATGGGCCCATCGGGGATGTCGCGGTGACAGTCCTCGACATACACCATGGGCTGAACACGTCCCACTGGGTGAATATCCATGATGTAACGCTGGTCTGCTACCTATTAGCAAACATAGGCAGAAACCCTGCGAGTGGATCGGGAAACTGTAACATCTGCTGAGGACCACCAATAGTAGTATCGGGAGACCTTACGGTGGATCCCCCATTACTGACGCTCGGGGGAAGAGTCTTGGAGGAAGAACTCTGACCGACCACCGGTACATATATTTTAGCATACATATGAGTGTCGTGTACAGAGAACTTTGCAGATCATTTCGGATTATTCCATATGGTCGTAATAAAGAAGCTAGCGGCCCACCCTCCGGGCCCGGGGGCGACAGTGCCAGGCTGGGTTAGAGCAGTACTGCACATACTCTTCCCGCCTCCCAAGGACACCGACGACGACCCACTGACCAGCCACGATATGACCAACCTAGTCGACGACACTCTATGAAGAAGAGGAGGTGGCAGATGCCCTGAGCAGACTACCGTCCAGAAAAGATACGGGACCGAATGGAATTCCTAATGAAGTACTGAATGAGGCGGTACCAATACTGGTGTCCAGAGTACGACAAATAGCGAACAAGTGCCTAGAAACGAGTTCCTTTTCCCGGCGATGGAGATCGACATGGCTGATGCTCATACCAAACCAGCAGCCAACACAACATCACAAGACCGCGTTGGTGGAGGTGGCCAAAACCACGGAGAGGCTGACCGCCGACCACCTCACAGAAGTACTAGAAGCCTCGAGGCCCTACAATAGCCCCAGTATAGCTTCCGCAGGGGTAGGTCCACCAGCGATGCCATACTGCCGGTGCGAGAGATGGCGAACCAGACGATCGCAGGCATCTGGAGAACTAGGAAGAACTGTATGATGGACACCCTGGAAGTAATGAAAGCATTCAACACGATTCCATTCAGACTACCTGGTGGAAGTGATCGGTGGCTACCTCTGCGACCGAGAGGTCAGGTTCGTGGGCACCGCATGGGCAACGCATTCGAAGTGACGGGGGGTCCAGGGATTTCAGTCCTGGGCCCCCTCCGCTGGACCGTCTCCTTCGACGATGACCTGCGGTTACTGCTGCTGGTCGGCGTGACCACAGTCGCCATCGCAGATGATCTCGCAGCCATAGCCAGGACGGAGAGTAAAGGATTGCGCATTGTCAAAAAATGCAGGACGCTCTCTTGTCGACAAAGGGGACAGGCACTGGAGATATGGCAGCGGCTACAATTGACCTCTTATTCTATCCACAAAGTGGAGAAGAAGCTGAGCTATCTCGGCTCAATAGTGGGGGCTAACCGGAACCACTTGGCCCAAGTGAACGCAGCCACCCAAAAAGCGGCTGAAGAAGGTGTCGCGCGCCTAGCTCCTGTACGCAGCACCGGTATGGGCCAGAGGGACAATGACCAAGCGGAATGCCGACAGGCTGCCTTCGGATCACCCTGGCATACCGCACAGTATCTGATGACACGGCAGACGTACTTGCGGGTACATCCCCAGCCGACCTCATGGTAGAGGAGAGGTTGAAGATCTACCTGGATACCAATGGTGACGCAAACTCTATGGTTGCTAGACGAGAGGCGAGAAGCCAGACTATGGAGAAGTGGTAGCAGACATGGGAGTTTTTACAAAACGCAACATGGACCAGCACGTTCATCCCTCTGATTAGCCCATGAATAGAGCGGGATCATAGTGGTGAACTGGACCATTGGACCACGCTGCTCCCATCCGGACATGGTGTGTTCCAGTCGTACCACTTGTACCTTGTACATCTTGCTCCGGATAAGAAGGCAGCAATGCCAATACTGCGTGGAACCGATGATCCGGCTCACACTTTATACCACTTTATACACGCACGAGATGCTACCGCGAGAGAGCGACAGACCTAGGGGAACAAGCCACGCCAAACGAGGTTGGAGACCTGATGCTGGGGGCAGAGGTAATGGGAACGCTGTGAGGCATTTCGCACAGGTAGTACTGAGACAGAAAAACAGCGATGACCTTCAGATATGAAAAGACAATACTAACGAACAATGGACCAGCCAAACAAGAGACCAAAAAAGCGGCCTGACATAACAACAAGCCGAAAGCATGATCTACGTCCGCACCGCGGATGCGGAGCCAAGCCACAGGGATGGCCCTAAGCAAAAAAACGGGCCCATGCATGCAAGGACAGAGCTATTAAACAGAACAAGAGATAAGACTAACAAACTGACGTATGACGGCGCGAGGGGCTTAAAATGCCTTGGAGGCATTGGCGGGTAAGCCCTAAGCGACAGAACGTGAGTTTTGGTTTAATCGGTAGGCGCCCAAGCTAGAACGCAGGGTGAATCCGGCACTACCCGTGCTTGTAATACCTAGGTATGCTAGTTGATATATATTCCACCTCACAAGACAAATAAATTGGTTTGGAGCCAATGAAATTAAAACACTTTCCTATTTATTTGTTTGTTTTTTTCTCTGATGTCCCTATGCTCACATAAGTGTTACGTTGGTTTTATCTCCCGGTATCATCAGGCTGTCAATGCATTCTATTACAACTGTAGTTATTCAAGTTGGAGCGCTCTTGCCTCTGCTTGACTATCTGTTGCAATATTAATTTCTTTCTTTTTATAGTTTCATTTCAAGAAATATTTAACGCAACTTTGAATTACAATGGTTTTTGCTTGTAATACGGAGGTATACTCGCCCAGCTGATGTCGACCAGTTGTTCTATTCCTCTTTCTTTGTTGGTTTTAGATCCATCGATAAACCAGATTGATCCTAAACATTTTTTAATGTACCCACTTTTTTTCAATCTGCCCTATCAAGTATTATTACACGGTAAGATTTTGTCATATGGAGTATGATTCTTGTCTTATCCGGATCCTATTCTTAGAATGTGTTCTTCTGTTTTTCTTAACGCCAGTTTGGTATGATCTATGAGAGATTCGTGCGACCTCGCCATGGCGTTCTGCAGATTGCTATTTTGAACGCTTTCTACACCTTAATGTGATGTGGTGCTCGGACCAATATAACCCCCAGCGTTGCAGTGGAAATTCTTATCATTGCCGCTGTTATACCTAGATAGGTCCTTCTTTGCAAGTTACTGTCTAGTGTGTCCAACCTTTTCCCAAATCGGAGTCCGTGGATTTTTCCTTTCTATATCCAAGGTTCCGCAATAATATCTGCACCGCTAAGGATTCGTCGCCATAGATAACTCTCCCATTGAAATGTTTAGGGGGTGTACTTTCTACCTCTCTCTGCACGTTGTTCTTACCGTGGAGGTTCCATTGCTGACCTCTCACTAGGCTGTCCCTCTTTAAACTTGGCCCCTTACTCGGTTTTTCCATTCCTCATCACCTTTGTCAGCCAAAGTTTGGTGTCTTGGTTGATGCCAATAAATTCACCCACTTTCAGTTAATATATTTTTAATTAGAAGAAGGTTATATGAGGCCCCTAATTGTCGTCGCCGGTCTTCTGTCGTTCGGCGTTGTGTTTTTCGTTGATAGGTGTTTCTTTCCAGTCTCTCGATCACCGGTATAGCCGCACCTGCTTGACATGGTGCGATTAGGCGCCCCCTGATTTCCAGCCTTTGTATAGGAACTGATACCTGCTTCTGTTGCTTTTATCTGGCACAGCTTGAGAGTTGTTTCTGTGGTACAATCGGTTATAGTGTCATGGTTGGTGGATTCTCGTTATTGTTTGTTGGTTCCATTTTTAGTCCCACGAGAACATGGGAACTAAACGTCGACCCCACAGAGCCTGAAATGTGGATGCTACGAACTAAGAACTAAGAGAGGTCGCCAAGTGTCTCATAAGCTGTTTTCGTTTATCACTGTGTGCTGCTCAGGGCATATTGTTCCTTGTTCACAGCACAATTCTACCTCGTCCCTTACCGGCGCATGACCGCAAGACTTGGAGCGATACAGCACGCCACGGGGCTACTAGTAATGTTAAACAAATACACCTATAGATATCGTTCATTACACTGTTTTTTCAGTACCACGCATCCCTAGACACGATAATTTACAACAAGACTTAGGGAAATTCGTCGCGGCTACAGTTTTTGCTTGCCACAGCATGCGTTTGGACGTGCAGGCATAAGCGAATGGCCATTGCTAAACAGGGCTATTTATCGCTCTGAGTTTCTTGCTATTCGCCACCTAGGATACGCTCGCGGTTAGTTTTTCAAACTCCTCCCAGCAATACTATTGGTAGTAAAATATATTTATTATTCTATAGGTGGTATTTTGCCAATCGAACAAGAGAAAACCATAGTAGTAGTTTCTGTATTTGGTACAATTATGTAACTGACTATGGGCCTTCCGGTCTTTCTGCCGTGAATAATAATGTAGCTTTATATTATGTATTGTAGATTGATGATTTGACATTAACAATGTGATTTAATAATAATATAAAATGAAATATTAATATAATAAATTACTTTTTTGAGTTTTCCTTTTTATTTGGTATTTTTCGTTGAAATAACAGCATAAATATTTCCATAATCAGCGAATAATGCTCGTAGACATTCCTGTCCCAAATGAGCCTGTTTGTGCGGTGGAGAGGAAACCCTATAAAGTTTGAATTACAAATACAAATTAGCAAATGTTATTTTGAATCGAGAAATAATAAATTACCTATGAAACGCATCTAAGGCCTTGCACAGCACCTGAATCCCTTTCTCAACCTCCTCATTGTCCATTAAAAGCGGCCCCGCCATAAATTCTTCCTCGCAGCTATTCAACGTATTCATATTATTGCTTAAATCAACCTTGTATTTGCAAGTAGGGCACTTTACTATATTACTAGCTGTAGGTAATGTGAAAATTGCTGGGCACTTAGTAGTGGGACATCTAAAAATAATAATTACAACTATAGATGTACAGTTTTTTATGGGCGAGCTGAGATTAATTAATCATACTTATTAGTTTTTTACAAAAAAATCATGTAGCCGTTTTATAGAAAAAAATGCATATACGTAGAAAACGTATATGCATTTTTTTCTTCCTTTTTGCCGTTACAAATAAAACACTTTAATGTGGCTATTTATAATGTAAAATTATTAGGTTTAGTAGGGGTATAATTTACAGAAGAACGTAATCTCCCTAGAAACTGCTTCGCACTTTTTAAATAATTTTTCGTGCAGTACTTAGAGAACGATTTTTAGAGTATGGTTCATCAGGCTAATGCACTGTATTGCCTAGCTATTTTGCCGGGGATATGAAGTTAGATCTCAGCCAGCTAGTCGGATATATGCCCGTGGCATACATTTTTTTGAATATTCTCTGTAGTTTTTATATGCTTTACTGCTTAATCAGGTCTAAAATAGTAAAATCGACTGAAATAGAAAAACATACAACATCCAACACAAGCCATTAATAGAACCATCCAAAAAGAAAGCGGCATGAAATAACTATCTAAGCTATTCGAACACATTAAATCAGCATATTACAGAGAATCCAGAACCTCTCTCCCGGGCCCAGAAATCACGAAAGATGAGATTTAAAAAGCCATCAAATCCACAAAAAGATAATAGAGCATCTGGACTGGATGAGATACCAGTGGAGATAATCAAGCTATATAATGAAAGCATACCAAAACTACAGAGAATATTCAAAAACATTTACAAACGTGACAACTCGTCATCCAAGGAAAGATTTATGGCAAAACAGGAATAGGCGGGAAAGAAATGTCTTAGCCGCAATATATCCAGTTCAAGGACGTTTCAACAAAGCAAGAGACAGACACAAAATAAAAGTGGTGATCGCAAACATCCATTACTGTTACGTATAACGTTTACTCATTCAGCGTTAGTGGTATTCCTATGGAGAAACAAGCCATATTCGCATTAGAAAAGGCCCTAGGACCACAAACAGGACCGATAGTTAATGCTTTCTGCCTGGCGTAATCGTATTTATACAGGAAAAGCTGATACAACTACACTAAGGAAGATTATATTAACTAAACAGTTACTAAAATTTTAAGCATTTTAAAAGAAGCAACCCAAGGATAAGAAGACTACTTCAACCAATTTTAGGACGGTGTCAAGGTTCCGTCTTACACGGTGGAATGGTCGAATATGTATTTATAGATGCCCTAGTGAATGCTATTCGGAGGTCACAAGTTGTTAAATTTGGTGCTGGATTTGTAATGCTTTGTGGTGGAATTAGTCTAGTAGTCACTGAACTAACCTTGTACAATTTCCAGGAGCACTAGACGCTCAATATGTATGTATGTTGGAATGATCCTGGAGGATATGTCATGCTGTATGATTTGGACCAAATTCGATCTTTATACAAGATAAATCAAGGCCTCATTTAGCAAGCATCACAGTGAACTTTTTTCATAACTATCTATTTCTGTTTTCATAACTATGAACTACTCTATCGAATATATAAGGATATGGATGGACAAGTTTAAGAGAGAAATGGCATCGTATACCACAAGAAGACGTTCGTAGGCTCCTGTGAGGTCACGGAGGTGTCGAGATGTTAGTGGTCATTTTTTTTATTATTGTACATGCTATTAATATATTAGTTAATAAAAAACACCAGTACACCAAAATTCTATTGTAGGAACTAGTGTGCTTTGCCCCTATATTGCGGAGCGATACTAACCGGAACGCACATATTTTATAGTCTGTGTCTAGTCCATTATTCAATTTACCTAATTCTTTGATTTAATTCAGCTAGCCCTTTGTCGTACATGGGCCAATTCTGAGAGCAAGCCAAACATCTGCAGTTAAACCAATATCTACCGCTGAGGGATTTCTGTCGGTTTTCCAAGCTGCGTCGGGTGAATATAGGACCATAGTTTTCGGCAATCGTTTCACCGGTTTCTAGAGGACGTACTGTGCGGATTACAATGTTTTTGCCTGAAAAATGCCTAAGAACAAAAACAAAATTATATCTTTATATTCGCGAATCAAGGGTAGCCATATTCTAAAACTCAACATATAGAGGATGTAGCGAATGTAAGCGCATTCGTTGGTTTGCCACAACGTGTGTATACTTGTTGCATGAATAATATTCGTGTTTGTGTATGTTCGATGGGTAATAATATATATATATATATATATATATATATATATATATATATATATATATACATATACACTCCCCATATAGAACGAAGTCACATTCGCCACATCGTCTGTATGAAGCTTAAGATTTGCCAATTCCTTTCGTTACAAATCAGTCCAACCGAACAAGAACGTAAATACACAAAATGTCAAGTTTAACACTTGATTTGCAAAACTATTCAGGAGACAATGAAAATTATAGTGATAAAACAGCATTAATTGCAGCCTATTTTTGTTCAATATTCAGCTTTGTGAAAATGCCAATCAAAAATCCATCACATAAAAGATTGAAAGGTAAAATATAAAGCTAGAAGATATAAAATGCGAAAGGGGATTGCATACATTTTCTATATCATATTCTGAAAGCAGCATATGACTCAGTTACTGGGTAGCGAAGGGAAAATGAAATGTCTTGTAAGATCTGGGATGCGTGTATGAAACCAATATTGTTGAATGGAGTGGATGTGTGGGGATTGTGAATGTGGAATAGAAAGGGAGCAAGGATAGTTCCTGAAGAGATTGCTACGACTCGAAAGATCGGCACTATGGCGGTGCTGTAACAGGAGACGTATCGGATGAGCATGTTTTGGGAGTCGTTTGTGAGGATAGTGATGTTCGAAGAAGATTGCAGGAGTTGGATGAGAAGAGACTGGAGCGGGAGGTATGCGGCGTAAGAGTAGGACATAGAGTCATATGAGAGAATGAGAGATATTTAGTGGCAAGAATTGCAGATGATAATAGCTGAGAGCTCAAACAACTCTGGTTATATAGAGTGGCAAATACGAGGAAAATCCTGAGGTACTTAGCTAGGGGTGGGAGGAGCAGGGAGGACAAATTGTACATGGCAAGAGCAAGGTGCGGGTCAGAAGAGAGAGGCAGGAAAGTGTGGATGGGGTTGTGGTACACCGCGTGTGTGCTGTATAATAAGGGGACACGTGGTGGCACCTTGGCAATGAATGCGAGGGAGTTAAAACAGAGAAGGTAGGAGATTGCAGAAAGTTGATTGAATGGGTAAGGGTGGGGTAGGCGTGGAAATCTGGAAGAGGCTGGCATGGGAAATGAAGTTGAGGGCAGAGGAGAATGTGAGAGGAGTGTACTTAATATTTTAATTTAATTGAATGTGTATATATTGTTTTTTTGGGTGTTGTAGAAAATAGATGTTTCCATTTTCGTGTTTGCTATGCATAATAAGGGTTATATATATATATATATATATATATATATATATATATATATATCTTGTAAGACTGCACCTCGTCAATTTCTCAGTATATAATGAAATAAAAAATCATTATTACTATTAAAGAAGGGATGCTTTCATGTAGATTACTCATACGTGCTATCAGATGTTATGAATGATAATACTGAGATATATAAAAGAATGATCTGCTACCAGAGGCATACGGAGAGATTTGCAGTTATGTAAGTTAATTAGACTGCTATAAAATTCAAGAACAAATATTACTCCCGTTACTGTGGGCAGAATATTACTAAATTAACTCATATTATCTGATTCCTTGTTTCGACTATGTATAATTCAGGAGAAATTTACAACAATTTAATTCAATTCATTTACCTTGACACTCCTGGATAACAATCGTGGTTCATAAGTGCGACCATGGGGTAAACAGCTACCCCTATATATTTACTCACTGCGCTTCTAAATCTGTGGCCACTGGCGTGGTTTGTCTCATATATCTCATGGGCGTTGAATTGCAGCATTTGCAAATGGAAAAGTAGAAGCTCGCCTACTCCTAGTTGGTTTTCATTGGGAACAACTGAAAATATTTATAACATAATTCAACCTACTGAATCTAATAATTAAAATGCTACGTTTTCTTTTCGTCTTTTAGATTTTCATTGAATTCACGTTCTTATATTTAAAACAAAAAATGTTATATAACAAAAAATAGTAAAATAATGAACCATTCGTACTGCAAGCGCAGGTCGTGATAATGTGTCTAGAAGTAAGACGTTTACAGCAGCGCGGGAAAATTGTGGGCATAACGTTTACCTTAACTATCCTTACTGCCAAAATTTGAACGTCTGGAGTTTTATAGATATGAAATACATTGCTTACCGGCATATTACTACTAAGGCGTTTATTATGAATATCCCCTTACCCTCACACATTAGGTTTAATCGATCTATTTAATCGTTACTTTTTATATTTATTATTAAATAACGTGTCATTGTTTGGAAGAGATAATTAAGAGAGCTCCAAGTCAATAATATGTATTCAATACAAGTATGAATAGTAGGCTGGAGGATATCATAGTTACGCTTGGGCCACAGGGTTGATCAGAAGGAACTCCACCTCATGCATAGACGTCACAATGGCGACCACGTGCATAGGGGAGAAGTAACCGGATGAAGCGTCATGGACCACTTAGCAATCACCGCTACACTAGATTCGCCATCGAGTCCCAGAAAGACAGAAAACAAACAGCATCCACAAATAACCAGAGAACACCAATTGGGCCATCATATACCTGGATGCATAAGCCCTGGCGGCTTACATGAAGCCGTCAACCGCAACAGGGAATGCATCAGGAATCGAGACGGACACGCTGGCAGATGCATCAACAGCGGGATACAGTGACTGCGTAGCGTGCGTTCAAAGAACACCGGCTAGCATATCATCAGAAGTATTACTCGTGGTGAGACGAGGTGGCCTGGCCAAGGGCAAGCCAGGCGAAGGATGTAGCGCCACTGGAAGGACAGTTGCCAGGACGATTACGAGAACAACGCTGAGTCATACAGAGAATGCCGCAGGGAGCTACACAAGGCAATTGAACGGAACAAGCGTAGGTGCAGGGACGAGCTCCGTGGGGAGTTCGAGGAAGACCCGTAGGATCTCCCATACAGGATCGTCACCGGCAAGATCCAGGCGGACACCAGCTTATGTGGTAACCAAAGCCTTGTTCCCGAAGGGCAAATTCCCCTAGAGGTGGAAGGAGGCGAAACTTGTCCTCATCCCCAAGAAAAGGAAACCAAATATAGAGGTGACTACGTGCAGATTTTGTGTCTCCTTGATGGCCTAGCGAAAACAATGGAGCGGTTAACAGAGAACAAGTTAGGGCAATAGCGGAAGAGACTAGAGGCCTCTTGCCCAATATGGCTTCCGCAATATTTGCGGTAAAGAATACTGTAAGGAGTGGACTATGACATAGAAGGCATTGTTTGATGGTCACCCTTGAAGTCAGCAATGCCTTCAACTCCATCCGAAGTTGTGTCAACAAAGCTAGGCATTCCGCACCGAATTACGAAACTCAACAAAGCATATCTGAGAATTAGGCAGATTATGTACGAGGGAACCACCGGAGGTCTTGTGTTCTAGATGTCAGGCCAGACCATTGCATTTGCAGATGAAAAGGCAGTCATGGGGAGCAGCAAGAACATAGTGGAACTGAAAGGCAGAATGGAGGAGGCGGTGAGAAGGATGAACGAGTGGATGACGGAACATCAGCTCAAACTCGCGTCCGGGACCATCGAGGCAGCCTTCCTTGCAACCAAGAGATCAAGACGCGAGGCGGCGACTCATCTACAACTTCTTGGAGCGACGGTCAGAATCCAGAACCGCCTACGGTCCTGAAGGATCACACCAGAGGCGAACGTCAAACTCTCGGAGCAGGTACTGGCGGCTGTAAATGGAGTGGCTAAAATCTAAGCGGCCTTCGTCCGTTATTTTCGCAACACCGGGAGACCAAGTGAAGCCAGGAGGAAGGTACTCACAACGGTCTCCAGAAGCAAGCTGCTGTACGCGGCCCCGGATTGGCAGGAGGCGATGGAAACCGAGCGGAATTAAAAAGTCCAGCGCGTTACGAATCGCTAGAGCTCATCGAACCGTCCCTACAGACTAGGTGGAATTACCAGAGGCAACAGCGGATCTGCTGCTCACAGAAAGGGCTGCCACCTTCCAGGCCATCAAGCAGGGCAGCGGGAAGAGGGAGGCCCTAAAGTTGAACAGAGAGGCCACCATGGACATGTGACGCGCTGGGCCATCAGTGCGAAACAGGCGCCAGAGCATCGATCCCGTCAATCGATGGGTGGAGAGGAAGCACGGGAATCTGGAACATTGGACAACCCAACTCCTTACCGAACATGCCCAGTGAGGATTGGGAAGGTGGAATGTGACATCTGCTGCTACTGCTACTGCTCCGACGAGGTGATGCACACCCTAGAAGCCTACACCCAGTGGGCGGACGAAAGGAAGGCACTGGAGGCTGGGAACCGAGCAATCGCAGACTCTATCGGCAAGGCGATGCACGAAACGGAGGAGAAATGACAAGCAGTGGTACGATTCGCGGAGGCCGTCATGCGACGTAAGTACTAGGACGACCTCAACCGCAACCCGAGACTACACAGGTAAAAGCTTTTGGTATCGTGACTCCATTCGTTTTCAGAAACTGTCATGTAATGAAAGATCTCAAAAGATCCCAACCGCAACCTGCGGCGAGTCACACAATATGATATTAAATAAATACAGAAGAAAAGACAGTATGGCAGTGCAGACCAAGACCAGCTAGTAGCGATACCAACACCACGGTGCTGCTACCCTGGCCCGCCTAGCACACACTGCTAAGGGGCCAGTAACTAGAGCAGGAGGGCTTATCTGAAACGGTCAAACTCTCTCGAAAGGGGGGTTGTTTAGTCGCTAGGCGCCCGGTATCTAATACCGGGCGAATCCGATACTGTTCCGACGCGAGCAATGCGTCGGTTCGTTTTTCGATTCACCCACCCGAGGAAAAAGGCCACATGTGGGCTGTATGTGAAACTTTCCGTTTTAGGTCATTCGCTCATTCCACCAATTTATTAGAAGTGTACTTTTAGCTGGATTGGATTTTGGAGACTGAGAAGATGCCAATAAACAACATTGGCAATTGCTCAGCCTCTAAAATCCAATCCAGCTAAAAGTACACATCCGATAAATTGGTGGAATGAGTGAATTACCTTATAATAGGTTATCAATTTCCTAGTACTAGCTGACTAACTTCTAACCGAATAGGACACTTAATATACAACTTGCTCTAAAGAAAAACTAAACTACATTCTATTTTTCAATCTTAATTTACTCTTACCATTTTCATCAACGTAACCAAAGTATCCGCTCTTCTGTAAGCATCGCAACAAAAACGCAGCCATTATAGTCCTCTGTAGGAAATCATCAGCATGCCTCTGTTCACTCTGCGTACATAACGAATATACCTTCTCTAATTTTCTATCATTGCAAATCTCATACATCCTCTCTGGAGTATTTTGAGTGACCATTCGGAGGGCGGTGTGTGATAGAATACTCATACCAGAACCCATGAGCAAGTCTAGAAATTTACATTCGTAACGGTGGTAGGAATTGATGGCGGCATCACGGCAGTTAATGCTACAGAAGGCTATGCTTGCACAGTCAGGACAACCCACCGGTGCCTCAAATCTGAAAAGTCACAAAATTATAACACCATTTCTGAAAATGTACCAAATATGTACTGATTAAGAATATAAAATATAGTAATGTATTTTATATTCTCAATCAGTACGCAGTTGGTACATTTTTAGGAATGGTGGTATGTATTATAATTGAATTGGTAGTTTGAAGAAGGGAACAGGCGCCAACATTATATAATAATCAATTCCCAATAACCTGTAATATATTTAGCCAATACAAAAACGGGATATATTATACTGTTCCAAACCTAAATAATAATGTTGCTAATCTTTAAAATCAATTCATGTAAAAATTGTCTTAGTTGCGTAAAAAAAACACTTATTTTATTTTATAACTATTCCATTTGCAGAACAACTAGCTTATTTAAGATATAAGTTGAAATGAATGGGATTGAAACCGTCTATTCGGTTATAATAAGTTGTAAAACAAATATAATTCGTTCCATATTCGGACGTGACAAAGAAACTGTAACTGTTCTGTTAACAAGTCTGCTGTGATTTTTATCAGAAAATAACAAAAATAACACTTCTATTCTATAGATTGAACGAATTGGTTGTATTTTATTAAAAACCTAGTTACTACCTCTCAAAACAATGATGACAGTGTGTTCCAAAACAATCCGGCAACAAACAGGCAACATAAGGTGGTTCGCAAGCCACAAGTTCTCCAGTAGCGATGGGTTCTGATGCCACAGCAAATCGACCATTGCCTTTCTCTTCTTTAACCATCATTTTCTTAGTAACATGGGGATAATTTGGGTGTGGAGTTTCTACACTTGGAATTTCTAAAAAAGGAGTATAAACTTAACCGAAAAACTGATATCACGTTCGAGTTTATTCTTAAAATATTTATTTGTTTTTAATTGCAATTTTTAATCCGTATAATACCGGATGAGACTTTTAACCTAATATGTTCAAATATCTCGAAAAATACGCAATCTACGAAATAATGTCGGTAATCAACATTGAATTAAAATTAGTTCACCATCCCCCGCCCCAGGGGTTTCTATTAATTCATCATGGCGCTGTAATTGACGAAATTCATTTTTCTTTTCTTTTTTTTCTCTTACTTAGTACTTAAGTAAGTGCTCAAAATTATAGCCTACGACTTCAATACACTTATTAATCTACAATTCAAATGACTATACACAATTGAAAATGTGTCTTCTTGAATTTCGGTAAAGTATTTCTGATTCGGCCAATCATATTCTAACGCGCTGTTGGTTTTTCTTTGTAAACTTTGTCTTTGAGATGACATGGCCAATTCACCGAACCAGCCCCACCGATCCAGCAACCATAGATAATAAAGAAAAGAAGACACATCTAAAATTGTGTACACTAATTTTAATTGTCGATGAATTAGTGTATTGAAGTCGTAGGCAATAATTTTGAGCACATACTTTATTTGAAAGTAAACACAAAAATACAATGATAAAAACAAAGAAAAAACAAAGAAAAGAACAATGATAAAAACAAGGGGAAAAAATGAATTTTGTCGATTAGAGCACCGTATACTATAAATCAAAAATTTCAGACAAATCCTTCGTAGAATAAAATAAAATCAATAAGAATAAATAAAATCAGAATCCACAATCAAAAATGGGGGTCTCATTTAGGATTTTAAAGTTACCTAACTTCCTTTTTCATAACTTACCTCTTCTTGATATCTTCGTAGCTTCTTTATACTCCAACAGCATGCTTTCTGTAAGCAATTGGACGTTTTTCGGGTCATTTGACAGCAATCTTTCCGCTAAGCCCTTTGAAACACTCGCTCTTTTGTCCTCACCGGCAGCTTTATAACATATTGCCATTCGCCAGTAGGCCTCAGCTTTGTAAATGCTATGCAATCCTTCTTTAAGCGCCAGCTGAATGTCGTTCAGTGCTAAGGTGTAAGATTTTAAACGCATTAAAATCTCAGACCGCTCCCACAAAGCTAGCGCTAGGGACAGACCGCCATCCACTCTCGGACTATGACCTACACCAAATACAGAAACATGTTTAAAAAAATGTGCTCAAGGTATATGCATTGGATATATAATTGACAGGCTGATTTTTTTGTAGATATCACAACTATATCATTATGAGGATAAATAATAAATAACTAACATTATTAATATTATTATTATTACTTGGGGATTCCTTCACCAGGACCGTGAAAGCGTGTTACCCCCCTTTACGGCCCTGATGTGAATGTTACAAAGTAGCCATTACAGCAATGCATTTTGGAGAAAACTGTGTCAGAAAGTAGCCATTGTTAACGAGAAATAGAAAAAGTATCTTTATAATACAAAACATTTTTTCGTGTATGTTAGGGTAAAGACAATTTTAAGCTAACACAAAAATCTACCTGTATTACATTGTCAAATAATCGATATTAATAGCAACACTGGATTTTTAGAAAGATTTCACTAAGCATAATTAAAAATAAAAACATTTCTCCTTCCCGGACAATTATTCGAGGACAGCTATGTACATAAAAAATAAATTATATCTTAGAATGTTACGCAAATGAATGAATGGTTTAGATATTATGAGATCTTTTTGCAGGATCCGTAAATAAGTACAATTTCTACATATTCAAATGATTAAGGATTTTATGTTTTAAACATGCTGTTTTGTCTGCAATTTATTTTTTGTGATATTTTCATGTTTGAAAGTTATAAATAATATTAACTTATATAAAGATGATTATATTGATTGATTGATATTATATGAATATAAAACTGTATTCGATCTCACTTAACATATTTTGAGCCCATTATTATTTCACAAAATTTCCAATAATAGTTGAATTTTTAAATGATATTTACTTGCTACAATATTACTCGTTTTGTTCATATAGCGTTGTTCCATTTTATTTATAATATATCATTACCTTGAAGTGGTGCCCTAAGCACGCTCTGACTGTACAATGCAAGTGATTTTCTACCGTCGCCCTCTTTCTGAGCCTTTGACGCCTCCAAGCGCCTGGCTTGAGAAATTTCTCCACTTTTTTTGCGATATATTTCTTGCACGTGGGATAGCGTTGATAATACAATTTCTTTCACCTACAAATAATTATGTGTAAATACAACCATATATAACAACATTATGAAAAGTATGTAAAAAATCTTTTTGATTTATTTTAGCTCCATAAATCAGATTGCGAGATATGCGTTACTTTTTACATCCTATATAAATAAAGATAATAGGCAGAAAAGCCTAGGGCCGATAGCGTATAAAAGATGGATTCTTCTCTCTAAGTAAAATTTAAAAAAAACTGTTTTTTTTAAAGCTGTACCTATTTAAAATCGTTATGTGAAAATATGTATAGAATAACCTCCAGATTTCAGTATTTTGAAAACAAAATTCACATTTCTCTTTACAATTAATACATATTTCCATATCTACTTACGGAAGGATCTTGATATATAATCCGAATCCTCTCCCGGTCAGTTTTTAATTTTCCAAACACATCCTTAATCCATTTGTCACTCGCACTTTCAGCCACCGCATCAGCAAACTGCAAGAAAAATCCCTTTACATTAGACTGCAGCGTTTTCTCGCTGCATATCGCTATGTAGGGCTTTTTTTGCGGGCTTGTAGCCATTCTGAACTTTTACTGTTTATGCAGACGCTTCCTTAGGGACCGGTAAAACCTCACTGCGTCGCGACGCTTCTGAAATAGCAGCATGCTGTAGTTAAAAATAATGCACACGCGGACCAAATTAAGAAAAGGGTTCCGCATTGCATACTTGTTTTTAATGAAATTGGTGAAAGTAATACACCGACCCTAAAAAAGTAATACGCTTTTATTATTATAAAAATAATAATATATTTTTATTATATTATCATACATTAATTAATATTATAAGTGTTATTAAACACTTATAATAATAATTAATGTATGATGATATAATATGGGCACCCCAGTTTTCGAATTAATTTATTAATTAATAATTATACATTTAACGTACGGTCAAGTCGGGGCGCGCGCGATTTGTTACTAATTGTATACATTAACATATCCTCATTTTTGCTGTTGTAATTTTTCCTTTTCCACCAAAAAAGATTCTAATGAAAGTTGTTAAGAATCATCTATAGATGGATTTAGTTTATATTAAATGTGTATAAATTGATCTGAACTGAACTGAAAAGAATTTGATTGTATCAGATAAACACACACCCACCACTTAGGGATTCACATCTTGTGAAACGGCCATGGAACACCCGGGGTTCCCTAGCTAGTTAACGTGCGTTATTTTTCAGATTTCTTTACGCTCAGGCCCTACTCTTTTTACTTTCATCTATCTAACCTCATTTGGTTAAGTCCTTCCTCTTTCCAGCTGTCAGTAGAAAATGCGAGGTGTACCAAAACACACTGAGCAAGGGTCCACAATGATAAAATACCTGCAAGTGAACCTAGGTAGGGGTCATGAAGCATTAGATCTACTGATCCAAACTGCCGTGGAGAAACAAATTGATATGCTACTTATTAGTGAGAAATATAAAAAAACAGAAACGGAATGTTGGCATCAAGATACGACGAATAGAGATCAGTTGTAGTTTTGAATCCGAACATAGAACCAAAGTTAAGGACGTGAGTGAACCGATTACAAACTTTATATGAATCGTTGTTGGCAGTACAAGAATCTGCGGCTGTTAATTCTCGCCCAATATAAGGACTTTGTGGAAGGGCTAGATCTCAAGGACAGACTCCGAATGTCGAGTGGTGAACTATTGATTTCCAGAGATTTCCTTTGTAAGGCTCCAGAGTGGGGCTGTTGCTGACTGGATGCACGAGGGGAACTGCAGCAATTAAAGCAAGGCTGGACTTAGTAATCAAAATAAATGAGGATAGCGCTGCAAAAAAAGCGTATTCCACATTACCTGTGCTGTAATTGGTAGTTAACTCGTAGACAGAATGCTTATATACAAAGCAAGGACCTATGGAATACGAGGTCATGAAGCAGTGTTTATAACACATAAGGGCGCAATTAACCCTCGCACATTGAAGTTGGACGGAGACATTATACCCTCTAGCATACCGGATGCCAAATATTCGAGGCCCAAGAAAATGCAAAAGAAGACTATTAAACAGCGTAGTTTGAGCAGATACAATGGAAAAGGTTACAACAAAGCGTAAGCTGGTAGCGGTGCAGAGATGCAGTGTGATCGAAGTTGAATCTGTGTTTAGAACAATTTATCCAGGGCCTATACATTTTCAATGGGAGCACGACCTACTTATAAGAGAAAAAACGGAATATCTTCGAGTGTCTAGGTGGAAGTGAAGAAATACGCACCGAAAGACAATTATCAAGAAAATGGCGCCGCAGCGACTTATAGAAAGTTGGTAAGAGAGATGGAATGTTTCCTAATATAAAGTAATGGTGCAGTCGAAACGTGCGACCAGATAAGTTATTACCTTAAGTCCTGGTTTCCTAGCAAGCGGTGTCGATAAAAACGGCCGTTGTTGACGTCATTTACACATTACAAGATACGTTGTAAGTACATGTAATTGAATAACTCACCAGATTTCAGTGTAATTCATGACATTTCCCCAATACTTTGAATTATACCGCTTTCTGGATTACCAGATTTATTTAAATATGCGTAAAAGAAATGTGTGAGGTCAAAATGACGTGAAATACGGCCGCTTTTGTCGTCACCGCTTCCTAGGAAACCAAGGCTTTACTCAGCGACAGAGAGAGAATGAGTTCATTTCCTTATCAATTGTCTTCAATTAGTGTGTCTAAATATTTGAAGTTTGTAATTATTCCAATATTTTCCCTTATATTCTTATTTTGCTTTGATGTTAGTATTGTCTTGCGTCTAGTTTCCAATGTTCTAGTTTTAGTGTATTCATATTTGTTTTCTTGCTTATTTTATTGGTCCATATATAATATAATGGGCATACATATTATACAGCGTGTCCTAAAAGTATGGAATAAATTCATTAAAACCTTTATTTATGATTTTTGCAAAAAATATACACTTTTTTTACAAGATTTTTAATTTAAAATTATCATTTTTCAATGAAAGTGTCAATTTTGACGAGCCTTTTTTAATGAGCAATGACCTTATCGACATTTTTTTCAAATGACAATCCCATTTTTGAATTGCGGGTGAAAAATGGTCGAACAAGTGACATTTACATTAAAAATTGGCAATTCAAAATTTAAAATCAACGTATCCGAGAATGTTTTGCAAAAATCATAAATACAGGTTTTATCAAATTTATTCCATACTTTAGGGACATCCTGTACATCCTTGCTTTACTGCTATATCTGTTTTAAATTCATGAGATTCTTAATGAAAAAGACAAACAATTAGTGTATTCTGACTATATTTTTGTTAATTTTGTATAGGACTTTTACTATTTTGAATATTTTCTTTTCCACTATTATTTTTCGAATTCATCACAAATATTCTTGTATATTGGTAGTATTATCCATACGTTCCAGTTCTCTGGGATATCTTCGCTTTTCAGAGAGAAATCAATTTTTATTAGACTATCGGCCCTTGGCCTTTCCGCCGACCTTTACCCGCTTTCCATTATTTTATTATTTGATTTTCCATTTCTTACCTTCTTAATTGCTTCTATTACTTCTCCCACCGTTATTCCTTTCATCTCTTCTAGTTCTGCATCTTCTTGGTTTTCTACTTTTACATCATGTTCTCTTCTGTTTGTTTCTCATCCCTATTTCATTTTGTGTCAGTTCTTCAAAGTATTATCTCCATCCTCCCACGATACCTTATTTTGTTATTATATATCCTTTTTATCCTTTATGTTCATCATATTGTATACTTTTTTCTTTTAATTGGTTTAAAATTTCGTAGAATATTTATTGATTTACCTATTTTCTTTCTGAATTTTATCCATCTTCTATATTGTGTTCTTTTATTTCCGTCTTAATTTTCTTTCTTTTTTATATGTTTCATAGTTTTCTTCACTGTTGATATGAAGATACTTCTACCAATTTCATTTTTATCTTCTATCCACCAGGCTGTCTTCTTTATTTTTTATTGTTTGTTATATTTGTCCTTCCACAGCTTTCTTTTGTTCTGTAACTACTGAACAACATATGGAAGACAAATATCATACCAAAAGACACACAGCATTAATCATACGGATACACAAGAAAGGGGATAAGACGAAATGCTCAAACTATATTTATTTATTTATTTATTTATTTATTTATTTATTTATTTATTTATTTATTTATTTATTTATTTATTTATTTATTTATTTATTTATTTATTTATTTATTTATTTATTTATTTATTTATTTATTTATTTATTTATTTATTTATTTATTTATTTATTTATTTATTTATTTATTTATTTATTTATTTATTTATTTATTTATTTATTTATTTATTTATTTATTTATTTATTTAATATATAGACATCTACAGTTTAACAGAAACCAATTACAGATGATATAATAACAACATAACAAATAAAAGAAAGAAAAAACATAACACAAAGATATATAATGAACATTCAAATTATATATTTTTAATAGCACTTACCACAGAGGCGTTCAGCATATTAAAAATATCAATGTCAATACATGTGTTAAAAACATGCGACAATCTATACAAAGGACAGTTCTTATATGTATTTGTTTTCACAGTGGTCTCATAAAATAAATCATTGCACCTAGTATTTAGCGAAGGAACTCTTATATTAAATAATGACAAGAACAGTTTATCATCTATCTTATTAGTAAATAATTTATATAAATACAATATCATATTTATTATTCTCATTTTTTCAAGAGATTTTATACTTCACAGTAGTTCATCATGTGGAAAACCCCTACACGGATATACACGGTGTGTTTTAAAGTAGAGAAATTTCAAAAATTTTCTTTGTAATTGTTCTAATTGAATTTTATATTTATCGTAATATGGCGACCATATAACGCATGCATATTCCATTTTTGATCTGACTAATGAATTATATAAAGCTATAATTGTATTGACATTACTAAACTTTTTACAGGACCGAATAATGAAACCTAATATTTTGTAACATTCATTAGCTACCTTGGCGATATGATCATCAAAGATAAGCTTCTGATCGAAAACTACCCCTAAATCAACACATTTTGTGCACCTATTTATAATCATATCACCTATTTTATAATCATATAAGAGTATTTCTTTGCGATATGAAAACGACATCACATTACATTTTTTAATATTAATTTTAAAACTATTATTATCACACCAATTTATCACATTATTTATATCACTTTGTAGTTGATCACATTCCGAAGTACAAGAAACTTCTCTGAAAATTTTAAAATCATCTGCAAATAGTAATCCTTGGCTATTTACTAAAGTATTGCAAATACCATTTATATGCAATATAAACAATAAGGGTCCTAAGTTACTACCCTGTGGCACAGAGTACATTAGAGACATAACACTAATAAGTATAGGGATGAAAATATTACAAAAGAAAATAAACAAGAGAATAACAACAATAATAGAACATATGTTAGAAGAATCGCAATGCGGTTTTAGGAAAGGAAGATCTACACAGGACGGCATCTTCACAATAAAACAAATCACAGAAAGAAGAACTACAAATAATAAAAACACATATTTAAGATTCATAGACCTAGAAAAAGGGTTCGACATGATCCCAAGAAATATTCTATGAACAATTCTTAAGGAAAGAGGTATAGAAAACAAGATTAATACAGAACCTATACAACACCAACAGCAATGCAATAATATACAAGGGTCAGATCTCAAGAACATTTAAGACAAACAATGGACTAAGACAAGGAAGGGGACCAAAGGAATCTTCAACACAACCTGAACGTATGTGATAATAGAGAAATATAATATGAAAATGAACTAAAACAAAACAAAAGTATTGATAATATGAAAACGGAAAGAACAAATAAACATAAAGATAGAACAACGTCTCATAGAACAAGTGAAGAAATTTAAGTGTAGTGCTTACAGAAGATGGAAGGAGAATTAAGCATCAGAATAAACAACTCAACAAAAACATACTATTAACAGAATAACATACTTATTAACAATAAAGAGGTCAGCAGAAAGACAAAAATGAATATATACGACAGCATATACAGACCGATCTTGACATATGGAGCGAGACGTGGAAGATAGCAAAGAGAGATAAAAAAGTAGAATACAGGCAATGGAAATGAAATACCGGAGAAGAGTAAAACAAGTAACGAGAAGAGACAGAATAAGAAATAACGATATCAGAGAAGAAATGGAAATTGAAGCAATAGACAAATTTATAGAAAAGAAGTAACTGAATTGGTGGGGTCATCTAACTAGGATGGAAGAAACGAGTATGGGAAGCAAGAACAGGAGACAAAAGAAGAAGAGGCAATCCCGTAAAAGAGTAACAACATAATAAAAGAAATAATAAAAGACAAAGGAAAGACAAGCAAGAGAACTGGCGAAGAACAGAAGAGAGTGGAAAGAATTCGTAGACATAAAATGTTGCTAAAATGTAATGTAAGTATTACAGTAAAGCATACACCGTAAGGTAGAGGGCTAACGATAATATATATATATATATATATATATATATATATATATATATATATATATATATATATATATATATACATATATATATATATATATATATATATATATACTAATTTATTTCGTTTATCATTGCAAAGTCATGATTCTCCTTCCATTATTTGTTTTCGGTATTTCACATAAGTCATTTTACCACATGAAATTGATTTTGTGTTTAATTATTTTTATTTACTCGTCTCTTTCGCTTGCACTATTATTGCGTTACTTTCGTTCAGTTTTATGATTATTGTCTCTATTATATTTGTTTTAATTTGAATTTTTTAATTCAGTATTTCTTCTATTTTTCTTACGTTAATAGTCCTACGACATTTCTTAATTCATTTTAGGATTTCTTCCGTTGCCTTTTTACTGGCCTCAACATCTTTAATTCATGTTTGCGCTTCCCAGTATCGGCGGTTGGAGGCTCTTTGCTGCTTTCTCATGCTATTCCTTGTGGTTTTATATGGTATCCCGCAGGTTGTTTCGGGGACAATGAGTTTTATTTCACTAACCTCTTTTGACAATTTATCCATTATTCGTTGCCCAAATAACTGTTACTTTGTTTCGGGCTTTAAGTATCAACAGGCAATGCATTATATGACAACTCTAGAGTTATTCACGCTAGACTCGAAGTGCTCGTAGCGCTGTTTGACTATCTGTCTCACTATAATATTGATTTCCTTCTTTCTATATATTTTTTCCAATATAGATTTAACGCAACTTTGAATTGCGATTGTTTCTGCTTGGACCACGGAAGTATAGTCGCCCAGTTGAAGACTTGTGCCTCCTGCCGAGTCGTTCTCACGATAGACAACTGGTTCTCATGTCTTAGACTTGGTTGTATAAGTCTCGAGTTAATAACCAATCGTTGAAAACTTTGACACATACTGCGGCGTTGCCATATCTACACAGAGGTACATGAGGCTATGAAATAGAAAGTTAACAACAATTTATGTAACACGTAACAATATTATGACAAGCTATAGTTAATTCACCTTTATACGACCGACCTATATTCTTCCACCTTTTCAATCTCTCGTTCGATTGTTACGATTTGTTCGATTGGTACATCGACATGCACCGTTAACGTATCATTCAATTGATATCATATCTTAATAATGGGTGTAAATAGTTAGGCGGTACTACCACCACTCTAGGATATTGCACCAGTAATTGTGCATGTTACTATAAAATTCCAAGAAATCTGTAGAGTTAATCAGATATAGTGATATATTAATTGATACATTGTGATTTAGGGCTTATTTCCCTAATGTACACACGTCCGACGCAGGTTGTATCAAGTATTTAATTATTGGGAATAGGGCAATAAACGATTAATTACTTTTATGAGCATGCTCAACATTTGCATTGCGCGTGTAATTAATCCTGCTGTGCGCTCATGCAAAACAAATTAATGCTTGTCGACAATAGCGAGAAAACCAATGACCACCTAATGTTTACTTTATCATCACAATGTGTATAATAATTAAAGATGGGCAATATTGAATAATAACAAAGTCCCGATTGTCGGGATACTATAATCGAAAGATATATTACTAGTTTTTGTCATTTTTTTACGTTATTTATAACTACTTTTGTAGAAAGAATAATCAATTATGTATTTATCTATATATTTATCAATGAGTAGAGTAGTTTATTTCCGAAAAAAATCTGACGTTTTCCTATAAATTTTCTATCGTTAGATTTATTTATCTCCTTTATTGGTTATAATATATATTTAAAAAAAAATATATTATTAGTATTATAATTTTTTTCCATAAATTAAATTTCCTCATTACACTTCAAGTCGTATATTCAAATGTTGTCTATCTCTTTCCTCAGAAGCTTTTTGTCGCATTATGTTTTCTATTATTTTTTTGAATACCATCCCAGTAACCACTTGCAATAAATTTTTAAAAATTATCTTTAGTCAGCTCATCACCTAATAGAAGTCTTTGGTTTCCTAGGAAACGGTGTCGACAAAAGCGGCCGTATTTCACGTCATTTTGACGTCATACATTTCTTTTAAGTATATTTACATAAAACTGGTAATCTTGAGAGCGGTATACTTCAAAGTATTGAGAAAATGTCATGAATTACACTGGAATCTGGTGAGTTATTCACATTACATATACTTAAAATGTATCTTGTAATGTGTAAATGACGTCAAAAACGGCCGTATTTATCGACACCGCTTGCTAGGAAACTAGGACTTTAGTTCCAAATGTTCGTTAGACCATCTAATGTAATTTAGAATGTGTGTTCAAGTCGTTTGAAATAGTGGACTGGCATAGTTTGGTTGGTAGTAAATATTGTTATTCATACTGTTATGGATATAACTAGGCTAAAATTCCATGACATTTCTTCGGTACGAGAAACATATCCCACTGCATTCCTGATACTGCCTTTACGAATGTTTAAAAAATGTTCCATCTTTTTTTTAAGATTGTAGATTTTTGAAGGTATCTTATAAATTGTACAGACGTTAATGCATCTACTGGCTAATAGATGTCACATGTTTATATATAATTTACACATTACTAAAATTATTGTTTTACATGTGGGGAGATTGATATGTGTAACAAGAAGAGGTGTATAAGAGTATAATTCACTTTAAATCAATCTGGATAGGAACTTTTTAGTACAAGAAAATATCAATTAGATTACAGTAATCAACATACCAATCCTCAAGCTCGCCTTCCAACCAGTTTTCTATATTTTCAACAGGTTCATGCAAATAATGTGATCACATGTTATGTGTCAAAAATCAATAATAAACCCAAACAAATGTTAACCCAACTTTAATTTACTTAAAAACTAGTGCAACATGGAAGGCAGGCGCAGGGGATGGCCCGCAACGTTTCCGCTAAAAAACATGGTGTTTCTGGAACAGTTCGCCGATCGTGTCGTCGACTTTACATCCAAATACAACAATATCAACAGCTTGTCGTATTCCCCGGAAAACTTGCCCGGGAAACCCTCCATGTACCCACAGTACGGGGATTTCCCGGCCACGTACATGCTTGTGAGTTGAAAATGTTTGTTTGGGGCCTTGCAGCTGGCTAAATGCGGCGTTCTCTTTTTGCATTGTTTCAAGCCTCTTTCAATGTTTATACAGAGATCGTATGGGAAGTGGGCGGGCGATAGCGAGGGTGCTCAGCCGAACTATATGCCACAGGATGTTGATCATATAGTAGCCGAGGATTATGTTACTTTGAGGTGAGTATAGATGGTGCTAGTAGTACTAATTTCATTAAATTTCAATGGGTGAGTTACTTGAGCCAAGCGATTTCAGCAGTCTAGGTAAAATCATTGTTATAGATGAGGTGTGGGCACATATGTAGCCGTACATAGATATACAATTTATTTTTTTAATTTTTTATTAATTTATTCTATTTGGATATTTTCACGTAAATCGCAAAAACTAATTATTAAAAAGAAAATAATTATTTCAAAATAATCAAGGTAAAAATAAAACTAAAATTGCAATGGCAACCGCACTTCAATGGAGAGCCGCATTTGCCCAGCGTTGTTATAGATATAGATCAAGGATACTAAATTAGAAAGGATAGCTTATAAGATATCAGTCAATCAGAGCGGCTTTGAAATTTCATCAAATGCGTACCTTTGTTAACAAGGTTTGTTAGGTATTTAACGCATTCCTTTATAATTTTAATATAAACGTATATGACGTCTCGCTAGGGTATGAGGTGTCCTCTCTTAGTTTGGTATTCTTGGTTATAGATAAATAACAAACTTCAATTCCTTACATATATATTTGCGGTAGTGGCGACTACGCTGGACTGCAAAATAATTCTAGCACTACTTTAAAATTGTAGAGACAAAAAGTAAAAATGTAAAAAAAATGTCGCGTTAAATTCGTACTGGTCTAAAATCGCGTATATTGTAAGCATCATTTTTTAGCTTCACGAGCATAGAATGCCCATGGCTTGTTAGACTAAATGTCTCCAGTCCTTTTTATCTGCCGTTTTCTCCTTCCGCTTTTTTATTCCTAGTTGGGTTAGATCCATTTCTACTTCACTTTTCCATCTAGCCTTTCCTATTCCGTTCGTTCGTCATACAATCCATGTTGTTTTGGGTTTTGTGTCTGACATTCTTTGTATGTGTCCTAACCATACACCCAAAGACTTCGGGCTTTTACTAATCCTACTAAATTTGGATCTTTGTATAGATCTTTCAGCTTTCTTTTCCATACTTCTATCATTGTTTGCTCCGATTTATTCAGCGTCCACACTTGACTTGCGTAGGGAATTATTGGGTGTATAGACTCAGTCCCTCTAGTTATACACTTGCTTTTTAATTCACCAAGGAGTGCTTATATGCAACGGTTCCTAATCATAATCCTCTCTTGGATCTCCTCTGTAATGTTTGCTAACTGTATAAATATGGCAGTTTTACCACATCCTCAAACTGAGTAATACCTATATTACCCCTTTCTGTTGTGGTTATCTATATGGACTGTCCCTCTTTGAATTTCTGGTCTGTTCACTCAAAATATTGTGTCTTGTTCCATTTATATGTAGACCCCTTTCTAGCATGTTATTCTAGCCTCTTCACCACTTTTTTAAATTCTTTCCTGTTGCATCGACAAAAGGTGCTTTCGTTTAACCGTCGTGGCGTTCTGTATCGTTGTGTTTTACAGTCGTGCACCCGTTATAAGGGACGAGGTAGAATTATGCGCATCGGGAGCGACAAATAGAACATGAGAGCAGCAAATAGTGAGAAACGAAAACGGCTATTGGTTAGGCATTTGTTGTTTGGTATATGAGGCCTGTTCTATTGATTTTTGCTTTTCTTATTGCAATTTTCAATGCTAAGATAAATAACACTGCTGCCAGGGGGCCATACCGTACTCCCTCATTGTGTTCAAATTTATTTTATTTATTTACTCTTACTGTGTTCTTAGTTCTTTGTAATTTTAGTTTTACCATGCAATAATAAGCATCGCTTATTATCAGACTCTTCAGTCCTTTGTATGGCTCGTTCACTTTATTTTATTTTAGGCCGGTTTGAAATCGATAAATAGGACTATTGTTGGGACCCTACAATAAGAAGTGCTATGGCCCTGTATTTATTGCAATCGCTTTTCTTATGGATAGGGCAGAATATTGCATCTGTCCAATCCTTTGGAATTTTTTCCTGCTCCCATATTTCTTTTACTAAGAGCTGGAAGTGTTCTATTCGTGTTTTCCGTCATGGTTAACTCTTTCTGGTTTGTTGTCGTTGCCCGGCGTCTTGTTTTTCTCCAGCTTTGAAATCATTTTCTCGACCTCCTGCTTGCTTAGAGTTACTCATCTGTTTCCTTTAGCTTGACGGGTGTTGTTTGCTCTACATCTTCAGCCTCCGATGTCTATGTTTCGCTCAACAGATTATCGAAATATTATCTCCATATTTCAGCACTTCCTCGTCTCTAGAATTTTCCCATTTTTGTCTTTGTCGACGCTCTATTTGTTGTGGTAGCCCATTTTTTCTATTCGTATGGCTTGGTATAAATTTAAAATAAACCTATATTTTACATAACTACCCAAAAATTCTCTTCTACAAAATTCTTCCAATAAACAATACACAGAAAAAATACTACTCTGCTTTTACTCATTCATATTCTTTGCTAAGGGGCCACCAAGTGTCGTTTACTTACTACACAGTGCACAAGCGTTATACCCCAGCCCCACACATTCTTTCCTCTATCTTCTGACCCACACCTTGCTCTTGCCATACACACTTTGTCCTCACTGCTCCACTCTCCCCTGGTTAAGTAACTCGGGAGTTTTCCCTGCGCTTGCCACTCTACGTGGCCAGGATTGTATGAGCTCTCAGGCATTCGCACATACCTTTCTTGCTACTCAATATCTCTCATTATCTCCCTACCTGAGTTTCCTGAGGCTTCCCCTTCTTGTCAACATTTCTCTCCCTTACCTCAATTCCTAGCTTCCTCCTCTCAACTTCTACTTTACCCAACCATATTTCCAGCACCAGTCTTTTCTCACCCAAATCCTACAATAATTCTTAAAACTTCACAACCTCACACACGACTTCCACCACACATTCGCATAGTTCGTCTCCTTCCACAACACTGCCCCCGGTGTCGACCTTTCTAGACCTAACAGACTCTTCAGGGACCAACCTTGCACCCTTCTGTTACATCCCACTCGCGCAATCCCACACTTCCACTCCATACAACAGTATAGGTTTTACACACGCATACCAGATCTTGGATGCCATTACGAGGTTTTTGCCTTACAAACTCCCACATTTTCTTGACGCAATCCCCCACGCTATGCTCTCTTTCGCCTGTATACACTCCACACGCATCCTAAACCCCCCTTCACAGTCGAACCAAAAGCCCAATTATGTAAAGTCATTCAGCCTCTCAATAATACTTCCCTTCTATTTTAGCTCTTCCATTCTACCCCTCCTATACTTATTCCTAAACATTAAGTCTTTTCCACATTCACCACTAGCCCCCGCCTACTCAGGTTAATTTCTTACTTTCGGGGCAGCTCCCCCTTTATGTACCGGGACCACCACATGCCGCTCTTCCGGCACCTCCTCTCCACTCCACACCCTGTTAATAGTCTTTTTGTTCTCGAACGTTCTCTCGAACTCCCTCTTCGCCTGATTGGCCTTCTCCATTACACATCTGTCGTACCTTCATTTCGCCATTTCCCTCCGCCACCTCATCTTCTTTGTCTTACACTCCTCGTGAAACCAACTCTCCTTCTTCATCTTTTTCGATTAAAACGTGATCAATTTGAATTGCAATTCTATCACCCGGCGATGTCATGTTACCTTGTGCTGGTGGCCAAGAGAGTGGAAGAGATGCAAGAGATGTTGAATAGAATGGGTAGATACCTGGATAAGAGGGGGCTAGTGGTGAATGTGGAAAAGACCAAATGGATGTTGTTTAGGAATAGGGGCAGGAGGGGTAAGGACGAAAGGTTGAAATGGAAGGAAAGGCTGATTGAGAGAGTGAATGGCTTTAAATATTTGGGCTTTTGGTTTGACTGTGGAGGAGGGCTTAGGATGCATGTGGAGTGTAAGCAGGCGAAAGCAAGAATGGCTTGGGGGATTGCATGCAGAAAATTGGGGAGTTTGTGGGATGGTAACCTCGTAATGGCGTGCAAGATATGGGATTCGTGTGGTAAACCTATATTGTTGTATGGAGTGGAAGTGTGGGGATTGCGTGAATGGGAGGTAATAGAAAGGAAGCAAGGTTGGTTTCTGAAGAATCTGCTAGGGCTCGAAAGGTCGACACCGAGGGCAGTGCTGTTGCAGGAGACAAATCGTATGAGTATGTGGTGGGAGTCGTGTGTGTGAAGTATGGATGAGGTGTAAGAGTAGAACAGAGAGTAGATGGAGGAAGGATAGAGAAAGGATGTATGAAAGAGTGGGTATGTCTGAGGTGTGGGTGGAGGAGAAGCTGAGAGAAAGGGGTAGCCTGTCTGTAGGCGGTCCGTGGCGCAGTGGTCTAAGGCGATGGTCTGAAGCCACTACGTACGGAACGTTGGTGGTTCGAATCCACCGCTAGTCGGGACATTTTTCCACAAAGAATTTACCCGGCTAGTAAATCATGGTTGTTGTTGTGAGGCACAATAGGTCCGTGAAGGGCCGCAGTGCACACAGCCCAGGGGCGGGGGCTGTACTCACCGTAAAAATAAGGAAGAAAAAAAAAGGGGTAGCCTAGGAACTGAGATAAGGGAGAGATTGAGTGATAAGAAAGGCAAGTGAGAATGCCTGGCTACGTAGAGTGGCATGTGCAGGGGAAACTATCGAGCTACTTAGCCAGGAGAGAGTGGAGCAGAGAGGACAAAGTATGCATGGCAAGAGGGAGGTGTGGTTCAGAAGAGCGAGGAAGAAAAGTGTGGATGGGGGAGTGACACGTGGTGGCACCTTAGCAAAGAATGTGAGGGAGTGAAAGAAGAGTGAGTTGGAGAGTGCAGAAAGCTGAACGAATGGTTAGGAGAGGATGGGAAAGGCGTGAAAATCTGCAGGAGGCTGACGTGAGAAAGGAAATTGGCGAGGGCAGAGGGGGTTTATTTTAATGAATAGAAAAATGTACTTTTTATGTTAATTTGTATTCTTTTTTTTGTGTGTCTTTTTTTATTTCTTTCTGTGAAAGTACTGTTTGGGAATGTGTGTAAAAGGGAAGGGTTGGGCTGATATGCCATATAAAGGTCTTTTTTTTTTGGTATTTGTTCATACATTCTTTTCAGTTCGGTATAGAAGTCTTTCTCTGCCGTCGTTTTTTCTTCGGCTGGAGCGTGCTGTTGATCAACGTTATTTTGAAATCGTCTTTAACACATATTGTGTCTTGATATGAGTTTAAAGTTCACATGGTTTTAGTTCCTTCTTTACTAAGAATACCGTGCCGAGTATCCTATTTACCCCGCCACTATTGATGAATAAATATTGTTGAATTTCTACCATGTCCTGTCCAAGTTGTTTTCTTTCTAGTGCCACCATATAAAATTTAAGTTTATTTCGTCAACTAGTTGCAATAATTTATCCTGCTGGTACAATCCTTTTATATTCCATGTTCCCAATATATTCGTTTTTGTGTTGAACATGGGTTTGTTGTGTTTCGTCTCTCTGTGTTATATACTTAAGTTTTTCTTTGTACGTATTTATTCCTTTCCTTCTTTCCTTTTTTCTTCCTAATATCATGTCCGTTTCGTTTGCCTGGGGCTTCTTTGCCATGTTTTTGTTTGTCCAGCATATATTTTATGTTTCTAGTTTTTATTGGACCTCCGATACCATTTTTCTGTGGTATAGTTTTTCACATCTTTTCATCGATTACCACTTTGTTATATCACATCTTCTAAATAATCTCCCTTTCGTCCCTTGTCATATTTCATATTTGCTTGCTTTTTTCCCTTTCCTTTTTTGTCATATCTTCATTAATTCTCTCAATTACTTTTTAATTTGTGTTTGTTCCTCATTATTATATTTACTTCGTCTTTCCTTTCCAGTTCTATTAAGTAGATTATCTCTTTTTATGCTGTTCTTATTTGTACCTGAACCTGGAACACGTTTTATATGGTCCCCCAGATTGTTTTTGGGTCACTTGTCTCGATTTTTATTCCGGTCTACATTCTTGAGGTAGTTTTAGACAAGACAATTTTTTAGCTCAAAAATTGTTCAAGAAATGAGTTCATATATCCTCCCATACAATTTGTTCTTGACAAATAGAACGCGTTATATTATTCTATTCAATCTACCATCCAATTCAATATTACAAATAATTTGCTGTATGATACGAGATATCTTAGATTGTCTCGCATCTTAACTAACTTTTGAGTTAAGAAATTGTCTTGTCTAAAACGATCTTTATCCGTGGTTTCTTGCTCCATATATTCCACTGTAGCACATACCCCCTCTATTTTTTTCTTGATTTTCTGCTATTATTATTTGTACCTGTACTTCAAGTTCCTTGTAAGCATGTTTTCGATGGTTCCCCTGATTGTTTTTGGGTCACTTGTCTCCTCTTTAATCCTGTCTACATCCTTCTCCGTGTTTTCTTGCTCCATATATTTCACTCTACTACATACCTTGTTTATTTTTTATGATTTCTGTGTTTTCTTTTCGCTGTTATAGGTTTTATGTTCTTGTCTTACTTTTTAAACTCCTGCCTAATTTCTTACTATTCTCGTATTTTTCCCTTTTATTCTGTTTTCATTTCAGTAATCATTTCTATAAGCAGGACCAGCTTTCCTCACTACTCTTATTCATTTGAGCAGCTTTACTCTCTGGCTTTTATTAAATATATCACCGGCTCTAATTATTTTCCTACTTTTCGCGTGTATTGTATTAAAATAATAATATTATTGATGTCATGTGTGTATTTGATCAAGTTGTCTAAGTTATAATTCGAATTGTCACATTTTGAATCACCGAATTTCATTGAAAAAAGTTCAATATCTAACTAATTTATATGTTATCTGAATGTCTTACTCTTTTAACTTCCAAATGAGGCTAAGATTGTTCATATAGGTCTATTAATAATATTTTAATGCAAATACGTTTATATTTTCTGTTTCTTTTTACCTTATTTAAAATCAATGTTATACAGGTTATTATTAAAGTTACACAAAATATTCACAGCTACCACGAGTTACGTCTAATAAAAATGTTACTATAATCTGATTAAGTTTATTAAAGTTACACAAAATATTCACAGATACCACGAGTTACGTCTAATAAAAATGTTACTATAATCGGATTAAGTTTTGTGGCTTCAATAAAATTTGGAGTTGAGAGTCAACTGAAGTATATTCGAGTGGGTGTTTGAAATGTGCTGTGAGTTTGTTTTGTTTTGTGGAAATTAGATTCGAAGTGGCTGTGGTGCCGAAGGAAATAATAATTTACGAAACTTACCACCCGGGCGCGGTGGTGCGACTTTACGGCAGACACTCGAAGGAGTACAGGTGGCATCTGTTGTACGAAGCCGCCCCCGAAAAGCGCTCGATCACCACGTGCAGAATGTTCCGGCCGTTCATCCCGCCAATTAACGATGTAATCGAGTAAGTATAATAACGCAAAACTTGTACATTGTGAATTTAATTAGGATAGGACCAGTGTGGGGCTGCACTTTAGGACTAAGTGCTCTACACTTATTGCGAGTTGAAATAGATGGGTTTAGACGATATTTCTTAGTACGAGGTGATCAAATTGCTTAAAATAGTGCAATTCGCAAAATAATCTAAACAGGAGCGGTATTAGACTTTTAAAAATGCAGACTCTATGTTATAAGTCTGCGTTTTTCAAAGTCTAATACCACCCCTGTTTAGATTATTTTGCGAATTACAAATACAAATACTCGACTATACAGATCCGTCTGCATATAACTTCATTTTTACCTTCGTATAAAGTTCCCTACAGTAATGTAACGAACGTAAGCGAACGTAGCCCAATTCGTGAATACTTCTCGCATGACAAATGTACATAAATGGTATACGTTCATGGATGTTCGCTGGGCAGACAGTAAATACTGCACACATCAAAGAAAATACTAATATTTGCCTAGGCGTTCCCTAACATGTGCCACATCATCTGTGGAGAATATTAACGCCGACTGTGTGGTTTAAATGGACTAGCTGGGTTATTGGCCTATGCTTATGCAGGTTGTGAAACTAAACATGGGCACTAGTAGGGGGAAACGGGAGGTTCTGAACCTCCAATTGACCAAGATGACCTACAACCTTGTTCTAAGCTGTTTTAAGCTATTATAAATTCTTTGTAATCTGATAGACCTGATTCTATGCAAATAAACACAGTTTATAATCTTGTGTCCTGCTCAATTGGGGGTCCTGAACCTCTTGTTTCCCCCTACAAGTACCCATGTTTAGTTTCACAACCTGCATAGGCATAGGTCAATAACTTACCTAGTCCACTTAATCGTGCCCGTACTGACACTATTGAATGACTTCTACCATATATATTAGTTATCGATAATTATTAAACTATCCAGTAAAAATGTCGATACCAGTACTAAACACTAACACTAAACGTAATCACACTAAAAAGCTTGGAAAATCTCTGACATAACTTGGATGTGCCTAATAAATTGTTAGATTGTGTAGTCCTGTGACATAAGTCGCTATTCTATTCTATTATCAGAAAAAAACACCACAATTAAAATTTATGTTGAAACTCAAAATATAGAAAAGATGTAAACCTTTTTGTCTCTAAAACTTACACTATATATCACTGCACTGATTATATGAGCCATTGAGAGTAATTATGGAATAGCCTCCTCAATATTAAAAATCTAGTTGATCTTATTACTACCTATATAAGGTTTATTCGGTTATCGACCCATACATGGGTCACACCGTCTAGTAATAACATACAATTTAATTTTTAAAATTTGAGGGGTAGTTTTGCGCTCAATGTCTCATATATTTGTTGTGTGGCATGTAATTTGTGTGTTTAAATTTGTCAACAGCATTATTAAAATAGTGTTCAATCAAAGCCTATTGAGCTATCACACATCGCTGGACGCTGTGTTGCTAGCAGGATTCAAGCCTGACAGTGACTTGCAATTGA
Source organism: Lordithon lunulatus (assembly GCA_963942505.1). Lineage (NCBI taxonomy): Eukaryota > Metazoa > Arthropoda > Insecta > Coleoptera > Staphylinidae > Lordithon > Lordithon lunulatus. The sequence continues at coordinate 39,581,692 of OZ012673.1, forward strand.
ATTTGTTGCGAGCTGGCTTTTTGAGTTTCAAGGCGAGAGAAGTCAAGGTGGAAGTAAAGAAATTTGTGCCTCCAACTGGAGCTATAGATTACTTTTCCGCTTTACCGGTGAGTATTTGTTAACATACTAATTGTGTAGAAAATAGCGACTATCTAATATATAATTATAATAAAAAAAACTATTTGGTTTCTGAACGTGGTTGCTTGTAACAAGTATGAAGCACACCATAGCAATTATTTATAAAATTCTTAGTTAGTTGCTCTTTAAGCCTAGTCTGGACCTATGTACACTTGCCCGCAAACAACTGTTAGTATACATTTGCCTGCAAACAAAGTAAATACATTCTCTATGTGTGAAAACTTTTATTTTGACAAACATTTAGTATATATCTTCAACTAGGTTGCAATTGTGCATATAATGAAGAATGCTATAGATTTGTGCGTCGTTACTGATATATAAATGCTTAAACATTTGGCCCAAACGTGCCCAGACTTGCTTGTTTTTGTTTGAAAAAAGTGTTAGTATTGTTTATTGTTGGACAATGCAGAAATATTTTCATTTTCACCTGTTGCAAGCAGGATTTATTTTGGGAAAGTCAAAGAATATAAATATGGCCATTTCAGTCAGAAAACAAATAGTTTTTGTACCAAATATACAATTTTTGTTATTGAAATTTTTATTTTATAACTAAACTCTTGATAATCTATATGATTAGAACACAATAAATAAACATAACACACGGTTGAATTGAAGATCCAGGAAAATTTATCGATTGGATGATTAATTTTACTAGATCTTAACGTGCCTATTTTTTGTTTATTGTGGTCTCAGCATATTCTTTATGACATATTACTCTATTAGTCTGATGTAATTAGAATATTTTTATTACAAATATTTTCTGGCATGCATTGAAGTTAGTGCATAAACTATTTTTATTTAAATCTAGGATCATGTGATATATCTTATACTAATTTATAAAATAGTTATTTTGTAAAGGCTTATTTCAGATGTTTAGAGTAATCATAACAAACGAAATGTGTTTGTCGTATATTTCATAATCATGTGTAATAACCAACATTATTAATTGTGGTGTCAATTCAAATGAATTATTACTGGTTATAATTTCAGTATGAAGTAATCGTTCATATTTTCAAAAACCTCGACTTGAGATCTATATCCAGATGCGCTCAGGTGAGCAAGCGGTGGCGTGATGCTACATTAGACTCTGGCATATATCAAGACTTAAGTTTCAAAGTACGTTTCATCAACATAGTTATACAGAATAAAACCTAAAAATGATTTTTAGAAATATTGGATGCACATAGATGACACTATGTTAAAATACTTCAGACACCGTTGTAAACGATTGCGAAAGTTGGACATGTCTTGGTGCGGAAATGGCTTGATTGATGAAAATCTTTTCCGAGAGTAAGATTAATTTAAAAATAATTTTTATTCTTTAATTTTGTGTGTGTGTAGGTTTTTAAGGATATGCGGAGCGCAATTGACGCACCTCGCTGTGAATAATTGCGATTTCATACGGAATGTTGCAATGGGACAAATTGCGAAATGTACCGATTTAGTAGGTAAGTTCTTGTAGCTTTCATACTTTGTAGCTTTGTTACCACGTAAAATTAAATTTTCATCGCATATTAGCTTTCTAAATTTTATTTCGGGAAGAATATGTAAAAGAGTGGATTTTGTTTATCAAATTTACATTTTTTTAACAAAGTGTCTTTAATGCACAATATTAAATTGATTAAGAAATTGTTTGTATTATTAAAGTTAAAATAAAATACAAAGTAATGCAACTTTCTCTCTGGAGAGAAAGTTGAACGCCATTTGGCCGTAACCATAGAATTGACAATGCACATCCATATGGTAATAACCTTCAATATACTTATGCAATCAGGATTGCCGAGTGGTTTCCTCCATTGGAATAATATTCCAACGGAGTGTTAGAGATATTAACTAACGCCAATCTTGTCAAACTTATCAACGCGAATCTATCTCTTAGCCATCTATAGTTTGCAATATAATACTATACCACCGAGCTGGATAAAAAATCTATTTTTATATACTTTATTTTTTCTCAAATGACGTGAGAAAAAACTATATAGTATATAACATAGATTTTTGTTCCCAGCTCACTGGCATAGTGGTTAGAGACACCGTTGATCTTGTACAGAGCATTGGGGAGCGAGAGTTGTGGACGGACTTTCTCGAATGACCTTTCACAGTTCTTCAGAGGTATTCTACGAAGTTAAGGATAATACCGGACCCCTTTGAGCTTCTCACTTTATCAGCGGAAAATCCATCGGCGTGATAGCTATAAAGATTTTTTAGATTTTTTTTATAAGAAATTGAAAGGTTGTGGCGTCTACAATGTGGTAATTAATTTTCAATAAGGAGTTAAATTAAAGTACTATCTTTTTTACCCATATCTTTATTGTTAAAAATAACTAGTGGTAGTGGATAGTGGTAAAAACATAGAGTATGATTCATCTCCATATTTTCTAAATTTCAACTGTGAACATGTAACCCTTATAATGTATTTTTTTTCTCGGAATTCTTGTCTATCTTCGGTTAATCTAATTAACGGCTTGAAACCTCCCTAAGCAATTCGTGAACGAAGTCGTTGCTCTCTTCTTCCTTAAATTATTAGACGTAGATGTTGTTTTTCGGTCATTTCTCATCATATATCTAAACGCGCTATTTTTCATCTCTTGACGACTAGGAGAAGCTCTCGATAACATTTGAGTCCTGCAGAGTACTTTTTGGTTAGTGATATGTTATAAAATTGGTCCACATTATCATAATCATTTTCAGCCTGTAGACGTTCACTCCTGAACGAACGCCTCGTATATCTCCATTGTCTATTTTGGGCTCTTTGTGTCCTTTTCGTGGTCTCCACTGCATAATACTTTTCGTCCATTTTAGGTAATTCCGTCGCCATTTACTTTTGGCAATCTATTCCATTACGTCTGTTTCTGTTTTCCTTCTGATCGTTTTTATCCTATCTCCCCCTATCATACTTCTCTCTATTCCTCTCTGACATACAAGGAGGCGGTTTACACGGCTTCTAGTTACTGTTGCGGTTTCCATTCCGTGGTTATTGACAGGGTGCAAGCGTTGTATACTTTGCGCTTCAGGTTTATAGGGATTTTTTGTTCTTTAAAGATATGTCTCAGGTTGCCAAGTGCAACCCAGGTCAGCCGTATTTTTCTTGAAATTTCCGCAGTTCGATTTTCTGCTCCGAGTTTGATCGTGTGTCCCAGGTATACATATTCTTTGACCAGTGCAAGTGCTTGATTATTATTTATTTAGGTTCATCTCTAATCCTACTGCTACTGAAGCATGGTGTAATTCGATAATTATTTGATTTCATTTTACCTCGTTGCTACTCACCAGAGTTCAGAGTTTCGGCGATATTATAACTCCCTAGCGTATTCCTCTTCTAATCAGGATCTTCCCCGTAACAAAGCCCGTTCATAAACCTATTCAAGTAGCTGGAACCGCCTCTGTTGTCCACTACCTGTAGTACAGCCCGCCCACGTTTCCATAGTGTCGAAAGATTTACGATAGTATACAAACACGAGGCGGAGCAGAACGTTATACTCATCACAATTTACGATGATCGTGCGAATCATTTGGAAGTGGTCAGTTATACTGAATCTTTTTCTTAAGCCTGCCTGTACAATTGGTAAATACAAGTTTAACTTATTACTCAGACCTTTAATAATAATGTTCCTAAGGAGTTTATAGAATAGATGATAGTGTCTTCACAATTGCCTTTTTTTGTATAGTATGATTACCTTCGGTTTTCCATACATCAGGTATTGTATCCTCTTCAAGACATTTGTTTTGTCGAAATAGTATTGCTTTTTCAAGCGTTTCTCCATCCGTCTTTAGCATCTCACACATTATTCTATGCATTGGGTTCTTCATTTATTTTGGAGCCGATCTTAGTTCCGGTATATCTATTTTTGGCATGTCTAAATTCATGATTTTGGTTGTTTTTTGCATAATTCTTGCTTTCAAATACTCTATTGCAACTGGTTTTGCTGTGGTAAGGTCTTTGTAGAATTGTTCAATGTCTTGTTTATCGATATATGTGTAGGTGCATACGCCTGTCCGACTTCCATCTTTTATCTCTATTCATCTCTATTCAGAGTGACTACCATATATATTTCACGGTGCGATATAACTACTGTTCTGAAGATGGATGAGGTGGTTTATCTTGATGTACACTAGTATTGGTACTCCACATATGTGGTGATTTATTTTCCAATTGTTTTGGAACAACATGAGGCCGTATTTGAGTATTTGAGTCACCCTTTAGCTTGGTTTCACTGAGGACCAGGATATTTCATTTGATAATGGCTAGCTCACTATGTAGGATCTCGAAGTGTTTTACCAGTCTCATCATGCATATAAAGGTCTCTAAAGTACAGGGGACTACATTTCTGGTACAGTGTTTGGTAAAGTCAAGTTCTTGCCTGTCCCTGAATCCATGAGGCAGACCAACGAGTTGGTGCGAGATTCTGAAATGTCTACTCGTCTGGGGTATTTTCTTAGAGCTTTGACTATTTATGATAGTTTAAAAAGTTTATGGCATTTAACACGCCTTGCTTGTCGAGCGTATTGGCGAGTGTTTGATCAGCCCTTCATTCTGAATTAGACGCTATTTGCAGCCGTTCAATTTGGGACGGTGGTGCCTCCCCTGGCGAATTCGCATGCTAGCCGGGTCACAGATAACACTTCTACATCATATGCTGCAGCTCATGTTCCTATTCGGCCATTCATTCTGACTTCATTTGCTTGTTGCATGGGTTCACGAAAAAAATGTTCCGAATAAATGTGACATGGTGACAAGGTATCCTTATCTGACACCTTGCTTACACGAATTATCTCTATTACTATGTTAATCTCTATTTTCTGCTATCGGCTGATACCAGTATAAGTTTGTCTCACGGTTTACCATATCTAACGAAATGATTTTTCTCGGAAATTTCCTTATGTGACCTATATCATAATATACATAACTGATTGTTGAAAAATAAGCCCTTTTAGTATCCGCAATAAAAAAATCAGGTTGCCATATGGAAAAATTGTCGATGATGTCATTGCTCATTCAAAAATGGTCGAAAAACATTGACACTCTCATTAAAAGTTCGAAATTTAAAATTAAAAATCGACGTGTCCGAGCAATTTTTATAAAAATCATAAATAAAGGTTTTATCGAATTATTCCATATTTTAGGGACACTCAGTCTATTTTTAGTTGTATATAGAAATTTATCAACGGAGCGATATGCATACTTTTTTTGCGTTATTCAATAGAACCTCGCTTTGCAGATTTGCGTTTACGCAACATCTTTCCAAGCGTGTGGACCTTTTCACTACTGGGAAACCTAACCAAACTGATAGCTATAGATTTGTTTGCTTCTTCAATTAAGGACGATTCTCTTATAAAGCTCTTATGTGCCAATAAGAACTTGAAACATTTAAACATAGGTAAGTTCATTTATACACATGTATTTGTGACTTCATAATTTCGATATATAGTTTTATTCCGAACAGAACTACTTACCCTACTCCAGAAATCCGCACGCTAAAAAGAAACCAATCTAAAACCAGAGATATAAATCTGTGTATCGTCTGATCATGCCCATAGTAAACTTTTGTCTTCGTGTATGTAACATTCAGTCATTTTGCTGTTGATTAAAATAACTATTATAGCAAGATCGAATATTAATGCATGAAATAAAGAGGAAACCAGTCGATAACATCAATAGGTGGAAATACACAAGTTTTCGACAGTAATTAGCGGTACTAATAATGCTCTTAAGTGTCTATATTAAGCTTATGCAACGTGTTTTGTTATATAATGTCCTATCCATGTCTCTAATTAACTAATGAAATTATGTTTAATTTTCCATGCATAAGGGATAACTTTACATGTGTATTACCGACCACTCCTGAAATATATATATATATATATATATATATATATATGTATATATATATATATATATATATATATATATATATGTATATATATATATATATATATATATATATATATATATATATATATATATTACTACAGATCATGTTTTTGTGTGATAGATTTCTGTGAAAATCTCTCAAGTTTGGACATAGTTGCCGAAACGCTCGCAACACACAACAAAAACCTAATAACCCTAAGTTGTTGGAAAACGCATACCCTAACAGCGGACGGTGTTAGGCGTTTGGGCAGATGTTCTCGGCTTAGAGAGCTAGATTTGGGCTGGTGTCTTATTCTCAGCGATCCCCTCGACTGTTTGGAAAGTATTGCGCAAGGATGTCCTGATCTTCGGAGGTGAGTCATAATTGCCGGACCTAGATTTACTGTATTTTATTACACAAGAAAGCAGTAGAATACAAAGAATATGTATTTCCTATGTAAAAAAAGTATATCCTAAATGTCCGAGCATTTTATTATTGGAAGGTAGTTGTTTTGGGCTCGATTGTATAAAGTAAATAACTCTCAAGTTAACTTGCAATCCATGATTCAGACGTCACTTTTGATAACTTTCACATATAATGCGATGATATATATAAACAGAGATACATGAAGTTATGAAATGGAAAATGAACAAAAAGGTAGGCAATATCTAACAATATAATCGCGGGCTATATATAATTAACTCGCTTTTTTACACACGACCCTTAGGCTAGGTTGAATAAAGGCTGTAGCCCATGATTACAGGTAAATAATAGATGCAGTAGTTTCGTATTCTGGTCTACCTTTTTTTCTTGTCCTGCAAGGAGGAGATTTTTGAAAGACACCCATGCCTTACTATCATCTCCTGGTGTTAGAGGCGTTTTAGTAACGGATTCTCCCCGTGCTCTGCACGAGGCGTCTACCAACTAAAAGCTAAACTCACGTTCTGTCCCAAGGGACTTGCCCGCCTACAGGCACTTTATTCTCCCTAGTTATGTCTTGCGTCAGTTCGTCATTCGTGTCTCTTGTCATGTCCTGGTTGTCATGTTATTATCATCCCCGTAGATCGCTTTGGTACTGCTGCATCATGAACTCTGCGAATTTCGCCACAGCTTTCCAGTATTGTTCCATTGACAACATAAGTTTGCCAATTTGTTACGGTATCTGGTGGTGTTCTCCTAGCTCTAGCCATAGAGTGGTTCGTTCTGTGTACTATTTATGATAGTCATATATAGTGTGCGCGGGGTCGTCAGTTCGGTCTATATTATATCTACATCTGCCTGCATTTGTCTGTCTGATACGGAGCAGATAGGACTGGAAGATGCCGTGCTCTGTTAGCACCTGCGTCATCAAGTTTACCTGTCCGCGTTTTCGGTATACTAGCGGTTCAATGTATAGGAACATCCGTTTCACGCATGTCGCGTTGTCAGTCGTGTCCCAGCGTCTTTACCGCTCTGTCATGGTGTTGATCCTGCCTTCCCTCGCAGCATCTTTCGGAGATGTGCTCCTCTTCCTCTCATGGTGTATCGCCACCCGCTCCGCCACCAGTAGGTCTGCCGGGATGGTCACCGCATCGGTAGAGATGATCATATACGCACTAGCTCCTGAGATTCCAGGAGCTAGTGCCGAACGTCTTTCTTCGTCTATCTGCATTTCGCTTGGACCTTGTTGCATCTGCCCAAGCCTGTGCTGCGTAGACAAGTTGGGCGCGACCGGAGGCAGGAGTTTGCACTTCCCCTCACCCGTTCGAGTTTGGCAAGCGATAGTCCGGGCAGCTTTGTTCGTCGTGGCCAGCACCTTTACTGTGTTGCCCCCAGCATCCTTATGAAGTTGACGGCCGCCCACTGTGTGCCTACTCTCCTAGTTCACAGAAGGGCGACTTCTGCCTTATGTACTGCGATCTTGAGTCCAGCGTTCTCCATCTATGTGTCGAATTCCCTGACTGCCAGTCTTAGCTTTGTTTTCATTTCGTCGAGGTTCCTCCCTTGGGCCCCCACGGCAAGGTCGACAGCAGAAGCAATAGTAGTTACGTCTGCCGGCAGTTGTAGGTGTAGAACGTTGTCGAATGCGTCGTTTTAAATGAGGGCTCCTAGGACGGAGCCCTGCGGCCCCCTCTCCTTACTGTGTAGCTTTGGCTGTCCGAGGGGGCTTCGTACACTACCTTTGTCTCACAACAGGTAGTTTCTGATTAGATCTTGCAGGGTGTTTTGTATTTTCCTGCGCTCCAGTGTTGCTGTGATGACTACCCAAGGGATCGTGTTAAAAGCGTTGATCACGTCCAGGGCGACCATCATACAGTCATCTCATCCACATGCCAGAGTTCGCCTCTGTCACGACCGCGAGTATGGTGTTGTTGGTCAAACAATTTCTGCGAAAGCCATACTAGTTGCCATGGTGCCCTCCGGTCTACTCAACGGTCTCCATGATCCGGTCCACAACCGGGCGCCCACCACTTTAGACAGCCCGTCCAAAAGATAGAGCAGTCGATGAGAATCCGGCTAATTTGTCGGCTTTCCCTGTTTATGGATTAGCACTAGGCAGGCTGACTTCCACCTATCAAGAAAAGCGTCCTCCTCCAGGCATTTGATAGCTAGGTAGTCAGCCTTTTTTTGCTCGGTGAGGTGGAATCTTCGAAAGACACCCATGCCTCCGTCGCCACCCCTAGATGGAATGCATGGTCAGCGTTCTCGCCGGGGAGCCAATCGGCTAAACCAAAACTCACGTTCTGTCCCTGTGGGCTTGATCGCCTGAAAGGCACCCCTAAGCCCGTAGCATCGCCATGTCTGTTTCGTTTATCTTGTCGTTGATCTAGTCTCGTTTGTCAGAGTCTTTTTTCACTCCCTCAGATCGTCGTTGAATTTATGCCTCATGTACTTTGAGGCGAAATTGATCACTGCCTCCCAGTTCTCGGGTAGATCGAGCATGAGGCTTCCCAGTTTTTTGAAGTCGCTTCGACTTCCGCCAGCATTGTTCATGGGTGTGGCCCGCTGACGGTACCACCGCTGGCATCTGTATAGCGTATGCGACACGTTTTCTGTCTCGTTGCAGTTGCGGAACCAGTCAGAGTCTTTCTAATCCTGCGTAGATAGGATTGAAACTTCCCAAGCCCTGTCAGTAACTGTGTCATCCAGTGGTCTGTCTTGCCGTGTTTGCTCGCCACTAGCTGTCTTATGTTTTGGGAAGAGCCATTTGGGATTGGTCCATGCGGTGTTAGCTGTGGTCTCCCACCTTATCTGCCATTTTGACGTTGTCCTGTAGGCCCGGGTGGTCCTTAACAAGCCGGTGCGCAGTTCGTTCGGGTCCTCGTCGCTCTCCTAAGGTTGGGGCCTCTATCTTGGCAACGGCGATTTTAATGCCATTGTTAGTCATCCAAGCAGCCACGGATTCGGCGGCCTGCTTCACCTTGTCGGCAGTCTCTTCCAGGTCGCGTCCGCGGGCGACTATTACTACGTCGTCCGCTAACGCGATGGCTGTTGTCCTCTCCGGGGTTGGTTGGTATAGGGCTCCGTCATACGCCAAGTTCTATAGGAGGAGACTTAGGACAGAACTCTGCGGCACCCCTTCTGTCACTTCCTGACTTATTGTTACCGTCCCTGTCTTATACCACCTCCCTGTCTGACAAGTATGTACTAATCAAATTCGTGAGGACCGGGGAGGGGGGGGGGGGTGCCTTTGTTCCTCAGCACCTTCACGATGGTCACCCATGGCAGCGTATTGAACGCGTTGGCGATGTCCAGGGTGACCATCATGCAGAGTTGTCTCGTTGTCCTCAATCAATATCCTGACTTCCATGATAGCGACAGTTGTGGAGCTCCCCTTCTTGAAGCCATACTGCCGGTCGTTGAGGTCCCCGGCTTCGGTATAAGGACGAAGCGGGCGGATTTCCATCGCCTCGGGAAGAGGCTCGTCTCAGGCAGGTATTATGCTATAATCGTTAGCGCCTCCGGTATCTCAGGAGCCACTGCCTTGATAACCTCAGTGGGGAGTCTATCCATGCCCGGTGCTTTCTTCCCTGGGAAATTTGCTTGCACTTCCTATTCCGTCCAGTTTATCATAGGAGTCTGTGTTGAGTTATCTTGTTCATCTCTTCTTGGGGTTCGTCGTCGAGTCCTTGGGAAAAGAGAGCAGCTCTTCTCCGTGCCGTGTTGGCCTCACATCTCGCCTCATCCACTTCTTGGTACCATAAGTACGTCTGCTGTCTTCCGTCTGTTATCCGTCGGGTCGACATTGCGGCCATTGTTACCGTGTCACCGTTTGGTCGTGTCCTTGTCTGTGCCGGGTTCAATCGATCTCCCACATCCAGGTTGGTGTTTTTCCTGGTCGGGTGGGTGCGATGTCTATATCAAACGTAATAAAATGATGGTCGCGTAGGTTCTCATCAGGTGGTGCTCTCCATCCACTCACCCTGCCTGCAAGTTGTGCCGATGTCATCGATATCGAATTCCCTCTTTCGAATGTCGGCATTCTTTCATGATTGCACACTGCCAGACTCAGGGTCGCTGCCATCTCTGCGACTACGTCTCCTCGTATCCGCGAAGGGGGATCCCAATGCTTGCGACTTCGCGTTCGTGTCGCCCGCCAAGACGACCTGGCCGCTCATAGATTGGAGGGCTACCATCGTCAGGTTTCCCACCTTGACCCATACTATGCACGTCGTGGATGATCCATGGGACACAATGTGCCAATGGGAGCTGCCCAGTGTCTTAATCGCGATATCCCTCATGAGCCCATCCGTTTTGCGCTGTTCGGCTCACTTACAATATCGGCGTGTGCCCGTTTGACATGGCAGTGGCAAGTAGAAGCGTTTGTGCTGTCCTACGCCTGCCTAGGTTCTCCTGGAGAATGGTTGTCTTTATGCTTGGTTGGAGGGGTGGCCACCTCTGTCCAGCCTGCGTTTTGGCCTCTTCATAGGTCTTTCGTTTTAGGGGAGGTTAGTAGCCTGACAGTAATCGCGGGAGCCGCTGCCGGGATTAGCTCGTTGGGGAGTTCGTCAGGCCCCGGTGTCTTCTTTTCTGGAGGCTGTGCCACTGCCTGCTTTACCTTCTCTTCATTCCAGTTTCTAACCACGTTCTCCAATGTTGTCCTAGTTTCGTTCCTCTGCCTGGTATCCTTGCTAGCCAGTACTGCCCCCGGAGGAGCGACACTGTCTGGTTTGATGCAGTAAGAGATATGATAGTGGTGGCTCAGAGTTTCCTTCCCCAGCCCTCACCATCAATACACTCGCCTCATCAGTAGCGATGACATCAACGTGACAAATATGTGGGACGGTGAACGTCGGCGCTCCGCCAGAGTTGCAGATGGTGAGGTCGAGTGCGTTAGCTCCAGGACTGCCTCCCCCTTGCATTAGTTATCGGCGAGCCCCATTATATAAAATTAGCGTTCAGATCTCCAGCTATCACGATCTTCCCACCAATTGCCTTTGCTGTTGCTTCTAGTGTTGTCATCCACGTCTTAGCATGCTTCCTCCTGCGACAACTAGCACGCTATGATGGTTATGCCGAGGAGTGATGCCCATGCTATGTCCACATTGGGTGAGCAGTTGGCTATCATGTACATACGGTGGCTGCCTATGAGCTTAAAGACTACACCCCCAAGGGTCCGTAGGTCAGCCACGAGGGCTCCAGTTTCCTGTTATTTGGCTCGCTGGCTATTATGGCATGTGCTCCTCTTCCCGTGGCAGAGGGTATCAGCAGTTAGTAGGCTGATGTGCCTCTGCCAAAGTTGGCCTGCAGTACTCTGATCTAACTCGTTTTATATTTGGCAAGGACAATTTATGTGACAATAGTGACAGTTGAATCACGGATTATAATTTGACTCTATGTTATGAATTTAATTTACTTTTAAACAATTCTGCAGTGCGTTTTCCGCATCCATAACTTCAGATGAGAGTTAACTAAATTATTATACTGCGAATTACTGTCCAGATATTTATTTTCGGATTACAGAATTTCTACATTTAACACAGTGAATGTGTTCTACTTGAAATATTTTCAGAGGGTGAATATTGCGTGAATATCAATATACATTATATCACGTATTAATATTACATATGTAATATTCAACAAGGTCTAGACCTTATGGATACGTTGATGTGTAGTTAATATACCTCTAGATAAAGTCAAGCTTACTACAATTACTAGATCTATTGCTATTGTATTGATATTTTAGACTCATTATTTCGAATTGGCGTGGTTTAGCAGAGCACTCTCTACTTGGGATTTTAAGCTCTTGCAAGCAGCTAAGACAGCTGGATCTAATGAGTATTAAATCCATAACAGAGAGTATATGTGCAATGGCAATGTTTTCGTTGCCCAAATTGGAGCTTTTGGACATTAGTTTCTGCGATCTCATCGACGAAGACAAGGTAAGAAAATCGCGAAAATTTAAATATGTATATATCAATTAAAAATATATTATTGGCAATTTCCTAGAAAGTTTAAATTTAAAGTACAAAAAATAGTTAACACAAACTATTCAACTAATTTCAATTCAATATTTAGTTATTGAGAAAACTATTAAACTTAAGTCTAGATAGGACAATTTCTTGAATTGAAAGTTGTTGAAGATATTAGTCCATATAAATTGTATGGTATCATACAGACAATTGTGTGATATATTGAATTGGATTATAGATTGAATCGGAAATATATAACATATATATATCATAAATATCACAAGCAAAATGCGCATGAAAAACAAGACAATTTTCGGTCAACATATTAAATCATTTCTTGAAGAATTTTACATAAAAAAAATTGTTTAATGTAAAACGAGTATTATATTGGTTCGTTAATTTTGTTATAAATCAAAATAACATTAACATTCATGGACCTGTTTATTTTTATTTATTATAACCATAGTCTGTAAAATTTCAAAACAATTTCATAAGTGAGGGCATTGAGGGCAAATAAAAACACTAAATATGAAAATCTATTTTTCTATTAGTACTAATAACAATAATGATAATAATAGTATTGCCACCCCGTTTATATATGACATATTCAACCCTAAGTATGCAACATTGCCCATACCAGATACTTATTGATGTACTATTGATCAATGATAAATAAATAATAAACGTTCTGTTTAAAATTTACATTTTTAGGTGGACAGTTTGAGACACATCTACCCAGACGTACAAATCAAACGAAGTTGTCAAAATAGCGTGACATACGTCATGAATTAACTACTCGTGAAAAAGAAAATGAAAATGTCTATAACCGAATTGTTGTAATAATTAATGGATAATATAAGAATAGTTGTTATTTATGTTAGAAACCTATTAGAAATAAGTACGTAACTGCATTTTTGGTGTCAAACTGCTTTAATAATAATTTATTTTCATTTATGTTAATTTCGTAGTATAAAATATAATTTGAAAATATATTGATGTAAATAAATGTTTGAATCTGTTGAATAAAGCGGTGATAAATCGTACCATTGTGGAAATTTGATTTGTTCGCGCCGAAAGTGTAAGTGTGCAATAATTCCGATCCCGAAATTTATGCGAAATTCGCAGGTTGCACCCTCGTAAATCGCTCGCGTCTGGCGGGGTGGCTGCGGGCGCATCCGAGAAAAATGACTTCTTGAATACATTTCGGCGCAGTAGTATTCACATGCAATTTTATGCGAGTGGCGATAAATCACGCGCTACCAGCACCTCGTTGGACGCGTAAATCATAGGCGAATCCATAATTTTTCCTGGAAATAGGAAAACTTGACAGGTGAAATTGATCGGACAATGTATGTGAGTATAAATGTAACTAGTAACTTTTTTGCTAGTACAAAGAAATGGTTGCTAATTAACGTGTTTGAAGTCTATATGTATTTTCATTTAAGATAATTGAACAAAGTAGTTTAGACAATAAAATTATTTAAAATATCATTACGTATTATATTAGCGAGACAAGGGTAGCTATTATTGGATGTTACGCGTTACTAGTTAAGGTGGAGAAATTTATAGGCGACTAGATTTAAAATACTTTATTTATTTTATACCAAACAGCTGACATTACGACAGGTTGGCGTTAAAAATATATTATTTAATTTCTAAATAGCGTTTGTTGATTTTATAATATTATTATTTGTGTGCGAGAAATGTAATTTCGCGTTGTTAATGGTTACTTTATAACAGTAAAAAATTTACTTTCGAATACTGTTTCCGGCCACGTAATTATGCGTATTAATTTTATATTTTGTGAAGTTTTTTCCTTCATTTGTCATTCTAAACTTGCATTATTAGGCACAATCTGCTGCAAATTTTGAAATTTTTATTTTACTTTTACATATTTCTTCTTAAACAATTTTCCAATTAAATCTAATCTCTATTTCTATCACAATTAACTATTTCTTTTTCTTACCGAATGTTTAATATTAAATCATTAATTCGATTATAGTTTGATCTTTGATAATACCTTTCGCTCACTTCCTTTTTTGTCGAGGGGTTGAAATTGTGAATTAAAATTTAATGCGGATTCATGCCCGCACGTTGAAATGCGGGCAGAATAATAATAAAAAAAAGGCAACTGGGGGGAGAGAACTTGTAAAATCAAAGCGGAACATGTCTCGTTTATAAAATAAACATCCCCCCGCAAACTAGACGCGATTCCACCCACGTACCCGTTGTTATTGAACATATCCTCTCCCCACCCCAATACAGCCCATATTTATTTAATACCGCCGCCGCTCGATATTAAAATCGGCGGCTTGGCAATCAATCCGGATTCGGGCGATTTATCTAAAACAAAAACTTTTTTCTTAGGCTCCCCTCTTTGGTCGACACAAGTGTCCGAGAGTTATATTGGATCAGAAGGGCGCGCGGGATATTGTTTTGCGGAGCCCCGGCGGGGGCGGCATATTGGCGGGCGATGATTTACAGCCGCCCGGCGAGCTCTGATTGCTCCCAATGCTACTAAATGAACACATCCATATTTTTTGCACCCGACACATGCTGGTGGCAGCCAGCGGCACCCTTCCGCCTCTCGCTGAGTGTGTGGACAATATTTAATAACGCAGCGGCGAAAAAATAATTTATTG
Organism: Lordithon lunulatus; assembly: GCA_963942505.1. Lineage (NCBI taxonomy): Eukaryota > Metazoa > Arthropoda > Insecta > Coleoptera > Staphylinidae > Lordithon > Lordithon lunulatus. The sequence goes on from OZ012673.1 coordinate 39,596,716, forward strand.
CGGCGATTTATGGGCGCAATTATGACCAATTTATTAAGTGGTAATTTAGAATGTCTTTGGCGAACTATGTTTGTGTTCTAGCGTGTTTCTAAACTATAATGAAGTGACAGTCTTGGATATCTGAGCGTTGTTCAATATTTGCAATAAATCAAGACAAAATTTCACAAAAACATGTATTTCTAGAAAATATTGGACGAATTAATTCAACATGTTTCTCGAAACAGTGACTGCGATACTGCCAATTATATATGCTGTTGAAGATCTCTGTCGTCAGGATACAAATATTTCCAGTGCATGGAACATTTATGTTCCTGCTCAGTAGTCTTGAAGAAAAGGATGGAGAAAGAGAAATATTTTAATTTATTAATTATAAAAAGACCACATATTTTCTAGGTTTATTAGTAATACAAAATTCCACTGGCATTCATATTTTTGTCACCTCCTAAACAAAAGCATTGCTAAAAAATGTTTATTTAACGCAGTCAACTATTTTTTATTTTCGATAATGATGACAACAAAGATATTATTGAAATGACGATGATGATTAATTATTGTATTTCTACAAAAAGTTATTGAACAAGTTTCTTTTTCAAGTGCACACAGATATGAAAAAACGAGAAACATATTCGACAATATCAGCTATAGAAAAAACATTTAACGCGTTTCGCGTAAATTGAGGTGCATCTTCCCCACTGGAATTTTTAGGAGTTGTGGTTAAGACTTAAAATTTATATCACCTGCCTCCGTTGAGTCTGAAAGAGTTTTTCCATATCTGGACATTTATGATCAATGTAAAGATCACAACTAGGTGATACAACTACTGTCAAGTTGTACTTTCTTCGATGATATTGTATCCAATTAAAAATATAAATTGCATATTTAATAGCAATTACTCTATTTGTTACAAATTGTAACTGGCTATCAACCGTCGGGTCATCTTTAATATTATAGAATAAACATTTGACAGCAATAACAGTCATTAAATTTTCATTTACTTGCGTTATACGTATTCCTGAGATGGAAAGATTCACTCTGCAAATTCACACACTCGAATTTATCACACCACGACGCGCCGCACGGAGTGAAATCCGAAAAACCCATCGGACTCTCCACACGGTTAAACGTCAAATGTGTGTGACGAATTCACAAAACTATATAACGAATATCTCGCGTGCTACCAATCAGTACCCTACGTGGTGCAATTGGTTAGCAGGTTGACCGCGATAGCCAGAGACGTGGGTTCGATTCCCACCGGAGGGTGAAATTTTTAGAGAATTTGCATTTATATATATATATATATATATATATATATATATATATATATATAGGCGCAAAACCAGAAATCGCCAATGTTACTAGAAACTTATTCGTTATTGATAATGAGTACAACCCGGGGTATGTAGAGTGGCAGATACGGGACAACCCCCGGGCTATATAACCAGCTTATGGTTGAGCAGAGAGGAAAAGGTATGCATGATACGAGCGAGATGTAGGTCGGAAGATAGAGGAGGGAAAGTATGGGTGGAACAAGGGTACACCACTTGTGTACTGTGTAGTAAGGGGAGTACGTGGTGGCACCTGAGCCACGAGTGAAGGTGTAAAAGAGGAGTGGGCGGGGAAGTGCTGAAACGTGAGTGAATGGTTAAGAGAGGATGGAAATGACGTGGATATCTGCAGAAGATGGTGAGGGACGGGGAACGGTAGGAGAAGAAATGAAGTGAAGACGACGACTTGGGTTACCAGATAGTAATAAGGAAACAAAACTACATCGGGTTTTGTTTTCTTATTACTATCTTGTATCTATTTAGAAGCAGACTTCGAGGGAAAAGTTTTCTCGGCGGATCTATACATACATTGGATAGCGATAATAATATATTATAATGTGCCCCAGATCATTAATTAAGGATTTGAGGAGGCATATGCAAACATTCCCAGATTCAGATGATAATATATGAAATAATCGGCAGTAGGATCAACAACAGTCCTCGTATTAAATGTTTTCAACATCATAATGAAAAGAGGATTATCCTCAAATATGGACAAACACAAGATCAGTCTAGAAAATAGGGAAAGAAGAGATGAACCAGTATGTATGCTCAGCCATCTCAGATAACTCGTTGGACAAATCCTAAATAAACGAATTGTGAAAGAACTTGAGAGTAATGACTGCTTGTTACCTAGATAATTCAGCTTAAGGAAATCCGCCTTTCCTTAAGCTGAATTATCTAGGTAACAAGCAGCCATTACTCTCAAGTTCTTTCACAATTCGTTTATTATACAACCATGTACGGCGTTAAGGTTATCCTCGGTGTAGTGACAACAGAAATGAGTAAATACATTTAAAACTAGAGCCACTTGACACAGGAAACACCAAGTTGTTTGTAAGATAAATAAAATACACCTGGAAGAGGCTGTTGGACCTAATAGCTGGGTTCAAAACTCCATACATATTTTGGTAACCCAGCTCAGTGGCCGAGTGGTTAGAGGCGTCGTCCGTCTCGAACTGAGCTTGAATTTGATCCCCAGCGGGGAGCGAATTTTCGAGAATCACCTTCACAGTGTTCAGAGGTTTTCTGTGAAGTTAAGGTAAATGCCGGGTGATTAGGAAAAGTCTCACGGCTGATAGCCCTATAAAGATAGAAGTTTTATGTTTTATGTTTGTATATTGGAACTGGTAATGGTTAAAAACGTCAATATGATTATATATAATAGCCATAAATTGCAATAAAAATGAGCGAATTAAAAACTGTTCAGCTGCACGATTCCTGATATCACTCATTCCGAACGTATATTCGTTCATGTCAAACTCGCTCCGTAAAATACGGACTATTCATTATTTGAGACGATTGAGTGAGGGAATTTGTTTACTAGTGTTTTTTGGTCAATACTTTAGGAAGAAAAGTGATAAAAAGTATTCCTACAATTGGATAACTGGCAGGCAAAGGAAGTCTAATGGAAGTGAACACGAACCACAAAGGTATGCATATATAAGAATCTGACAAAAAAGAACACGAAGGTGCACAGGAATCTAAGAGAAAGGACTAAATAATAGGTGGTGGGTTTGGTAGAGACTTGGGAACAGAAAAGGGTAGTGTGCGATAGTGAATGTACAGAATAATATGCCGCTGGGCTGGGGCCGTGTAGTGCAGGGCTGTGATAGACAAATGGGTAGAGCATAATGTGGAATAATTATTTGAGTGGGGCGGTTAAAAAAAGTAGCAGATCGGAGCACGTAAGTATTAATGGCGACAAATGTTGCTGCTAGCAAAGGGTTCGGGTAAATAATAAAAAAAGTAAATAAATCAAAAAGGGCATATTTTTAAGGATTCAACTGAGATAAAATTAATATGGAGTTAAATTTAGTTCCGCCGGAAACACATTGGATTCACATGAAAAACAATCGTGAATTCTCAGGTGCTGTTTTCTTGAGGCCCAGGACGAGAAACTATATGGCACGGTACTGCGACTGACCTCTATTTGGTGGTGGTTGCTAACAGCTCCATGGCAATAATTGCATTAATCTCAACTAATTATGCAAATATAATCAAATTTCAGGTTTATCACATCGTAGCTATTCCATTCATACTATTATGTAATTAGATTCAAATTTTAAATAGTACAATTCATTATTCATGTATGTATACCATAATATTCGAAAATTTGTATAGCAGGATTGATCTAACTGATTTATGAACCTCTTCCGCAGGGTTGTGGCGATGGTGGCTTCTATTCGATATTTTGTAAACCTTCTCAAGCCTGTACATATAGATGATTTCTATATCCCCGAGGAGGAACTGCAATCGTTGCCCAAACTTCTTTCCAATTCTCGCAATCCACGATTAAAAAAGTCAGTACTACTCAGAGTTTATAATGGAAAGAAGGTGTATCATGGTGGAAACTGTATACTGCCATAAAAGCTAATATAAGGAACTCGTTCAGTGATATGAAATTGGAGAGGGCGGAAGAGGTGATTGGAATGTGCCTTTGGGTGAATTAGAGAGAATGGATTTGGAGGTTCATATGACAAGATAGTGAACATTAATGTAGGTAGTGGTTTGAATAGACGAGGCAAGGTGGGACGTTCTCAATGGGTGCACAGAGGGAGATTGTAAGGGATAAGCGACTTATTACGGCCATGGAAACAGGGCGATCGCGGATAGTGAAAATTAAAATGTTTCTACATTTTAATTTTTACTATCCGCATCTCTAAGTGTATGGCGTTGGACCATGTCTGTTTGTAGTAGTCATAAAAGCAAAGTGGGGAAGAATGGAAGAGGAGAGGATGAGCCAGAGATTTCGGTGGTATTAGGAGGTTATGAAAAAAAACTAGAAATGGGGCAGATGGTATGGGAGGACGACAGTACAATAGAAGTACCATGGTAACATCATTAAATTTAAAGGATTTATCCGGAGGAAGGGGAAAGAGATTTGGTGCGATAATGTCTTCTTCCAGTGCGTATTCACTAATGGATGTTTGCGATCACTTCTTTTATTTTGTATGGAGTTCCTGGACAGTCCTTAAACCAGTCCATTCTCGGTTATTTTGCAGCCATGACTTTTATTTCCGGCCTATTCCTCTTTTGCACTCGATCTTGCCCTGAATCATAAGATGGACCATACTGTATTCGGGGTTTCGCATTACCTGGCCGAAATACTCTTCGCTTAAGTTAATTAGTAGTTCGTGATACCTTTCGGACCAATTCCTTTAACTCCTTATGATTCTTTCCGTCCACGGGATTTTTACTATGCGGCGAAAAGTCCACAACTTATTCGTGGTGGTAAGTTTCATCGTCCGTGCTTCCGTTCCATATAGAAGTACTAACCATGCGCAGCAATATACAAACTGCATTGTAAGGTCTAGATCGATTTCACTGTTTATCAACACTTGCTTTAATGTTTTGCTATTTCTATTTTGGTATCATATCTCTTTGTCCGAATCTCATTTGTCATACCCCCAATAACTTGTATTTGCTCATGCGTTCTATGGGTGATTTCCCGATTGTTACACTGCTATCTGTGAGGGTTTCCGGGTTCCTAGATATCACCATGAATGTGGTTTTATAAATGTCCATCCTTCTCTCATCCGGTCGGGCTGTTCCATCTTTTTTGGTGGATTTGATGTTTTTTATCTCTTCTTTCATGATTTTTGGACCCGTGCCACAGGTTGCTGATTCTCTGTGATATATTGTCTTCGAATAGTTCTTCTATATAATGTTTCCATGCCGTTTTCATTTCTCTTAGTTCTGTTGTTGTTTTGTCATGGTTCGTCATTATTTGTGTTCTTGCTTTAATGTCGTATTCCTGCAGTTGAAGTGGTCATGTATGGTTTGAAGACCTAATTATTTGTGTATTCTTCAGTATTCCTTTTTTGTGTTGTAGCCCTGAGGGGGCGCCGTTGTTCTAGTAGGAGAAGGATTTCAGCTGTCGTTCATTCTTCTTTTGCTTTTCGTTTTGTGAAACCTAACTAGCTTCTTGCCGTTTCTAACACGGCATATTCCAGTTCCCATATGCCTTATTCTTTTATTTTTTGTGTTCTTCTTTATAGCTGTAATTTTTTCTTATTTATGTTTTTGAGCTTAACAAGATCTGTGTTCAATGTATCGACTTTGTGTATCTTAGCCAATTGGATTTTTATTGAAGCTACGAGTAGGTTGTGAGCTATAGGGATATCCGCCTCTATATAAGTGTACACCTTTTCTGCTGAAGGGCAGAAACGTCTATTTATTAGGTTTCGGACTACTGTTCCCTGGCAGTCTGTTGGAGATTTCCAAGTATATAGCCTTCTCAGTAGTAGATCGATCCATGTTATCTTCTTGGCAGAATTGGATGAGATGATCTACTCTTTCGTTTCCTATACCGAATCCCTGTGAACAAACGATGTTTTCAAATTTACGGTTTACTAGTTTTAAGTAAAAGTCACTCAATATTAGATTTTGTGCTTCTTTTTTAGTTTAGTTTTAGTGTCAACTGCTTGGTCGGCAGTTGGCCTGCTCGTATGATGTTGAGGTTTATTGGCGTTAGCATCATTGTTCTGTCGGAGTGTGGTTCGAAGGCACTGATGCACTTCGCGACAATGATGCCAACTCCATTTCCATGTTCCCGTGTCTCGTCTCCGGAGTAGAATATAGCTCCCCCAGCTTTGCGGGATAGGCCAGATTCCGTCTACCTTGTTTCTGAGACTCCCAGTGTAGTGACATTGAGTCTGCTTATCTCTGGGATGGTGTTGTCATATTTCCTGCTTCGAATAGGCTTTGGTGTTCCATGTTCCTATCTTAAGGTCTTATGTTGACTTTATTCAATAATATATGCAGGAAGAAAGGAAGGGTAGCACAGAGTTACAAAGGCATGTAGAGATGGTACACAAGGAGATAGGTAATAGTAGCAAAACAAGAAGTTGAAATGAATGCTAGCAAAGGAAATAAGAAGAGTTACGAGGAGTACCGGAAACACTATGGGAATGATGGTCGGAGAAGGAAATGTGAGAGATTCTGAAGTAAGTAAAGAAGCAATTTCTTATGTTGACTTTATTCAATAATATATGCAGGAAGAAAGGGAGGGTAGCACAGAGTTACAAAGGTATGTAGAGATGGTACACAAGAAGATAGGTAATATAAGTAAAACAAGAAGTTGAAATGAATGGTAGCAAAGGAAACAAGAAGAGTTACGAGGAGTACCAGAAATACTATGGGAATGATGGTCGGAGAAGGAAATGTGAGAGATTCTGAAGTAAGTAAAGAAGCAATTTCTTATGTTGACTTTATTCAATAATATATGCAGGAAGAAAGGAATGGTAGCACAGAGTTACAAAGGTATGTAGAGATGGTACACAAGGAGATAGGTAATAGAAGCAAAATAAGAAGTAGAAATGAATGCTAGCAAAGGAAACAAGAAGAGTTACGATGAGTGCCGAAACACTATGGGAATGATGATCGGAGAAGGAAATGTGAGAGATACTGAAGTAAGTAAAGAAGCAATTGATAAATTGGTTGTATAGAGTCCGTACAAGCGCAGGCGATCGTGGCATGTATATTCGCGTTGAAAACATGTTAATCTTTGTGAAAGGGAACTATGAACTCAGCGTGAAGTGTGGGATGTATTTGTAAAGAATTAATGTTGTATGGGATGACAGTGCAGTGAATTATAGAATGGGAAAGTGATTGCACAGTTGGTTTTTGTACCGGATGCTGGGTGTGGAGAAATCAACATTCCCATACATACTGCTGCAAAAAAACCAACTGAATGAGTAAAAGTGGGAGAGTGGTGATTTATGAACAGGCACTGTATGGTTGAGGAGAAGACTAGTTAGTGTAGAGGTATGAGATATATTCAAAACGCAGAGATATTAAAGCTGTACGGGGCCTCCATTTTTTACAATTTAATCCTTAATAGCGGCAGATATCGAGATAACACCTTTATAACTTCAATTCAAAATGTTGTTCTTCTTTTACGTGCGCATTCTGCATGTTTTCCAGCAATGTGGTCCCGTAAGGTTGTCCGTTGCATTTTGGTGATGTCTCTTGCAAGTCTCACTATTCTGTCTCTATACATCTTCTCTATATGTGCGTTCCATTCCGCCCTACTGCTTCGACTCACTGATGTTGTTCATTCCGTATATTTCTTATTATTTCATAATTGCTTACTCTGGTCAGTATTGTTATTCCTATAATGCATCGCAATTCATGTCAGTTGTTGTAACTCGTATGTTTGTGTAAGTCATTTCTGGTCTCGTTTCAATCAAGTATGTAAGGGTGATAAGGCCCACCATTACATACATGACTGAAACGAGACCAGAAATGACTTACACAAACATACTCTTTACAACAACAGACATGAATTGCGATGCATTATTAACAGCTTTGTATATTCTGCTCTTTGCTTCCTCACGTAGGTGTTTGTTGGTTCATATCGTGCTTCTGAGGCAGCCCATAAGCCTGTTCACTTTCTCCGTTTGTTTCCTTACTTCTTCTTTTAATTCTCCATAGCTGGATATTCCCAGATATTTAAACTCACTCACGTGTTGTATCACACTTCCACTTCCATCATCTACATCTAGTTTGCATCTTATGGGGCGTGGGGCTTCACAATTTTCAGGTAATATAATAATAATAAAATGATTCCCTGCTTCGCTCTCCCGGGGAAACATTTTTAACATGGTTGCAAACATTCATTAATTGATACACATACAAAGAAGAATAATGTAAATCTGGTGTGACTAAGCTCCTCTGATATTCTCCATTTTTCAGCGGAAAAGCACTTCCCACGGCTATCTATAAGCTTTTTCTTTAATTCTATACCTTGCATTATGGAAATAGCTCATATATAAATAATTGTTGTCATCAAACATAGTCTAGACTATCACGTCCATAAAGTATGTCACACACTGTAAACTATCATTTTGTTAATTACTTTACTACAAGCCTACAAAGAGAAAAACAGACGACAAAAATGTAACATTATTACGGAAGAGTGCACGCGAAGCAGTTTGTACGCTGAGCAAAGAGTTAATGCGGTGATTGATCGTGGCTCCAAGTCTCATCCGCAAATGATGTTCAACCGGTGAGATATTGCGGGCTGAAAAATGTCCGACGTTGATGAACACTAAAGAGGATTTGAGAAAGGCTGCAGGACAATCTCGCATCGTGTAAGATATAACTGTGAATATTATGCGCATTAATTTCAACGTCGCCACCCGAGACCTCAACAATGATACACAAATAAATATTTGCAAGACTTTTTGTTGCTAATTACTCCTGTAATTGTATTATTCTTTAAAAAAATTCAATTTATAATAAATGTATTCCATACATACTTACTAGTTGTATAATACAATAACATGAATCATTAGCGAAATAATCTTGCACACATGTATTTGTATCTCGTTGTATGGGCTCTTTTCGTTGTGACGTTGGTATTAAGTATGGTATAGATGCCTAATAACTATTCCTATCAAGAAATTCTATATTCAATTTTAAAGTATTTATATTTTATTTTATTTTTTTTAAATTTTTTTTAAAATCATGTTTCCTGCAAGCAAATGGACCATAGCTTCCTCGGTGAAGGGCTCGTCCGTCTACTTGGTTTAGAAAACTGCTTCCGTTGTCTTGGATGTTTGGTTAGATGGTCAATTGTTACGTCCTTTCACTTTTTATATGTTCTTTGCACTCACTTTTAAATTGTTTGATGTCCTTGAAGGCTTTAATATTGTTGCTAGTGTAAATCTCTAAAACCCATAATATTTAAAAACAGTACAACTTAGCCTCGTAGAGGGAAGTTAAACGCCATCTGGCGGCACCACATCAATTAGCAATGCACACCCATATGGTAATAACCGTCAACATGCTCATGTTATCAGGATCACCGGGTAGTGCCCTCTAGAGAATATGAATAATATTCCAATAGAGTGCTTGAGGTATCAGCACAAAGCCAATCGTATAAAACATATAAAAGTGTGAACCCACCTCTTAGCAATCTACATATCTAGATTTCGATCTTATTAGATCTCGTCAGTGTAGCTCAGCTAGTGAGGATGAATTCACACAAAATCTCGAGTGGTTATATACAAAAACAGTACAACTTAGCCTCGTAGAGGGAAGTTAAACGCCATCTGGCGGCACCACATCAATTAGCAATGCACACCCATATGGTAGCTAACTATTCAGAACAGCGGCAAATAAAGTAACAATACCATGATCGCCAACATATTTTAAACGGATATGACCCTTTTAGAAGAAAACAAAATTAGCAGTATTACCCTGTTTTTTTTCACACTTTGGCGAAAAACAGTGATAACTGGCTACACTGACGAGATCTAATAAGATCGAAATCTAGATATGTAGATTGCTAAGAGGTGGGTTCACACTTTTATATGTTCCATAATATTTATATTAATCCTAGATAATTGTAATTTCCTAAATGTTAAATCAATCCTGCTATATAAATTCTAAATATTACGCTATGGATACATACTGACATGTATAGAACAAAACTTTATATAGGTAATTTTATAAGCTAGAATAGCTACGATGTGACAAACCTTAAATATGATTATATTTGCATAAAACAGTTGAGTGCATTGTAATTTCTTAAATATTTTAACAGAACCTTGGTAGACATTTACGTATTTTGCGATATAGCAGCCAATACAGAGTCATTCACAATAAGCGCGGTTGTGGTAACGTAGCGTAAGCAATGTTTTACTATGGCACGACACTGCGAGTACCCTCTGTTTGGTGGTGGTTGTTGACAGCTCGATGACGACAATGGCAGCTGGAGTCCTAAGAACCTCTTATACAGGGTTTTGACGATGATATACTAGATTCGCTATTTTGTTTTATAAACCGTCTCAAGCACGGATTCCTATATGCCCTATCGGAGGTTGGCAATCATCATGGCGATTCTAATCTTTGGCGCTGCAGCTCTAAATAGTCCGACCGATGTTTGTCCGTACCATTCTCTAAGGTTCTTTAACCATGAGGTTCTGCGATGCCCAATGCTTCTTATTCCTTGTATTTTCCTTGCATGATCAGTTGTAAAATAGAGTATCTCTCTCTCCGGGTGTCCCAAGTACTCTAGCTTTCGTGTTTTGATCGAAAGAATCAGTTCGTTTTCTTTATGCATTCTTCGCATGACTTTTTCGTTGTTTACTACGTCCGTCCTGGATATCTTGTGCATTCGGCGATAGATCCACATCTCTAGTTTTTTATGTTATTTTTCTTCAATGTCCATGCTTCCATCCCATATAGTAGTGTTGAAAAAATATAACAGCGAATTATTACAATGCGTGTTCCTAATTTCTTGTAAATGCGGCTGTGAATGATTTTTAGAAAAACCTTTAATGTGTGACTCATCACGCTTATTGTTCTAAAATCTGAGCACTCCCTTGCGTTGTGTTTTGTTGAACAGAGGTGATAATGGAAAGAAGGTGTATGATGGTGCAAACTGTATACTCTAATAAAAGGCGATAAGGAACTAGTTGAGTGTTGTGGAAGGTGGAGAGGAGGTTATTTGATGTGATGACAATGTACCTGTGGGGGAATTGGGGAGAAGGGATTTGGAGGTTCACAGGACAAGATAATGAACACTGAGGGTGCGTAGTGGCTTCAATATTTGAAACGAAATTGCTGGAACGTTCTCAGTAGGTGTACAGAGAGAGAGGGATGAACGACTTATTGCGGCCATGATAACACTGAGATCGCGGATAAAAATGTAGAACGATGTGGGGTCGGATTATGTTTCTATTGTATTGGCGAAATCGGCGATAGTAAGGAAGATCGCCGACTGAGATTTGGGTGGAGTGAGGAGGTTATGACAAAGAATGAAGAGAGTAGAATGGGAGGGCGCAAGGTCAATGGTAACAGCATTGAGTGAAAAAGGGGAAGTGATTTGGTTTGATAATATCTTCTTCTTCTAGTGCGTATCCACTAATGGATCTGTCTCTTGCTGCATCCAAAAGTTCCTGGAAAGTCCTTAGGCCAGTATATTCTCGAAAATTTCATGGCCATGACTTTTGTTTCCAGCCTATTCTTCTTTGTCTATAAAAACTCTAGACGTTCAGAATTGGGAAGTAATGTTATGGTATATGGTATAATGTAACTAGATGTAATTACCGATATTCTGCTGTAGTTTTATCGCGCTGCTGGACATGCCTGAATTTTTATACATGTGTAAAATTTTGTTTACTGCTACATTGCCACCACCACGCTTATTGTGAATAGCCCTTTACCATCAGTAAAGTATCAGAATATGTTATAGTCAATTTTATAGCACTGCTATGTTATTAGCCGGAATGTGATAAATTCAAAATTTAATAATAAGTCGAATATTTAAACACTGTTGTGTTGGTGATTAAAAGTGTTTGCTGCAGTTAATTATCCGGTATATTATTTTTTAATTATATATGCTTACATGGCTTTACATAGACTACTAAATTAAATCACTTTGATCGCAGTTTTAAACATAAAAAGAGATTAACTTTCATCACACTTTTATTTGAAATTCGAAATTTTATAGCCAGTAACTAAGTAACACTTACTTCAAAGTTACGTAAAATTGCTGTTTGATATTTTCTCATTCTTTCCCGGCAAAAGAAGTAGTTAGTTTAAATAAGACAGGTGAGAGTAATGGCACTCGAAACTCGAAACATCCCTTATTGCATTTTTAAATTCCATCCAACCAGCGCTGCTTATCCCGCGAAAAAATACAATATTATCATTTTAAACTGCGTCCATACGTCATATAAACTGCAAATTGCCTCGCAGTAGAAACTATACATTTCGCGCCTAACACGTTACAAATCTTCATACTCCCGCGCGCTCTTTAATAACCCGCCCCTCAGCACGAGAAATTCGAATACATTTTTAACGCGCGCGAAGTGTGATTTAGGGGTAGTTTAGCCGCCGCGTGCGTCTAACAGCAATAAAAGGAAACAGTCGCGCTTGCCGATATATATATTTTTCTTATAAATTGCGAACATTAACAGCGAGAGCAAAATTCTAGTCACCGATGAGGGATAAATGCTCTTAGTCAATATTTATGCTGCATGTATTCATGTCAGCTTTCCTATTACTACCATGAGGTACTGCTCAACGCGCACTCCCTTTGTTTAGCACAATAACAGGAGCAAATGTAGGAAAACATTCTTTACGGAATGCAGCATGTAGGATTTAGTCAATGTTGCTTATATAGTTGGTAGTATTTCCCTTTTACCATCTAATTTGGCTTGGTTTAAAATCTAGGTATGTAATAATTCAGTTTTCGATCTCATTTATATGCCATAAAAAGTTTTAAATACATATAAATGAATATGAAGGATAAATGAAGCCATTACATTTTATCACAATTTTAAATATAAAATCTTGAATGAAAACACTGTACCTATACCAAATAAGTTATAATAAATGCAAATAATTATATTCTGAATAAACTCTAGTCCATATATATTAGCAATATTCTAGCTAACATCGGATGTTATGAACTAGTAAATGTATCTTCTAGACAGAACACATCTATCTTCTACCTCAAGGGATAAAATCATCTCTTAACCCTCAATTACTATCGTGCTTTCATATTACGCAATTGCTATTGTGGGGTAATTTCTGACCCCAATAATTAAAAATGGAAGGAAGTAGGAAAAAGCTTTGGCAGGGACAATTATTGTTTGTATACCATTAATTGGAACAGTTCTACAATAAAATAAATATTTATTATTCTACTAAATACAAAATGGAGAAAAGTTATTACTGTTACTACACATTCCGTACAAATCTAACTCTAAACATAGCTTATGTATTATTTTTTATGTAAAAACTGATGGTGCTCTGGTGAAATGTTCACGAAAATTTAGTTGAGGACATCCAAAGCATTGATTAATCATGACGTGATGATTAATCAATGTCTAAAGTATGTTTGAAAAAAATGGAAACATTATTTCATACATAATAAAAAAACTGTTGCCATATTTCTAGATCCGAAAAAGTCCCAAACCCAAAAAAAATAAATTCGTATACTTGAGCAGTCGACACAGGAAAACTTGTAGCAAGAACATACAATACACAACTACAATTAGCGAAATGAGTATCGGCGGTGTTCGTCTCGTTTTCCGATGTCACCGAAGTATATGCTCTGGGGTCAAATTTGACCCCACGATAGTAGTTGAGGGTTAAGACCAATAACTCGTTTCCAAAATAATCAAACTCAACAATAATTTGGAAGTGGTAATGAGTTGGCCATAGCAAACACCGTAAATACGAGGCATATCCAGAAAGTAAGAGTACTGAATTTTTGTAGGTGTTAAAATTTTTTATTTAAACAAAAAAATTACGTGAAAGTTTAGTACATAATAAAAGCTATTTTTCGACATAGTCGCCATTCTTCTCTATGCAGGTGGTGTAGCGAGGTATCAATTTTTTGATGCCTTCCTCGAAGTAGTTTCCCGCCAACTCCTTCGTCCACTTCTCCAACTCCTCCTTTACCTCCTCGTCGGTTAAAAACCTTTTTCCACCCATATGCAGCTTCAGGGAGGTAAAGATATAGTAATCTGAAGGTGCAGGATGGTTCAGGACATCCCATTTAAACGAGGCGAGCAGTTCGTTCGTGGCGTTGGCCGTGTGTGGTCTGGCATTGTCGTGCATCATGCAGACTCCTTTTGTAAGCATGCCTCTCCTCTTGTTCTGAATCGCCCTCCGCATTTTTTTTAAGGTCTCACAGTATCTTGCAGAGTTGATGGTCTCCCCTTGAGGCAGACATTCGATTAAAATTATGCCTTGACAGTCCCAAAACACGGATGTCATGACTTTCTTGGCTGAAATTGTGATTTTGAACTTTTTGGCGGAGGGTGAAGAGGTGTGACGCCACTGTTAGACTGTCTTTTGGTTTCGGGCGTGTGGTGTGTTACCCAAGTTTCATCTCCAGTTACGATGGAGCGGAGAAATTCATCTCCATGGAGTTTCCAGCGCATCAAAAACTCTTGCCCGGCCTCCACTCGATTCAACTTGTGCTCGTCTGTCAGTTGTTTTGGGACCCACCTCGCGGACAGTTTCCGATATCCGAGGGTTTCTGTGATTGTTTCGTGTAGTAGAGATCTGGAGATTTGCGGAAACATCGCAGAAAGTTCATCCACAGTCAATCTGCGATCGTCACGGAGCGCATTTTCAATTTTTTCCACAATTTCGTCAGTCACAATTGAAGGTCTTCCGCTCCTCTGATCATCATGCACAGACGTACGACCGTTGTTAAGCTCGCGACACCACTTGTACACATTCGTGCGATTCATAGCTTTATCACCATATGCAGTTTTCACCTCATTATAAATCTCAAATGGAGGTTTTCCCTTCCAAACGAGATAACGGATGCCGCCGCGTATTTCGCACTTGGCGGGAGATTGGATTGACATTATCCACGAAACTTGTTGTCGTGTCAACAGTTCTCAACGTACTGACCTCGAACCGGTCTCGGTGCAAAGGGGAGGAGTCAGGCTACACTGCCGTTTGGTCAACATGATGAAAATAAAATCCCTCCGACCGTGAGAGTCTCAGTACTCTTACTTTCTGGATATGCCTCGTATTTTCAAAGATGCTTTACAGAATATAAGATTTATACTTGTATTTATTTCTATATATAACATATAATTATACTACTTGCATAATACGGCACATGGGAGTTCCGACGGCACATGGGAGTTCCGACGGCACATGGGAGTTCCGACGGCACATGGGAGTTCCGACGAAATGGCGATATTCTTGTTGAAAACCTTTTAGTGATTTTATTATTCTCATAAATATACTCCTCTCCAAATCTACCAATAACGAATGAGCGTCAAACGTAAGGCGGATGTCAAACTGAGGCATCCGATGATTTATTTTATTTCCACAGAATACGGTCGCTTATAATCAAGACCCGACTTTCGATGATGGGGCGAGTTTCACCTCAAGATATCCAGACGCCAAACGTGTGAAATCAAATTCTTCTGCTGCAGCTCTCGTTACTACTCAAACTTTCTCTAGCACTTCTAAGCCTGAGAATCCTTCGGCCAAGCAAAAAGAAACTCGCCCAGTAATTCTCCACCCCCAGTTATTCTCCACTCGAAGGAGAATTGCGGCCCGACTGTACGCGAAATTCGAGTTGGCAAAATCCAAATTAAGAAGTTAGCAAATACTGAGGAAGTAACCCGAAGTATTAAACCCACACCCTACCGGAAGAAAGGATGCTACATATGGTAATTCGCAGTATCCCCGAAACAGCACTGAGAATGATGTTCTCCGTGACATTAAGGAGCTAGGCTTTTTCCTTATTTCGGCCACCTGATGGGCCAAAGAGCAAAACTTGTGTTGGTGGTGGTTGTGTATCTTCAAAACTTTCGCTCGATCAGTCTACTCACGGGAATCGGTAAGCTAGCCGAGAGAGTTCTTCGAGGCCCTACATAGGAGTTCACCGAGGCACAATTGTTTGCCCGAAGAGCAGCACGGGTACAAACTCATTCAGCATGAATATCATGGCTACGTGATTCGTCTAGTTTTATATCTGAAGCACTCAAATTTCAAGTTACGGCCGGGGAGGTCTCTCTCCTCGGAGAGATCCCTATTCGTGTACCCCAAGGTTTAGTAATCGCGCCATACCTTTCTACTATATACTTCTCTCCGACATCCCCATATTTCATTCATTTGTGAAGAAATTTGTTGTATCTAAGATTTTTCAACACTCCTTCACTGGCGCTAAAATAAAAATAAATCAAGGCAGATATGGTGAATGAAATCCTGATATTTCTTAACCAATCAACTTCTTATGTATTTGCCCCCGACAATATATAACATTTTCTTCGTTAAAAATGACTTACGACTTCCAATTGCGCGTGTAGCTATTATGTAATTATGAAAAAATAACTTTCTGCCTGTGTGAGTTGTTACAAAGCATAATTTTTCAGAATTCGCAGTTCTCCCTGTATATGTCATTTCCTCACGAACCCGATATTTTTTTTAGTGTATGAATAAATCGCGAAAAGTGCACGCGGGCACAGGTGGCGACGATCGGTGCATGGGGCTGTAGAGGCGAAATCGACTGTAATGATCGCGGGGGGGCTAAACAAGATTAATGGAGAGGCACGCGCTAATTTCTTTTGGGCGGCAGCAGCTGCGAAAATTAGTTTTCGACATCCGGGTACTAACCCGATTTGTACGGGGGCAAAAAGCAGACAAAAAGAGACGAACTGAGAAAACCATCATTATCGGTCGTTAGAGCGAAAAAAAGTATCAGTAATTAAATCATTTGTGCAAGTGTGTGAAGTTCTACAGACAAGAGTAATTATACTTGGTAGCCTTAAGCAGGTTAAACGAATTCATTATGATCATCACTTACGCGGGTCTACATAATAATAATAATAATATGTACATTTCGCTTTCGTTGTAGAAAAAATAATTCAATGTACATAAAACACAGCGTTATGCTCTGTAATAAATATGTTTACCAATTTCACTAACATTGTTAGTAGCACTGGATTTCAGTGAAGTAGCACGGACGACGCATGTGTCATATATGCTTAATTTTTATTTTGTATTACTCTATTACTAAATAAAAATATGGGATGGTATTTGTGTAATTTATACATTCAAATATAATAAATGTAATAAATATATGTACCAGTTTCACTAACATTGTTGGTAGTACTGGGTTTCAGTAAAATAGGACGGACCGCGCATGTCTCAAATATGTTTACATTTTATTTTTTATTACTCTATTAATGAACAAAAAGATGGGATGGTTTTTGAGTAATTTTTACATTCAAATATTAGTTAAAATATGTATAAAATATGGGCAAAAATAAAATAGAGAATGTAATACTACTACCTGCCAAAACCGAAAAGCAATAAATATAAATAATATTGGCGTATCAACAATACATTACCCAAAAAGGAGTGGAAAACGTCTAAAAGAAGATTTAAATAATTGCAGAGCATTGGGTAAATACAAACAACTAAAGAGTTGCGAGAGGAGATGTGCTCGACACGGCTTATGTGGATAAGGAACGTGGAGAGCCAAACAAGGACTGCAAGGATTGCAACGGGACATAAATAGAAGTAAATAGAGTTAAGTTGGCTGTAATGAGAACATAGTGGAGATTATAAGGAGGAAAATCCAAAGTATTTCTACACGCAATAAGTAAGATACAACTTATTCTCATCTACTCTATGTAGAGTAGCTAGTCAATTGCAATCTTGATAATTGCCAATGGTTTCTAGAAGAACTTAACATAATCCTGGTTTTCAAATGACTGTTACTTTTTTATGAAACCAAACTCACTTAATAATCAGTATGGCACTAGGTGATAATCTGATTGGTCTACACGAAAACCGAATAACTTGTTTTGGCCAAACCATTCGCCTCGGTCCTGATTCTCTGATTTTGACGTCCAGCTATTTTTCTACATCTACATTGGTCTACTTAGCGACCATGTTGTGTTTGTCTTGCGGTCTCGCATGATCTTGGTAATAATATCATCCTTCGTGCGTGATATATGTTAATTCCACTATCTTCTTTTCCGGAGTGTTGCACTTATTTTGTTAGTTTTTTGATCCATGGTTATAAGGGTACTAATTTCTGCTGAGTATGTAAGAATGGTTCTCACGAATGCTTTATAATTTCTTGATTTGGTTGTTGTTACGTTTCATTCGTCCAAATAGGATAACATTGCCCCTGATATCCTGGTGTTGAGTAGCTATTCTAGTCTTCTGAGTTTGAAATTAACAAGGCGTCGTCTGCGTAGCACACTAATTTACTTAGTGTGTACCCCATTCTGTAGCCATATTGTATTGGGTCGAGGGCTATTAGTTTATCCATGAGTAGGTTAGACAGTAGCATCCTTAAACTATCTCCTTGTCGTATCCTAGTTCTGTATTAGTTCTTGGTTTCCTCCCCATAGTTGTGTTATTGTCCCTATTGTGTTAGGGTGTATGCTTTCACTAATTTGTGTTCTTAGTACATCTTAAAGCGGAACTCTAGCGAACGTCTTCTCCAGGTACACGAAACAGAAATAGGCGGTATTGTTAAATTCCAGCGTTTTCTCGTATATATGTCCTATCACGTAATCTGTGGTTAACCTATTTTTTCAAAAGTTCTGTTGGACTTCTTGTATATGACGTCCGTTAGATGTTTTGTGAATGCTTTCATTGATATAATCAGCAGGAAGATGGCATCTATAGTTTATTGGATCGTCTCTCTTTCCTTCTTTGAACAGTGTGATGCTTACACTATTTCAAGTCTTGTGGTGTTCACATTGTTGACAGAACTATGCTGTATAGCTCTGCTAGCTGCCGTGCTAGTATTTGTGGTCTGTATTTTAGTAACTCATTTTGATGTCGTGAGGGCCGGACGCTTTGTCTTATTTAAGTACACCTAGTATCGCTTCAACGTCTTCAGTTGTTACTTTTTCTCTAACTTGTCCATGCTTACGCTGTTTATTTATACTGTTTCGTTAATTTCTTTTCTAAAACCCCTGAGAGCTTCCCGGTAATTTCCCTGTTGAAATCGTCTCATTGCTTTTGACTAATAGTGCGGCTTATGTTATTAGTTTCATTTCTTCTCTCCCGATGTATTCCATTGTCTTCTCGTGACTTTGTGTGTTTGTATAACAGACATATTTGTTTCTTCTTCCGTACTAAGGCTTTGACTTCCTCCTTGGTGAACCAGGGCCTTGGTCTTCTTAAATTTGTAGGTGTCTTGTTTATGTTTCTCTTCCCCAATGCTACTGTGGCAGCCTGTTTTATGTTCTGAGATGAGTCGCTTTCTGCAATAGGGTTGGGCCTTTTCCTTAGAGGCGGCTTTCGTTAACTAGATTAAAACATTTTTGTACTTTCATTTTGAAATAACTATATGTTATGATTTTCTGTTATTGCTGCTATTGTTCTGTACAGTGCTCACACTAGTACAAACTTAGATCCAATCAGATTATGGTCGGAGGCGATGTTTGCGGATGTTAGTGCTCTGTATTTGCATTGGTCTTATGTTTTTGTTTGTGATAATATAATCGATGATTGATTCCCCTCTTGCATTTTAAAAAGTTATCTAATGCTGCGCCATCTGTTCAAAGTATGTGTTACAAACTCTCTATTTATTATGTATGCTAAAATGTATGTTTTTCCTCTGTTGGTGTTGGTTCGTAAAATCTGTTTTTGATTTCTGCTATGATATCATTTCGCACGTGAGCATTTAAATCGCCTAATAATATGAACTTATATGTGATCATTTCCTGCGGTTATTCATAGAAATTTGTTGCCGATGTTTCTGGTCTTTCAGTGTTTGGAGCATATACCGATATTATATGCAGATTGTACTGGTGGTCTAATTTCAGTATTCTTACTTTATGATACTTAATGTGCGTGAGTACCTGAGCTAATTTGTTGATTGTTAGTACTCTAGTGTTAGATTGCGTGGTTTCTTCTTTTTACCTGAAAATATCAGGACATACTTTGGGTATTGCGTTGTACCATTAACTAACGTCTTTCAGTGTGTTCATATGTCTTTGTATGTCTTTGTATGTTCTTGTAGTTCCTTTAGGATTTCTTGGTCTTTGTTGTTCAGTATCTTAGGTTCCAGCATTATATTTTGAATTGGGTCTTCTTTTCTGTTTTCTCGTTCGATGGGCTATATTTCTATTCCTTACATATTTCGGAAACGTGTATCCGACTCCGAGGTATATCGTTTGGTTCTGTAAGCCCTTCCTGAGGTGCCTGGCCTAACCTCCAAACCTTCCTCAATTACTAGCCGATCTAATTGCAGGTATTCTAAACGCTGGATCGGAAAAGGAGCTCCAGTATCTTAGCCGATAAAATGAGTGGAATCCTTCGGGGGCACTTTGGTCTTAGAACTTAATCGTGACCATGAGAAAATTCTTAACAGTAACGGTGTCATCTTCATTATCTTGTCATGTCATCTATATTATCTTGGTTATGTGATCATTTCATCTTATTTGGCAGATGCCATAACCTTATCTTGTCATTTGTCACGTTATCTGGCAGGTGCCATTAACTTCTCATGTCATCTGCCATCATCCTATCTTGTCATGGCATCATGACATGTGTCATCATGATATACGGTGAAGGCAAGGGATAATCTAGTTAATATGATTGCAAATGCTTGCAATTCTGTTAGAAGAATCCAGGGATTTTTGATAAATAGGCGTCAATTTGCTTAGTAAAAACTTGTATTCAAGTGGAGGGTTTCGGGAAGTTGGCTGGAAGATATCGTGGCTACAAACTAAAAATACATAGGACATTGTGAAACCTTCCTTTCAGGATAACCACTAAACTCAGTAGTTAGCCCTCCCTTAGTACTAGAGTCTAGCACTTACTAGAGATGAGCATATTACATGCTCCGTCGTTTCTAGTTTTTCATTGCACCCTATACATTACGGGCTGTCTTCAAGACCAATTGTATGCAGGTATTTGTTTATCCGACAGTGGCCGGTTAGGGTGCCAATAATTTTAGATGAGTTCTAGATAGATTGAGGCGGGCCATATACTTGGTCGCATCCTTCGATTACTTCCATTGTGGTGTATATCACCATCATACGTAGTGCCCTTGGGTGTATTTTATTGAATAGTACCTGCAGAAAGCAGAAAGTATTCAATCCTCTTTGTAATAGCCAAAGAGGATAGAATAGTAGGGTGCGAGGATCTTTTTTTGGCAAGTTCATCTGCAATTTTGCCCTTCGTGCTATGTATATCCTCTAATCCAGTAGTGTTCTAGTTTGTTATGTTTGGCTAGCTACAAATAGACGATGCGAGTCATCCAAGTGAGTCATCCAGATGGTGCACTTATGTTGATCTTGAGGGATTGAGTTCTGGTGATAATATCCCATAACCAAATCTCAACTTGGGTTTAAAGCCTTCAATGTACATGGATATGTCGGCGCCTTTACTGTATGTCCATCCGCTGTAGTAAAGGTCTGAAATTATTTGATTGTAGTTGGGTAGAATTCTATCACACTTACCCTCTATGAGTGGATCTAATTTGAAAGCCTCACGCAGAATAGTCCTCAAGTTTCCTTTTCCTTGTAAATAATATATAGCTAAGTCTTTTTAGGTTTAACTGTTAAGGCAATACCATTGCACGAGACCTCAATTATTTTTATGGTCGCTGCATCACATTGCAGAGCACACCTTACCATTACCATTTATCATGATCACTATATCGTCTGCGTAGTCTACATCATAGTAACTTGAATTATTTAGATCCTGGAAGGGGCTATCGACAATAATTTTCCAAAGTAGGGGTGATTGGACTCCGCCTTAAGTACAGTCTCTTTCAGCAAACTTTTTTGTCGTTTCATCATCTATTGATACCTGAATTATTCTTCTATCTAGCCCCGTAGAGTGGAGTGAATACCATGAGTCTGTACTACATTTTTAATAGTATCTAATGTTGATTTGTCTAAAGCAGGTTTAATGCAAATGAAGGTGACAAGCAACGAACTTGTGATCCAATGTCTCTTCTACTCTAGAAGTCACTAGATGTAGGGATTCTGTTGAGCGACATGGTTGGAAGACGTACTGTTTCAGATGTTGGGCGGATTCTGTTGAGCGACCTGGTTGGTAAGCATGCTGTTTCGAATGTACTCAGAAGCCCGTCCCCGATCACTGATTCACTATCACATGGCCAATGTCTTTAATTTAAATGAAATTAGGCTGATGGACATAAGTGTAATCCACTTTGCCTGGTTTGCATATAATGGTTACTTCAACATCTCTCCATGTTCTGCGTATGTCTCCAAAAGCAATAAAAGCAAAGATATAAACCATACAATTCATAATGTAGGTTAAATTCCATTGTAGCAATGCTGGGAATATTCCGTCTAGTGAAGTGGAGGGATGACCTCCCATACATTTATATTATGTATATCCTCAATCTAGTTATAATTTATAATTAATCGTATATAGTGTTGTGTTGTGATGTAGTGTTGAATAAAATAAAATGTCTTGTATCTGTGTAATAAGGAATAATATGACATAAGTCCATATTAACTTAATTTTGAGAAAATCAACAGATTTCCTTTTCGGGAGATCTTGTATAATAAAATATTTAAGAAGAAGAATTTAAGAAAGTATATAGATAAGATATATTATGCCTTTGTTGCTCATTATAAAACGTGAATTACTGGCAGCCCTCAATTGATAATTCAATTCAAATATAATTATATAATAATAATTAATATAATTAATTAATTCAAAATAATTATTAATAATTAATAATAATTCAGATAATTAATTCAAAATTTACATATAGATAAATTGTTATACCAAGAACGACAGAATGTTCTTGGTATAACAATTTTTAATTTTATGATTTAATGATGAACATTTAAAATATGAAAATTATATAATTTTTTCTAACAAGATTTGCTGTTCTGCGAATTTAAATGATATGTATTAGTTTAAACAGTAAGTAACATTATTATTAACCACTTAATCTGCAGCCATTCAGTGTACAAATCAAATAACCTATTTTTATTATCATTATATTTATATTGATTGTTTATTACACTCTAATATTTGGGTTTTATGAATGGCGATATATAAATTAGAGTATAGCCGCGATGCCGGATCTAATAAATCCGAACAGCAAACAGACCGCCGCGCGTTCGTGAAATTTATGGAAAAGCGATGCGTGAAATTTCCTAATTTACATTTGCGCTTATTGATATGAGTAATGTCCCAGCTGCCATCGATCACCTCCGAAAACACTTTTCATTTTAACCGGCTCGGAGAAAAAAATAGGGACGTATAAATAACAGGGATAAAGCTCTTGCCTGCGTCATCGAGTAACGTCGAGTTCGAGTAAATAATTTCGTACGAATTAATTTAAATTGTATTTAAAGTCTGTAAATTCAATAGATAATTTAATATTGTGACACACAAAACTAAAATGATTGACTCTCCATAATTAAGTTGTATGGATTGACTTATATAAATATGTAACTTGTTTCTAAAAGGACCAATTTCCAATTCCTTAGTTTCGAGTAATCCTATATTATCTGCTGACATCACTGACACAGGATATAGTATCCATCTCTCCTCCAACAATAGTTAGAGATAAGTCCATTTAGAATAATAAAATACATTAAATTTTTTTAAATGATATAACTAACCCCCTAGGAGAATAGTTAAACGCCATCTGGCCGCACCACATTAATTAGCAATGCACACCCATATGGTAATAACTGTCAACATGCTCATGCCATCAGCACCACCGGGTAGTGCCCTCTAGGGAATAATATTCCAACAGAATGCTTGTGATATCAGCAGAAGGCCAATCTTAAAAAACATATAAAGTGTGAATCCACCTCTGAGCAATATACATATCTAGATCTTATTAGATCTCATCAGTGTAGCTCAGCTAGTGAGGATGAATTCACACAATATCTCAAGTGGTTATATACAAAAATGATTCAACTAACCCCCTAGGAGAAAAGTTAAACGCCATCTGGCGGCACCACATCAATTATATCAATTATACTTGTGTGAATTCATCCTCACTAGCTAAGCCACACAGATGAGATCTAATAAGATCGAAATCTAGATATGTAGATTGCTAAGAGGTGGATTCACACTTATATATGTATTAAATTTTTAGTTCATTGGTATATATTAGTCGTTTATGCAAAAATATAACATTGGCCCATTTAGAAACAAACCACAGAAATTTACTTGCATAGAAACTCTCACGCAGGCGTTTTCACTGATAATAATAACTGCCCATGGATGATATAGATTGCCATAGCGAATCTTTTAATGTCCTCGTGCTAAAATTAATTATTATTTATTTATATATAGTACTGGGTGCCACAAATTTTTGGTCAACCAAAGCCAAAGTTGTCAGGGACAGTAGTAAAATATTTTATAATAATTATGTGGACACTCATTTTGACTATATTTTATGTACGTGAATTTATATCAAGAATATAATCTGAACGCATAACATTTTTCTGCACACACTGCGAGAAAAAAAGCCTTATTATCATCATTTACTCTTATTTTTTAAATTGAAACCGATTGTTTCGAGGCGGGGGGCGGTTTAGCGGCGGAAAATAAAGGAACGGGCGCCCATTCATCTTGCAGATAGGGAATACAGGTAATGGAAATGCCCATCTGATAGTAGTTATTGGCTGCCATTCTCTTCCAGCATACGTACGCCCTTTTCCAATTTAAGATATATGTCTTTTAATAGATTTATTCCGCAAGATAGGGATGATACCACCGGATTTCGGTCTGCATTAAATCCCTAAATACACACAACCAGTTTTATTTCGTTAAGCATTTACGGGGAGAAAATAGTAGCGATGTTTCGGGACATAAAAGAAGCGACTTCTGGAAAATGATCGAGTTTTATCCGGAGTTATTTAGTGGAGATGAATGGGATGAGGAATTACGGTAAATTGGGGTGGACATTTTATATTACTGATTTAAGGGAACAATAGCCGCATATTATTTCCAAACAACAATTATTTTTATATAAAACAGATTTATTCATTTACAATATACAATAGTCTATCATTTACAGAAAAACATCATGCATTTAAAAAAAAGACCTTTATTTGGCATAACCTCTTAAAAAATTCAAAAATCTCAATCAATACACATTGCTCATAACAGCAGGAATAAGAAGAAACAAAAATACATAAAAATTAAAATTAAAAGTAACAATTAGCAAAAATAAAAGTTAATATACATAATCATCCTACACCCTCTCTGCCCTCCCACGTCAGCCTCCTGCAGATTTTCACGCCTTTCTCATCTTTCTAACCATTCATTCAGCTTTCTGCAACCTCCAACCCACTCTGTTTTCATCATGCAATAGTTCACATTTTATATCAAGTCCATGCTAAAGTAATTCTAATTTAATAGTTATAGTGTTTTAGCTTATAGTAAATGCTACATCTATTAATTTCAATACGTAAATAATCCTCTTTTCTTAAAAATAAATATTAAATCTGAATTTACGAAATTGCATTAATGCCCAATATAATCTAAATTAGAATGCCATTTCGAAAATATTAAAGTAAGTGTTTTGAAAAATTGAATAGTTTTTAATTTTATAAATACTTGAATTATGTGAATTTGATTTAAAATCGCATACTCTTTTATGACAATATAGAATTAAAAAATTAATAAACAATTCTATTAAAAATCACACTCGGCAATCGATTTTATAATTGGCCATCCAAACTCATACAAGAGTTGAGGGTTACTACATAAGAAGTAATAAACAATACTTGTTTATTCCTAAGAAAATGCATACCATAAAATTTTATTTTATTTTATTCCCAACAATTTGTATTTGAATCATAGCTGCAAAACAATCTAAAATCTATACATCTAACCCCCTAGGAGGAAAGTTAATCACCATCTGGCGGCACTAGATCAATTAGCAATTGTCTCGATATATTGTGAGAATTCATCCTCACTAGCTGAGCTACACTGATGAGATCTAATAAGATCGAAATCTAGATATGTAGATTGCTAAGAGGTGGATTCACACTTATATAAATCTAAAATCGGTTTTAAAAAAATGTGAATGGTGCTTATATTCACATTTTTTTATTATGTATTATTAAAACTTAGTACACGTCGAAGTAGTGCTGTGGTTGGGCGGGTTCGAATCCTGGCCCGAGTAATCGGTACCATTTATCGTCTCCTAATATTTACTCCTACTGAAGTAACAACTCGTACAACTCACATACACATCTATGCGGGAAATGAAAAACATAACTATTCGATAAAAGCTATTTGTTTAAAAATGCGTAATAAATTTAATTCCTGTAAATAAAACTAAATGATGATATAATTGTATTTGCCAATTATAAAGTTTCAAATGAAGCATAATTTGTTTGTTTTGTTAAGTTAAGTTAAGTTAATAACATCTTAAGATTGGAACATTAGAACATAACCTTTCGATAAAATCTTTTTGTTTAAAAATCTAAAAAATGTCAATTCTTGAAATTAGAACTAACTGATTATATAAGTGAATCGGTGAGTGGAAAAAACATATAACCCCAATATCGTAGTTTAGATAACTGTTTTGTGGGAAAAGTATGTATACTTTATATCTAATTGTTGTGACATGTATGTCACAACAATTAGATGTACCAGAAAGTTGTAGAGGACGTCGTCCTTTACAACTTTACTAGCAGGTTCGATTGGTTTGCTTAGATCTTATAGAGTGATAATGAGTTGTTTTTCCTCTTGCCTACCTCATCGCTGAGTTAGGGCTATTTTTGCTGCTACAGTTGCACCTTTAGCTGTCTGATTTTAAGCCCTTCTCTCCTTATGTTTGTTCGGCCTTAAGTCAGTACAGACCCAGCTGCTTTCAATTCTAGAGATATGTATTGTCAGGGCCACCTCTTGGCGTCCTTGGATATAAACCAGCAGAGTTATAGGTGGCGGAAATTGCATCTATCCATAAACACTAAATGTAGAGGTTTTTTGCGAAATAAGCAATGAATTTGATTCTTCGAAGAATAAGCAGTTCCCAACCAAGCAAACCAAATGCCTGCCAAAAAAAAACAGTACCCTTTTAGCAGTCAACAGCTTCAGGTGGAAGAGCTGCCAAGAGTAAGGCCACCCTCTTGTCATTAGGATGAGAAATCGTTACTAAAGGCGGATAAATCGAGAAGCAATCAAGAACATGAAAATGCAGAAGGCAACGAGAAATAACTTCATTAAAGATCTTAATGGATTTCGCTAGTAGAAATCATTATCAATAGTAAAATTTCCGGAGTCTCTTAATCGGATTTCCAGAGGGGACAATGTTGAACGGCATTATGATAATTAGTAGATTTAATGACAATGGAGGTAAAAACACGTTCTCCTCCATCAGAGGAGCGTCGACATTCCAAATTGACAGCCCCCTCGTGTTAACGCAGCTGGTGGGAAGACTATAATGCTAGAGAGTACTGGAGGAAAAGAAGACCCCAACCGATCACCGCTACGTTTCCTTCTCCATCCAGCCAAATGGAGCAGTCAGTCGCCACCCCGAATTCAAAAACGATTACTGGAGGCAACCTACCAAGAACTACTACAGAAGACTCTGGAAGACATGAGGGATATACAATAGAAATCAAAGGCTACAAGATCAAAATATCGACAGTAGGAAGACCGAAAAAAGTATACTAGTGGTGCCAGGATGTTGCGGAGAGAAGCACACAAGACCAACATGGCCAGAAGACGACTACAACGGGCTAGAGCGGCTGGGGCTAAAACTGAGCCACTCCAGGCATAGTGCAGAGCAAGGAGGAATGAATTCAGCAGTGTGATTGAGAAGAATCGGGAACGAAGCTAGAAGAACTATGCGCGGAGGTCCAGAACCAACCGTGGGGCTTCCCGTATAAAATCGTCATGGAGAAGGTAGGAGCTCGCCCTCGTGGACTGGAATCCATGGTGCCTCGAGTGGTTAGGGCGGTTATCTTAGCCCTCTTCCCGCCTGGTACCAAGACAAACTCAGATACCCAAACTGAAACGACAACAAGATGTAAGACAGAAAGGATGCTAGACGCAATCATATTATCCAGAAACCAAGCCCCAAGTCCAGAAAGGCTACCCTAGAACGATGAAATATAGCACAACGGGTGATAATACTTAAGATAGGGAAGCTAGCCCACACCGCATTTGCCTCTTAGGCCCAATTCACACATAGGAGGCGAAAGGCGAAGGCACGGCGACAGGCATGATGCTTTCACGCCCCCTCTATATAAACATATGGCGCAATGCCCACTTAGGTGATGATCCGCGGGAATTTGCCTCGTGCATCTCGCCGTGCCGGCACCGCGTCTTAGCCTCTTCGCCTGAGACACGGTGGCTGCGAGGCGAGAGGCACAACTTGTCCATGCCGCCTCTATGTAAACATATGATACAATGTCCACCCCTTCACTGCATATGGTTCACAGTCGCCTGTGCCACGTCGCGCCTGCACCTCGCCTATACCGCGCCTCCGCCCGACGCTGCTTATATGTGAATTGGGCCTTAGACGGGATGGCCAAGGCAATGGAATGACTCATTGCGCAATGCTTGGCCGAGGCCCTCGAGTCAACAGGAGAGCTAAACGACCGGCAGTCTGTAAAGGAAGGTCGATTGCGGACGCAATACTGGTGATCTGCAACATTGTTACCAAGGCGAATACCGTGGTACGTATCACTCGGGCATACCGCACGATATCTACCCCCGGGGCAGAGATGCTGGCAGGGACAACGCCCGCGGATCTACTGGTTGAGGAAAGAGCGGAGGTCTACCAGAGGATCAAGAGGGGAGAGGAGAGCAGATTCGAAGGATGCTAAGACGTAGGCTAACGCAGAGTGGATGAGACGCACTATCCCGCAGATAGAGCCGTGGGTGGACCGACACATGGTTAGTTGAATAACTGGATCACGCAGGTCCTATCCGGGCACGGCGCTTTCCAAACGAAGCAGCCCCAGATAGGAAATGCCGCGACGAAAAGATGGCGATACTGCTGTGGGACAGATGATGAGACGGAAATACCTGGACGACCTACAACAGTGACGTCATGCGACAAGAAATAGACAATGTAGACCCGCAACGACGCAGGAACTAAACCGGATCTGCAAGAGAGATGGAGATAATACAACCACGACGATTACAGGATCAAGCAGGACGTTAAACTGCGCTAGGGCGCTTAGTATGCCTAACAGCGGTCGAGCCCTTGGCGGACAGAACGTAAGGTGGTGAATCCGGCACTACCCATGTCTACCACCTAGTAGTGTTAAAGGAGACATGGGTCTTTCGAATATTTCACTTCACAGGACAAAATAAAGGTACTGACTTCGCACGGATGCATTTGTTATGTAATACTCCGGAATGCCAGGGGGGGTTTCAGAAAGGGAAGAGGGACAAGGGAGCAGATTTTTACGCTTGCGAGAATGGTGGAGGAAGCGTTGGAGTGCAAAGGAAGAGTGTATGCGGTGTTTGTGGATTTGAAAGCGGCGTATTCAGTTCCTAGAGGAAAGCTCGTGGAGTGTATGGATAGATTGGGTATGGAAGCTGAAAGTGTGGAGTGGGTGAGAAGTATATATAAGGAGACGTGGGCAAAATCGAGAGTGAATGGAGAAGTGTCTGAGAAGTTTAGGGTGAATGTGGGAGTAAGGCAAGGGTGCCCGCTAAGCCCCCTCCTGTTCAATCTATACACAAGCGAGTTGGAGGCGGTGCTGAGGAGAGGACAGGCTGGAGGGGTCGTGGTGGGGAGAACCAAGGTGTGGATGCTGGCATATGCGGATGACATAGTATTAGTAGCCAAGATAGTGGAAGAGATGCAAGAGATGTTGGAAAGAATGGGAAGGTACATGGATAGGAGAGGGCTAGTAGTGAATGTGGAGAAGAAATGGATGATGTTTAGGAATAGGGGTAGAAGGGGTAGAGTGGAAGACCTGAAATGGAAGGGAAGGATGATTGAGAGAGTGAATGTCTTTAAATATTTGGGTATCTGGTTTGACAGTGGAGGAGGATTTAGGGTGCATGTGGAAAGTATGCAAGCGAAAGCGAGAATGGCTTGGGGAATAGCGAGAAGGAAATGGGAAAGGTTGTGGGGCGGTAACCTCGTAATGGCGTGCAAGATCTGGGATGCGTGTGTAAAACCTATTCTGTTGTATGGAGTGGAAGTGTGGGGATTGCGTGAGTGGAATGTGATAGAGAGAGAGCAAGGTGTGCTCCTGAAGAGTCTGCTGGGTCTCGAAAGGTCGACACCGAGAGCAGTGCTATTGCAGGAGACGAATCGTATGAGTATGTGGTGGGAGTCGTGTGTAAGAGTTGTGAAGTTTGAAGAAAGATTGCAGGAATTGGGTGAGGAAAGACTGGTGCGGGAGGTATGGATGAGGTGTAAGAGTAGGACGGAGAGTGGTTGGAGAAAGGATAGAGGAAGGATGTATGAAAGAGTGGGTATGTCTGAGGTGTGGGTAGAGGAGAAGCTGAGAGAAATGGGAAGCCTAGGAACTGAGGTAAGAGAGAGATTGAGAGATATTGAGTGGCACGAACGGCAGACTAGAATGAATGAGAGCTCTTACAACCCTGGATACGTAGAGTGGCAAGTGAGTGGGAGACTCCCGAGTTACTTAGCCAGGGGTGAGTGGAGCAGGGAGGACAAGGTATGCATGGCAAGAGCGAGGTGTGGGTCAGATGAGAGAGGGAGGAAAGTGTGGATGGGTCTAGGGTACACCGCGTGTGCGCTGTGTAGTAAGGGAAGCGACACGTGGTGGCACCTTAGCGAAGAATATGAGGGTGTGAAAGCAGAGTGGGTGGGAGACTGCAGAAAGCTGAATGAATGGTTATGCGAGGATGGGGAAGGCGTGAAAATCTGCAGGAGGCTGACGTGGGAGAAGAAAGTGGCAAGGGCAAAGGGAGCGGCGATAGATGGGGGTAAAGCGTGTTTCGTATATTAGCATGTCAATTTCATGTGTTTTAAGAATGCTGTACATGGTTTGCTAGACCATTGGCATTCAATGTTAACAGTCTTAGACTTGTATCCATTATAGTTTGTTTAGAAGTTTCGTTATTATGGACATCATTGCATCCATCCTTTCTCCCATTTTTTCAATTAACATTTCAAGCCTGCGGAGTATGTCGTTAGTGTAAATAGGGGTATTAATTGTTGTTTATTTTTTAAGGACTGAGGCATGTCTCTGGTTGTATATCAAGATCAATTTCTTGTCTTGTATTTTTGTATAGACTTCGCATACTTTATAGTTGGCAGGGTGATTGCCGTCCCATAACGCGCACTTAATTTGGTGTTGCTCAGTTACTTCGCATGTTTGACTATTGTGGGATTTACCACATACACATATTAATAATAAAATACGAAGGCAGTTAGTTCATTGGGGTATATTTCTCGTTTGCCGGACTGGCTCGACAATAAAACTTTTGAGTTATGTAAAGTAGTTAAGTCATAAATTGATTTGTTGTTTTATATGGGTTCCAGGTCCAGGAAGAACATTGGAAAAGTAATTTTAGTTCTTTTGCTAACAGCATTAATGATCTTCCGACATTATGGCCTAGTCATGATTGTTTATCAGATGTGGGATGCATGTATTTAATATAATCACCAATAGGTATGATATTTAACATCGCTCTATTTAAACTGTTCTATATCTATGTCATAGCAGTGTATGGACCAAACGAAAATGATACCAATGATACTGCGTGCAACAAAGAAACATTCTGGGAGCAGCTCAACGAAACAACAGAAAAAGCCAAAGGAGAAGTGTACGTGACGGGAGACTTCAATAGCAGAATTGGCAACGAAGTAAAAGATAATGACGCGATGAGAGGAAGATATAGAGAAGGCGTACTCAACGAAAATGGTAAGAAAATGCTAGACTATTGTAGAATGAATAATCTAGTAATAACGAATACACTATTCAAACACAAGGACATACACAAATACACCAGGGAAGTGATAAGCAGGTACGAACAATCTATAATAGACTATGTACTAGCAGAACAAGGGAAAAGGAGCAAAATAATAGACACAAGAGTAAATAGAAGTTACGAAGTTGGAAGTGATCACTATCTAGTAGAGACGAAAATAAAGGAAGACCAAGATAGCGATAAAAAAGAGACCAAATATAGCAATAAACTACAACAAGATAAGAACATACAAACTAAGGGAAAAAGAAATAGCAAAAATCTATAAAGAGAAAATAGAGGAGAAATTAGTAAAGGGCAACTATAGACAAGAAGTAGAGGAAATGTGGAATAAATTAAAGAAAAATATACTGAAGACAGCACAAGAGACATGCGGGACAAAGCAAAACACAAACAAGAAGCAGCAGACAGCATGGTGGTCGCAGGACATAAGAGAGAAAATAAAGGTAAAGAAAAAAGCATGGCAAAGATACCTAAATGACAAAAATAGTAAAAACTACGAAGAATACAGTTTAAAGAGGAAAATAGTAAAAGATAAGGTCAGAATAGCAAAGAGCAGGGAATGGGAAAAGTTCGGAGAGACAATGGAGAAAAATGCAAAGAAATCAAACCAAAAATTATTCTATAAAATACTAAAACTAAACAGAAAAGAAAAAGGACAAGAAGTAAATTATATACAAGACAATCAAGGAATATTGCTGAAGGACAACGAAAAAATACTGGAAAGATGGAAAGAATATTTTGAAGACTTACTATCACAAAATGGTGGAAATGAACAGAAGACAAGAGACCAGAACGACTCGGAAGCAGATATAGAGATGATCAATGGAAAAAAAATACTAGAGATAATAAGGGAAATGCAAATAGGCAAAGCACCAGGACAAGACCAGATCACAACGGAATTGATTAAACATATGGGACCTGCAGGTAACGAAATACTACTAAAATTAATAAACGAAATATGGAGGACGAATAAAATACCCAAAGATTGGCAAGTATCGTTAATCGTACCGATACACAAGAAAGGCGATAAGACAAAATGTTCAAACTATAGATAAGATAAGCATAGGTATGAAGATCTTAGAAAAAACAATTAACAAAAGAATACTAGCAAAAATAGAGCAGACGCTAGAAGAATCGCAATGTGGATTTAGGAAAGGAAGATCCACACAGGACAACATTTTCACGATAAAACAAATCACAGAAAAAAGAATTGCAAATAATAAAAACACATACCTAGGATTCATCGACCTGGAAAAAGCATTCGACATGATACCAAGAAATAAATTATGGAAAATCCTGGAAGAGAGAGGTGTAGAAAGAAAGACAGTCGAATTAATACAAAACATATACAACAACAACACCAATGCAATAATACACAAGGAAAAACAGTCAAGCAAGCAAGAGAACTGGCGAAGAACAGAAAGGAGTGGAAAGAATTTACAAATGTATAAACAACAGTAATTGTAAACTATAATAATGTTAATAATGTTAATGTAATAGCCTACACCGAAAGGTAAAAGGCAATTGATAATATATATATATATATATATATATATATATATATATATATATATATATATATATATATATATATATATATATATATATATCTATGTATACTGGAATTTCGTTTGCTGTGAGTTTAGTTTCATTATGTTTCATGTTTTTGAAAGTGAATTTTTCATTTATATTAGTATTATTATTGAGGATCTGAATCAATTCTTATATTTTAGCCACGCCCTAAGTCTCTTTTTCGACAAATTCATGTGAATGATGATATGGCAGTTATAATTTTTGGAAAATGCTCTTAGGAAATGCTACCTCACATATTTTGTCTACATTGTGACAACCCTTTCGTGTCCAATTTTACTGGAAAACTGTTGAATACCAGCAGGAATTGATCAGGTGCTCAATTTAAAATTTAAAAAAAGTAAAAACATCAATATGGCCAAAAAGTAAGGTAGACTGTGTTGCCATTTAAGTAATAATAATAGTTCTTTATTAGCGCTTTCGCTACTGTACAAAATTTAACATAAATCGTGACTATTTATTCCCTAATACCTAAGGTGTGCCAGGTACAATATGTTCTACAAATTATAACAATTATCATGAATAAATATATATTTCACTTTTTTTTTAAGTTCAATATACATTTCTTAAAACGGAAGTCCGTACGAGTTAGGCCCGATTCTATAATTGACATTAACTGGAGAATAAGACTATTCGTGGAATAAGTTTGAGATATTGGCAGCAATAACTAAAACTTATTCCTTATTCTCCTTAATGGAATAGAATATAATGTATCGTATAATAAATATAAAAATATGTAAAATATGTATTTATGCATGCTAATTGTTATAATTTGTAAAACATATTGTACCTAGCACACCTCTGAAACAGATTTGAATGTTACTGTAAGCGCCCTCCCAGAAAACTTTCCCTCAAACGCGTCGAATTAAAATTTATGAAAATGATGGATTCCCCGGCGTTGATCCGTCGCGAACTTTCGAGTGCCTAAGCCGCTGGAAGAATAGTGAAGAGGTGTAAGCCCTCTCGAGAAGTATTAGAAGTTGGATGATCCATTTCCACCCGCGGAACGACATTTTCCTCCAGCTCCACCGTCCCCGTGATTACCGTGCTCCGCGGGGTGCATTGAGAAATCGAACCTTGTTAAACGGCTATGTTTAATTCAACACCCTTTTCTTTCTTTGCACGCGTCCCTAGTTTTTGTCTTCAGATAACCAGACGCGCGCACTGCCCGTCCATAATATATGGCACCCCCGACACGTAATGCATACCGTAAAGGGCAGGGGTCACTGAAACACCGCCACATTGGATAAGATGTATGTGTCATATTGCACCTATCGTTGTCAGTTGTATTTGTAATAGTGGTGGAATCCCACGAGGGGCGTGGAGGCGACTGTAATCGGACACGCAGATGTAAATGCTCGAGTTGTATTCTGACTAGGGTTACCATATCTTTAACATACATAAATCGTATTCGTTCGTGTTTTAAGCTTATGGAAAATCAAATCAATGATGGCGCAAAATTTATATCCAGATATTATTTTAACTAAATTTGTTTCTTTCTTTCAAATACCTAATAGAAAATTTACCATCTCTTGAATTTATTTATCATCATCGTTTATTTCGTTTTATTTCCTTTTATAAGAAAGAAATCTAAGTATTTCTAACCAAGATTATTACAGCACTTTTTTGAGGAATGAAAATCTGCTACCATGCTGTTAAGATGGCTGTGGAACATCTTTTATTTTTCATAAGGGCGCTATTAGGGATTTTAAAAAATTTTGAGTTTTTGTTGTTACAAGCACACACCATTATATGGTAACAGTATTTATATTTAGAGGAAGATTTTTGGGAATGCGGCGGTAGGGCTATAAAGAAACCTATATATATATATATATATATATATATATATATATATATATATATATTGTTACAACAAGAGTTCAGGCTACAATGATGGTGATTTAGTATTAGAGAGCATAGCTGACAGGTTGTTCGTAATTAACAGTATTTCTATATATAAAATAAAATATAATAAATGTATATCAGAATATAATGTCAAAGAAAACATATGTATTTTTGTGTCTTTTTGAAAGTCATATATTTTGTATCGAATTTATTAATATGAATTCAAATAAATTACATTAAACGTTCAATGCAAATAGTATTTATGTTTTTTATGTGTAATTAATGGGACTTTTATTTGAACAAAACACATTCCAGCTATTTTAAATAATTAAAACAGCATAAAACTGATCATTAAAAAAACAATAATATAAAATTTACCACATTGTAAAAAATAATTAGATTTTATTTTTATACAACAATTTGAATGCACTACTTGTAACGACCGAACCAGTGCAACAATTATTGTTATGAAAACATACATTTTGTAATTGATTAAAACCTGATTTAGTTACATAAAACCCCCGCTGCAATCCCCATCCAATCCACTTTCAACATTTCTGCCGCCGCTCGTTTAGCGCGCGTTGAAACATTGCGCTTCATATTTAATTACCGCCGTAATCTTTCCATCCGCGCCGGCCACCCACCCCCT
The DNA here is from genome assembly GCA_963942505.1 of Lordithon lunulatus. NCBI lineage: Eukaryota > Metazoa > Arthropoda > Insecta > Coleoptera > Staphylinidae > Lordithon > Lordithon lunulatus. The sequence continues at coordinate 39,632,710 of OZ012673.1, forward strand.
AGACATTGTCAATTTAACACATGTGTTTCTTCGCAATTTACGTCCCGTTCGTCGTCGGGATTAGATTGTATAAAAAGGATTGGAGGGGTGGCGTGCGGGACATAACTAAATCCGTCTAATTGGCGCGGAGCATGTGTGAATTAGAGTCGTTTTCATTACGGATTCCGAATTAAATGGTTTTATTGGGGGGCGGCTCCGTTTTCTTCGCTGTAATTAAAAACGGCGCGCAGGGGACTGACTTGGGTTGGCGTGGGGTGGCAGATTTTATGGCCCAAACAGTAGTGTTAATTTTAAAATTTATATCGAAATTAAATGGCAATATATTTTGGGGGTTGTTAATGATAGTTAATCCAGATTTATTAAAGGATCATTCGCACTGTATGCCCTGTCATAGTTATGGCAAATACAATTTTTGACCTTTATTAAAAATTATCCTCATTGCTGATATTTGTAGTTAAAAAAATCATATACTGTTTTCGCCGGTAAACCTGTAAACGCGTGATTTTTATATGTATTTATGTGTAGGTTATATATTATGAGCGGTTACCTCACCATCATCGTTTCATAATAATGCGGTACCACAAAAGTAGCAGCTAGTAACATCATTTATGCGTCATAAGAAACATTTTTAACAAATATGGTTCCCTATAGACTGATATAAATGGCCGAATTTAACCGCATTTTACATTACAGTGAGATATCTCGCTTGCTTTTTACAAAACTATAAGCATTAACAATGTTTTTTGTGACATCATTTTGATAGACGCGGATACTGAAACATATAAATGAAAAATTTCGTACTGAGCATTGGTCCCCAATGCTCAGTACGAAATTTCAAACGAGAGTTCAAACCTTGTTATGGGCGAAATTTCACAACTTTTCAGAGGTTTGCTGTGAAGTTAAGGTAAATACCGGGTAAGTACACTCCAATGAGTTTCTCCCTTTACCAGTCGAAATGACCTCAGGCTGAGTGCTATAAAGAGAGTTGTATTTTTTTTTATAAAATAAATATACACGCTCATTGTTGCTGAATGCCTATAATATAAAAACGAAGACAGTGTCTTGAAGCCGACCGACTGTCATTTATGACTTTAGTGCTGTTAGTGCATGCCGTGACAAATATTTTTATAACTGACAGTTTTGTTCGTCAAATGGGGGAAAAACCACACTACAGTAGGATAGTTGCATCTATTGTAATTTTAGATATTCCTACTGCACAGTCAGAACAGAAGAAGTAGCAGGGCGTACAATATTATCTTTGGTAATATTTCGAGAGAAGAAGTATACTAATATCTCGCCAAATCCTTTGAGGCCGTGATCTCAAAGGAATTAACGAGATAGTTGATTCGGACGACAGGAATTTCACCTAGTATTTTATAAAAAATGTTAAATGTCAAACTAACTTCATAACATAACAACAGAAATAATTAAAATATTATAATATGCATCTAAATACCAGAGCTAGTATTGTTATTGTAAATTACTTATAGTAGATTACAAGATGCTGATGTATATGGGGTGAAAAGGGTTTGTATGTCATACAAAAACGCCAAATTCTCACGTCCCTGCTAACGTTGAAAAATCGCCCGTCACACGTTAAAAACGGCCACAACAACAAAAAATACCTAATGTTACCAGATTTGAAATAGGCTACTATAAAATGCATACGTTTTCGCCTGTTTGTTTTTATCGTCAACCCCGTGGACTGTCACACCATCCTGCTCCTGCTCCCGCAGCTGGGCAAGAAAAGTGCGATATTTTCTGCGATACATCTCAATTCGCAGTGATATAAAGTTGTCACGTTTTGTAAAGTCGGATGGTGGAGGTGCTCTATTTAAGATAGGCGTGAATCCCCGTCCCGGAGGACGTAACCCAACCGCCGTAACTAACTGCCTGTCACGGGGGCGGCCTGAGTGACGGACAGAAAAGGGGGGACGTTATTACACCTTCATCCCCGGGCGACGGGCGCGTCGCGGTCGCTGCTTGTATCTTTGCGATGTTTGACGGCTGCTGCGGTGGAGAAATTTTTGGATTGATATAAAGGAATTGCACTAGTTTGATAGGGGGAGGTATTAAGGTACCAATAGATATTTGCATATGTGATATTTTTTCCGGACGGGGTGGACGGGTGAACTAATTCTGTGAGGCCGACATTTTATTCGGTTGATAAGATTACCACTCCACAACTGGATTACGATACAATAAACAAAAATATGTGACAATCAAAAGACAAGTCATATATAAGTGTGAACCCACCCCTTAGCAATCTATATATCTAGATTTCGATCTTATTACATCTCATATTGCCATATGGGTGTGCATTGCTAATTGATGTTGTGCCGTCAGATGGCGTTTAACTTTCCACCTAGGGGTTAGTTGTATCACAAAAGACAAGTGATTATAATTACATCCACGTCATTTATTAAATGCGTTTACTTCAGCATAACCAAATTTTATATAAACAGAGCGGTTTTAAGAATACAAAGATTCCAATAGAAGGACGTGATTTACCTTACATGAGGACATCTCTTCTTTGATTGACTTTTGAGGAATATTTATGGAGGTGATTACTTCGGAACGACTATGTTCCAGAATCACTATATTTCAAGAACTTTTGCTTAATTGATTCATTATGATGGACATCCAGTAGAAGTATCCCCATTTTTAAAAAGGACCCAAGAGCGGTCCCAAAAGCTACTAGTAATTAGCTTACTATGTACAACCAAGAAACTGTTCACTAAGATTCTCGTAGATGAGATTGCAAAACAAATTGTAATGGCCGAAGAGCAACAAGGATTCCGTAAAAACCGATCAACGATCGATGCAATATTCATCCTAAAGCAAATTTCTGAAAAATCCATAGAATACAATAAACCACCCTTCGCCTGTCTCATCGACCTTGCGCAAGCTTTCGACAGAATAGAACTATCAGCTATCATGAGGATTCTAAAAGCAAGAGACACCAACTCCAAAATCATCAACATGATTAAAGGTTTGAACACAGACAATACAGCAACATTCATGATAGACCGAAGAGAAACCGATGAAATACCTGTAAGAGTTGGTATCAGGCAAGGGGATAGTTTGAGTCCTACACTGTTTAACACGATAATGCATGAGATAATCAAAGACATAAAATCTATGAATATTGGTTACAAAATGGGCAACAAAAAATTCATCAACATATGATACGCGGACGATGCAACTATTCTGGCGGACAATGAGAACGACCTTCAGCGCCTACTCCATAAATTCACAAACAGCAGAACCATTTAATATGCAGATCTCCATAGTGAAAACAAAATCTGTAGCGTTCTCAAAGGAGCCGATCAGATGTAAACTTGCCATCGCAGGAAAAACAATAGAACAGGTAATGCGATTCAACTATCTTGGCGTAGAGATAGACCTGCGCCAGACCAGTCATGACATATGCAGTAGAGACCAGAGCAGACACACAAAAAACAAAAAGACGGCGGGTCTTAGTCTGAGAGACCAAATACGAAGTGAGAGTATTCGACAAGACTGTGGTATCACTGATGTCGTGCGCTGGGTAAGTTCACGACGCTGCGAATTGAACCAGCATGTATTACGAATGGACGATAATAGACTGGCGAAGGAAGTCGCAATATCAAGACCGGGTACAAGAAGACCCACCGGACGTCCACCCAAATGATGGAAAGACAGCTGGACATCGGGATCACAAGAGAGATACTAGTTGGAAAATAACAGGACTCGTCCTAAAACAAGAAGAAGAAGATTCATTATGCAGAAAGTTTTTGAGGGTGTCGCAATTTTACGGAAATTATTTACCAAATTGACCATGGTTTTCTAAATGTGTTAATCGAGACAATGATCAGCCAAAAGTGGAAATGTTTGAGGAATGTATTTAGAAACAAAACCAAGAATCAAAATTAATCGAGACAATTTGCAACCTTAAACGTGAATTGCATTGTAGATTTCGTAAAGAAACTTGAATTACGTTTATTCAAGACTGCTTCAGCTAAAACATGAATAATATAAATCAGTAAAACTTTCATACAAAAAATAATACGTAAAGATTTTATTTTATACAAAACAGACGCAGTACGTGATTGGTCATATTTGAGCTGAACATATAATATAGCGATAAGACGTGTACATTCAAATCTATTATCTTTTACGTGAACGATACTACTATGATAATTGAAACTACAAACTACAAACTTTTGTTTTGTAATATAGTGGGGTTGCATAAAAAGGACGAATTGTTTTGGGGAGGCATCAAGCATTTAGAAAATAATTTACCGCACGCAATTTCTCTGGGATTGATACGCATTAAGGAGGGTTAAGAAAGGCAGACTAAAATCTAGTAATCTGACTAGATACAACAGGACATTTTTACACAATGTATATCGCTCTTCACTCTATACTATAAAAAGTATATAGTGCCGAAGTGTGCTACAATCAATGTTTAACAAAATATTTAAAAACATATTTTCCTAGTAAGTACTATAATTCTAACTGCTATTACATTTTAAACGTGTATTATAAATGTAGGTTAATTTGTCTAATTCTATTTACGTACGAAAGAGTAATAAACAAGTTTTTTTTATACGTAAGTTTTTTGTGACTCAGCACTCCGCGCTACCGCGAGTGCGCCAATCGCAGTCCATAGTTCGTTGTCCGCGCATGATAACCTATAATTTTAACGCGATTCTATTCGGTGCCTTAAGAAGTGCAGTAAGTTCTATTGCAAGTGCATATAATTAGGTAAGTGGACTTTAGATACTTTGGTGGCAGCTCTTTCTAAACGTATTTTGTTTAATTAGTGGCGTACAGCATCATTTAATAGCAATGCTATGCGGACATCGTGCGGTAACAATTTAATCACCGATAGTATTTAATTTATTTAATACTTACAGTCTGACAATGAGCTAATCGATGAACAAATTAGTTTAATTAATTAATTAAATTTAATATTATTTCGCGTTTCATGTTTTACACTCTGACATTTGATATGATTTTTTTCGGAAATTTCCTTATGTAACCTTATTTATAACATATATTTCTTATCGCAGAAAAGTAATCCCTTTCAGAATCTGTAATAAAAAAATCAGGTTGTCATTTGAAAAACTTGTTGATGAGGTCATTGCACATTCAAAAATGGTCGAAAAAAATAACACTTCCATTAAAAACTGGCAATTTAAAATTAAAAATCGACGTATCTAAGAATTTTTTGCAAAAATTATAAATAAATGTTTTATTGAATTTATTCCATACTTTAGGGACAGCCTGTATATATTTCATACAATCGAGCTTGTTTTTATGCACTAATAAATTCGCTACACAGCTGGCGCGGTGCGTCCTGCTGAACTAGTATTTAATTGTATGTGAATCAAGGATTGATCTAAAGAATTCATTAGGTTATTATAATTGTATGCCGGTAAAATTTCAATGCTGCTACTTTGTTTTGAGTAATGCAATTGCAGATTGAGTGGATTATTCATTAATTAGGGATGTATAGATAGTATAGTATAAATCGTTTTTAAGGACGCGCGGCTAATTCAATATTGTTTCAACATTTGATTTTTAGTTCAGCATTTTTTTTTTTTTTTCTGATATGAAATATTTAAATAGACCCCCAGTATTCACCAACATTCCACAAGATTCCATAACCTATCCAATATAGCAACAAATAGATTTTCTATAGAACTAGTATCACGTTTTGGAATCTATCATTTTAATGAGATCTTGGTGAATACCAGCAATTATATGTTTATACCGCCAATCATCATCCCTCGTGTTCAACGAATTAGTACCTTGACTTGCAGGTTAGCAGACTTCATTGCATTACTATATTCATGGTAAATAATTAACATGGATATTTTCAAAACGTAACTTAAAATCGAAGTAAAATGTAGCAAAATGGAAATGGTGAGAATGAAAAAACATTCTCATAATAAATGACGTCCAATGGCTGGAAACAGGGAAATGTACAACAGCCACTAGAATATACTTATTACTTTCACAACTAGTTATGATGCTAAGAATACAATCAGACAAGGATCCCATTAACTTTGCGCTCCAACTACAGGTTAGAGCGATTACGAAATTGAGAAATTTTATTAACAGCTTTGCTCCTTGCGCAAATCAACCAAACACTGTGAAGTAACAATTATTTTAGAAGATTTCAATGCGAAGGAGCAGATTAAATGTAGGTGAATATGGATTGGTTGAACGTAACGATAGGGGAGACGAACTTATTAAATTCTGCCAGACTGAGGAATTTACTATTACTTCTTCAAGTTGCCGAAGCTCAGACTATATACATGGAAATTGCCGGCAGATGGAGTAAATGAATAATAATATGTATGTTAAAAATAATAAAACTAAGGAATGCACTGACTACAAGACTATTGCACGAATGAGTCATGTTCTAAAGGTTTTCCTTAGAATAATACATAACCGAATACACAGAAAGATGGACTCTGATATTAGCGATAGTCAAATGGGCTTCAGAGATGCCATGGGCTCTAGAGGGACACTATTTGGTATCAATGCCCTGATACAGCGATGCCTAGATATGAACCAAAACATATACGCCTATTTGATCGAGTTGAATAGGCCGTCAAAAAGATGCAGCGTGAAAAGTTAGTAGACATCTTGAAGAAGAAAAACACCGATACTTGGATATTGGAATTACAAGCAACCTCTACTGGCACGAAAAGCTTAGGGTCAAAGTAGATTACGAACCTTCAGAAGTTATAGACATTCACCGAGGAGTACGATTGTGCCCTACTCCCTGTGTTCTGTGTTCTGAGGGCATTGGTATCAACGGCGAAATTTTCAATAATCTAAGATATGCGGACAACACAATAATAGCAGCAGACAGAATACAAGGCCTTAAAACCTTAATATTCCTTGTAATAATTATGGGCTAAAAATGAATATAAATAAAACAAAATGTATGATCATTACCAAAAATCTTGCCGCCAACAAAAGTCTTCATATAGTTGCTAATAATGTAGAGAAAGTTATGCAACATAAATATCTTGGGACACTGATAACCCAAAACGCTAAACAGTCAAAAAAATAAGATCGCGTATAAAAATTGCGAGAGCTGCATTAGTAAGATACGAATGCGCTAATCGAAGAACAAATTTATTTTCAACATTTTGAATAATAGTTTTTTGGGTGCCAATATTAACAATTTTAATATCTCCAGATATTGTTAAATGGTGCATTTGCAGTGCAATTAGAGCATTTACTTTAGCTATTTATTGTTTAATTAAATATTATTTCGCGTTTTTTGTTTTGTTCACTCTGACATTTGAAATGATTTTTCTCGGAAATTTCCTTATGTGACCTATACTATAATATACATGGCTGATCGCAGAAAAATGATCCCTTTCAGAATTCGGAATAAAAAAGTTGTATTGTCATATAAAAAAAATGTCGTTGACGACATTGCTCATTCAAAAATAGTCGACAAAAATTTACATTCATTAAAAGTTGGCAATTTAAAATCAAAAATCGAATAATACTATTATTATTATTATTATTAGCTTCTTGGCTTTCTATAGACAGTATTGCGAGGTATTTCAATCTGTCTTACGAAATTGTTGATCTGAGATAGCTTTTAATTATCTTCAGTTGGCTAAAACTCCTCTCGCAGCTTGCTGATGTAGTTGGAAGCGTTAAGTAAATTCTCAAGGCTATGCACATGTTTGGGAAAGCATCAGCCAAATCTCTTTCTTGGATTAGGTTTAGAAGATCAAGTTGATTCATTTCGTCAAAATTAACTGTGGAATTCTGTAACTGGTCACGAAGAACTAAGATTTCAGTAGGGAATTCATCTTCACTGATATCATCAAGATATTTACGAGCTGAATTGACAGCACACGTTTTCAACTCCTTTTCAAATATTTACAATTTAGAAAAGAAAAAAGTATTGTTGAGTACTTTCAATCAACTGGATCAGTATCACGTCCATTACTTCCTTCATACTACGGTAAAAACTTTCATCCACAGAGAAACTTTTTATTTCATCTTGAAGGAAGAAATTTCTCTGTGGAAGAAAGTTTATACCGTAGTATGAAGCAAGTAATGGACGTGATACTGATCCAGTTGATTGAAAGTAGAGTCGAATGCAGAGTATAAGCCATATTTCCCGGCATTACTATCCTATTTGGGATTCTGTGAGTTTCCATAGTTGGCTCCACTTCAATTTCATTCTTATTTCTTTAACAGTCTTTATCCAATCATTTGTTTCATTTCTCAGCCTTTCCATAGTTTTGGTGAGACCTTCCAACATTTGTATTGTTTTCGACAATATGTTTCTGTATTTCCTTGTTAACTTTGTTAATTTCTTTAAAGATATTTGCCCAACCAACCAAATACTCTGGTGTATAGTTTTCTTCTTGGTTCAACTCATTGAGGCCGCTGATTACTACTTGATTTTTTTACGTGAGCATGTACTGCCTCGGACTTGGCAATCCATCAAGTATCACTGGTTCCATTTAAATTCATTTTTGTGTGTTTCTTCATGACTTTCCGCCGTTGTGTTGATGAAACTAAATAGGTGTATAATCGTATATTAGCTCATGTCCACAGAATTATTTTTTTCAGGCGAGTAAATGCCGCTCTAACTTGTTCGATACGGCATTTAATTTCTAATATTCGAAATATTGTGTTTCACCTATATGTGCTTTTACTTTACGATATATTCTTCCGTGAATGATTCGATCGGTGGTCGCTACATTCTTTTGGTTTGCCTTTTTATATATTGTGACAAAGTTTGATGGAGTGGTACCTTTATTATTTCGTTAGCACCCACGGCTTTCCGATTTTTTGCCTTTTTGATTGCCCTATCTACTTCAGTTTCAGGTGGACCGATTGATGCATCTGCACTTCAGGTTCTGGTGATCGGATATCAGAAAACTATTATACTGCTTATATCTAGCTAAGTTTGTGTTTTAAGGCCCATTTCAAGTTACCGTTGCTGTCAGGTAGTTTGTTAGCATTTGCTGGTCGCCTGAGGCCGGCGGTTTGTATAATTTTCTTGTGGAACCTATCGTGTTTCTTAACACTTTCCTCAATTTCACACTGTTCTAGTATTTAGGTGTCATCTGTAGGTATTGATATATTGTTTAATTGATTGAGGGCACAGATGTGTTGTCCCAGTTATTGCCACGCAATGGTGATAATCTGCACTGTCTATTTGACCTCGTTTCTGAGACCTCTTAGAATCTTCCAAATCCTTTTTTGAGTAACGTATCGACTGATTTCCGTTGGTTTCATAATTCTATTCTTAACTCCTGGAAAAAAGTGTTGTTTCTTCATAGGGGTTGCTTCCATCAGGTGCAAAAGAAAAAAGACCTTTATTGGCATTTCCCTCACTGCCCCTCCACATCACAAACCTCAACAAAAATATAAAAAAATAAAAATAAAAATACAATATAAATAAAAATACTACTCCGCAAAAAATTACTAATTACCCCCATCTATCGCCGCTCCCTTTGCCCTTGCCACTTTCCTCTCCCACGTCAGCCTCCTGCAGATTTTCACGCCTTCCCCATCCTCGCATAACCATTCATTCAGCTTTCTGCAGTCTCCCACCCACTCTGCTTTCACACCCTCACATTCTTCGCTAAGGTGCCACCACGTGTCGCTTCCCTTACTACACAGCGCACACGCGGTGTACCCTAAACCCATCCACACTTTCCTCCCTCTCTCGTCTGACCCACACCTTGCTCTTGCCATGCATACCTTGTCCTCCCTGCTCCACTCACCCCTGGCTAAGTAACTCGGGAGTCTCCCACTCACTTGCCACTCTACGTAGCCAGGGTTGTAAGAGCTCTCATTCATTCTAGTCTCCCGTTTTTGCCACTCAATATCTCTCAATCTCTCTCTTACCTCAGTTCCTAGGCTTCCCATTTCTCTCAGCTTCTCCCCTACCCACACCTCAGACATACCCACTCTTTCATACATCCTTTCTCCAACTACTCTCCGTCCTACTCTTACACCTCATCCATACCTCCCGCACCAGTCTTTCCTCACCCAATTCCTGCAATCTTTCTTTAAACTTCACAACCCTTACACACGACTCCCACCACATACTCATACGATTCGTCTCCTGCAACAGCACTGCTCTCGGTGTCGACCTTTCGAGACCCAGCAGACTCTTCAGGAGCACACTTTGCTCTATCTCTATCACATTCCACTCACGCAATCCCCACACTTCCACTCCATACAACAGAATAGGTTTTACACACGCATCCCAAATCTTGCACGCCATTACGAGGTTACCGCCCCACAACCTCTCCCATTTCCTTCTCGCTATTCCCCAAGCCATTCTCGCTTTCGCTTGCATACTTTCCACATGCACCCTAAATCCTCCTCCACTGTCAAACCAGAAACCCAAATATTTAAAGACATTCACTCTCTCAATCATCCTTCCCTTCCATTTCAGCTCTTCCACTCTATCCCTTCTACCCCTATTCCTAAACATCATCCATTTAGTCTTCTCCACATTCACTACTAGCCCTCTCCTATCCATGTACCTTCCCATTCCTTCCAACATCTCTTGCATCTCTTCCACTCTCTTGGCTACTAATACTATGTCATCCGCATATGCCAGCATCCACACCTTGGTTCTCCCCACCACGACCCCTCCAGCCTGTCCTCTCCTCAGCACCGCCTCCAACTCGCTTGTGTATAGATTGAACAGGAGGGGGCTTAGCGGGCACCCTTGCCTTACACCCACATTCACCCTAAACTTCTCAGACACTTCTCCATTCACTCACACACACGATTTTGCCCACGTCTCTTTATATATACTTCTCACCCACTCCACTCCTTCCACTTCCATACCCAATCTATCCATACATTCCACCAGTTTCCCCCTAGGAACTGAGTCATACGCCGCTTTCAAATCCACAAACACCGCATACACTCTCCCTTTGCACTCCAATGCTTCCTACACCATTCTCGCAAGCGTGAAAATCTGCTCCCTCGTCCCTCTTCCCTTTCTGAAACCCCCCTGGCATTCCGGCAGCAGCCCTTTTCTATCCACTTCCCTCGCTAGTCTATTTCTCACAATTGTCATCATCGCTTTGTATCCCGCATTCATAACGGTAATACCCCTATAATTATTTACGACCGATGCTGCTCCCCCTTTGTGTACCGGGACCACCACCCCCACACGCCACTCTTCCGGCAGTTCTTCCTCACCACTCCAGACTCTATTCAAGACCTCCAGTAACTTATCTTTTCCTTCCTCTGTTAATCTTTTGAAGGCCTCTGCCTTCAGCCCATCTTCCCCCGCCGCCTTTCCCAGTTTCAGCTGCCCTATGGCCACGTCGACCTCTTCCCGCGAAAACGCCTCCCTTCCTACCATCAGGTGCATATATCGATATTAGGGTAAGATGTTGTGTTTGGTGGGTCTTTATTGTTATGTATAGGATTCTGTCACTGTTCTATATTATATTGCTTATCGGATATAAGCATCCGTATGCCAGATGTAATACGTGCACATTTGACTTTCCCTAACAAAAATAGTACTTAGTTGTGTCTTTCCCTAGCCTCTTGGTTTCAGAAACATCACACATGTCTAGCTTGTGTGTTTGACTCTATTTATTGGTCTTTACTATTAAGTAAAGGTTACTTAATAGTAAAGACCAAGAAATACGTTCCAGAAACCAATTCGCAGCTGATTTTGTTGTTGTTTCCGTCTTGGGCTTTGATCTCTCATCCGGTGTCTTGCGTAGTCCATCAACGTGTATCCATCCGGTTTGGAGGTTTGCCGTTTCGTCCAGTGAGCCCTTGACTCTATTTTACATGAGGCAAGTGGCTGGAAAAAAACCCAAAACCCTCCTCTTTTTCCAGGCTTCGGGTTGGCAATTAAATACTTTTTTTGCTGAGCAGATTAAATACTTTTTTAAATTGCAATTTACAATTGTCAATATATATTTGTGCAATACTTCCATATCTAGAGTTATAATGAGAATGCCACGGAAAAGGCCAAAATAGTTCAAAACATATACATTATGCTCTAACCAAATTTGAAACATATGCCACCAAAAATGAATTACTGCTGATTTTTTAAAAATTGAATCTTACCATTTTCAAACATTATTTTTGTAATACCGCCATAATTCGAGTTGTAATAAATCCAATGCCATGGAAATGGCCAAAATAGTTCAAAACATATGTATTTATGTATTAACTAAATTTAAAACAGTTGGCTCCAAACATATGTTGTTGTTAAATATGTTATAATACAGGTTATAAGTTTTATATATTATTTGAGATATACAGCCATAACTCTAGTCATATGCAAAAAATGCGATAAAAATGTTCATTTTAAAAAAATGCAATTTACAATATGAAGCATTATTTGTGTAATACTGCCATAACTTCAGTTATAATAAAGCAAATGCGATAAAAATGATCAAAGCCATTAAAAACATAAACATTTATGTATTAAACATTCATTTTTCTCAAGTACAATAAAGTACATATAATACTACTACTCCGCAATTAATTTCAATATCAGAAATACTACGTATGATATATGCAAAGTAGATAGACATAAAAAGACACAATCTAATCTGTGGAGTTATTAATTTAAAATTAAATCGATGTATGTATTTTCAGTAATAAATTTCTGGTTAGAAATCCACACCAAATCAAATGAAACATATTGCTCAAATTGATTAAATTATACTGAATTATGTAAGAGTAGTTTAAAAATTATTGCTCAAATGTGGCCATAAACATATTAATAGCGGGCTACTATAAAGCTCCCATTGATCAGTACACGATCATAGGTCGCTGTCTATTAAGTTTTATACACCCAAAGCAGGAGGGTGGCAACAACGGTCACATCTGAGCAAACAGCGCGTTTCCATCCAAATGCCCGGTTTCCGCAGATTTCCGTTTCATTAACGCCCATTGTGGAAATTTAAATGGGGCCCGAATTTATTGTTCCCTCACACCAGCCGGGGCGATAACAGTTTGATTGATTGCCAATAAAAAATTATAAGTCCGCTTTATGTATTTCATTACAATATAAAATATTCCAGTTTCCACATACACATTTCGGAATTTTATTCGTCCCCCAGTTTTAAACGAACGCGAGTTTATTATAGAAAATCGTGTAATTTTGTATTTCCGTACGGGTATTCGCTTTTAGTATCATTGCGATGTAATATTTTATCTTACAACTGGAACGTGCACTGAAATCTTTAAAGGTTATAATCTTTAAAGACGCAGCGGCATCGAAGTAGTTGAATCTTATTGAAAATATAGAATTATAGGTGTTTATTTTCAAATTGAAATTAAAAATGGCTTTAATTTCAATTTGAAAATAATAATAATTATAATAATTATAATGGTATTATAGGTATAAATGTAGTGTATTTTAAGTGCAGTATCGTAAACTCATTCGTATTTGTAAATAAATCAAAAGCTAGAAGCAAATTCACTCAGTGAAAATATATATTGAATGAAGACATTAACATTACAAAAATATATTATACTATGATTTTTGATTCTTTGTAATATGAACAAAATTACAGATATATGGTTTTCTACACATAGCCAGTCGGGAGGTCCTTTGATTTTTTAAGTGCAAAAGGGGGTCGGTGATCAAAAGGTTTCAGAAACACTGCCCCAGACCAATTGTAATGGAAAGTTACATGCTTTTAAAAGAACACCCTTTTATTCAACATATTAATACACAATATATTAAAATTTATTAAATTTATTGTGAATAAATCACAATAACTACATTATAAAAAGAATGTACTCATAACAAAAAAAAACTTCTATCTTTATAGGGCTATCAGCCGTGAGGCTTTTCCGCCGGTCAAGGGAGAAGCTCAGAGCAGTTTAATCACCCGGTATTCACCTTAACTTCACAGAAAACCTCTGAAAAACTGTGATAGGTGATTCGCGAAAATACTTTCCTCGCTGGGGATCGAACTCAGGCTCAGTACGAGACGGACGACGCCTCTAACCACTCGACCACTGAGCTAATAATATTTTATTACAAACATTCAATAAGTTGATGTAGAAATAGAATACTTTACAAATAAAACCTGTCAAACTGTACTCCTGTAAAGTTAGGGTCCATACCTCTGAGGTACTGATATGAATTCTGAAAACGCTTATCTCAATCTCAATTTTCACAGCCCTAATTATCAATAAATTGAATTATTTCGGAATAAATAACTTAAATAATTTGTACACCTCATTATTCGCGGTTTAATTCCATTAATAGGTGGAAATAATCACATCCCACCCCCGGCACAATTTCTTTTCCATCGATACACAAAACCCGCGTGGAGAGCGGCGGCCATAATGTGGAGAGCACAATTGAGCGAGCTTATCGGGGAGCAATTAAAGAAGATGGGACTCTGAAGAGGCATTAAATAATTGAAAGGGAGGCAACAAGAGCCCTCGTGCCGGCATCTTTATAAAACCACAACGTTCGTTTTTTTTTATTGAGAGCACACGGAATGGGATTCTTTTATTAATTAAATATTGACGTTTGCACTGCTCGTACGTAAGCCGGTATTAATTAAAATTGATTTTTAAAGTCGCAACTTTAATGCGGCAAAAAGATTTCAGGTGTTTGTTTGCTGAGGGCGCGAAGTTTGTGTTAAGATGAAAAGTTTAAATTAAACTCGGAAAGTTTCGAGCAAACTCACACATGTTGATATTCGGGGGTGTGGTGGAACTTAATCGTATAATAATTTATTATAAGAAACGCAATTTGGGAATTTAAATTTTCAATCAGGACTTGTTGTAGGGATGATTCATCCGGACTAGAAGGAAAAATCATTAAAATCCCTCTCTTACGTAGTATGAAGTGCACATGTGACCCCCCTGCGCACCCGATTTGCAATTAATTCTCTATTAGAAATCATTCCGAGCGACGGGCTCGCAGCGGTATATGCAAAAGATGAGTGTTTGTTTTTTGTGCGAGCTGGAGGAGGGCTATGGGATTGATGAAAAGGTGATGTAGTGCCCGAACTGCATTAGATGTTAATGACGGGACTGACGAGTGGAGAAGGGTGCACGGGAAATTAGCGGGGACAATGGTGCGGGAAAACTATAAAAGCGTATGGTTTTCAATACATATATATTTATTTCCCGATAACACTGCTAGCGGAAATTAAGAAATCAATACTTAATTTAGTTTTTAAATACTTCTTATTAGAGTCTCGCGCGGGAAGGTACATCCGCAACAGACCTGCAAATTGCATTTTCTTGTGTAAGAACCCGATTATATGTCTAGTGTTTACTTTGAATTTGGTGTTTTAATTTTAATATCTTGAATTCAGGTATCAGATTGAGGTTAGATTGGGCGCGATTTTCTTAAACTAGAAAATGCAGCTAACGGGACTGTTGTAGGTAAAAAATAAATTATAATAATAACAATAAACTATCTTTATTTTGTAAGAAAAAACAATTGAAACCAAATTTAAATTTAAAGAACAGGCGAAGTTCAGATTCATAGATCTGCTCTACCACTTAAAATACACGCAGGATTCCTTCATTTCACACTACTGCAGCGAAATACGAAATTACGTACAATCAATTTTAGTAGACTGATAATTAGATTTGACTTGAGTTCTTGTTCTTCATAATTTTGGTAAGTTTTGCTAAAAATCACTTCCTTGTATACATGTTTATGACATTAAAACAAATATCCAATGAAATATGTTCTAGTGCTAATTGTCGTATTGTTTGATTATCTGTATTCAAGAATATTCTTCAATTTTTATGATTTTTTCGTATGAACGAAAATTATAGTTGGGGTAAATTTTCAACGGTGATTTATTTTTTGATAGTCGCATTCTTCACGAACATTTAAATGATTTCAATTGCTATTTCGTATTTCGAAAAATTCTTGTTTTAAATGTTCTATATTAGAAAATACTAATATTATTTTAGGCTAACTAACTATAAACTTTCGTTTATCGCTAGGGAGCTGTTCCAGTCTGTTCTCGTCTTAGAGCAGCCCGGAACAGCTCTCAAACTATAAGGGAATACGGCTAATAATGAAGAAAACGTAACATTTTTTATCCTCGCGCAATTTTACCAAAATAATGTAGTGCCAAAATCCCATATTATTTGGGCATACTTTTAAAAAAGAAGTTTACCTGTTTACAGTTTACCTGTATACCTGTACAGTTTACCTGTTTCGTATTAAAAATAAATAAAATTGATTTATATCAAAGCCCTTGAATTATTACGATTATTATATTAAAATGAAGGGGCGCCTTAATCAATCCACGCGTGTGTTTATCATGACCACGTCATAAAATGACTCCACTACGATGCTAGAACTCTGTAGGAGCATTAGGATTAGAATTTAGCGTGTAAGTAGTTTAATGGTATGTGTACGTACACACAAGTTAGTTACGGATTATACTAATCAGCTTAAAGCACTAAACTACCTATTTTATCCGGTGAGACAATCCCCGCGGTAAAGCTTCAGAACACACACCCAACAAATTGCTGAACTCAAAAAAACTCTGCAGTGAACACGTACATACATTAATCCTTATTAATCAGATACCCAACATTGTTGGTAATAATTCAGGCGCAACGCGTAATTTCGGCTTTGACGTGCGACGCAAACTTGTAATTCGCATGAACGCCACACTTTCGGGGTAGTTCAAGAACAGGTGTGCGACCTTATAGCATAACGTCGAGCCTCGAGGGGCGCGGCGGTGTAAACCCCCCTAAGATCCCCGCTATTAAATACTTGCGTTTACTATATCACCTCTTAACTAGGATAAGAAAACCGACGCCAGGAGCTAAGGATGAAGTTCGTTGTTTAAATACTCGTTTAATTTGCCCGCGATAAGGCACATTACTCATCTCAGACGCACCCCTATTTTACCGAAAAACAAATATGGGTAGTTATAAGAAAGAGTTATAACTACTAAACGAGTTTTTATCAGTTTTACACAATTTAATTTTATAATATTTAAGTAGCACACAATGTACATTGCCATACACGTTTTGTCAATATTAAACCGCATGATCTTCTAAATATTACCTAATATATTGTTTGCAATAATGCCCAAAAAAATGATAAAGTAATGTGCACTGGCTACATCAGATAATTATGTATTACATAATGTATAAACATCTCATATGGAGGCATTTATCATATCTATAAATGAACACCTTTTTGTAAATCGCATGATACATTATTATAAACTCTTTGCATACACATGTTTCAATATTACCGGTAATAGTTATTTTGGGTATAAACAATTATTCTGGTATTTTGTTTTTATTACAATCAGCCTTGAAATCTATTGTCTAATCGACTACAGTAGCTACAAGCTGTAGTCGATTAGACAATAGAACAATAGGTCTTACTCACTAGGATTCCCTAAGTTCCAGTAACTTTATTACACTTGAAAGAGTGTGTCCGCGATCCGGACCAAGGTATATATTGTCACTAACCCTAAGGGTTTTTTCCTCCTTACTCTTCTGGTTCGGTTTGCGTTCTCAAGCAAGGAGCTTGCTAACCTCGACATTGATGTGTTGAATTCATATATGCATATTATATATATATATATATATATATATATATATATATATATATATATATATATATATATATATATATATATATATTTGGCATCAACAAAATTACATACAAGTGTGACATAGATTTGTGTAATCTAAGACTATCCTATAACCTGACTAATAAAATATAACACACCGAATTAAATTAAAATACAAGAAAATAAAATAAATTGACTATATTCTGCCCTAACTTACAAGATAAATTGCCAATTGCCCCTTGGACGCACCCGAAACTGTATCAGTACCAGGGAGCATTAACGATATTCCTTAGTACTCTATTTTGCAATTTCTGAATTATTTGGATATTACTCTTGTTGGCACAACCCCAGAGTTGACTTTCATATCTTCATCATTTTTCAATGACATAATTCGTTAAAGTTCTTTGTTGAGTTATCAACTGTAAACTGCGTGTTATTTATTGTATATCTTACCTGATTATTGTTTTTTTTTTTTTGAAAAATTGATGTACAGATTTCGTTTCAGTTAGTTTAATTCGGTATATTTTTTGACACATATATATTTGGTTAAGAGATGTTTGCAATTTATGTGCAGCCTGTTCATGATCATTTCCAACTGCTAATAATAGGGATTGTGTCATGTTCTGATTGTGGTATATCACTGGTATAGATCAGGTAGGGCTAAGACAATTCCTTATGGTACTCCTACTGTGATTTCTATTGACTTATTTACTTAAACCTTGAGAATCTGTTGAAAATATATGACTCTACTAGCCGAGAAGTTCAGAGCCGACATATATAGAAATATGATTTCATTCCTCTTTTATGTGTAGGTCTTCAACTACTTACAGGTCTGCATGGTGTGCGGCTAGTATAAGGTCAAATGCGCGAACGATTTTTCTACCATTGGTCTGCGGCATATCGCGCGTGTTAAATTACTTAGTGGGGCTAATACAGATCCCTGCGACCGTTACTTGTGGTTCTAAAGCGGCTTCTTGACAAATTAATGTACACTCGCAATCGTCTGTTTTCTAACATATTTCGAATCACTGCTTTTCTACTACTACACGGGATTACTTCATTCAAATTGAGACTGTGTCGTAGGCTGCCGTTAAGTCTACAAAGGCCACTGCTGGTTTTAGGCATCTTTGGACGCCAGCCTCTATGTGTGATGTGAGGGCAATTATTTGGTCACAACAGCTTTGATCTGGTATGAAGCCAGCTTGCTCAGGTATGTAATGTTGTTTATGGTTGGAGCAATTCTGTTATAAATCAGCCTTTCCAGAAATGTATAGTATATGCTTAATAATGATATAGTGCGGTTTGACGATTGTTATTTCACGTGCTTTTTTTTATAAATTTGGGCACTGTCTTTGATGCCAGTATGTCGTTTTAATCTTATAGCCATTTATAAGCTGCATTTCCTAGGTGTTTGATGAATTCCGGGTATACTCCGTCAAAACTTTCCGTTTTTTCAGCTTTTGTTTGTTTAATTGCTTCCTGGATTTCCAATAATCTGAACGGGGAAAATAATATTGGATTCTCTTACCTCGAACCAGTGTATATCGCACATTGTTATCTATCGCGGATATCGGTAAATTGGGTGGGCCAGATCATCTGTCCCACAGCAGTAACGGTATTTCGGCGTGTTGGTCTTCCCTATCCGGTGTAAGTAGGCCTGGAAAACTTCAGATCCGGTTGGACCTGCATGATCCAGTGATCCATCTCACCGTGTTCCCGCGTCACCCATGGTGTGATATGGGGTAGGGTTCGTCTGGTCCAGGTCGCTTGGAGGCTAGTTTCCCAACGGCATTGCCACTTGTCTTCTGTCACTCCGCCTCATCCTTCGCAGTCTTGGGCGGTCGCTCTTTCTTGAATTGATGCATATGTATCCGCTTCCTCCTCCACGAGTTAGTCTCCGAGGGTTATCACCGCCAGTACTTTCGCTGCGTTGGTCGTTATCGCTGGTGCCGCATACGTGAGCTGTACGCGCGATACCATCGGTAGTAGCCTCCTCTTCAACTCACTCAGTACTCCGACGTTTGGGAGGAGTCTCGCGGGCGCAATTTCCGTCCTAACGGCTTTCTTGGTGGCTTCCAGGACTTGTGCCGTGTGGTTCACGTTCGCATCTAGTAGAGATCTAATTGCAGGACTATGAGAACGATCTCCCCGAGCATGGCGACCTCAGCCAAGTCGAACGTCACGTTCCAGAGAAGTCCAGGGACTGAGCCCTGCGGGATCATCAGGTCCCCGGGCCTTCCAGTTAGGTAGCGTCATGAGTACCTTCTCCTCATTTCAGTGTGATGTTGCTATTGTCGCTCTAGCTTGTGGGTCGTTCCTTTGTTCATCATCAGGGCTGTTATTGGTGATCGGCGGCAAAAAAGCCATCACTACCGACTTCACTCCTCCAGCTACCGAGGCTTCCGATGCCGTGGTACGGGCTCCAATTCCCTTCATAACGACTTTAAAGTGAAGGCCCCACGGGAGTTCTTGATCTCCCTACAAATTATTTTCCAGTGATCCGCCTGGATCCTTTTATCACCCGCCGGTATTCTTTGCATCTTTCTTTGTACTCTCCCCGCAGTTGTTCAGCCCGAGTTCCACTGGCTTTAGCTCGTTGCTCTCTTCTTCTAGCTTTGTTTACTTATTTCGTTTCTCGGCTATCCCTTGGCATCAGCAGTAGGCCCTCCTACTCCGCCCGCTAGTGGCTATGCTTGTTAGTCCGCCATCAGACATGCCTGTTGTAGGCATAGATTAAGGTTTTCCGCCATTTGGTCTGCGGTAGTCTCCTGCTTGCAGTGTCACTCATCATCCCTATCAGGAGGTCTGTGTTGTCGGCTCCTAACTCCCATTTCCCTCCACCCTACCAAGTATTACGCAGTATGCAATCTAGTGATGGTCATCAGCGTTCCTTCGTCTAGGACGCACCATCCTGGTAGCATCATCATCATTCGCATGGCAGTCAGGTTAATATCTATATGCGATTCGGAGTTACCTCGCAAGAAGGTAGACTTCGCGTTAATGTTGCTCATCGCTAGGTCTAATATTCCGGCCAGTTCTGCTATTGCTTCGCCCCTCCAGTCAGCGACGGGCGATCTTGGATACGTATTTGGCGTTTAGATCGCCCGCCACAACGGCCGCTCCATGCCCTAATCTCTTGTTCCAGTTTGTTGAGCCATACCGTAGCTTGCTCTCGAGTATAATTGTGCGAGAGGTAACAAGCTATCAGTGTTACTCCTCTACCCTTTGCCCAAGCTGTCCCCTTTATGGGTGAGCCGTGGGATGCTAGTTAGCATAATAGCTACATCCCCCATGGACCAATCTGTCACCCACGAGCAGTCAAGCTTCGTATAATTGGGCTCGCTGACAATGATAATGTCGGCCCCTCCACGTCGCTGTGGCCAGAAGCAGATCGTGCGTCACTCCCGACGCTTGTGTGAGGAACTGTGGGATCATTGTGAGCCAGGTTGGCCTCCGTCGCTGGTTTTCTTCTTTTTGGGCTCTTCCAGGGCTTTCCTTTTAGTAGGGAAGCGTAGGCTTCCCGCTGCATGCCCTTTCTGCGCGCAGATTGCGCAGTACGGTGTCTCTCTGACACTATCTCGCCTAGTGGCCAGCTTCGTCGCATGTCAGGCATATGTCTCGTTTATAGTCATATTTGTTTCTTCATACAAATATACTTCCTCAGACGTACTGCTACATGTGAAAAGAAGTAAAATTTTCTAAAATCACCAAAGCTCCGAAATATTGATGAATATCAATATGCCAAATCTAGCCAGCAGCGGCCTCAGCCATAGGGTATGTTTTAGCGTAATACTTGGTCGCCTCACCATTGCTTCCGTCCCTGCCGCCTTTTCAGTTATGGCTCCGCAGAGGGCGTCCGCCTTTGCACCCGCTGCTTTTCACTTTAATTAGCAGCTGCCCGTTCTCTGTTTTGTCTATTCTCACCACGTTACTTTTTTTTAGTTTAATCCTTAGATAGCCAGACGCGGTGACGATGAATGGAAACGGCAGTGGTGGTGGTGGAATGGAGGCGGTAGGAAATGCGTAACAGGGAGCTGTGATAGAGGAGGCACAACTTGGCGCGCGTAGCGTCTTCATAAAACCATCCATCGACTCGTCACATGGTACGACATGGTACTCTGCATGGTTTGATATTTTCATGAACACAACTCTCTTGCCCTTGGCGTCGACTTTTGGTGTTTCTCCTAGGGAATATGAGTATTATTCATTTCCTGTGGTACGCAACTTCATGATGTAGAGTGTGTTGTGTCCTACTGCCATGATCCTTTCTCCCATCGTAAGTGAGTGTTTCGATATCTCCAATCCCTCAATCAATCCAGCACGGACTAAACACGGTAGAACATGAGATCTGGCAAATACAAAACGTCTACTAGGTGGTTTAGGTTCTAATTGATTTCATCAAATATTTGTATGTTTCTGCAGCCATTCGCATATGCATTGATGTAGCCACCATCCCCAATGCGTACTATTGGTACATTCTTCATACGTGGTGTACCATTTCTTTGTGCTGCACATGTATGAACCTGTATCAAGGACCCAATCCACTGATTCAATTTGATCATTCGTCGTTCAGGGAGCCTTACTTTAATTTAGTTTCTGCTTGTCGTTGCTGATTAATTTGTCGTTGTTAAATGTAGTAGAGCTTTTCATATTACTGCCTGGCTTGCGAATGTTCTGATTCGTAACTTGACAATTGCATGGTTTCTTGTAGCGTTTCATTTTATAATTACCTCCCATGTTCCAATTGTGGGACTTTGCGGCATGAATCTTACCCTAATTTGCGGCTTCTGCTGAATTTCTAGGTTCCTCTATTATCAATTCCGATGTTAGATTCACCAGTGACCATTCAGTTGCTGGTAAGGACTCCCAAGCACTTATAAAGTAGCAAGTGGGCAGTGTCATCAATATTTTTTATAATTAATCTGGAATTTATTCACCTAAATGTTATTGTTCCACATTTTTCAAATTGATGATATATGTGACAATGCTGTCAGAGCCTTCCATTGTTAAGCTGTATCACTGCTGTTGTAGTATATGGATGATGCTGGACTCTCATTTTTGTTTATATATGTTTTTTTATTTCTGCCTGCATTTCACTTTCTGTTAGATAATTTATTATGTAGAGCACTTATTCTCAAAGTGGAGGTCATAATATGAAAAATATTTGGGAGGTCCAGCAAAAATGATTACATATCATTCGGAATATTTTTGTACACATACCCATTCTTCAGGGGGTCCTTGGCAATTTTTAAGTACCAATGAGGGTCGCGAAGCAAAACGTCTGAGAAACATTGATGTAGAGCATCGTGTGATCTCCAACACTCGTTGCAATTACTTTCTGGGTCATTGCATCTGCTTTTGTTTATTTAGCGGTATTTCGTTGGTAATTATCTAACACATCTGCACTCGCTGGAGGCAATGCCAGCTTCGGATCACTGTGCGAGTTTAATATTACTCGAACTGGGAATTTCTACGTCCCCAGTGCTCGTTGCTTCTTAACTTGCTTATCTTAGCGGTTCAAAACAAATGTATGCATGATATCAACAGTATGATTAGAATGCAACATTCAAGATTACAAACTGATGTATTTTTTATTATTTTTATTATTTTATTTATTTTAGGATTACAACCTGATGTATTTTTTCATTAATTTTTTATTTTATTTTATTTAAGTATAGGCCCATTATTTTTGTTTGCACTGGCATTTCTTATTTAGATTTCTTTTGATTTTCTGGGTTCGCCAATGGTAAACAGACCATGAGGAGATTTGTACCGCGACTTGCTCCAGCTTGGTGTCAGGATTTCCGACCCTTGGGTAGTCCACGTCCACCTAAAGGGAAAAACTGATGTGTAATATCTAATAGTTGCTAATTCGACCAAGAATTTTAATTAATTTATTTATTTAAACATAAGCGTTTAAAAATTATATACGAGGGTTGTAAAGAAAGTAGTGGCAACATAGGTAAGAATCAAGTCATATTGAACTTACAAGAAAAATTGCATTACATTCCTTCAATGGAGAGTGTCGTTATGACCGCTGTAAACTATTTATACAAAATTAAAATAATAAATGTTAAAAAATAATTAAAATTGAAGTTGTCCGTGGCAAAACTGAATCTGAATTGTTATTAATTAATTAAAATGATTTAATAATCGATGATGGCATGAAGCCTATGACGAGAAGCGTTATCGCATAGGACTGTTGTACAATGGGTCAAAGTGTTTCGTGCTGGTCGGAATGGGACTGTGGATGTGCAACGCACATATTGGTCGTCCATTTCGCAACATCAGATTGGTATCGTGAGTCTCCTTTCCATAGACCGTCGATGGACTAGGCGGGAAAAAATAAATTATTATTTTTTATTCCAGGACAGTTTCTTAGATGATCTGCGAAGTAAAGGTAAATACTGAGTGATTACACTCCTCTGGACTTTTCTCTTTGTCCTTGGGCTGATAGCTATAAAGATAAAAGTTGTTTTTTAAATTTGTACAGTAATGAATTATTATAAAAAGCACCGGATTGTCATTCTTTTTAATAAAATAAAAACTAATAATCATCATATCATATTTGTTTAGTTTTCGTATTGACTACAGCAGGCTTGTGATGTATAACTTTACATGCATTACTCTAGTAAACAAGTTGAGCATGTTACTAATTACGTATTTTAATTGGGTCGCCCGACCTGCATTGTGCAACGTCGCCTGACACAAAGGACCTACATTGTCCCATCGCAAACACCCCGTGGTAAATCTCTTCATTATGCACATTCGTTCGGGCCGAAGAGATGCCGCAACTGTTTCCTAGGTCAGTTTACGCCGGTTATGAGTCATCCGCTGGGGGTACTGGCTTTTAGATTTTCTGCGCGATATACCGTGCATGTGGGGGGGGGGCTGGGGGTGCCACCCCAGACCCACCCCACATACACACTGACCTCGTTACGCCGGGAATAATAAGCGGAATCCGATTTTAACAATGCCCCGGTCTCGCGTTGCAATCATGGGGCGGTTGGGAGGGTTACAAAGGCCTGGGAGGTGAATGGAAAACTCGTGATTTTCTATTAAATCGTCACTAAACCGCAATTCTCAGGACAGAGCCGGCGTTTGAAATTGCGAGGGTCAGCCGGTTATTCAAATGGAAATTTCCATGTGGATGTGTCAATTAAAACTAAATTAAATTCATTCACAATATCAAACTTGTTAAAAAAAACTATTAAATATCTATATCTGGTCTCTTCTGTAGTAGTAGTAGTAGTATAGTAGTTGATGTATTTGTTACGTTATGCCCTGGTTTCCTAAGCGGTGCCAATAAAAACGGCCGTGTTTGACGTCATTTTGGCATTGCAAAGTTTTTCTAGTATTTAAATAAATATGCTAACCTAGGTATACCTTAATGTAATAGGAAAAATCATTAACTGCGGTGGATATTGGTGAATGATACTTAAAAACTTAATTAATACTGAATGATACACCAACTATATTGGTGAATGGTACTTATTACTTGTAATGTGTTAATGACGTCAAAAGCGACCGCTTTTATCAATATCGCTTTCTAAGAATATGGCTTTATTAACTGCGAATTGATCTTCGGGTCCTCCAGCCATATAGCAGTGTGTGTGTGTGTGTGTGTGTGTTGACTTAGTACTTCAGAAAATCGTCCCCGAGTTTTGTAAATTGTCGTACCTCAATAACAAATGGTAGCAATTACATTGTCCTACATCAGCCTATTATTTGAGGCAACATTAATTACATTTAGAGCAATCATATGTGAAACTCGATGAAAGCTGTGATATTTTAGCAATTGTTCAATTATTACTTTGATTCCTATTTGCCCTGACTGCCTGTCTACTTTCAAAATAACCGTTTTTTAAACTTACCGTTATTTACTCGAATTTGAAATTAACATCAACCGGTTAACATTTGATACCATAGACCAAACATTTTCAGGTAAGACTATATAAATCATCTTTCTTACTTTTTCAAAACTAAATTGAAGAGCACTTTTTTACATGTGAATAATAATTTCGAAAATAGTTTTGATAAAGTTACTTCAAACACTATGGGATGAGTTAAATCGGTGAGTGAAGAATCAACACTTCTTCACTCAACGGTTAAATGCAGGTCATCAGCGAGAGATATATTGTTTTATTACCAAGACTTAATTAGTGAATTAAATTAATGGAATCATAGAATATCGCGAAAAACAATTAGTGAATTAAATTAATGGAATCATAGAATATAGCGAAAAACAATGTATGTATGTGAAATTGCGAAAATTCAATTGGGACCGTATTGTTTTAGAAATATATTGTAAATATACGCTAAACACTTTGGTCGATTTAGATTTATTACAACCCGAGTTATTATACCAGTTCCTATTAAGTACGTTTTAAGTATTACTTATTGATTATTTTTTATGGATTCTGTAATAGTTTAACAGTCCTTGTCCAAATACTAAACAATCTTCTATCTTTATAGTGCCGTGAGGCTTCTCCGCCATCAACGGCTCTCAGAGGAGATTAAACGCCCTGTACTTCATAGAAAACCTCTGAAAAACGTTGAAGGGATATTCACGAAATTCGCCCCGATGGGGTTCGGCCTCCGAAATCCTCACTCAGTACGAGAGGGAGGCATCTGTAACCACTCGGCCACTGAACTGGGTGTAAATACTATTTTATATATTTCTTTAAATTAGTCATTCAAGTTTTACCAGTGACAAATACAGGGTGTTATGTAATTTGAGGGCAATCCAGTTTCACAGTTTTAGGTGGTCCATTTAAAAGTCCTCCAGTTACCAAACGAAGACGAATTTACAAATAAAAAATTGAATCCCTGCTATATTAACTCACCTCTACCACCACTTAATGGATTGCCCTCAAATTACATAATATCCTGTATATACGCATTCAAACTATTCATATATTCTACAAGCCCATTTATATACATTTTTGTTTTGATTTTCTAGTAATTTCTTATAATCCGCTGTTAGTGAAAATAACTGAACACAAAATGGCACATATTACATATTCATGAAAATATTTTAACAAACAAAACTATTATACTAACGCCGCCGGGGGTGCGACCCCCGATGCAGACATTAGCGCGCATGGTGAAAATCCCAAAGGGCACGCGACGCCGGACTCGGGGGTGCCATAAATCAATGCGGATCAATGGATCATTATCTATGGCACACTGGCACACTGACTAGGGTAATGAGAGCCGCCCCTCGGCCGCCGCGAAACATAATATTTCATTTATGGGCCGGCGCGCGGAAAGAATAGACGACGAATTATACGCGTCTTGAATTTTAACGACAAGGGACATGGTTTTAAGTTTTATTGCAGTGCCGGGTTGCCGGAGGGTTGTAATTAATTTATTTTATGATTTGAACGAGTGTGATTCGATTAGGAGAAATATGAATAACGCGTAGAGAATTCAATAAAGACGAAAGGAGCGAATATGCGTGAAGGAATATAAAATGTTAATAATAATAATATTAAAAAGTTATTAAATATTTACCCTTATAACAATATAATAATAATTTTAAGAATTATATAAATAATATTCTCTATCCATATATCGCTCTGTGTGATTACAAATGTAACTTCTAAAAAGAGTTTTTGAGATAAATGCATTTTAAATATTGAAATAGTTCCAGTAGTTTTACCATTGAGTATAATGTTATCTAATTTTTTATAAATAATAATTTGGTTCATTTTAAACGAAAAAATAGGATTGAAAGAGCATTAAAATATACATAAGAATCATAGAAACAAAAATAAAAAATTATTAATTTGTAATGTTAATTCAATGTTTTGATTTTTAGGATAAGCACATTACCATGAATTAATTTGAAACTTGACTTTATTATTTATTTTTGTCCTTCTGCTGATCTCTTTTTTGTTAATCAGTATATTGCTCCATGCGTGGTATGTTTTAGCTGTGCTGTTTATTCTGTTACTAAGTTCGCCTTCCATTTTTCCGTCTTCTGTCAGTGCTACTCCCAGGTATTTGAATTCTTCTACTTGTTCTACTGTGTGTGTTTCTATCTTTATATTTATTTATGCTTTCCGGTTTCCTATTAGCATCACTTTTGTTTTGTTATAATTCATTTTCATGTTATACTTTTCTAGGTGTCTGTTCCATACACTAAGGTTGTGCTGCAGATTACCTTCATTTTCTGCTATCACTAGGACATCATCAGCGAATGCTCCTTCCGATATTTTTACAACTTGCATGTTTTTGTACCCTATGTTTGCTTTTTTGGTTTCTGGTTTCATGCTCTTCATTATTTCATCCATGTATATGTTAAATAATGTAGGACTGAGCCCGCCTCCTTGTCTTAGTCCAGTGGTTGTCTGAAATGTTCTTGATGTTTGTCCCTTGTGTATTATTGCATTGGTGTTGTTGTTGTATATGTTTTGTATTAATTCGACTGTCTTTCTTTCTACACCTCTCTCTTTCAGGATTTTCCATAATTTATTTCTTGGTATCATGTCGAATGCTTTTTCCAGGTCGATGAATCCTAGATATGTGTTTTTATTATTTGCAATTCTTTTTTCTGTGATTTGTTTTATCGTGAAAATGTTGTCCTGTGTGGATCTTCCTTTCCTAAATTCACATTGCGATTCTTCTAGCGTCTGCTCTATTTTTGCTAATATTCTTTTGTTAATTGTTTTTTCTAAGATCTTCATACCTATACTTATGAGTGTTATACCCCTATAGTTTGAACATTTTGTCTTATCGCCTTTCTTGTGTATCGGTACGATTAACGATACTTGCCAATCTTTAGGTATTTTATTCGTCCTCCATATTTCGTTTACTAATTTCAGTAGTATTTCGTTATCTGCAGGTCCCATGTACTTAATCATTTCCGCTGTAATCTGGTCTTGTCCTGGTGCTTTCCCTATTTTCAGTTCCCTTATTATCTCTAGTATTTCTTTTTCATTCATACTCTCTATATCTGCTACCGAGTCGTTCTGGTCTCTTGTCTTCTGTTCATTTTCACCATTTTGTGATAGCAAGTCTTCAAAATATTCTTTCCATCATTCCAGTATTTTTTCATTGTCCTTCAGCAATATTCCTTGATTGTCTTGTATGTAAGTTACTTCTTGTCCGTTTTCTTTTCTGTTTTGTTTTAGTGTTTTATAGAATAATTTTTGGTTTTCCTTTGAATTTTTCTCCATTGTCTCTCCGAACTTTCCGCATTCCCTGCTCTTTGCTATTCTGACCTTATCTTTTACTATTTTCCTCTTTAAACTGTATTTTTCGTAGTTTTTACTATTTTTGTCATTTAGATATCTTTGCCATGCTTTTTTCTTTTCCTTTATTTTCTCTCTTATGTCCTGCGACCACCAGGCTATCTGTTTCTTCTTGTTTGTGTTTTGCTTTGTCCCACATGTCTCTTGTGCTATCTCCAGGATATTTTTCATTAATTTATTCCACATTTCCTCTACTTCTTGTCTATAGTTGTCCTTTACTAATTTCGCCTCTATTTTCTCTTTATAGATTTTTGCTATTTCTTTTTCCCTTAGTTTGTATGTTCTTATCTTGTTGTAGTTTATTGCTATATTTGGTCTCTGCTTTTTTTATCCCTATCTTGGTAGTCTTCCTTTATTTTCGTCTCTACTAGATAGTGCACTTCCAATTTCGTAACTTCTCTTTACTCTTGTGTCTATTATTTTGCTCCTTTTCCCATGTTCTGCTAGTACATAGTCTATTATAGATTTTTCGTTCCTGTTTATCACTTCCCTGGTGTATTTGTGTATGTCCTTGTGTTTGAATAGTGTATTCGTTATTACTAGGTTATTCATTCTACAATAATCTAGCATTTTCTTACCATTTTCGTTTAGTACGCCTTCTCCATATCTTCCTCTCATCGCGTCATTATCTTTTACTTCGTTGCCAATTCTGCTGTTGAAGTCTCCCGCCACGTACACTTCTTCTTTGGCTTTTTCTGTTGTTTCGTTGAGCTGCTCCCAGAATGTTTCTTTGTTGCACGCAGTATCATCTTCGTTTGGTCCATACACTGCTATGATAGTTTTATGGTAGCCGTTTCTTTGATATCTAACTTCGATAGACAAAATCCTCTCCGTAATTGCATCCCATTTATATATATTCGATTTCAGTTTTTTATGCACTATACATCCTACCCCTGCTGCGGCTCTCCGATTGTTATCTACACCGCTATATATGAATATATGTTCCTTGTCCATTTTGTACTCTCCCTTCCTCTTCTTGTTTGTTTCTGTTACCACTAAGAAGTCTAGTTCAGCTTTCTCAAATTCTTCTTCCAGCTTTTTTTCTTTTCCATTTATACTCCTGATATTCCAAGTCCCAATTTTCCATATTTTTCTTTTTTTTACTGTACTCTTTTCTTTGTTTCCATTTATTATGTGTTTGTTCTTCTTTCTTATGTTCGTTGTCCTTTTCCTCGCTGTTTTCTTTTTATTTTTGCTTCCGTCCGTTTTCTCTTTGGTTAGTAGTTTTTCGGATTGGTTACTTTCACCCCATTATCTTTGGCTACGACTCCTTTCTTCCTTTTATCCCATATGTATATTTCATTGTCTACTATTATCGTTCTATATCCTATTTTTACTATGAACATACCAATATAATTCAAGAGAATATTATGATTCAGCCAACAACAAGCGAAACCATCAAGTTATAATGTATTTTTTACTAGAAATTTCAAAAAACAAGTTCCTCTAATATTTCTTATTAATTAAAATTACATTAAAAAAATGGAACCGACTATGCCATTATTACATAAAACTGTATATCAGGGGGTGGCCAACAAGTCGATCGACCGGTCGATCGCGAAACCAATTTTGGTTTGACCGGTTGATCGCTCGTGACTAACTACATAAGGTAGTGTTAGCATGGTTTAGCATTGCTAGTCGCCCCCGTGACGTGCAGTATCGCCAGGGATGTAGCGCTCAGGTCTTACGGTCGTACGCCGCCGGTTGTAAGGGCCGAGGTAGAATTGTGCGCATCGGATATAACAAGAGACAATAAGCCCATACCAGCCCAGAGTGATAAACGAAAACGGCTATTATTATAATCTTTTTCTATAATAATAATAATAAATGTATTCATGTTAATACATACAATGTTTACAATCGTCAATGAAACTATTCCTCGATACGAAAAATTTAACAAACAATCACTAACACTATAAAAAGCATATTTAGCAAGATCGCTTGGATTGCGTTTTTAAAATGTGAGATCTTTGATTTTCTGCGATAAATTGTTATATAATTTAGGGCCATAGTAATTAATGCCATGTTAGTTTGGTCCTCGTATCATAATTATGATATACGATGAGCGCATTTTAATCCTTAAGATATTTATGGACATGCAAGAGACATTCTAAAGTATATAAAGTGGGCAGTGTTATTATGACGTATATCATTAAAGAGAGCTTGCCCGAAAATAAAAATAAAATATTTCTCCGGCGATTGTAAAAGTAAAGCATTATTTTTTTTTTTCAAAATAAAAAGAACCTATAGCTATATAGTAAACCTATGCTGATGTATATCCCGCACTGCTGTAACTTACATGAAATAAAACACTATTGATCTTTCAAGGACGGTATTATTAAACTATTACTCTTTACCCTTCCGTTTCCTGTTGAGTGCAGCCGGCGGCCAAGGGTCTGAATTTTTGCATTTTCAAGAGGGCATATGATTTCTCTCTGGTCGGGAGGAATTGACGGGCCGCTCGCCGTCGCCATAAATAATAACGGGGGCTGGTTTGCGTTAGCGGCCGGGCTTTTTGATTGCGGCGCCCGCGCCACTCTCAAACGGGGTCGCGTGCCGTCCACGTGCTGGCCCGACGCGATAAATCCTCTGACTCACATGGACAACGAAACGGGGCCACGAGCAATTTAATCCCGACGTAAAAAATAAATTGATCATTAAAATGTAGTGTTGATGAATGTTATGACTATTGTGGGAATCTACGATGGCGATATTAGGATTGTTTTCTTTTGCAAAAGCGGCATCTGTGGGAGGTGCTATGTGTTTTATTAATGTAGTATTTTATGCTATTATTATACTGTAAAACGAGGGTTTGATAATCACCATCGTCATCGTCATCCGTAATTAAGGAAATTTAACAGTAAACGGTAAAAACTGGTAAACCAATAGTTTGGTTAGTTGACCTCATACAATGAAACACTTTATTTTGATAATTAGATTGTAATACTAGTCGAATTATATTCACTGGCACTCATTCTACACAGACTAATGCATAGTCAATTAGTCAATTCAATGAATACTGAATCAATTCTAATAACTGGAGCAGCGTTTTAGAACATATACCCTCTGCTGATTTTCTAATTTTTTTTCCATACTTTATCTTAAGATCTTATGTGTAGTGATGAATTCATACACTTCTTTGCTTTCAAGCCTTTTACGTTCCTTTCCGCCATCCTTACCTCCTCACTAAAGGTCGTTTTAGATAAGACAATTTCTTGACTCAAAAGTTAGCCAAGATGCGAGACAATTGTCTCGTATCATAAAGCAAATTATTTGAAATATTGAATTGGATGGTAAATCGAATGGAAAAATATAACGCGTTCTATTTGTCAATTACTAATTGTATGGGAGGAGGATATATGAATTTATTTTTTGAACAACTTTTGAGCAATTGTCTAAAACGACCTTAACATTCATACTGAAACACTCACCGAACCAATGTTCGCAATGACCTCCAACTTCTTTACACAATCTACATTACCTATAGCAGGGATGGTCAACAAGTCGATCGCGAAGGCAATTTTGGTCGATCGCTCGCGATGTCTTAACTTAGAACTCGATTAGGCTATATACTTGATAAATAGAGCACTAATGACAATAAGTCGATCGCGACACAGTTTTAAGATAATAAGTAAATCTTATATACAAAAAAGTTGGCCATCCCTGACCTATAGTCTTCATCCAACTGGTATGTACTTACTCTGTCCATGCAACCACACCTAAGTCTACCATTTCTCTTCAGCTCGTCATACTATCTTCCTCACTTCATCCAACTCTATTCCCAAAGCATATTGGCTTTGTTTTTTAACATTTGCTCCCCGCCTTCCAAACAACCGCATTAGCCTGTTTAGCATTTATTTTAACTCACTGAAGGCCTTGGGCCAACATCGTATCCTCCGCCTATAACGAGGATCAAACTTTTCCCTGCCTATTAATTATTGCTCCCCCTGCTCGCCCCATTCCTAACACTTCCTCCAGTTTCGATCTCAACCTCGAGCCTTCCCGCTATCAACGTAGTATATATTTTGTAGATGACCATTCAGTGTAATTCCTCTATAAATGTCTGGATTGCCGCCGCAGCTATTCGAGGTTCTGTATTCCCCTCTCTATTCTTAGAAAACCTTTATTTGCATATTTTCTCTTACAGTACAATTCTCACTTTATAATACAATATAATATAATACAAAATACAACACTATGAAACTAGCTGCTCTTAATACACATCTCTACTTTCTATTGCACCCCTTCCCCCCTTCCATAAGTTATGCCGAAGCCATGAGCCCCTCCCCTCTTCTCCCAGTATAGATATCCTGTCCGCCCGTGCCCCACTCTGTCCATCACATACCCTAGCATACTCTTCAATGCTTACATTTGTCCTCCCCTCCATATACAGTCCACACCTTCTTTCCTTATTCATCCTGTGACTGTTGGCCCTCAACTAAGTCCCATACCTAATAAACCTTGCAATAATTCTTTGGGTACCATCCTGATCTCTCTATCTGAAATAAGGAAATACCCCCCTTCCATAAGTTATGGCGAAGCCATGAGCCCCTCCCCTCTTCTCCCAGTATAGATATACTGTCCGCCCGTGCCCCACTCTGTCCATCTCATACCCTAGCATACTCTTCAATGCTTACATTTGTCCTCCCCTCCATATACAGTCCACACCTTCTTTCCTTATTCATCCTGTGACTGTTGGCCCTCTCCTACTCCCATACCTAATAAACCCTGCAATAATTCTTTGGGTACCATCCTGATCTCTCTATCTGAAATAAGGATCTATTTGTACTACTGTTGGTCTGTGCCTTTGCCTCTTTTGTGCATCCACTTCGCTAAACCTTTCTTTCACTACCTCCTCCAGCCTCTTTCTGCCATTTTTCAATCTAATCACTTTCCATTCTGATACATTCTTATATAATTTCCTCCTATCATTTCCCCACCTTGTTCTCTCTCTTCCATTTACCCCCTCATTTTCCACCTGGTGAGATACCTCTGGCACAATGTGTTCGCCTCTTCCCTGATGCACTCGCCTTTCAAACTTACACATCCTTTTCACTACTTCCACCATTAACTATCATCCCTCGTTTCCTGCAATACAATGTACGCTGGTGTTAATCTCTCCACTACCAATGAACAGAGATTTCAGATTTTGTTGCTGGATCCTCTCTATCCTATGCTCCATTTTCCGTCCCGTATAACAGAATGCTTCTCAGGCAGCCTACCAGATCATCATTTTCGCCTGAAAGGAGTTCCTACGCTATCCACATCACCCCCTACGCTATCACATTATCTGCGCTACTACTGACGCTTTTATGGCACTGTACCTGATGTGGGTATGGCTGTTGTTATTTTGTGTTCATATGAACCCCACATGATCCCACTTCTATTCCATTCAAAATTCTTTTTGTTGAGCTTTCCGCGCTTTTGGCTTACAGTAACTTCGATATCTCCACATTCACTCTTTGTACTCTCTTGTCGAAGAATTTCTGTATTCTCGAACTCTTCTACTTATGTTCCGATCTTGTTCCCACCTTACACACCACATCATCCTCGTAGGTCAGTGACCATACCTACTCACTTCCAATCACTTCTGCTCCCGCCTGTCCCTTCCTGAACATCGCCTCCATGCCTCCTATATACAAGTTTAATAGAGCCGGACTCATAGGGCATCCTTGCCGTAGCCCCAATGTGGCCACAAATACTTGCGCTCCCACCCTTACCCTGCAGCTGGTGGTTTGATACATGCGCTGATACATGTATGTTCGTTACTATACTTGGTAATATACCCTTGTACTTTAACAAATTCATGATAATTTCTCTGTTCACACTGTCGTATGCTGCCTTCAGGTCCACAAACAGCGCATACACCTTTCCCCTTGCCGGTCTGATTCGTTGGTCCACCACATAGTTCCACGTTACAATGTGTTCCGTCCTTCCTAGCCCATATCAAAATTCCGCTCGATGTTTTGGTAAAATCTCCCTCTCTTCCATCTCTTCCAGTACTGAGAGAAACAGGCCTCTCAGGCCTTTTATCCTTCATGATACTATTGAAAGGGATACAGGAAATTGAGGCCCTGTATCCCTTTCAATAGTATAATGAAGTTCTCGTAACATTATTGGAGTCCTATTACAATTTCCTTTGGGGTACTGGCTGTCGCCTTCCTAATGTATTTCCATATTTCTCTTTCTGACTTAAGGTTGTTGATTATTTTCAATTCTCTGTCATCTCTGTCCTTCTTCGCTGCCTCGCATAACTCCTCCAAACGTTTTACTTCCGGTACTACCCCTATACATCCTTCCTTTCCTCTAACACTTCTTATCGCTTGTGTGAACCTTCTTAACCCCGCCCCTCATATCTCCTATTTTTCGTGCTACCGCCCTCTTAATTCAGTTTTACTACCTCTACGAATTTTATTTTATGCAGGTTTAGCTGATAGCTCCTTCTTATTCCTGCGTCCTACCAGTACTCTTTTCTTGCCCGGAGAATTTCTTTCCTCCCTCAGCAGGCCCTTCAGCACTATGCTAATGGGAAACTGTTCAGATTCCAGTATTTCCTCCACCGTAAACTTCTCGAGTTGCTGCCCTGCCGCCTCATTTACCACCTCTTAATCTCTTACTGATGATCCTCTCGCCCCTGTATAAGTGTATTCAAGAATTCTTCGAGTTTTGCTCTGCTTACTCGGCTTGTCGTCTCTTTTCTTTTACCCTTCAGCATGTTCCAGAATTACAAACTTCGTCCTTCCTGCTGCAGACCTCTTCAACTGATTTCTGATTCTCTTGATATCAACTCTGCATGCTGCTCCACGTCTCCACTTCCGGACTACCTGCCTCCACAGCTTTTCATAGTTGAGACATTTTTGGTCTATCTATTCCATTCCATTTCCCTGTTATGCTTCCTTTCTCCTTCCTATCATCACGCTCTTTCATTTCTTCAAAGGAATTCATGGAGCCAAAATCTATTTAGTCTACCAATTGTTTATACGAGATTCACCCCTAAATTGACAATTGACAATATTTTCTTTAGCTCCATTCTTTAGGGACGAGATTTAGAAATGATCCGAGACACACTCGTCTCCAATTATTATCATTATTAATATCCCTTTATTTTCTACTACTATATAATCTATTACTGAATTTCCTCGGTCATTCTATTAAACATTGCAAAGTTCTCTTATTCTACACATTTGAACCATCTTCTTCCTACGACGTTTACCACTTTCTCCTCGGATCTGCATTCTTCTTCTTCATTTAACCATCCGCCATTGGTTTCTCCATACCTCGCATTCCAGTTATGTCCAATTACTACTCAAAATAATTGATTTCATTCGACTTGTATCTGCTGATGCTCTCTTAATTCCCTAGCTCGCCCTTTAATGTTATACACAAAAACCTCTGTTTTCTTCCTATTGTTTTCATCTGGCAGTACTTCTATCATGGCAACCTCCCCTTCACTGGGACTGAGATATTCTTCTCTTACCCCATGATGGCTCTTGCAAATTGCCTGGCACTCCTGTTTTTGCCCTACTAGTTTTTGCTTTCAGTATTTGCGATGCTATTAGTCGCATTAAATGCTTGATAATTTATACTGGGCTCTTAATGCTTTACTACAGACGTCCGTTTAAAAGGTACAGTTTGTTTGTGTTTGTATTTATTCGACCATTCAAGGCTTTCTCGAGTCTGTCTTTACCGAGCACCATGTGGGTCCGTGCCGTGGGTTGGCTTACATGCTCTGGTCTGGCCAAATATCAGTTTACGAGGTATTGTGGTATTAAGCAGGAAGGCACTCACTCTCATCTGAATGAACTTAAGGCATGGTATAATATTGTCATGGTGAAGTGGGAACTCCACCATAACGTAGAGCGGGAGGTTGGGAGTTTACAGATGTAGCTCAGGCTTGGGGTAGCATCGCACAGCACCCTGTACGACTTTGTTTTTATTACCTATTACACAGGTACATACTGATGTATCGACTGAACAAGACCGATAGTCAACTGATCGATGCTAACGTATACTGATAATCTTACTATCCGAACCGTAGCTAATAAACTAAATGAATCTGTTGTCGCTGCGATTGGTGACGTCGTCGCTCGCGGTCGCAAAATAGCTGCCCTGCCAGAATGTGTTGTTTCCTAGTGCGAGTTTATAGGTGTCGTCTGGCGAAAATAACTGGGTCGCTTCCAGAGTCCGCTACCCGATTTCTAGATCAGCCCACGAAATCAATTGCGCGATGCGCGAGCGTTCACCTCTGAAGACAGATGAATACATTTAAAATATTCTGAATCT
Organism: Lordithon lunulatus; assembly: GCA_963942505.1. Lineage (NCBI taxonomy): Eukaryota > Metazoa > Arthropoda > Insecta > Coleoptera > Staphylinidae > Lordithon > Lordithon lunulatus. Next base: position 39,669,827 of record OZ012673.1, read on the forward strand.
CCGAAATCCTATTTATACCTAAATAACCAATTACTTTGTGACGACTTTTAAACTATATTTATGCTCCTGTGGACTTGATCTAAAGTTGATTGGTTCCCTCTGCAACTAAAGTGCACTATTTTTATGTCTTCCCGAATTGGTTTTAATCTTTTAAGATATAAATTGGTAGTTTTCTGGGTTTAGGAATCATTGTTACTTAAACCACGTTCCCTATCTCAGGTACATACTTTAATAAGCTAGATAAGTTTTATGATTGCATTACGAACTAGCTGTTTTAAAATTTACTTCGTATTGAAGTCAATCCCTGGGGCATTCTCTACGTTGATAGTTTCTTTACATTCTGTTGCTATTTGTTTTGAAGTCAGATATTATTATATTTTCCAGTCAGGTATGTTTTCACCTGTTGGACTATGGAATGTAGTTCTTTACTTCATAGAGACGCTGACTATTTTCAAAGGTTCAAGGTGTAATCTGAATGAATTAACCATTCCCTATCTATCATTTTATTCATCAATCTAGAAGGTATATCCTTTTGTGTACTACTGTAGTTGAGCGCGAGTAAAAGAGGAGAATGGTCAGAGTCTATATCTAAAGCTTCTTCGATATCGATATACATTTCGAGTTATGAAGAAAAAATGTAGAGCTTGGATTTAATAGGCATCTTTTGGTCAATATGTGGCGTAATTGATAATGTTTTATACTTTAGTTGATTAACTGCTAGAAGAAGTTTTGTTCCTTTTGTAGTCGTTAACCTAGATTTCCTTTGGTCAGGTTTGGCATTATTTATAACACTAGAGTATTTAGAAAGTTTAAATATTTTTTGAGAACATCTCTAGGCAAAAACTGCGACGACAATAATCTCGTATGTTATGGTTATAATGTTAATAGACACGGCTGGAAGTGTTTCTGTTAAATACACCTATTCTCTAGAACTATGCGTGGCACAGAATTTTAGGTATGCTTACCATTTTTCTCACTGTGGCATAAACCTGGATTTTTTTGAAAGGTAGAAATTCAACTCTGATTCGAGTTATATTAGTTATTCTGTATATTTTGCCAACACTCTCGTCACAGATAGGCGTTTGTACACATATGAAACTTTCGAAATGACATTGACAGATTTTCCGGCGTTTTCATGTTTATGGGTTGGTATTCAGCTGTGTGCTTGCAAGGTCACCCAATTATTCTTCGGAACATCAAAAGTTTCATACCTATATAAACGCTAACATGTCTCTCGTTATGTTTAAGAGAGCAGGAACATATTCAGATATTGTTTTGTTTTATATTTATGTTCTGGAGGGGCTTCTAGTTGAGTTTGTATATACGTTATGCATATCCTGGACAGTATGGTGGTATAGTAACATATAGAAATATGTTTATTAAACAGCCAACTTGTTAGTATTATATAAACAAAAATAAACTACATTTATTTGTAAAAATGTTTGTTAAATCTGTTGTAGCGATTGAATATTGCTACAAATGGATAACAATAGTGACATTTATTAATCACCAAACATAAGTTTGCAGTATCATTCAAAAATTAGTATTGGGGTAGTTTTAAAGGTCACGACATGCCTGTTATATCATGTATTGGTTGTAATATAACTTATGTTTGAAGCACGAATGATATTACATCATAAATGTTATATTAACAGCTACATAACTAAGATAAAGATTGCATTCGAACATAAACCACAAACATCTAAATTCATGTTATGCTCTAATTTTTCAAAAAGCAAATCAAAACACTCGGTGGTTGCGTTGCAACAATCGTAACCGAATCTGGCAGAGCGTTTTAATTAAAATGCCACAATGTCGCAGTGTCGCGTGTCAAAAGGACGCCTTCGCACCCCCGCGCCCCGCACTCACATATCAAAATTACAAGTGCGCGACGACGCGCCGTATCCCCCGCGCCCCAGCGGACTTAATTAAATAGTTCTTGTATGCGCACGTGCCCTCGTGATCAAAGCACGAAAAAAACACCAGGAATTCGTCCCCTTAAAGGTCCCCAATTAGGCTCCGATTACCATCAACGGCGGCAGCCCCATCAAGGCACGCAGCAGCTACGAAGACTTACAGCTAGTCGATTAATTACACAGTGAATTGATTGGGTATTAAATTAGTAGGCAAGAACAAGTTTAGTGGGAAAGGTCTACTTTAACGATTATATTTAGATTTATTTATTGTTTCATGGTAACGATTATGACTGACATTCAAAAATTTAAATCGTTATATCATGAAATATGTTTTAACCAATAAATGACGATTCTTATACAAGTTACTTTCAAAAGCCAAGTAACTCTTCTTTTAATATATATTAAACGGTATAATAGTAAAAACTCGACCATAACAACAGGACGAATTATTGAACATATAAATGATTAAAAAATCATTAGAAAAAACGTGGAAAAAGATGGTTTATTTGTTTACATATTTATTTATTTATTGTCTTTATATAAATTGCCTTTTACCTTTTAGTGTAGGCTTTATATGTTACATTACATTATATCAACATTTGTTATTATATGTCTTTGCGAATTCATACCACTCTTTTCTCTTCCTCGCCAGTTCTCTTGCTTGCCTCACTGCCTTTCCTTTATTATTTCTTCTATTATGTTGTCCCATTTTTTTTGGTCTACCTCTTTCTCTTTTTCTCCCGATCTTGCTTCCCAGACTTGTTTTATTTTAATCGTGTTTTCCATCCTAATTAGATGTTCCCACCAGCTGAGTTGTTTCTTTTCTATAAACTTTTATCTATTACTTCAATTTATTCTGTGATGTCCTTATTTCTTATTCTGGCTCTTCTCGTAACTTGTTTTACTCTTCTCAACCTGTATTCTACTTTTATCTCTCTTAGCTAGCTTCCACGTCTGGCTCCCATGTGTCAAAATCGGTCTGTATATAGTTTTGTATATGTTTAACTATAACATACGTTTATTTATAATAAAATGGTAAATATAAAATTATATGGGACAACGCATAACTACAACGAATGTTTCGGGAACTGACAAGTAGGCTTAAAGGAACTCTATTTAACCGGGAAGTAGAATTCTTGTCGTACCTAATTAGTTTTTCGGGCAAAATCTACTCAATACGTATAATAAGTGAATAAATTCGTAAAGTGAAATATTTATTTATGATTTATTTACTTGTTTTCGCTATGCACGTCAATTTTTATTAAATTTCTTTAACTATAACTCGAATTAGTGGTGTATAAAATAAAATTAAATGGATAGAATCAAACTTCTGTACGCAAACATTAATAGCTACGCGAACAAAAAGCTAATAATTTACAACTTTATTGAAAGAAATGACATAGATGGATGTCTATTAGTAGAAGCAAAGACGACATCAGAGACTAACTCGGATAGCATAGAAATCCGCGCGCACAACTAGGCAAAGCCAACCCACCAAAACTAAACAATCCCCCTCAATGAGTTCCATTCCAAGACAACATACTGCATATTTTTCTAGTATACATTCATCTAACATCTATGAAAATATATTTATCAAAGCTTCTCTTTGCAAATATGCTATTATAATAGGCGACATAAACCTGAATACTCGTAAATGTAGACAATTACAAACTTTTATTAATATTTCAGAGTTTACCATAACATATATAGGCCCAACATTTATCAAGCTTAACAACAACTACTCTACTCCAGTACACAATATTACGAACAAAATAACTAACGTCACGGTGACACCCGACCTATGCTCTGACCACCTAGGAATTACTTTCGAAATAAACACTAAGATACGGATCCCACAAACAGAACAAACCACTACTCGTACACTAGACAAGAGACATTATCAATGTATAGAGAAATACTTAGTTAACTACATAAAGATACCCTGAATGCACTAGCTCCGAAGAGATTCTGCAATTTCAAGACACAATAACAGATACAATTATGAAATATGGCACGGTGACTAGCATGAAATTCTACAAAAATAGATTACCGAAATTCATACTTGCATTGATAAAACAAAAAAAAGGAAGATATACAGACAGTACACAGAAACAAACAACAGACAGACAGAATACAACAGACTTAACAAAAACATACAAAGTCTACAATACAGAACAGGGAAATGGTTGGATGTCTGCCAAGAAATTGAACAAGACAGGGGCAGGTCATACTGGTCATACTGGACAAAAATAAAAAAATATCTAGATACAAAAAAAACAACATCGAAGCACTAAGTGGCGGACAGACAGTCAAAGACATTGACAAAGCAAACATATTTGCAGACCACTTTGAAAAGCCTTTACACTAACGGAAAATCATAACTTTGACTATACACACGTTAACGAAATCAACGGCTGGTTCGAAGCTTACATTCACTCTTATGACAATATTCCGGTTCAGGACATAACAGAGGAAGAATACTACATAGTTCTAGGAACAGGGAAAAATACAGCTCCCGGACACGACCTATTGACAAAAGAACTACTAAGACACTGAAGACATACATCTATACATTATCCAAACATATAATTACTGTTTACAAAACAAACTATATCACAACACATGGAAAAAAGGTGTAGTTATCACTATTTTTAAAAAAATGACAGGAAAAACAGCCCCTAGTAGTTACCGACCCATTACACTATTACCAGTAATGGGGAAAACCCTGCAAAAACAGAATTTGGGCACTAGTCGAACCCAAGATTCCAAGGTACCAATTTGGTTTCAAACCCGGACTCTCCACGACGCATCCACTGTATGTACTAACGAATAACTGTCAAGCAACTTACCTACAGGGCGAACACACTACAGCCCTTTTTATAGACATTAATAAAGCGTTCGATAGTGTCTGGCACAAATGCTTAATATATAAAATGCACACTCTGCAAATTCCCCAATATATCATTCTTATGACATACAGCTTTCTAACAGACAGAAATTACAAATCCAGACTAACAACACACATTGTAGAACATTTTTCACTACCCATGGATTGCCACAAGGCTCCCGACTCGCCCTTGTTATACAATATTTATTGTAACGACATTTACAACCACAACATGGTAAACAAAGAACAAGTCAACTTGCAACAATTCTTCTTCTTTAGGTGCCTTCTCCATTACTAAAGGTTGGCAACAATCATGGCAGATTCCGCACGGTTTTGTGACGCTCTGAACAATGAGTGGGAGTCCAGACCAGTCCAGTCCCTTATGTTCTTTAACCAGGAGCATTTCCTTCGTCCTGGACCACGGCGACCCTCTATCTTGCCCTCCATTATTAATTTTAGAAGGTTATATTTCGTACTTCTGAAGATAAGTCCTAGGTACATTTGCAACAATACATTCTACAATACGCAGATGATACGGTGTTAATTACACACAGGCAACGACTAGACGACGAAACAGACTCCTTACAAAGACTCACAGATGAAACAATGAAATGGTTCTTAAGTGGAGACTGCAGTCTAACCCAAATAAGTGCCAACTACTGTTAAAGAACTATATAATTATGGATAAATTACCAACAATTAACATAAACGGAACAATCGTATAACCGACTACAATTAAATATTTAGGCATGACTATAGACAACCATCTAAAATTTGACAAACATTTAAAGAAAATATGAATAGAAGCCAGCAAACGAGCGAAACATTTTCGATGTTTAACATACGGGAACAAAGGCATTTCTTTGGACACCGCGACCAAAATTTTTAAATCCATCTGCAGACCGATGATTGACTACGGACAGATTATACTGAAAAACACACGCGACCACTGTTAGAAGAACTGACATAACAGAACGGAAGACACTACGACTGACCAAACTTAGATATCCCAACAACCCACTGAGCAGTATTTCTAACACAAATCTATATAACTTCACCAAGATCATCCCTATCCAAGTGAGACTCGAACGACTGCGAAGAAGATTCCGAAAGAAAGAGACCAACAAGATAATACTGAACGAACTATATCATAACAAGACAACACAGACGTACTAAAAAAACACCCGACTGAGATACTCCACGTATCCTATTCAATACCCTAAACTTACACCATATAATAGAGGCTATAACGTACTATGAACTACCAGAATTGAATTAGTTTTTGTTGAATAATAATTTGGGACACCTTCTACTTTGAGTTTATTTATATTAATATTTTTTTTAAGTTTTTTAAAGTCAACTTATTTTTATACTTTTTTATATTTTTATATCTTTTACTACTAAGCAATGTACACATGTAATCATAAAACAGACAGAAAGACTCCAAAATTTAATTTATGAAATTGCATATAAAACTTAACATTTTTTATAACTTGTTATTGTTATACAGTAATTAATTAGAGTAAGTTTTAATCCTTTTTTTTAAATACTCGAGTTTTAATAAATGACATAAAATTGAACCACGTAAAAATATTTTGGAGACGTAAAAATTTATGCACTTAGCTTTCTAGGAAATCAGGGTTTTAGTGGGGATTTAATAAATATGTCCATACAATAAAATCAAGTCACATTTTAATTTGTGGAATTGCTATATAAAATCGTGCCAGAAATCAAATTTTTAAACTTACAATCTAAAATTTCATATCATAATGAAAGAAATTTGTTTTTCACATATGCATCCATTTTCATATTCAAGCACTATAACTTCAGTTAGGGTGGGTTTGAATAAAATCAATTAGCACTTTAATAAAATTAATTTGTGAAATTGTAAATCAAGTAGCATAGTTAAATAATTTATTTATTGAAATCCTAGATTTTTATTTATTTACAGTTTTTTTTAATGACTAATTTTTTATATTGCACAGTTTGCAGCATATCCATAGTTACATCGAATATAATATTGTATATTATAATATATATATTTTCCCTCTTGTTGATTCCTGAGAGTGCCTTCGCCCACCTCGGGCTAGTGGTATTGAAGGTCTATGTTGGTTATTATTTATTTCCGTTTATTGTAGAGTATTAGATGTAAACACAACATCTAATAAAATAGTTTGAAAGGAATATAATCGAGGGATTTTATATAGTCGGGTAGTGTATTGTTTTATGGTTTCTGATGTCAATAACTATGTGTATTTTGCTGATTAAGTTCTCAAAATATTAAAGATCATGAATACTTTAAATGTAGAGTTTATATTACAATAAAAGTACGGTCTGTAGTCTGTAGTCCTTTTAAATGGAGGATCTTATGAAGTTGAGGCCTTGGATTCGAGCACCTCCTTGAAGAGAGTAAGAGTAAGTTTTAATCCTTTTTTTTAAATACTCGAGTTTTAATAAATGACATAAAATTGAACCACGTAAAAATATTTTGGAGACGTAAAAATTTATGCACTTAGCTTTCTAGGAAATCAGGGTTTTAGTGGGGATTTAATAAATATGTCCATACAATAAAATCAAGTCACATTTTAATTTGTGGAATTGCTATATAAAATCGTGCCAGAAATCAAATTTTTAAACTTACAATCTAAAATTTCATATCATAATGAAAGAAATTTGTTTTTCACATATGCATCCATTTTCATATTCAAGCACTATAACTTCAGTTAGGGTGGGTTTGAATAAAATCAATTAGCACTTTAATAAAATTAATTTGTGAAATTGTAAATCAAGTAGCATAGTTAAATAATTTATTTATTGAAATGCTAGATTTTTATTTATTTACAGTTTTTTTTAATGACTAATTTTTTATATTGCACAGTTTGCAGCATATCCATAGTTACATCGAATATAATATTGTATATTATAATATATATATATTTTCCTTCTTGTTGATTCCTCCTTCTGCCTTCGCCCATCTCGGGCTAGTGGTATTGAAGGTCTATGTTGGTTATTATTTATTTCAGTTTATTGTAGAGTATTAGATGTAAACACAACATCTAATAAAATAGTTTGAAAGGAATATAATCGAGGGATTTTATATAGTCGGGTAGTGTATTGTTTTATGGTTTCTGATGTCAATAGCTATGTGTATTTTGCTGATTAACTTCTCAAAATATTAAAGAAATCATGAATACTTTATATGTAGAGTTTATATTACAATAAAAGTACGGTCTGTAGTCTGTAGTCCTTGTTTCAAATGGAGGATCTTGTGAAGTTGAGGCCTTGGATTCGAGCACCTCCTTGAAGACTATGCTCCCATGAATGTATTTACAAAAAAACTCAAAATATTAAAGAAATCATGAATACTTTATATGTAGAGTTTATATTACAATAAAAGTACGGTCTCTAGTCTGTAGTCCTTCTTTTAAATGGAGGATCTTGTGAAGTTGAGGCCTTGGATTCGAGCACCTCCTTGAAGACTATGCTCCCATGAATGTATTTACAAAAAACTCTTTTAATTCCCTTATGATTGCAATTAATTACATTAATTTTCTTACGTTTATTCCTTGGGTGGCTAATCCCAAATAATAAATGACTTTTAATATGCACCGAGCACCCGCCGTTGCCGCCCCCACCCCCCCATAGTACGGCCGTTTATTCTCCATTATGATAAAGAATGATGACGAGAGAAAGGAGCGGTGTATATAAGGAGCGTCATAAGTCCCGAGTGCTTGGGATTAGGGGGTGCGCGACGCTTCGCGCCTGTGGTGGTCCTTGATAAACGACTTCGGATCACTTACGTCGTGCAAGATCAAATATGGTCTTAAGTGCGCGCCGCCTCCACGGGCCGAACCGCCTCTGTTTAATTAAAGCAGAAAATTCGGGAACTGAAATGATTTGCCACTTGTCAGAACTGGTCGCGCGGAAAATTGAATTGAGACGAATACGCTTAACAGAGGCAGGGGAGGGCAATTAACAATTGGCAATTATCTCAATTAAGCGGAATATATAAAGCGGACGGGGGTATTTTGTAAAGTGAGAATCATCAATTTCTTTGGGAAGTTTGTAAGAATTTTCATTTAAAACGACTTATAGGACAAGCCTATTATTATTGTTTAAATCCGTGTAAATATAATATTTTTAGAAATAATATCTTTATTGATTTGATTGAGTTGAAATACTTGAGAATTCTAAGTAGAATATTAACAGTAATAGAAAAATTAACATTTAAATACTATAATGATAAATAAAATGAGTTGCTTAGCAACAACACATTTTATTTATCAATTCTTCGTATGTAAGTATTGTAATAATTTTTTCAAAATTTAAGCGGAAATCCTCTATAAATAATTTTAAGACCATTTCTGAAAAATGTCCGTTTTCATAAAAACTATATGTTTCAAATCTAATTTTTCATGTTGCTTGTGCCTATGTATTGATTAATTTTTGGTGGAAATCTGTCAGGATACAGTTTAGTTTTCCTTCTGCGATTTTCCGATTTTGAAAAAGAAACAACATGTTTACAAATTCTTATTACTCATTTCGATTATTTATTTTATTTTAAAGAAATAATATTTTATCTCCTACAGAAATGAAATTTACCTTTTCAAAAATACATATTCGATTCAGGTAATTTGCATTTTATTTTAAATATTAAGAATAGTTATAAACATAAATAAATCATAATTGAATATTAGAAATGTTTAGAAAATATTACATAAATTGCGTGAAAATAATAAAAATAATGGCATGTTGAGAAGCAAAAATATTATCAAATACTATATTTAATTATTATGAAACTCATGATAAAGTAATGTGTATTGTTTTTGCATCCTATTTTAGAATTTTCCATAAGTAATTTAGTTCTGATAACGCCAGATTAAGCAAAATGTGAACTTGAAATGTAAAAAATGTATAATAATTCATTGTAAAAAAGAAATTAACTTATCCAGTAATTAATTTCTTTTTAACAGCTTGAGTTTTATTAGTATATTAATGGAGAACACAGCGAAACAAAATATTTCGGGAAAACAATAACAGATAGAAGAAATAATATTACGAAATAATGTTCTTACTGAATTATGTCCTATTACTTATTTGGTTTATGATGATCCATAACATGTAATTTTTTTTTTATTTAATCATAATATGTTCATTAATAAATCTCTGAGAAAAGTTTTTCAAAAAGAGTTCATTTCGGCCTACGTAGCATATAAAATATCGTTTTAAATGTTGTAAATCCAAAAGAATATATGGATTACAATTTTGTTGAAATAAAACTTCCGTATGTCTCTAAACATTTACAAAATCCCAAATGGTAAGCATTTGAATTTGAATTACCCTATATAATCGAAAACAAACATCAAAATTGAAATCAAACTTCCGCAACATGCGTCGCCCGAATATCAGTTTGCGTTTATTGGCGGGAATTATCATATAAATAACGAACACCGGAAGAGAGTCAACAAAAGCGTTGTCGGCGGCGGCGGCGGCGGCATGCGGTCGTTATTCGCGGCACGTACCGTACAGGGGCAGGCAACACAAAGGACAAAAATGGAAATGTAATTTAAGTTGTCTTTGAAATCCTTGAGGGTGGGACGGTTGCGCCGCGCACCGATCGCGTGACGTAAACGCCGGAAGTCGCCGCCGCGCGAGCCGGAAATGGGGAAATGGTTTAATGCAAACTCGCTATTTCGCACAGTGTATATAAATGTAGAGCCCCTGCAAACACTTTCCCAGTGCTGCGATGGGAATTTCAAACTTGTCCGAACACAATTTAACACTTAAGGCACACGCGACAATAATTCAAACAATAATAATTTAAACATACGGGTATAACGAATAACTACCCATATAAAATAGAGATTTTAGCTTGTCCTAGCACACACGGTTGAGTAATTCTGTTAGATGGGCGAATAGTTTTCGATTTTGCTAATTTAATTTCTACTCTTTATATACAGAATTTGGTAACTAACTTTGCTACCTCTTCATCAACTCATAATAAATTGTTTCGTTTATTTTGTTACTTTATATCTTTATATTTATTTGAGTATTTGTATAGTTATCTTTTTTGTTATATAAATGAGAATTTTTGGCATTCCTCCATTTCATGTCATGTCTTTTCTTGTCTACGTATCTCGAATAATAGGAAGGGAAGAAGATAGAATGAATCAATGAAGAAGATCGAAGATCAGAAGTAGATATACATTTCATATTCCCACAGATATGTGGGGTTTATTGTAACGCGAAAACTAGCAGATATATTAGTTATGCTTTGGACTATGGCAGAGGAATAATGGAGAAAAATAATAGAGAAAAAGTGACAAATGAGAAAGAAGCTTGAGTGGATTGGAAATAGCGAGTGGTGCCTTTTAAATGGTGGGGTGTGGGGTGATCAGAATGATTTCACTTCCTTCGGTGGAAGAGATCATTTTCCATTGTGCTTGGAAGTAGGTGAAAATAGGGAAGCATGAGGGTGGCATGGTCTGCTATTGTGGGGAAAGACGATATAAATATATACACAAAACGCACGAATGGAAAAGAATGGAAGATTATACAAATCATGAATGACGAAGAATGTAGATTAGCAGACAACATGGTTTGGAAATGAAGAGCAATGAAAGAACCTCAAAGGAACCAATATGATTTGTTGAGTGTAAGGAGATGAAAAGCTAAATGAGGAAAACAAAGAAAGTGAAAGGTGGCCAAATAAAAGCGGCGGAATACCAAAAAGCGGAAAGAGATTATATAGAAACTGTGTGGTCGGAAAAGGACGAGTGGGATAAAAAGAAAATACAAGAATTAAACTAATTGTTGAATTATTTGAAAATCAGACAGTAATAAACAAATACGGTAGATGAAGGTGTAACTATGGAACAGTTTAGGAACCATTTTTGAATATGTTGAATGTAGGGGTGGATAGAGAAAGAGAGTGCCAGGGAGGCCCAGGAAATGAATGAAATAACTGATGGAGATGAAAGAGCTATAGGTAATATAAGTAACGGTAAGATATCCGGTGAAAATGGAAAAATCAATGAAGTATACCGCTATGCACCGGAAAAATGCTTGATAATCTTAGAAGAATTTAAAAATGTTTAGTGTGAAGAATGCGAGTAGACAGGTAGCTGGAGGAAGAATGTGATTTTTGACAACATTATAATAGCAGGGGAAGGATGACCCCCAAAACTACAGAGAAAGCAGCCTAATTAATACAACCACATATGTCGTTTGCAAAATTCATATAGAAACGTTTCAGATAGAAATTGGAGAATTGGGGAGTTGCTGCCAGAGAGCCTATAGGGTCTCGTGAAACGCAAGGGAATGGCGGAACATACCGTAACACTGAATTAATTGAGTTGGCAAGAAAGAGAGCTCTATTCACTGTTTCTGGGTGTGAAGACATGAGACGAAATGAATAGAGACTTGATGTTATCACGTAAAATATGGTCACAAATATGTATGAGGTGAGGAGAATGCACAGTTCGTATGAACATACAGATGACAAAATGGTTTGAAGCATATTGTGACTTAAATCGTGGTTACTATGCAATTTATAAATAGCTAATGTCCTACCATAACGATTATTCACCCTCATACCTAATCTGAGCTTACATAAAAAAGTTAAAATGTCTCTGCTCAAGTCGATACTGTGAAACTACATACTGGATGCAACCTTGTTTTGTAACGAAAAGAGGAAAGACGCTTTGACCTTTTAAGACGCCTTGCATTATCTCTGCAATGACTCTATTGACTCCTTTGGAATCTTACTGAAGAACTTTTTAATATGAGTCCAACTTGCCTTAACATCAATTTTTATTTGAATGTGACAGTAGACGCCCAGGGCATCTGGTCTTACATTTCCCGGGGTATCACTATGACCTGGAATCTAAGTGATACATATGAAAAACCACTTTCTCTCAAAGGGGGAGTCATTTATGAACCATGGGCTCAGTCGGATGCATGACAAAGCGGTCTATCAGTCTGAATGGATTAGAGAGTCTCCAGGGTAAAATATCCTTATGACTTTTGGGCGGATAATTTTAGTTCAGCCTACACATTGAAAACATATAGGGGGCAGGCCTATTTTTCCACCCACCAAGTCAGGTATAACCACTCCATAAGAGGGGATCTCTACTGGCAGATCCATTTGTGAAGACCAACTTGAAGTTCTTACAGTTACACACCAAGGGGGGTCACCCCTGCTGATTGGGAGCTGGAATAATTTTGAATTTTGTATTAAGATGAATTAGTTCTTGTCATAGTATAGTAGTAAAGAGTTCTGTTTAAAACATACAAGATTCCATTCACCTTGTGGTGTGGATAGACTCATCCCTCTCCTCTTAACGTTTTATAGTGTAGATATTTAGCCTGGAGTCTACAGGTGACATTGGTGACTCATGTGGAATTTGGTTCACCAGCCTCCACAAACAATGCATTAGTCGGAGAGGATCTTCTTGTTATAAGTTGGCAAAAATAACTAATTCCTGAAGATTATATTATTTCCAAGATAATGAACGCGACTGTGGACAGTCCAGTTAGATAAAGAAGCAGTAATTCATTCAATCAAAGCCCTAAAAAATTAAAAGTATATCAGTGCCCCGCATTATTTTGCCTATGGAACTTAATAATATTTAAAATGTGGATGCACGTGTTCTTGAAAGAAGCAGTGTTAAAGTATAATTTTCGTTTAAATACTATACCCAAATATTGAAACTTATCCGCCCCCTTCAATCAATCCCCTTCCTCCAGAACTAGTAGCCGAATATATTTATTTTTCCGAGAAAAAAGGATTGTCTTACACTTAGAGAGAGAAAGTTCGAGTTCCTGTGACCATTAAGTCTGTTACTATACTTTCCAGAAATTTCTTCAGATGATTTTAAATTACACAATCCTTGGTCTTATAGAAAATGCTGATATCTTTTGCGTGCTCTAGCATATTGCTGGAGATCCCGGCTGCGTTACCAATTGTGCTAAAATTACACTACCCCAAGTAGATCTGCCCTTATGGAAACTATTCTGAGAATCCGAAAGTAGACCATTACTTTCAACACAATGTTTGTCCTGTGAGGTGGAATCTATGAAAGATATCCGTACCTCACTATCACCACTAGATGTTAGATGCACGGGTAGTGCCGGATTCACATCCCGCGTTCTGACCGGCTAAACCTAAACTCACGTTCTGTAATTAGGAGCTTGCCCGCCTAGAATTCACTCTAAAACCCTAGTACCGCTTCACATCGGTCTGTCATTCCTGTCTCTTATCTGGATAGTTCTGCATAGTTGGCTGGAGGGCAGCATTGCTACAGATACTAGGGCCCATTGTGTAAGCTCCCTTTAAGGCTGCTCACTCGTCACACCAGTCAATATTGCGTGCTGGCTGCAGAACCCTGGGGGATGAGGAGTTGCCAATGCTGGCATTACTAGGCCAGTACTCCCCTAGTATTAGATGCCTAGTGTTTACTAGAGCTGGGCAGAGGCATATTGCATGCTCTGCTGTTTCTAGTTCTTCATTGCATCCTCTACATAACGGGCTGTCCACCAGACCCATAGTGTGTAGGTGGTTGCTTAGCCAGCAGTGGCCAGTTAGGATGTGTGTCAATAATTTCAGATTAGTTCTAGATAAGTTAAGGCGGGCCGTGGCTGCAATTTTACAAGGTTGCCTAATTGCTATCTTTGATTCCTTGCAGCCCGGCGTTACTCGCCATCTTACCTTGAGAAGAGCATGTGTCCTATGCTCTATTATTTTTTTCAGAGTACCTGCAGAACGTATTTCATCCTCTTGGGTTGTTAGAGGATGTAAGGATCCTTTCCTGGCAAGTTCATCTGCTATTTCGTTCCCCTTGATGCCACTATGTCCTTTGATCCAGCAGAGTTCTAGCTTGTTATATTTAGCTAGCTCCTCCAGGCTGTTTAGACATGAATATAGCTCTTTCGACACAAATGCGTTGGCATTTAGTGAATTTCGAGCTGCTTTGCTGTCGGTGAGTATTTGGATATGTTTATCCTTAATATTCCGTTCAGCTAAAATTTGAATACATTTTGTATTCCTATTAATTCAGCTTGGAGACTGACGTGAGTCTTCCAAGTGGTGCACTTATTTTGAGATAGAGTTCTGGTTAAATTATTCCATATCCAGCTCTCTTGTTGGTTTTGGATCCATCAGTATACATGGTTATGTTGGCGCCTTGTGGGATACCATCCAGTGTGATGATGGTCTGAAAATGTTTGACAAAACTGTATTTGGGTAGAATTCTGTCGCACCTACCTTCTATGAGGGTGTCTAGTTTGATAGCTTCACTCAGTATGCTCCAATGTCCAATGATTCTACCTTTATCATGCCACATGTTGAGTGAAGATAGCCTTACTGTTATTATATTACCGTTTTTACTGCCTAATAAGAAGGTCGTGTGGTTGTAGACATCAGTGCTTCACGAGCTGCTGTGGACGTTGTTCTCATAGCGCCGGTGATGGTAAGACACACCATCCGCTGGATGTGTGATAGCTTTGAGATTGTTGTAACTTGTTTGGTTTTCGACCACCAGATTATTGCACCATATGGGATAGATGGTCTTATGATCGCGGTATTTATTCATTTTGTGATCTTGGGAGACAGGGCCCATGTTTTACCAACCGCCCTGCGGCATTACCAAAATGAGATGCAGGCTTTTTCCAGCTTGGGTGTTATATGCTCAATCCAGTTCTGTTTTGTATCCATGATTAATCTTAGATATTTTACTTTATCTGTGAGTGTCATTAAAGAGAGTTGACATGTTAATGAGCTCGAGTTTTCCCTTCCTCGTAAACAATATCAGCTCTATACTTTTTGGGTTAACTATTCGCGAATGGCTTTCGCACCAGTTCTCAACAATCTTTAGGGCACTCTGCATGAGATTGCAGAGTACACCTTCAAAACTGCCATTTATAATGATCACTAGTCGCTGGCATAGCCAACGGCATAGTATCCTGAGTTGTTTAATTCCAGGAGGAGGCTATCAACTACAACGTCCCATAAAACGGGTGGGGGACTCCACCTTGAGGACAGCCTCTTCCTGCAACTTTTTTTTGATGTTACGTCATCTAGTGTTACTTGGATTGTTCTTAGACCAAGCATATTTTTTATCCAGCCCCTCATATTGGGGTAAATCCCGTGAGATGTTAGATTATCAATACTCTTAAATATCAATGACGGTGGCAAGCAACGAACTTTTATGCTCCAGTGTTTCCTCTATCTTAGAAGTCACGAGATGTAGGGCTGATTCCGTTGAGTGTCCTGGTTGGTAAGCATGTTGTTTCGGATATATGGGGTACGTTCTCAGCGGCCCGTCCCTGATTTCACGATCCTAGAGCCTCTCCAACGTCTTCAATAGAAATGAGGTTAGGCTGATGGGCCTGAATCTACCATGTATTGGGTATGTACCTAAAAGCAATGCAACCTTTAATATATATATATATATATATATATATATATATATATATATATATACCAATGTTTTTATAACGTAGGTTAACCCCCATGTAGCAGTGCTGGGAATATTCCATCTAGTCCTGGGGACTTGAAAGATAAAAAGCTAGATATTGCCCATTCTATTTTAGTTATACTTATCATTTAGTCAGCTAGCAGCCTGTCTCTTATACTCTCGTGGTTGTCCTGCAGCTAGAGCTCGAATTTCTGCTTCGTCACTAGTTAGGCGAATTTGGCGACGGCGTCCCAGTTTACCTCCGTCTCCAGTATCAGTTTACCAATTTGTCCTGTCGTCGGGTCCTCCTCTCTCAGCATCTGCCACAGGGTGACGTGTTCTCTGTGTCATCTGGCATAGTTGTGCAGTGTGTGCTGGATCGTCCGTCTGGTTGCACTTGCGGCTCTTGGCCGCTTTGCTTATGTGGAATAGGTATAACTGGAAGGCGCCGTGTCCCGTGAGAAACTGCGTCAACAAGTGGTCTATCTGCCCGCGGCTCCTATGCGCCAGTAGCTCTACTTGGGGGAAACATTGTTCCGTCCACGTCGCGTTATTTAATGTGTCGCATCTGTCTTGTTCATCTCTGGGTCTTGATCTCCTCCTGCGCTGGTTCTGTTGCTATCCCTTCCTTGATTCTTCGGTAAGTGAGAATTCTGGCCAAGGCAGCCTCGGTTTTTGTTGCCGTGCTGGTAACTTGGAGCACGTGAGCCGTATGGTTTCGGTTTGACTCCAGAATTATGCCAAGGTACTTCAGTTGCCTTGTGATCTTGATACTTCCCCTAGCATACGGACCTCGGTGACGACCTGTACGCCTGTTTTCTTGGACGAGAGGAAAGGAAGGCCAGTCCATTGTCCATCCAGACCACCATCGTCAAGCCGTCGATATTGTATTGTTCGTCTGGAAAGTTTTCAGTATCTTCAAAAGTTTATTTTATTCCATCTCTTTTCTGTTACAAACGGAAATATGAATTGCCCACAGGATGTAATGGTGTGATCCACATGTGACGCCTCTAAAGGCTCTTACATCGTTGTATAATAGTTGTAGCTGTGTGTTTTGTTTTGTTTACCTTGTTTCCCGTTTGTTTCTCAAAGTTGCTGATTTTGGCATATTTTATTCAGTCATTCTGCCATGTATTGATTTATCGATCACCACTAGAAGGGCTCTCTACTCTATATCTCGTTAAATAGAGACAAGAGTTGAGATTTAAAATGACCCGGTAAATATTGACTAGACCAGTCTGTCCTCCAGGGCACGAATTCTTTTTCTTCTCTTTCAGACAGAGATCCAATACGTTCATCGAAAACTCTCCGATATAGGTCAGGTCCCCCAATCGTATTCGATCTGGCGGGGTCCACGGCAGTTGGGAAGAGGGTGGTGCCAATTATTAAGGGTAGTGCATACGTCACTCGGCAAGATGGTATTCTTCGTATGGGAACCGAATGATATCTTAAACCTTTTCAATCTCCTCCAAACCTCATTAACATCAGCGTCTAAGGCAGCTACAGAAGGCTCCAAAAGATCTCCGTCAGAATTACGTCAACAATAATTTTTGCCTGTAAGTAATTCTCATCTGTATATTGGAGCTTCAGACTACGGAAGGCCGTCTTTCTCCTGTTATTTTAACTCCATCACTATTTATCTTACGAAGGAGGACCCTACGTGACCTACTCGGGGCCGATTGGTCCACTCCCAACCACATAGCACGCTCCTGACCTGCCCTAGATGATATCTCCAAAGAATATTTCTTAAATACCTGCCATACTCGTCCCAATTAGCTCTTTTGTAATTTAGAGAGGATATTGCCCCAGAATAATGAGAGGTCTGAATAGCAATATCGGTGATAACCGGGAAATGACCACTGCAGCACTCTCCACAACGTCCGAGAAAAGTCAATATATCAGCGCATAGAAATAAATTAACAGAGTTTGCAGCCCCACTGAAATTGAAAGATCTAGTAGGCATCATCACGGTCCTCCCTGACGCCAGAAATACTGATGATGCGATTGTTGTAGCATCAGCCAAGTGTCCGATAAAGTATTAACTAAAGGTCGTATCTGTCTTTTAAGAAATACAAGTTTATCTAAATTACGCCTATAGCTCGGGATTTTACTCTTAGGTTAATAGGGATGCCTATTATCAAATATTAAAAAAGGGAAGTAAAGGGTGGGAACAAAAGTAATAAAATAAGAAAGGTAAAGAAATAGAAATAGATAATAATAATAATAAAATGTTAGAATATAGTGAAAGGTCAATAGTAAATACTGGCATAGGTACACCACTAGCGAACAACTGACGACCATTAATGTATTTGGTCAGGGAATTGTGTTGGTTCAATTTTCTTTAAGTTGATTTAACTTTCTCAACTATACCGGGTCAAGAAGTGACGACATTTTCTCCTCGAGATGCCTGACTAAATATAAAATACATAAATATCCTCCTCTTCTGAACCACCTATATTAGATGGGTGATTAAAAATTGGGCCTGCTGGGCCAAGTTGACTATTGTTAAATTTATTGAAAGAGGATATAATATGTTTCCCGGATGTTTTAACCTCAGAATTGATTTGGTACATGCAATATGTTTATCGGAACAGTTTTTTTTATCTATATGTAATAGATGAGAACTAGAATTAAGGGACTACATAGATTGGAGAAGCAGCATAATTAAGGACAGGGAATTCATTAGGGATGAAAGTCTTGGGACAGCAAGCCCAGATAGATTATGTCGGTAATAGGGGAACTATTTCTAGGCACTCCTAGTGCCGCGTCTGGAAAGTGATCTTATCTATAGCACTCCCAAGAAGTTTTTCCTTAGAACCGCAACGTTCCAAAAACCCACCCTGCTTCTCTTTGCCTCATCCATCCACCCCATACTTTTGTCTAGACAACTTCACCTCTTCAGTTCTTTTTTGTCAAGCAGTTGGGCTGCCGGACCTCAGCTCGCCAGCATCTTCCAGCTTCCGGTACCCCACCTAAAATGTGTGTACTTTCATTGATCAAGCCATCAATATTGTATTGTTCGTCTGGAAATTTTTCTGTATCTTCAGTAGTTTATTTTGTTCCATCTCGTTTCTGTTACAAACGGCAATATGAATTGCCCACACGATGTAATAGTCTGATCCACATGCGACGCCTCTAAAGGCTCTTACATCGTTGTACAATAGTTGTAGCTGTGTGTTTTGTTTTACCATGTTTCGTGTGTACTAAATCCAGGTAATAGTATGAATATCATTATGCCTGTAGGAACCGTTTGTTATTCAAAGTTGCTGGTTATGACATATTTCAATCAACATTTCTGCCATGTCGTTTTGAGTTATCTCTCTGCACAGTTCTACAAATGTTATCATTTTCCATATGCCCATTATTTAGTATTAGTAATAATCTAGACTTTCCTATTTTCGAGAATTTCTTGCTGAATATTCCAAAGAAATCGTCTTTTGTTGTTAAAAGTGTCAGATATTGCGTATACTCCGAGGATGGTCACTGGATTCTGATGTATGTTTAGATTTATCCTGATGATGCTTTTTTACATCATCAAAATTGCATGTTCATCACTGCTTGTTCTTCTTCTTGGGATTTGTGGGTTCCCATTTCAGACTATTAATATTTAGGGAAGTTATTGCTCTTTATTTATTTTATTATATTTGGATTAATATATTTTTAATTTAAAATTATATTACTTCTCTATATTTTACTATAAGTTTGTTTGATATGGAGCATTTTTGATGATAATAAAATCAAATACAGACGCCCCATTATATATATATATATATATATATATATATATATATATATATTATTTCCTTACCTCATTCAATTGATTTGTTATTACCTAAATCGTTTTCTGCCAACTAAAATGGAAGGAAGAAAATTATTTAATGTTCCTGCCCCGCTTCTGGCGCTACAGCATATCCAATGCTTGTATAAATTAAGGCTGTTACTATTACTATCTTTTACTTCTGTTACTATAACCACATCATATATTTATAACTGTCGAATTCTTAAACACTGCTCTGTATGTGCCTTTTTACTCTCTGGGGAAAGCGGGTAATGTCAAATAAAATACATTTCAATAATTGTTTTTATGGTCACAAGAAAATCAAATGAACAATTACGTGAATATATGTATTTTATAAAAAAAATAATTATAATGATTATCATATTTGTGTATATACAAATAATTTATATTTACTTTAAAAATTAGTACTGGAAGAATTAATAATTTTTTCCGAATATAACTTGAATTATTAAGTACAGCTGACTCGAGCCAAGATCGTCAATGCAGGTCCTAATGGTCGCATGCTAGGCGCCTAGCACCTGCATTGAGGATATTATTACTTTGCTCGATCACCTATATATTCAGAGAGATTCAAAAGGATTAGCGATGGAGAACCTACGGCACATGTGTCTTCTATGGCATGCTTTAAGTGAAATTAAATCAGTCCTCTAATTTACATAATATTATTTATTAATCATCATCTAGATGTACAACGTCTTCGCGTTTGCAGTGCTAACCCACTGATGGCACTGGTCAACCTTTGCCCATTTTGTTTAGTGCTTAAAGTGACAAGACTTGTAGATAGTAGTAGTAGATAGATGGTACTAACACCAATTTACCCCATGTATGGCAGTAGCAATGGTGCATGGGCGTTAGATTGCTTGGGAGTGCATTAGAATGGTATTATAATATCATTGCCAACTGACAGCTTCGCTCTCATATGAGAGCGAAGCTGTCATTGATGCAGTTGGCAATGATAATATTAACATAAAGCTTCAAAATAGCAGTAATCTGTAATTCTTGGTTTTCATGGTGTCACTGACATTGGCATTAAACTTCCAAGACTTCTAATTACGTCCTTTGGTAATGTGTATCACACCTCTACACGTAATGGCCGTTTTATTAGTACTTATTGCATAAATTTACAGTCAGCCATCGGTAGGTCAGCGCCAGAAATGCCATGCGTTGAACATCTAGGTGAATAATCAGTTATAATATGAATTAATCGAAAATTTTACAAACTGTCATTTATAAAATGAGACAAGTGATAACCACATAACTATTAACTATAAATAACATCATCAATCGCTGCAATACATCGATTTCTTCGTAATACATCCAGTCAGACATCCTAAGCAAATTTTGTGTAGCCATATAAGCATATTTCATGTCGAATATTATAAAAGAGACTACGTTTACTTACATTAAATTTCAGTACATATTAATTACAATTAAGCGTGTTGCCATTTAGTTTTAAAGGGGCGCTGTGATATTTATTAGTATAATAGTAATAGTATAAAGTAGTATAATATAAAACTAAAAACACAAACTTCAATTGAATGAGTCCAGGGGAGGAGGTGGATTATTAAGCGGTCGCTATGAATATAGCGATCAATAATAATGAATGTCATTATTGGGAATGGTGTCTAGTTGTGATCCTTCTTCGTCAAAGAAGCTACATATTGATAAAACTGAAAGCTTGGCAGTAGCTATAGTTTGACATTAATTTTTGAGTTGATTCTATTAGTTCAGCGCTATGCAATGTATACGCATTATAGGGCATGATAATAACGATTGGTGCACCCCCGGGGTGTGATACTTGACACCACTCGTTCCTAACGTATACGCTTATCTGTTAAAATACCCCGCAAAATACGGGAAATTCATGATTTTCGTTCTTAAAATGACGGAATTTCGTGTTACCAGCCTTAAAAAACACCGAAAATACCGCAATTTCATTAATCATCGTGAATTATTCATATTTTGAGAACGAGTGGTGTCAGGAATCGCACTTCAGGCGATCCCAAAATTGGTTCACAAACTGAAATCTATTGACATATAGAACATACCCTCCGTAACAAAATAATCTATAATACGTAATGTAAAGTAGACAACTACTTTTTATTTTTATAACAAACAACGCCCTTTTTCGCATTCGGTCCACCATGCGCACTAGCCTTAAAATCCTTAATAACTTTATTATCACAAGCAGTTTTCTTAAATTCAGGCGCTGCAAGGTTCATTATACGGAACCGAATCTCCAAATCGTTTTCTTCAGTCAAATATAGCCTCATTTGTTTGAACGACATACAAATGCAGTTCTCCGCTTCGAACAGCTCGTCGACATCCTCAGTATCGCCTGCACAAATGCCTGTGATTTTAAACTTTCGCGGGCCTTTGTTGATTTCAAACTCGTAGGTGTAGTTGTGCGCCTCGCGTGTCGGACCAATAAATTGAAACACCCAGTACGCCATTTGTTTAGCTTTGTCCACCTTGTGCTTGTAGTAGAAGAGCTGTTTGGCGTCCAGAAAAGTCAGTATATGTGTGTCGGTGAAATTATCGAATCGTTGATTGGCGAGCAAGGTTTTGTTGCAAGTGGTGAGTCGGGCTTGATTCGGGTGGTCTTCTTTGTAGTGCTCTAGGAGGTTTTTGTAGCCGCCAATCCAGTTGCAAGGCCAGTCGCTAAATTGAGCGCCGTGGCAGGTGTGTTGGCGGAACTTACAATCGAATTTATGGTCTTTTAGTTGTTTTACGTTGAGGCTGTAAGTGCAGCCGTTATTTTCGCACGCTACTTTTACTTTTTCTTGTATGCCCTCTACTAGAGCTTCTAAATCGTAACTGCGACTTTCGGTCATCGGCTTGAAACATTTCGGGCAGGTTTTGATCACTTTACAGCACTGCTCGCAGAGACTATGGCCGGTTTGACACAGGTAAATTCTGCCAGTGTAGCGGCGGATGCAAACGGGGCATTCTATCAGACGTGCGTCCATTCTGAAAGAAAGAAAATGGTAGTATTTTTATCAGACGAATATAACAATTCATTTATTTAACGTTTCGGCTAAAGGGTCTCGTTTCCCTGATTATTTTTTTGCCGAGAATCAGAAAATTTGAAATTAAAATTCCTAGGTAAACCTGAATATAAAACTTTGTGTTACTAGCACAGCGGCTAGATGTTTTCTTGCATTTTATTTAAATAGAATGATTTTTATGAATATGTTACAAATATTTTATTAGTCATTAAAAAAACATACTTCGTTGTTGGCCCATACTATTTGCATTTGTATTTGTCGAGAATCTTTGTAAATCGAAACTACAGTCACGAATATTATATTTTAATAAAGTAATTTAAAAAGTTAATATACACACTAACATATTCGTTTCTACCATTTATTGTGTACCAGGCTATAGAAGCCGAACTAGAAAAAACAATCTTTATTGGGTTATCTATTTAAGTACAATTTACTTTAATATATTACAATATACAATGTATATAAGCTTTCGCGTCATACACATAGTGATGTTATCACAAATAAATTATGATCATTGTTTATTAATTGTGTCTTTCAGCTGTATATATCTTTTCTGTTAGGGGGGGTTGAGATTTATAATTTATCCTGTTGTAATATTCGTTGTTAGAATTATTATCTAGTAGGTTGTTGGGGTGTCTGATTTTAGTTTATAAATCGTAAACGTATTCATTTTGATGTGCCTATGCAACTTTTCTGGCGAGAGTGTTGCTATAATATGTCCATAGTCATCACCATATTTTTTTTTCGGCGACAAACTTGTATATCATTATTATTATTTTTGATCAAGACGCGCAATCGATATGAGAGAGAATGTTCAAAAAGAGTGTCCATAATTTTAGGAGGTGGTATATGGACCATTTTCAATAAAAAAGTTCATATACACATGTGTCCAATTATTAAGGGTTACAGAGATATATCTGTTGTAATTTTACTCATAAAAAGATAAATATAAGGTGATAAACCAACGCAATAAGCTTGCTTATTGATTGTATTTGTAATTATTTAAATCATATAAAAAATGACGAAAATAGTTGATAAAGTTGATTTTTAGAGATCCCACCAGCGAGTTCAATGCACCTTTGGTCATTTGCCAATACTACGTATAGTTTGAATTAGCTCTTTTCGTTAGACTTTAAAAATCTAACGGTCTATACTTTCTTTGAAGTAAATGTCCCTTTTACTTCAGTATGACATACATTGCAACAAAACCAACTTCATCCATTCTACTACCATCAGGTTCAATCATTATAGCCCCAAGATTACCCAGCGATTTAGGTTTTCCGATTACGAAAAAATGTAAATTTTAGAACACGTGTTTTTCTGACCGACGAAGCTTCATTTAATGATCAACCTTATTTAAGTTTGTTGCAAGGTACCCTACCCGAGTTATTATAAGATGTAACTTGAAATATTAGGCAAAACACACGATGGTGCACCACCTAACCTTCAACGTCAGGTGCAGGATATCTAAACTATATGTATCCGGCCGTAAGGGGCTAGTTTTATGGGCTCCGCAATCTAAAACATAAATCCTCTAGATTTTTACTTGTAGGGTCACATGAAATTCATGGTAAACTATGAATATGATATAAGTAAAAATCCACAGAAGTTGATACGGTTGACGACTTGAGGAAGAGGCTTTACAACGCCGGGGAGATAATTCGTCAACATGATGGTTTGTTAAAACCCATGTTTCGCACCCATATGTTAAAATTGGGCTATATATGACCTTTCAGATATTCATCTTGGTTTTCCTAGTCACTTCCTTTTCCCTATAAATGTGTGTGTTCATTGCATAATGGCATTATTATCGCTTCTGATGTTTGTGTCTATCTCCATGGTTCCATTTCTCTCTTAAGTAAATTCCAAGTATTGAAAATTATTAAATGAGTTAACCTGGTCTATGATAGTGGAAGTTCACTTGGTTAGACACTATTAAGATTTTGGTTTTCTCTATCTTAGTTTCATCCCACTTTATTTCCAAATCGTTGAGTTCCACTGAAAAGCTAGACCACTTACAGCTACTAATGCATTGTTACCAACAAATGCTCTTTCAAAAATGTGTACATGTCGTAAGTTCCTATACCCTACATACATATTGGTTGTCGAGATAGATTTTAATATCAATTTAATAATAATATTTATATATTTTTAATATTTCATTCATAAATTATTATGAATACTAATGAGCTTAAACCTCCTCCCTGTCGTAGTAATTCCTTCGTCTCCAATATATCTCTTCTCATGTTTATGCTACTTACATAGTTTGTACTTTTTAAATATAATATATACTTTTCATTGCGTTTATTTCTGTTGCTCTGATCTCCCTGTTGCTTAATATATCCGGGCACCATGTCGAACGCTTTCTCCAGATTAATGAATGCAGAATATATTACTTTATTTTGAACGATGGTATGGTGCATTATACGTTTGAGGCCTTTTGTGCTTCATCCTAGTTCTTCTAGTGTGCTCTCTATCATTGCTCTTATGAATATGAATTTGAATTATGAATTAAATTTAATTCGTATACCTTTAGTGCTATGCATATTAATATTATTACCTATAGTTACTACAAACATTTCTATCCCCCTTTATAAATTGGAAGGAGTCCTACTTGCCAGTCTACTGGTATTTCCTCGTCCCTTATTCTATAGAATATTTCTACTAATATTTGTTTTTTTGTCACCTATTGTACTTTGGCACTGATATTATCCTGCCCTGGCGCTTTGCCAGTTTTGTGCCATGTTATTGCTTCTATCAATTCCTCTCATTTTATCTTATCGTCATCCGATATTATTTGCTCTGCTTGATTTTCTCTGCAGATGTTAACTGTGGTTTGTAATTATTCTTCGAAGTTAATACTTGGAAATAATTTTCCAACTGATCATTACCTCTTTTTCTTCAGTTAATATATATACTTCTTAGCTCTTGATAGTAGCTATCTCAATTCTGCTCCCTTTCCGGAATGGAATATGGTTATAGAATAGCTTCTGATTTCCATTTATTTGCTTTTCAAGCTTCTCTCCAAATTCTTTCCAACTCTGACTCTTTGCCCTCAGCATCTTTTATACTACTACTTTACTATAACTAGTTGTATTTGTAGGTAGTTGCATCAGCACTTTTTCTGTTATTTTTTATCTGCTTTTGCTTTGCCCCATACTATAACTAGTTGTATTTGTAGGTAGTTACGTCAGCACTTTTTCTGTTTTCTGTTTTTTATCTGTTTTTTTACTTCTTCTATCGACCAGGCTGTTTGCTTCTTGTTCTTACTACCTTTACGACCTTGACGAGAGGAAGAGATGACGAAGACGTACTAAACGAAAATGGGAAGAAAATGCTAGATTACTATAGAATGAACTACCTAGCAATAAAGAACACGCTATTCAAACACAAGAACATACACAAATACACAAGGGAAATGGTAAGCAGGAACGAAACATCTATAATAGATTACGTTTTAATAGAACAAGGAAAAATGAGCAAATTAATAGATACAAGGGTAAAGAGAAGCTACGAAATTGGAAGTGACTACTATCTAGTTGTGACGAATATTAAGGAAGACTACCAAGACATGACAGCAGGATACAGCGACCAAATATAGCAATAAACTATAACAAGATAAAATCATACAAACTTAGAGAAAAAGAAACAGCAATACAGTATATGGAGAAAATGGAGACGAAGATAGAAGTCATCAATGATAGAGAAGAAGTAGAGGAAATGTGGAATAACCTAAAGGAAAATATGCTTGAGACAGCAAAAGAGACATATGGTACGAAGAAAAGCACAAACAAGAAACAACAGATGGGTGGTCGGAGGACATACGAGAGAAAACAAAACAAAAGAAAAAAGCATGGCAAAGATACCTAAACGACAAAAATTGCGAAAACTACAAAAAATACAAAGACAAGAGAAAAATAGTAAAATACAAGGTTAGAATAGCAAAAACAAACCAGGGAATGGGAAAAGTTCAGGAAAACAATGGAAAAAAACGCAAGGGAAAACCAAAAGCTACTTTATAAAACCCTGAAAGATGCATGAAAGAAAAAGGACAATAATTGAGATACATACAAGACAAACAAAGAAGAATGCTGAAGGAAAATGAAGAAGTATTAGAAAGATGGAAAGAATATTTTGAAGAATTACTAACCTCAAATAACGACAAAGAACAAAAGACAAGAATTAGAGACAAGAAAAACACAGAAACTGATACAGAGAGTATCAAGGAACAAGAACTACAAAAAATAATTACGGAATTAGAAATAGAAAAGGCACTAGGACAAGATTAGATTACAGCGAAAATGATCAAGCACCTGGGCCCGGTAGATAAAGAAAAACTACGGAAACTTCTGAACAACATATGGAGCACAAATATCATACCAAAAGACTGGCAAACAGCACTAATCGTACTGATACACCAGAAAAGGGATAAGACGAAATGCCCAAATTATAAAGGCATAACACTAAAACGTATAGGGATGAAAATATTAGAAAGGACAATTAACAAGAGAATAATAGCAAGAATAGAACAGACACTAGAAGAATCGCAATGCGGTTTTAGGAACGAAAGATCCACACAGGACAACATCTTCAATATAAACCAAATCACAGGAAAAAGAACCACACATAATAAAAACACATATTCAGGATTCATACACCTAGAAAAAGCAGTCGACATCATCCCAAAAAATAAATTATGGAAAATCCTGGAAGAGAGAGGTGTAGAGAGAGATTATCGAATTAATACAAAACATATATAACAACAACACCCATGCAATAATACACAAGGGACAGACATTAAGAAAATTTAAGACAACCACTGGACTAAGACAAGGAGACGGGCTTAGTCCTACGTTATTTATCATAAACATGGACGAAATAATGAAGAGCATGAAACCAGAAATCAAAAAAGCAAATATAGGTTAGAAAACCATGCAAGTGGTAAAAATATCGGAAGGAGCATTTGCTGATGATGTTGTAGTGACAGCAGAAAATGAAGCTAATCTACAGCACAACCTGAGTGTAATGGAATAGGCATCTAGAAAAGTATAATATGAAAATGAATTATAACAAAACAAAAGTGATGATAATGGGAAACCGGAAAGAACAAATACATATAAAGATAGAAAAACACAAAATAGAGCAAGTAGAACAATGCAAATACCTAGGAGTAGCACTGACAGAAGACGGAAAATGGAAGGTGAACTTAGTAACAGAATAAACAACACAGTATACGCATTGAGCAATATACTGATTAAGAAAAAAGAGAACAGCAGAAGGACAAAAATAAATATTTACAAAAGCATATATAGACCTATACTGACATATGGGAGTGAGACGTGGAAAGTAACGAAGAGGGACAAAAGTAGAATACAAGCAATGGAAATGCAATACATGAGAGTAGTAAAACAAGTTACGAGAAGAGACAGAATAAGAAGAAATAATGACATCTGAGAAGAATTGGGAATTGAAGCTATAGAAAAGTATATACAAAAGAAACAACTAAACTGGTGGGGACATTTAATTAGGATGGACAAAAAGAATCAAACAAAACAGGAGCACTGGAAATAAAAGAAGAGGTAGACCAAGAAAAGAGTGGGACAACATAATAGAGGAAATAATAATCAAGAAAGGACAGACAATTAAACAAGCAAGAGAACTGGCGAAGAACAGAAAATAGTGGAAAGAATTTACAAATGCATAAACAGCAACAATGTTTTCTTATCTGTTACATCGTCACATATATATGTCTTACTTTCTTTTAGTTTGTATGTATCTTGCATTATCGGCTTCTTCTTCTATCCTTCTTCTATTTACTTTTCCTCTTTGTTTTTTTGTAAGAATCCGCAATATTTATTTGACTTGCAGTTCCTTATTTATAAATTCTTCCATGGTAGTGGTAATGTTACTATCGTCCACCCGTGCCCCTTTTATTACTACTTTTCACTTCTCCTCCTGTCGCTCGGCTATCTCTACCTAGTTCTATTCTTGTATTTTATTGTGCTGCTTTCCAGTCTTCCTCCTTTCTTGTCATTTCCTTGCTCTTATCATTCTCATATCTTGTTTATCTCTTCCCTTACAGAAAATAGTAAGTTACATTTCAATTTTAAAGAATAATAATAAATAAGAAATTAATTAGGCGCCAGCTAAAAGCCATATGCCACAAAATCCTGTTGGAACAGATAGACATATATATATATATATATATATATATATATATATATATATATATATATATATATATAGTGCAAACCCGGGATTCAAACTTTCGTTGCATATGGAACATAATCGTAAATTAAGATTTTAACTTTTTCCTAGTATATTCAATTAACATTTTTAATTTCAAATATACTAATGGTCTATAGAAATCGCCCACTTTAATATAACAATAAAAATAATAATAGGATTGAGTTTTATTGTTCCTAACATTGGAAACTGAAAATTAAACTGATTAATGCATTTTTAGAGATACTATTTTTAAAATACACAGATTCTATTAAATGAAAACAAATGTATTAATAAATCTGTACCTATATCAAATGAGTATATCTACTTATCAGTTTAAAAAAATTATAATCACCTCTCACTGCATTACGAACAATTCACATGGTACTAATATGGCTTATAGCAGCCCTAGGCTTATAAAATAAAGCGAAAGTGTGGTAGCACTTTACCTAGAAATTGTCTTTTTGAAATTAAAATATTATTTATTATTTACCGGTCAAATTGCCGGGGGCTAGTATACCAAGAATTCATCTATAATTGATTGCAGCCCTAAATGTTTGAACTAGCGGGAAAATATCATAGCATTTCAGCAAGAAATAGGCATGTGAAATAGTACATTATACATAAACTCCCCCGTTGTTAATACCTCATAATAAAAATAAAGCGAATAAAAAGTTAAACTCAGTTTATGGTTTGTAGTTATTAATAGCGAAACGCGCATAAATAATATACTTATACATAGTATTTTTAGTACATACATATAATTTAGAGAGAGAAAGAATCAATCAATTTATTATTGCTATCAGCAAAGGCCTTTCTGTCTTTAATGTGGTATCATAATATAGCTTGTATTTTGTTTATTTTATTTATTATTTATCTTGGATATGGGCTTTGCTTG
This sequence comes from Lordithon lunulatus, assembly GCA_963942505.1. Taxonomy (NCBI): domain Eukaryota; kingdom Metazoa; phylum Arthropoda; class Insecta; order Coleoptera; family Staphylinidae; genus Lordithon; species Lordithon lunulatus. Next base: position 39,700,016 of record OZ012673.1, read on the forward strand.
ATATATTTTAATCATCGAAACAGTACAACCCAAACCGTATATCAAGAAATGAACATAATTATTATAATAATATGTCACAAATATAATTCATATATTATATTAAGATTGTACAGATGACAAAGTGAATAACCAAATTTTAGAATACAATTTTTTTGATATATATATATATATATATATATATATATATATATATATATATATACTATTTCAGATTAAAATTGTTTGTTATGTATATTGATAAAACAAGTGTTTATTTCCAGGAAATTCAACAAACTACACCCACACATACACACACAATCTATTGATAGCACTTACCTACAAGATAATTCGCGAAAGCAAGTTTTAAGGTGTTACAGTCGGATGTGAGTGGATACAGAAGTTGGTTTTCAGAGTTAAACCACTTTTAATATTTATCAACAAACTGCGACTAATAATAGACGGCAGGCTTCCTGACTGGCTCAATAACAATCGGTTTGCTTGTGCGCCGCTTATCGCGAAATGCATGCGCAATGCTACAAACTGCACCGTCAGCAGTAAAAATAAGAAAGCATATATCGTATAATTTTGATCTAACTTTATCATTAAAATCATAGCCGAATTTATCAAATTTTGATTTGTTCGCTATAATGGCCGTAACAATATTATATATATTTTATATATTATTATATATCAGGGGTGGCCAAAGCATTGACCGAGGTCGATCGGTCGACCGTATAGCTATTCCTAGTCGAAGGCCTCCCGCCCATTAATAATAAGAAAATAATATAACATATTGTTTTATTTATAAACTAATTGGTTTGTGAGAAGATATCTTTATTTTCTCTTATACAAATTACTTGATATTGAATATATTATATGTATTATTTATGTTTTTTTTTTAATTTAAACTTATTGTTGGCTTTAAATTACTACTTTTCTTATGATCACTTAATAGATATAATACGTTGTTGGTAGACGGTCGCCTAGTTAAAAAACAAGTCGTAGTCGCAGTTGGAGTATTGCGCATGCATTTCGCCCCAAGTGATGAAAAGTTTGGCCACCCCTGTTATATATATTTAAATACTAAAATCAACAATGTATATGCCAATACTTCTGAAGGTGAATTTAACTTTATATGTTTGACGGAAACATGGCTATCATCTACAGTATCTAATACTGAACTCTTTCAAAGTACGTACAATATTTATAGGAGTGATAGAGACTTTAATAATACAGGTGGTTCGCGCGGTGGAGGTGTTCTACTAGCAGTGCATAATGACATTAAATTCGAACTGTTTGATGGCTCTTTATTCAGTAGTACGCCCAATATAGACATAGTTGGTGGTAAATGATTCCTAGGCGTTAGAATGATTTATATATTTGTAGTGTACGTACCACCATTTGTAAACCCGGCTACATTAGGTACTTTTCTGGATAACTTTGATCAAATTACAATGAAAACTAATAACATATTAATAATTGGTGACTTTAATGTAACTCGTTATAGCTTGAATGATTATAATAACACATCAGTGAGACTGATGAGAGATTTTCAGTTATTCCACGGTCTAGACCAATATACATATACCATAGAAAATATAAATGGTAGGCTGTTAGATTTAACGTTAGCTAACTTTAAATGTAATGTTTATCGTGATACGTCTCCTGTCGTCGAAGAAGATCTTCATCATCCAGCTATTAATATTCAATTTAGTATGAAACTTCATTCGCGTAGGAGACTATCCCATATTAATAGCACCAAAGCCTATAATTTTCGCAAGTTTTCAGGAAGTGGATTGGGAATTTCTAAACAATTTCACTGATATTGACTCAGCATGTGAAGAATTTTACAAAGTTTTATATCAAACTATAGACAACCATGTGCCACAATACAAATCCAAAATTAAATGTAAATTCTCTGAAGTTGTATAGGAGATATGGATACAGTGCTGCCTATCATAATTATAAGCACTTAAGAGCTGAAACTAAAAAACAAATAAAACAGTCTTATGACGAGTATTTGATTAAAATTCAAGAAGATATGAGCGGCAACCCTAAGAAATGTTGGAATTTTGTTCAAAGTAAACGTAAAGCTGATGGTATTCCAAATGAGCTGCATGACGAAACAAACGTTTTTAAAACTTCTGAGAGTATTGCGCAGGCGTTCAACAACTATTTATCCAGTGTTTATTCTCAATCACAGATAATGGATTCTAATGATAAGATCACTACAAATACTCATTCACACATAAATGTTGAGGCGTTATCAATCGCTGAGGTTGAGAAAGCTTTGAAACGCTTCCCAAACAAGGACACAGCTGGAAATGACCGCATCCCGAGTTAGTTGGTTGGAGATTGTGCTCCGTTATTTGCATACCCCATGTTCATACTTTTTAATTTAAGTTTAAATACATCTAGATTTCCTAAGGTATGGAAAATAGCAAAAGTCTGTCCTATACTTAAATCAGGTGACTGCAGTAACATCCAAAATTACAGGCCGATATCTATATTGAACAATTTCTCAAAGGCATTCGAGAGAATAATACATTCTCATATATATCGAGCCTGCACAAACTTATTTTCGGAACATCAGCATGGTTTTATCTCGGGCAGGTCAACAGTAACGAATTTAGCCACCTTTAGTGAATATACAATTAATGTTTTAGAATGCGATGGGCAAGTCGATGTTATTTATACGGATTTTGCCAAAGCTTTTGACCGTCTGAATCATAGTGTGCTGCTGCATAAACTATCCCGCCTGGGGCTTGGAAACAAACTATCGGAACTTATAAGCTCGTATCTTAACACCAGACACCAATACGTGAGCTTTAAAGGTTATGGTTCAGATGTTTGCGTTGTTACCTCAGGTGTGCCCCAGGGGTCAAATCTCGGTCCATTGTTATTCACTTTATTCATAAATGACTTGCCAGGATTATTAAACACAGAAAAATTACTTTATGCCGATGATCTTAAGTTGTTTACAACAATTCAAAATGATTCCGACTGCTCGAGATTACAAGGAAACATTGACCTAGTAAATAGCTGGTGTAAATCGAATGAACTACATCTTAACACATCAAAATGCTTTGTTATGACTTACACTAAAAATAAGCATGCACTGTCGTACTTATATACCATCGAAAAGGAACCGCTATCAAGAGTCACTACTATTAAGGACCTTGGTGTAACCTTTGACCAAAAATTTTCTTTTAATCAGCATATCTGCAATGTGGTGTCTTCTTCCCTCAAAATGATAGGATTTCTGCGACGAAATTGTGGCACATTCGATAATGTAGTAGCACTTACATTGCTATTCGTTTCGTTTGTGAGATCAAAGTTAGAATATGCCGTCCTTATTTGGTATCCCGGCTTTGATCAACAAATACTCAACATTGATAATGTGCAACGAAAATATGCAAAATTCTTTTATTTTAAGTCTACAGGGATCTATCCTGCACAGGGGTTTGACAATAACCTATTACTAAGGGAAGTAGGTCTTACTTCCCTCCAGGAGAGAAGGTGTCAAATAAGTATACATTTTTTGTATGGTATAGTGCACAACAAAATCAGTTGCTCATATTTGTTGGGTAAACTTAATTTTCTGGTGCCGAGAATAAACTCGAAGTCTAAGCTCACATTCTACTGTTCCAATTCAAGAACTAAACTAGGTACCATGAGTCCAATAAATGTGATGTGCAGGAACTTTAATAACCTTTCAATAGATAGTGATCTGTTTCATGCGTAATTTTCTAATTTCTAATTTTATTTTATATTATATTTCATTTTTATTGTTCTTTTTATGTTTTTTATTTATGTGATTATATAGTTTGCTGTGGTTTATATTACCTAATTTGAGTTAATTTCTGTTCGAATAATGCTTTGTTTCGTAGAAAGCAGAATGATTTTTGAAGTCGGTTTTACGACAGAAAACAAACGACATTTTGAGAATGGTATGCTACTTTCTGGTTTCAGTAAATTCTTTAAGAATTAGTCACAGTGTTTTGTGTTTGATTGTGTCTATATCTTTACTGTACTATTTCTTTTTGTAGCTGCAGGTACTTATCCCTATAAGTTACGCATCTATAACAATTATCATTGTAATCATTATGTGTATATTTCATTTATAAATCACACCTTTTCTTTTATCAGTTATCATTGTTGTATCAGTAATAGTTACTGTATTAGTTACAATTATTTAACTAGGCATCGACCTTCGGGTTTATGGTATCATTTAATCGAAATGTTTTGTTTTTCTTTAAGAAAGGGGAGCTGGTAACATTATAATACAAACTTTTGCAAGTATTCACTTAAATATTTATTGTATTAAGGTATGTTTAGAGCTAATAAAAATTATAAATAATCTAGCTGAGTTTATATTTACAGCCCTACTCAAGACGGTATTTTCTGCTCTTTAGTCGGTATATTTTTTTACAATCACAGGTTCAGTTACAAAAATGATTTGAGAATGAATATTACCATAATAAACGTGCTATGAGTCGTCTATAATAAGTGACTACTATTATCATTGATAGTGTAATCAAATCCCTTGATTAACAAAGCAATAATCATAAACACAAACAAGCAACAAAGTTTTTAAAAATAGTTGCGACTAATACACGTATTTGTATTAATATGAAAATGTTGTTGCATTGCATCCCTCGTCGCCTCTCAGATAGGTTTGGTTTAATCTTAAAACTCGCGTCTGCGAGCGCATTTTCATTACGGATCCTTTTGTTGGCTGTTTTGATTATTGAAAAACTGTTTATTCGCGTCGCCTGCTTTATCGTCGCAACGGATTGGCCATATAGGAAAAAACGCGGACTGGAATACAGATTTTTTATTATTGAAATTTAAACAATGGATGGTACAATAACTCACTGTATATAGGGTGATTCGCCCCAGGTTATAATTTACTGGCCAGGTAACATACAAATGTCTGGGTTGGACACCATACACTTTCCGAACACATTATTACATTATAAATAGTTTATATTTTTACTTTCAATCCTAATATAATTTTAATATAAATGATATGTTGAAGATATAAATCATATATATATATATATATATATATATATATATATATATATATGATTTATATCTTTAACATATCTAAATCCATTAAATTTGGAAGAACTTTTATCTCGAAATTATTAAATTTGATTATTAGATTTAAGTCAAAAATAAAAAATATCTTAATAAGCTTATTCTAAGTCACAAATCATTTCATTGCAGCAGCGTAATCTTGTAAATTCCGGGACTCTCAGTGCAGAGTTCATTAAATAGTGTGATAATTTAGTGCATTAATGCCATCTCGCGTGCTATCATCATCTATAATCCTCCGTTTTGGGGGTGATAGTGCATTACCAACAAAAGCCGAATTGAATTGATTGTTTGAATTGATTAAATTTTTAATATTATGGTACATATTATACACCTATAATTCAGATATGAATTTAGAGTTGATATACATATTTAAACATGGTGTCTAAATTAAGAAGAGAATAGTGCGAAAATATTGAGTTTAGTGTTGAATCCGAGTTAGTACCAGTCATACAAAAATTAGGACTACTAATTAAAGGGGAGCACAATTTCTGGGTTCATACATAAATTACTGCGAGATAAATGATAATTTATTTTGGACCATATGTGCCGCGACATCTATATGATGTCTAAGATTAGCTATTTGAAAAAATAAGTTAGTAGTTGACGTTTTTAATATATGGCACATTCGAAAGATATGAAATTTAGAACACGCTTCAATCCGCCAAACGAGAGATGCCAAAAAATGCACCGAGCTGAAAAAAATCCCCAGGTCCTGGAGGAATTCACTTAGAATTTATATGATATGGATCTGATAAACTTATAAGACTGTTGATGGCTATATACGAAAGATGTATAAAGGGTGAGGAAATTCCAATTGAACGGAGCATCTCCTTTATATCTACTATACACAAAAGAGCATTAAGGACCACCAATAACCTTAGCGTGGCATAGCCGTCATACCAACAACATTGAGAGTGTATTTCAGGATCTTAAAAGCCTAATAAGGGTGATATGGCAGGAAAACAACAAGAGGACCAAAGAGCAGGCAGATAGATTCACAGTGGATAACATTTTTACCGCGGAAATAGCACTAGAAAATAGAACTCATAGAAATAGAGATACACATGTAGCCCCAATATATCCAGAAAAGGCTTATGGTACATAAGCCTTTTCTAGATATATTGGGGCTACATATCTAGAAAAGGCTTATGGTAACGTCCAAATATCACAGATGAGAAAAAGCTAGAAAAATGCACATAAGACCATCATTAATTCAGGCCGTTCAACCATACTACAAAGAGAATACTACCGCAATAAAACTTGGTAAAGGTGTATAACCAGGTTTTCTGTCAATGTATGACATTGGGAGCCATGTTATGGAGCGCCTGGATGCCGTCAGGGAAAGGTCGTAGCGGGCATTCGTCCACGATGTGTTCGATGGTATGTTGGTCGATTCCACAATCACAGGCATAGCTATTACGGAGACCTTTTGAGCAACAAAAGATCTACGGCAGGGATGCCGCCTATCCCCTGCACTGTTAAACATCTACCTGAAATAAGGTCTTAAAGAGAGGACACGCAAATGCAAAAGCATGAGGCTCCTGGTAAAAAAAGATACAATCAAGTATATGCCTACGAACAAGTCGACTATGCAGACGTTTAAATGAGTGCATTGCAAATCATTGTGCAGCAATTCATTATTAAAAAAACATTTTTCATTTTTGTTCTTTTTAAATTTTAATCATTTGTTTCATCACAATAAGCATTTAGTGAACATTTTAATAACATTTATCAACAACTTCTGTGTAATGGATTTTTTATGAAAGTCACCATATGTTATAACTGATCTAATAAACATAAAATTTAGTCGTTTTAGGCTTTTAGATTTCCAGTTATGACTGCAAAACTTCTGAAATCATGGTTTGATAGAATTCGTTACATCTCTTTTGAAAAGTTCCACACCTATCCCATCGTTCTTAAGCATTCACTCATCTTTCGGCCCGGCGTTTCTCCCCATCGTACCTTGTGAAGAGCATATGTTCTATGCTCTATTACTATTATTTTTTTCAGAGTACCTGCAGAAAGTATTTCATCCTCTTGGGTTGTTAGAGGATGTAAGGATCCCCTCTTGGCAAGATCATCTGTTATTTCGTTCCCCTTGATGCCACTATGTCCTTTGATCCAGCAGATTTCTAGTTTGTTATGTTTAGCTAGCTCCTCCAGGCTGTGTAGACATGAATATAGCTCTCACAAATGTGTTGGCATTTAGTGCATTTAGAGCTGCTTTGCTGTCGGTGAGTATTTGAATATGGTTATTCTTGTTCCGTCCAGCTAAAATTTTAACACACTTTAGTATTCCTGTTAATTCAGCTTGTAAGACTGACGTGAGTCTTCCAAGTGGTGCACTTATCTTGAGATCGAGTACTGGTGAGAATATATCATAGCCAGCTCTCGTCTTAGTTTTGGATCCATCAGTATACATGCTTGTAGAATACCATCCAGTATGATGATTGTCTGAAAATGTTTGATAAACCTGTATTTGGGTAGAATTCTGTCGCACTTACCTTCTATGAGGGGGTCTAGTTTGATAGCTTCACTCAGTATACTCCTGTGTCCAATAATACTACCTTTATCATGCCACGGGTTGAGTGAAGATATCTTTAATGCTGTTTTTACTGCAGTCTCCCTTATAAGACGACTCTTACTACATGCTCATCCCATTCGATCCTTCCGGAAGAACCATCGTGGGTGTCGATCTTTTGAGTCCTAGAAAACTTTTCACAAACCAGCCTTGCTCCCTTTTTATTACATCACATACTCACACTCTACACACTTCCACTCCATACATCAATATTAGCTTCATATACGCATCCTAGATCTTACACGACATTACAAGGTTACAATTCCACTAATACCCATTTGCTCTTCACTATCCCCCAATCCAATCTCGCCTTTCCCTGTACCGACTACAACCTACTCCTGCTGTCAAACCAACAACGTAAGTATTTAAAACAATTCATTCCAGTTTGCTCAACCTATCCTACCATTATCCATAAATAACATCCATTTGGGGGTTTCCTCATTCACAGCTAACCTCATCATATCAAGGTACCTTCCCATTCTTTCCGACATCTCTTTCATATCGTCCACTCTCTTGACCACACGTACTACATCATCTACATATGATAACATCTACATCTTGAATATTCCTACCACAATCCCTCCCACTTGCCATCTCCTTTACACATGACTTGTGTATAGGAAGGGGCTAAACGAGCATATTTGCCTGAATTAACCTGGCTAGCATATCATGGATGTTGTATGTGGCACAATAGGTCCGTGAAGGGCCGCAGTGTACACAGCCCAGGGGCGGGGCTGTACTCACCGTACACACAAAAAAATCATTGCCTTACTGTCACATTCACCCTAAATTTCTCTGTGAATTTTCCATTCATTCTTGTTCTTGCCCACGAGTTTTTATACATCCTTCTAACCCTAATATTTACTTACACGTCACAAGCTTACCACTAGCAACTGAGTGATATGAAAGATCCACAAATACCGCATACCTCCTCCCTTTGTACTCTAGCACTTCCTAGCGGGACAATGTGCTCCCTCGCCCCTCTTCCGTTTGTAAACCCACCCTGACTGCAGCAATCCTATTCTGTCCACTTCACTACCCGCACTCATTATATCAACGTGCCACCGAGTCGGTGTGGTGCTTCACCCCATACCCTAATGATTGACTGCAACAGATTATCTCTTCCCTCCACTAGTAAACTTTTGTACGCCTCTTCTTCATTGCACCCTCTACATAACGGGCTGTCTATCAGACCCATCGTGTGTAGGTATTTGTTTAGCCGGCAGTGGCCAGTTAGGATGTTGTTCAGTAATTTCACATTAGTTTTTAGATAAGTTAAGGCGGGCCGTGGCTGCAATTTTACAAGGTTGCCCAATTGCCACCTTTGATTGCTTGCAGCCCGGCGTTTCTCGCCATCTTACCTTGTGAAGAGCATGTGTCCTATGCTCTATTATTTTTTCAGAGTAACTGCAGAAAGTATTTCATCCTCTTGGGTTGTTAGAGGATGTGAGGATCCGTTTCTGGCAAGCTAATCTGCTGTTTCGTTCCCCTCGATGCCACTATGTCCTTTGATCCAGCAGAGTTCTAGTTTGTTTTTCTTAGCTAGCTCCTCCAGACTGTGTGGACATGAATATAGCTTTTTCGACACAAATGTGTTGGCATTTAGTGCATTTAGAGCTGCTTTGCAGTCAGTGAGTATTTGGATATGTTTATCCTTAATATTCCGTTCAGCTAAAATTTAAACACACGTTAGTATTCCTGTTAATTCAGCTTGGAAGACTGTAGTTAGTCTTCAAAGTGGTGCGCTTATCTTGAGATCGAGTTCTGGTGAGAATATTCCATAGCCAGCTCTCGTCTTAGTTTTAGATCCATCAGTATACATAGTTATATTGGCGCCTTGTGGGATACCATCCAGTATGATGATTGTCTGAAAATGTTTGACAAAACTGTATTTGGGTAGAATTCTGTCGCACTTACCTAGTTTGATAGCTTCACTCAGTATGCTCCTGTGTCCAATGATTCTACTGCCCCGGTGCCACTTCCAACTCATTCCACGAGAACTTATCCCTTTCTACCACCTGCCTTGAACATCCCAGTTTGTCTTCTGTCCCTCTTGCCAGATTTGTTTATGTTACCCTTTCTTTCCCAGCGCTTTAATATCTTCTAAAATCCCTTTTCCGACATACTGCCCTGAACATCCCAGTTTGTCTTCTGTCCCTGCCATATATCTGCAACTCTTATTTCACTATACCAGATTTTTTTATGTTACCCTTCCTTTCGCATCCCTTCAATATCTCCTATAATCCCTTCTTCGACATACAGTTCTTTAACTTCATTTCCACCTTCTGCTTTTCCTCCACTTTTTTTCCTTTCGCACCCACTCTCGAACTCCCTTTTCGGTTTCTTCGTCCTAAACTCCCGACCAGCCTCCATCACCATATCCAAATGCTGTATCTAGTACACCTCCTCACACTTCACGCCCTTTACCTTTTTCTCATATATCACAACATCCGGTTCACCCCTTCTACCCCTCCTCTCTTTCATTCGTCTCTCTCTTCTTCTCCCTCACCAACACTTCCATTAGCGCAGGATCTGAACGTCCTTCCTTTTTAACCTTGAAATGTGCTAGCTCATCGCCTCCGATCATTTTGACTAGCACGTAATCCAACAAGGACCCGCTTCCATGACCGCAAAACGCTTCCTTCCCTTCCCAGTTACCCTCTCTACAACCATTCATCATATCCCACCCCGCCTTCCTCACCTATTTGTTACACTCTCTTCCTTCTGGGTTGATCACTTTGTCCTGAGAGATATACTTTTTTTAATTCCTGAAAAAACGTATTAACGCATAGCCGTCATTTTCAATCTATATCGTAGAAAACTATTCTACTGGCCTAAATATTTTCATTATTATCTAAAAGTACGCTAATCAAGATATTCAAAACTGTATCACAAACAGATTTTTCTTTTCATAAACTAGTTTTATAGTTTATTGAAAAATGGTAAAAATTCGTATTACGGCGAATTCTTTCATGAATAACTCCAAATTTTTAAATTTGTATAAAATTTTATATTCTTCTGCGTCTGCGGTCGCCCTCTATTTCGGCCGACCAGCTGCCTCGCTCGTGTTTGCCGCATCTAGGACCGGCTCTGAATATGTGTAAAGAATTGAAGAGTGTAGTCTGCATTTCAGTGTGTCCCGGCCGTCTTAGGCTTAGTCTTAGGCTTGTTTCATACGACCTGCAGTCTTGCATAGAATATATACGAGATATGAATGGTTTGGCCGTCAATTTTTACTTTTGCACGGCAGTCAGTACGGCGACTAATCCACTCCTATCTCGTATAATATCTGCCGTTCAGTTGCCGGGCGGCCAAATCTCTGTGCTGTCCTAATGTAAATCAAATAGCAAAGGGTTATTCACCGGCCCGCAGAACTGGCAGAACTATCAGTTGCGCGCAAGTAGCTTAACCCTCTTTGTTACACGCATAACGAAATTACTTTAAACCGTGTATTTTTTGTTTATCGCTTTCTTCTTTTATATCATTCCTCTCTGTATTTTTTCCACGTTGCCACCTCATATTCTTTTTGGTCATCCCCTGTTCTGATTCTTGATACTTCATGCTTTCCATACTTGTTTAAGTATCCTATCCTTTGATTCTGATCAGATGCTCGTACCACGCTAACTGCTGTTTTCCTGTGTTTGTTTTTTCAATAACTACAATTTATAGACTATTTCCTAACTACTGATTCCTCGTACTATACATTTTGGCCAGACCTTCTATTTTCTTAAAATTTTCATTTGATATGATTGTATTTGCCTCTTTGTGTACCTAGTCTCATTTTCATTTTCTGAAAAATTTACTTAAATTTAGAATTATATAGTTTTATGAAAAGTAATACCATTTGGCCTGTATTCTTATTATATATTAATTTCCTTATATATACTTAATTTGTTATGTAGTCTTATATCTATATAAATAGTTCTGCTTCTATTTTTTTTTTTCAGTTTGGTATTATATTCGTTGTTAAGTCTGCTTTTGATGATGATGAGAATATACTAGCCACAGCAGAACTTTACAGTAATATAAAACACTCACTAAAGGAGTGAAACTGCGTGAATGATTGGATACTTATACATTAAATTAGAAGATAGCAGAATCAAGTTTGATTATAAGTAAAAAACTAAAATTTCACATATTATGTGTTGTAACACTTTTATAGGGTCTGTATAAGAGATTTTACCGTCCCGCTGCGCTATATCTGGCGACAATAGACAAAAAGCGCGACCGACCAGGGGGAAGACAAAAGCGGCCGTTCGCGATTAACTACACTTCCCTGATAAATTACTCGCGCGCACTTTTCCCCTAACTACACCGGCCGCCTACAGTCATTCTTTCTGGCGCTGAGAACAACTGTGCACCGCCCTTGATAGCTCTTTTTTAATAACATTGAAATCTACTTAATGGAACTGGACAATGAGTGAAATACCAAAGGGAAGTAATGTATTATGTACGGTAATTAACGTACTTTATCATGTTTTTTTTTCTAAAAAAAAAAATAAACCAATAGTAACGTCCCATAGACCAGTAATTCTCAGTGGGGGCCTCAAAAATTATTTAGGGTGTCGCAGAAAATTACAGATTATTCAGGATGTTTGTCTACAAATACCCATTTTTTAGGGGGCCATATGAGATTTTTAAGTGCAAAAGGGGGCGCGGACCAAAACGTTTGAGAAACACTGCATTAGGCAATAGTTACATGAGCAAAACATAAATATTAGACTCGTATAAATATTATTATACTCACGATTTAGAGAATAACAAAAAAAAACCTTTATTGCTATATTAAAACATCCATATATTTCCATTTACATTGATATTTAATTAATTCGAAATATATACCGAATTAAATGCTTATGAGTTTCAATTAAAATTCATGACCTTTTAATTGAATAAATTTAGTTGGTATGTTTTTATTATTTTGAAAAACTCTTATCGTAACAGTTATGTTACTTCTTTTGTCGAGTTGCAAACGTAAAGAATCCCAGAAACCGATAAGAATACGGTTGTGTCGTCTTAAAATTTGTTGAACACTCTTTCACCATTAAACTGTCACACATTGCGCCCAAATATTTTAAGGGGGCATTTTCCGCGGAAGATTTCAATTAGAACAATTAACCAGCGCCACCAGTAGCGGGCTGCTAGTATAGTGGCGGCGGCGTACACCTAATCTAATTAGCCGCCGTCAGACGGTTCCGCAGCCATCCGCCGTATTAAACATTACAGTCGCCGGTTCCGCCTGTCACCAGCAGTTTGTGCCGCCACCAAACTCCTCCGCCCACCACTCCAGTCCCTCACAACAATAATATTCACCAGTTTAAAACACTGCGCATCCCCCACCGGTCAATCCGTTTGTTTGCCCATCACCGCATTATTGAATTAACTCTTTATTTGTAGGGTAAGGGTTGTAACTGACTCGTCGAGATGTTTGCGGACAAATAAAAATTGCCTGGTAATTAATTATAAACATCCGGTCCTCTAATTAGAACATCGGGGGTTTATTTTATAAAGCAAACATTTATATGGTAATTAACGAAACATAATGTTGCTGATCCGACAAACGGTGCGCGCGTTTCTGGTCGGCGGCACGCGCACAATGGTCTAATTTCAATAATAATTTATCAGCGGCGCACAGTGCTCGCCGCCACCCCCCGCAGGCTATAGCAACAGTTCATAGCTTAAACAATAGCGGCGAATGGTGGCGGGCGGCGATAACGCTACAAAAATTGAATTAGCCGGGCAAATTATTTCGCATAGTTGAGGAACAAGGGTGCTACACGTATGCGTGCAAGAAGTTATAGTGAAGTATTCCTGTGTAGGTCCCCTGAATCTTCAGCACGTACTCATGAAGAGGTCCTGGGCATAGTTCTGCAGCCTCGAGTGGCAGCCGTAGTTTGCTAGGCAAAAAATAGATTTAATGAGGCGACTACTGGCGACACTTCTCGCGCTAGGTTTTAATTAGTCGCCCGTGATAAAGAACAAGGAAATACTGTTGTTTCAAACAATATGATCCTTAAATTTCTGTATTTCTCAGGGAAATAATAAAGCATAATATTATTTATTTTTTTATATTTTAAGTCACTTTTCAATAGGAATTCTAGTACATATACATAATTTCCCCATTATGATTAACATTTGAAGTTTTTTTTGCGTCTAAAACATAATTCAAAAATTAATATTCACTTTTTACCTTCTCGTACTTAATGGAAAAATAAAACTTTAACTACATACAGTAAACGTTGATTTCTTTTGTTTCAAAACATGTATAAACATGGTTGAAATGTTACACGATTTTAATTTACAAATATATTTTTACTAACAGTCGACTTCGGTGGAAGAATCACATGGTAAATTTATATATTTAAATGAACCTGTCAATTTAAATATTAAAGATATTAAGATAATGATACTATTTGATGTGTATGGTTCGAAAATAATTCATTGAACCGTACATAATACAAATAAATCGGATATAGCCAGTCCACATTTTATTATGTTTTTTTTATTAGTTTTATAATATTTTCCGCGAAACATTATACGAAATGGTAAATAGGAATTGTGTACAATATTCGTAACCATTAGAATAGTGTTTTTTCTCAGAATCAGAAAATCGCAGTAGGTAACATGGTTATGTACATGTGAATACCGACAGATAACACCCAAGTCCTAGACCATATCAGGACATGCAGCACTGACAAAGAATCGGGCCCAAACAACATCAAAAACGAATTTTTAAAATACGGAGGTTAACCAATGGCAGAACAACTAGCAAAGCTATTTAATAAGATCCTTTCTACCACATAAGTACCACAAGAATGAAAGCAGAGTATAAGCATCGTATTACATATGAATGGTTGACAAGACGACCCAAATAATTATAGATGCATCTCCCTGCTTGACACCTCAATGAAAATATTCTCTCCTTCAATCCTGGCGGACAATATCGCGCCAAAATAGTAACAATGCGTGAGGTATAGTAAGGTTCCGGTAAAAGCGTTCGACAACAGACGTCATCTATTTGGTTTGTCAAATAACGGAAAAATCACTGCAATTTAATAAATTGCTTATTTCTGCTTTGTGGACCATAAAAAGTGATCTGTAACGATGGAAGGACCACCGCTGTCACCAAAATGAGGTGTAACGATGGAAAGACCCTGTCGATGACGCCTATACTGAGGTCCAGTTGCTGAATCGATGCCGCCCATGTTGAAGGTAACCACGGCTGGGTACCAACAGTTTATGTCTTGGAACGTCGTTGGAAGGAACTGGAAGCGTCGCTACCACCACATTAATGACTGAGGACAAAAACTATTGCTGTGTTGTTGAAAGTTGTGGATCTTGTTTGGGTGAAGACTATGATGTGTATGGCTTCTTGGTTGCTCCGCGACTGTTTCGTCTGAGGGTACACTGGCCACTGTTCGTCCTCTTCTGTGTCATCCTAATCATATTCTAATGGGTTCGTATTGACCGGCCGATAATAGGTTGGTGGATGATTAGGGGTTCGTTGTGACTTAATGGTCAATTGGCTTATTTGCCCAGACAATCGGGCGTCGCTTAAGTATAACACAACAAAAGACATTCGATAAAGTGTGACTTTGCGACGTGTTCAAACCTCTCATTGAGGAAAACATACATCCGGACGGAATTGAGACGATAATATAACTAAACATAGATAATAAGACAAAACAAAGAGCTGCCAATGGCGGAAAAACAGAGATTAAAATAAATAGGTCTGAGGCTGTGCGCCCTCAAATATTCAATCTGCTTATGGACACAATAATCGAAGGCCTATATAGATAAATCCACGGATACAAGTAAGGAAGGATTTTTGTAAAAACCGTTTGCTACGTTGACGATGCCATCATCATTGCAGACTCAGAAGATGGGCCATTGTTTCTAAACACATTCAAATCGGCATGCCACATTGTCAATATGAAAATCTACACGAACAAACAAACGAATTGGATGTGCTTGTGGTAGGAGTCGTGTGTGAGGATAGTGAAGTTCGAAGTTAGATTGCAGGGGTTGGGTGAGGAGAGACTGGTGCTGGAGGTGTGGATGAGATGTAGGGGTAGGACAAAGAGTGGTTGGCAAAAGGATAGAAGGATTGATGAAGGAGTGGGTATGTTTAAGGTGTGGGTAGAGGAACCACCGAGAGGGAGGCCAAGTCTAGAAACTGAGGTAACGGAGAGAATGAGAGTGAGGTGAAGTAAGATGGCTGAGGGCGCGTATAACCCTGACTATTTGGAGTGGAAAGTGTGGAGGAAACCCTCGAGCTACTTGACCAGGGCTGGATGAAGCAGGGAGGACAAAATATGCATGGCAAGAGCAATGTGCGGGTGAGAAGAGAAGGAAAGGAAAGTGTGGTGTACCCTCCGCGTGTGTTCTGTGTAATAAGGGGAGCGATAAGTGGTGGCCCCTTTGGAACGAAAGTGAGGGAGTGAAAGCAGAGTGGGTAGGGGACTGCCCAAAAAATGAGTGATTGACTAAGAGAGAACGGGAATGGCATGGAAATCTACAAGAGAGTAGCGAGAAAAAGAAAGATGGAGAGGGCAGAGGGGGAGAGTGGGACAATTTAATTTAATTTATTTGAATTATTATTTTACTGAAATATGTATATATTGTATTACAAATTTATTTATAGAAACTTTCAGGTGGAACCAATTTTCTCATGATTTCTACAATAGTGGTATATATGATGAAAAAATGGAATCTGAGTTTTACCATACTGTAATCTAATATGAAAAAAATACTTTTTTAATGAAAATTATAAATATTGTATTATATATCTATGTATGCAGAAATTATATTGTACTATATGTAATTCATATAAAAAATATAGAAAATTTATTATTATTCTAACTTTGTCAATGTGAAAAGTAATTTTTGTTATATTCATAACTCATTGTATATCTGATGGTACAGATGATAACTGTATTTATAATTAGTGATGCGCACAATCAAATTAATTGTATTGATATTAGTGGTCAAGTCAAACTAATTAATTAAAAGTATTGATAAATATCAGGTGTGGACACCACACGACTTTTTAAATTAAGTAATACGGAAAATCGTGTGCTGCCTAAACCAAATATGTTTCATGCACACATGTTTTGATCAAGTTTTGGTCCGATTTTTCTCAAATTTCACCAAATTTGTTCGCAATCCATTCAGCCATCATTTTCCCTGAATGTTGTTCAGAGTCGTCCATACTGAATTGGGAAAATAATCAATGGCAATTTGCGAATATTTTCATATCTTCTAGGTGTCATAGAAATATTGCTCAAAATATTCTTTGCAATAATATCCTTATATTTATTTATATATTTGTTTGCTATACTGTAGCTAAAAGTTCATTTTAGCCACTATCACAGATATTCTTCTTAACTTTCGCGTTATGTTATGGCCTATAAATCTCGTTTTTCAAAAAATCAAATCACCTGTATCCGGATTATCTTACTTTAGTTATAACATCTTTGAGGTGATTTAGTAATATAATGTACGTTACAAGAATCCTCTGATATTTACATGCTGCTAAAATATTATAAATTTATATCATTTCTCAGACAGTGTTATGTGCACCACTTGTCTACTATTCTTAACTACTCTGCATAATATTGTCTAGTACACTTTCGTAGTTGCCATGTGATGAGTATAATATCATTCACGTAGCTCAAATTTAAACGGTCTATAACGTAATAAGACTACTACATTCCTAAGTAGTATTGAATCCCTCTTTTGGGCAGAAACTAATTACCATTTCCCTGGCAGTGGTACTTGCTATATTAACGGCAACCTAACAACTTTCCACACGAGCATGTGTCTTATCTATTCTACGACAGTTACGCAGACACCACACAGACAACTATGCCGGTCTAGCTATGTAAATCACCCGCATCTCCTTCCATACCTTTGGAATGTGTCTTAGGGCAATACATGCCTTGAAAATGCTTTTCAACGGCCGATGGATGCACCTAAGACCTCACTGTAGTAGACCAGGATATATGTAATCTAGACTCGGCGATTTATAAGGCTTGAAGGATTGTACAGCTCACGTTATCTTGGAGTCGGTTACTAGTATTTCAGCAAGGCTCCAAGTTTGTAACTAGGTAAACGTTTGTATCAACACTTCTGCAGTTTCAGCTGGTGTGAACTTGTATGTACCCTCCTCTCTCTTTAGATATCGTAGTTATTATGATGGATCCCTAGATAGACCTATGTTTAGCACGGCAGCGACAGAAGTAGTCTCTACTTGACGTAGAAGGTCCTACAAACATATCTTTCATTTTGACGGACTGGACGCTTGAATTACTATTGGTTGACTTTAAAAGCTTCTCCATCAACCTTGCACCTGGCAATCTTCGTCTTGAAGAGTTTTTATTTGGGTCACTTAGGCTTGTTATTAGCTACTGTGACTGTAGTTAATTTGAGAGGAAGGGAAAGGAAACCAAAATCGCTCTTCCCTTCCTATCCCTTACTTTTTTGGTATCTCATTCAGGGATGTCCATTACCAGGAGTTGTCCTAGGGGCTCCTTCTCTGCACGTTAGAAGCGTATACACTCTCCAGGAATTTCGTTTGAAAGGTATCAAATCTTCCGATTATCTGATAATATAAGGGCACACCTGCATGTTTGGACTGCAAGTCAACCTGGGTAAGGTGCCCAAACTAGTGGGAACCTCTTCACTTTTTTTTTCAACCTAGGTCTTAGTGGTAGCTGTGACACCAGCCAGCTGCAATCCATATCCACAACGGACCTACGGGGGATGTTCTATATGACTGCCGTGACAGACACCAGCCAGGTGCAACTCATATCCGAAGAAGGATGTTCCATACGTGACCCCAGCCGTGTAGTATAGACCATTTTAATGTATGAAAGTGACGACAGGTGGGGAAATTTATACAAATTATGCTGCTAGTGCGAGAAGAAAGTACTACACAAAATATATGGTTGTAGAAGGGTACTGTAAGTAATTTTCCAGTACGTTGGGATAGAAGGAATAACAAGGAACTAATGCATTTGTACAAAGAACCTGGTATTTTGGGAGTAGTTACATGGATATGGCTAAGATGGTTAATGGTTAATGCAGAAACCTGTATTACAAAAAGATTGATGGAGAATATCATAGGAGGTCGGAATACAAGAGTATGGAGAAATTCAAAACGGAAAGATGAAATAAAATACGCCGTTATAAAAGGCAAAATTACTAATTTAGAGTATAAATAGTTAACGAATTTGTAACAACAAAAATCCCAACATACAATATATATATATATATATATATATATATATATATATATATATATATACTGAATTTTGAATAAAACTATTTTTTTTTGCTTCCATAAAAGCATCTTTTAAATCCGTCTCGTATACAAACGAAACAAATATGCCTGTAAATAACGTGTGTCCGAACTGTAAACAGTTGATAGGAAGGGTTATTCCATCATGTGCCAAGGCAGGTGTGGCTGTTGGTATCATCAAGAGTGCACTGATTTGAAGATAAAGGACATTAAACGATTAGACGTGAAGGGATGCGAAGACATATGGAATTGTGACACATGTAATGAAATAATATCTGAGAATTCGCAACAGGATGATTTTCACTTAAGGAACAGAAGAACACCAAAATACACCATTGATGATGTGATGGATAAACTACAAAGTATATAAGGTGCAAGTAGAAGAAAACCACTTTTTGAGGAGGGAGCTTGTAAAGTTTGAATTTGCAATAAGGACGTGAAAGAAAAAATCATGGTAACAACAAGAAATTATGGATACTTAAATATGGGAATTCCAGGAGCAAACAAAGACAAACCAATCTTTATAAACCATAATCTTACAAAAAGTAGACAGATGCTGTTTAAGAAAATCAGACAATTCAGGAAAGCAGAAAATTACAAAATTGCCTGGTAACATAATACCTTCTACATCAAAAATCAGTATATTTTGTAGGACACTAAATAGAGGTGGAGGTGTGGCAATTTACGCTATAGGGGAACCATGGAAGCACAAGAATATACAAACACATTCCATCCAATAGAAGAAGATTTCGAATTCTGCATGTCAAAGTTTGTTACTTATGACCTCACAATAATTATTATTAGTGTATATAGATCACCAACGGAATCTGCTAATGTATTTCTTGACCATATCGATAGTTTGCTTAACAAAGTTACTAAAAAATATTCAATTATAGTAATGATGGGCCATTTTAACATAAACATAATGAACAAAACAAACGAAACTGTTAAACTCTTGGACACTATACAAGCTTATAATCTAGAATCTATAGTTAATAGACCAACAAAAATTGCAGCCAAACTGCAATAGATAACATATTTACTAACCTCAATGGATGCTGTGTAGTTCAGGACACTGGATTTCTGGATCACAATGTAATCATATACAACATTAATACTACTATCACCTATCAAGACTCTCAATTAAGAATTTATCGAAGAGTGTACTCAGACTGCAATATATCTACATTCAAAAAGCAACTACAGGAGGAACAATGGGAAGACTTAGATGAACTCAATTATTTATCGTTCAGTAAAATAATTAATTACTATTTTAACTTATGTTTCACTAAAGTTAGTAATAAACTAGGTAAAGATAGTAAGAAATTGATTACACATAGTATCAGAGAACAGTCCAACTTGCTAAAACAACTGAATAAGTCACGAAAAATTGAGAACACTATTTCTATTAAAAATGAGTGAAGCAAAAACTAAGGCAAATTATCAATCATGCAAAAAAAGTATATTTTAAGAAGATGTTTGACATAAACGAGAATTAAAGCAAAATCACTTGGAAGATCATTAATGAATCCACAAAAAGTGCTCGGCAAGTACAAAAGGTTTGTATAAATACTGAAGAGGGATAAATACCTGATCCTCAAAAGGTTGTGGAGTCATGATAATGAACCCTACATCAACGAACCACATTAAAACATGTTTCTTCGACCATTAGCTAAAAGGGAGACTATTAACATATTAAATAAAATTAAAAATTGTCGATCCTATGGCCTTGATGAAATCCCTCTATTCTTGGCAAAAAAATAACTGCTCATGTACTGGCTAAACTACTGACAAGTTTACATTTAACCAATGTATCGTTTTTAGTGCTCTAAGATTGCTAAAGTGGCACCAATTTACAAAAAAGTGTCCACGAGGATGCTGGAGAATTATAAGCCAATATCTCTTCTTTCAGCATACTCAAAAATTGTCGAAAAAGCTATGCACAAGAAACTGCTCACCTATTACAATGAACTCAATTTGATTAGCCCCTCGCAGTTTGGTTTTCTTCCAAAAAAATCGACAGAGATTGCCCTGACTGAAGTCATATAAAACGTCACTGCTTACCTTGACAAAAGGCTAAAAGAAGTTGGAATATATTTCGATTTAAGTAAAGCCTTTGACATGATCTCTCATGAAATTGTCTTAAAGAAGCGTCATATGGGATCATAGGCACGGCATTAGAGTGGATAGAATCATATCTTACTGGTAGATTTCAATACACCCAAGTTGACTTCTGCAATTTGCTGATAGAATGGATAGGCAGATGCATACCACAGGGAAGCATATTAGAACCATTTCTATTTGTTTGGTATGTTAATGATCTGGTACACATCATGAAAACTGGAGGACACCTACCAGATTACAAGTTGTACCAATGTGCTGATGACTCTTCATTGATATGTTCATCAAAACATGTTGACCAACTGAGTGCTGAGTGTACAGAATATATCAAACTATGGTGTGATAAAACTCACTCAACATTAAATTCTACAAAACTACTATATTAACATTCAGTAATAAGAGAGAAATTGATGATAGTATAAGAATTCCCACAGGTGAAGGTCAGTACCAATAACTGATAATATAAAGTTCTTGGGAGTAGTAATTGATAGTACGTTGAAATGGGCTGCACATATTGATAATGTAGCAGAAAACTCACTTCAGCTGAATTTGCTGTCACGGTTTTATTATATACATGTATCACTTATTATTACTCTCATGTATACTCACATATGAAATACGGTCTTATCTTATGGGGTAATGCATCAACAGCTAAGAGAGTATTTTCCATTCAAACACGTATAATGCGAAACATAGTTGGAGCGCAAGGCACAGAACATACCAAACCAATATTTCACTAACCAGATACTTCCATTTCCCTACCTTTACATATTTGAATATGCATTATACTGGCATCGCAACAAGGAAAACTGTACACTAAACGAACAAATACAAAGCGAGTACCAAACAAGAGGATGGAAGAATCTAGTGACTCCAAGACATAATAACACTGTGGTGTTATGTCTTGGAGTCGAGTTATTCGAGAAAGGTCCCTTTTACTCCTGTATAAAGGATAAAAAGAAAAACGAAAAGCTCTAGGGATCGACCAACTTAATAACGAACTGATAAAGTACGGTGGTAAACTTTTAAGCAACTAACTAGCCAACTATTATCAGAAGATCCTAAATCAGACAACTGTACTGTCAAACTGGAAAAAATTTACCATTCCTGTATTAAAAAAAAGGCAACCTGGAATCTATAAAGAAATAACCCTCCTAAGTGATGAAACTATTCACTATCATATGCAGTATCATCTAAGAGTATAAACCCATACGGGAAGAACAACAGGATTTTCGGAAAAATTGGTCTAGCACTGATGCCATATTCGTTACTCATCAAATAGTCGAGAAATCAATCAAATATAACAAGGCAGTGTATATATGATTCCTATACTTAACCAAAGGGTTCAACCGTGTTAAACGAGGTTAAAGGACATCATAACCATACTGAGACAATAAGGCAACAATCAATCAACAAAGAAATTGTCAGAACTATCGAAAATATGAATACCAACACAACAACGAGCATAGTTGTTATCAACCGCTTGACCATAGAAGTACCCATCCAAAAAGGAATAAAACAGGAGGACTCACTATGCCCAACACTCTTCAACCTAATTACGAACAAAATATTAGATTACATCAGAAATGCGGGTCACGGATTCAGAACTAATAAAGGAGAAATTGCTTACTTACTTACGCCGATGATGCAGTAAATATCTCTGAGTCCGAACAGGAACTATAAAGGTTACGAAACGTTAGGGTAGTTGTTTGCCAACACCTAGTTTGGTACTAGTAGTAGAGTAGAGTTTCAGGATTAGCGGCAGTGAGCTTAAAGGAAACTCCTTTTTAAAATGTATCTCTATTTCACCAGTATTATGTTGGCTTCAGAATTCTTTATTAGAGTTTATAGAAACACGCATATAAAACAAACTTAGTGTTACATATAAGTAAAAAGTGTCCAACACATTGACGAAGGACCACTTGCACAGTTCATTAACGTCGATTTATAAAATTTATTTAATTTGTTGTAATCATACCGAAGAAACACACATATACGTGTTTCTGAAACACAAACATAAACTAAATTCTGTAGTCTGAAAAGTAAAAATAATAGACTAATCAGACCATCAATTCACCAATCTATATTTTAATTGACTAACAATTTTATTGAGCTTCGTGCTGTCATAACGTTTGGTCATAGTCCTCCTCATCCCGCGTAGGTTGATTAAATGAGTACTTCGACCTGAGTGATATATGTATAAAAATTCTCCACAGATATACCAGTGTACACAGATGGCAAAGCACTCGGACATTTAACGCGATCATCTTTTGACGAGTTACGCTGTATCCATATCCATTTTGATTCCATGCCCCCACTGCTGACTCGGACTTCCTATCTTGCAAACCGACGAACTGCAGGAAGTAGCTCTCACACTCCTATGAATGAAAGGGGTATTTAACAGTTATTATACATAATCAAAGTCTAGCTTAGTCAAATTAATCATTTACTGATCAATATTGGCAAATCTGTGAACAACGGCGTTTGAAAGTTCTAACTGTGTATGCCTGATATCACGCAAGTTCCTCCATCAGTCACAAATTATTCAAAACTAGTGTTTGTCTGTAAAGACGGCACGATATACGAGAAATTGGGCGTTATTATTATCATGTACCTACTATGGCCAGATTGTGCTTTTTTAGGGCCTTCTAAGGTGTGTGATGTGTATTTCTGATAAATATATGGCAATAAGAAAAACATTAACACCACAATTAAAATTTTTTTCGAGGTTCAAAGGAGAGAGAAAAACTGCTTATAAATGTTTATTAGAGTAATTAAACTTCTTCTGGTTCAAATAAATAATATATATATATATATATATATATATATATATATATATATATATATATATATATATTATATATATATATATATATATATATATATATATATATATATATATATATATATATAATATAATATAAAAAAATGGATAACTTATCAGAGTAAAATAACTCTAATAAACAGCTTTTCTCTCTCCTGTCAAACTCGAATAAAATTTAAGGCCCAATTCACACATAGGAGGCGAAAGGGCGAAGGCGCAGCGAGAGGTACGAAGCTTTCACGCCCTCTCTATGTAAATATATGCAATGCCCACTTACGTGACGAGGCGCGGGCATTTGAGTCGTGCCTCTCGCCGTGCCGGCACCGCGTCTAGCCTCTTCGTCTGAGACACGGTGGCTGCGAGGCGAGTGTCACAAATCTTCCACGCCGTCTCTATGTAAACATATGGTGCAATGTACACCCCTTCACCGCATATGGACATCACAATCGCCTGTGCGACGTCGCGCCTGCACCTCGGCTACACCGCGTCTCCGCCCGACGCCGCTTATGTGTGAATTGGGCCTTAGATGTGTGGTGTTGCTGCCAGTTGCTGCTTAGAAGACAATATATCGAAATTAACATACATTGCATTGTATCTTCTGGATTTTTAATTTTGGTGGATATATCGCATCAAGAATGCTTATTAATATAAAAATTTCATTACCATTTGTCACTTACCCATCTACTGTATGCATATCTATGTATGAAGAAACCGAACATAAGTACATCAGTAATAACTTGTATAAAACTTGTAATTATCCAAGGTAGTGTGAAAAACGATGTCCAGTAGCAGTCATGATATCCAAAGGATTCGACTAAAAAGAAATTATTGAAAATACCGCGAACAATCAAAAATAAAAACACCTACACATCAACAATAATCCCGTTAGGGCCCACGCCAGATCCCAACAGAGCCATAATATTAAAACTGTTCTATAATCATTAGCATCAATGATCGGCATTATTATCGCGTTATCCAACAAAATAACATTCTTGCATTCGTATACTGTGAAGCAATCCAAAATTGATCACATAGTAAATAAACTGAACGACTCACATACAATTGTAAGGCCCCAACTCATTGTGAGGGTACTGCTTTACGCCGTCGCAATCAGCGATCCGAACAAGTTGTAATGCTAGGAAAAACAGTATTTGACAGATTGAGCGAATCTGGAAAACTATGAATGTTAAAATAGTACACACGCTTGTGGGGATGGTTCACCATTGTTGATAGTCCTATGCAGAAAATATCTCTACCAAGGATAAAGAAACAATGTAAACACATTCTGAAATAAAGACCGAAAAGCTGTGAATTAAAAAAAACATCAAATTTGACATGACATTTTGTGTGGGATAGATCGGGTGACTTTTTATAAATGTCATAAAAACTGACTAAATCTAAACCAAAAAGGTTTACATTAGGTGCGCTTTTATGTTGGCGTCAGTTAATGGCGTAAATGCTGATATAGTAAATTCAATGTAAGTCTATTTTACCACACGCTGATGTAGTGCAGTGATTAGCACATCCGCTTTAAAAGCGGATGATCCATGTTCGCATCCTGGCCCAATAAGGTACCGCCTTGCTCGGTAGAATACAATAACGACATTTTAGGTGTCGAAATTCACTTTGCGTATCATATTATTCAAACATGTTAAAGTATCTTTGGAGTGACACTGTACATAGCTTCTGTAATGGTATTACGTAATTATTGCAGAATACGGAGAATTTATTTTAGTTTTTTAACAACCTGAACATGAAGTAATCCCGAGAAGGTAAATTTGGAATCATCAGCATGAAGTATGGGTAATAGCTCTATCGTGCTGATTTTGTGGCTGCATTAATATTTTGATTGAAAAATTAGGAGATGGGTACACTATATTTGAAGTAATGCATTGGGGTACAGTTAAGTCTGGGAAAATGGGTGCTGTATAGAATAGGCTATCGAAATAAAAGGCAGGCGAGTGCAGAAATGGTCGTCCATCTCAATTTTCCTATTTTGTTGAACTGCACAGCCCGCCCAAAATAGAACGCAGTCAGATAGAGTTTTCGTACTGCTCTGAAACTTTCAGCATTTATTGCCAATATAATAAATAATGAGTAACGATTGTAACCTAGACATGCATTGAACTACGTAGGGGAGAGTCACATCCGCTGCATGACCCGGTAGCGATAGCCTTTGAAATGTACTGATCTACGATAACAGAATAATCAGCTTGATATTCTATAGATATTCCTTAATATCATCCAAGCTTGCATATATAAAAAACTTGATGATATTAGTAATATACAACTCGCCTTCATCTAAGGTTTAGGCCCTAGAGGGGCGTTATAGAAGTTCTCATTAAACGAGCACGATATTAGAATGCAAACGTCTTCACCTGCGTTCATAAGGTCTAGCGTATCAACTCATTTCAATACTATGGGGAACAGGTGTTGACGATAGTCATAATATCAAAGCTATGCCTCTAATAAAAAGCCGGCGCTCGAGTAGAAGACCAAACGTCAGATGAGTTTTGAATCAAGATAGGGCCGCCAGGGTTATGTACTCTCGCTGTGTTTATTTAACCCTTACTCAGAACACCTATTTAAAGAGGCACTACATCCAACATCCCCAGAGGATAGGCACATGAAGTAGAAGAACAATTGAAATAAATTGAAAAGCAGGATCTAGCACAAAATTAATAATTAGTAACATCTCGCATTCTTATATACTCCGCCATACATCGAGTCATGCTGGATCTTTCGCTGTATCCTCCTTAGAATATGTGGGGCCTATGATAGAGTAGATATTGAAAGGTCTAGCATCCCCCAAATACTATAGATGATTTAGATTGCATAGGAGAAGATGAGCCAAGAACACATCGAACACATAATAGTTCGATGTGTTCTTGGCTCACCTCCTTCCATGCAATCTGAACATGCTCTCTAAGTTCATCTATAGTACTTGGGGAATGCTAGACCTTTCCATATCTACTCTATCATAGGCCCGACATATTCTAAGGGGGATACAGCGAAAGATCTGGCGGACCAAGTCAAAATTTGCATTATTCTTGCTGAAAAATATTTCCACGACGTGGCGAAGATATATTAAAATGATATATTTCGGTGAAATGTTAATTATTATGGTTCTAATGAAAGTGTTATATGTCATGAACTACAGATGTGCAAGTGTTACAACGTTACTACTTGCGCTTACAATCCGCGCCGCTGCTGCGTGAATACTTCTTGATCAGTATATTTATTTGGCACCAAATGAAAAATCCTCGGTCCTCTTTGTTCAGGCATTGTAATATGCAGTATACAACATCCTACTAATCGGCTTTTGGCAGTTCATGCAGTAACTAGCAAATTTATTGCACGGGTTGCGGTAAGTCATCAACGTGTTCCCCTCATGCATCTGCCAGAATTTCTCTCTGATATCATCCCTAACTCTGTCTCCTTTGGCTTATTATTTTGTTCGATCACTTGAGGCTTCACCACCTACACATTGTGTGCACATCACATATAAAGCTATTGTTAAATGTGTTCGCGCTCTGTAGTCATACTGGATACACATATGTGTGTTTCTTGGCAACGTTAGGCCCAATTCACACACGAATGGCGTATGGCACTGACGTGGCGCTGGCGTGGGACTGATTATGCCACCAATGTGTTAACTTATGGCCCAATGTACACTGACATGGCGTGGCGCAAGGGTGGCATGCCACCACCACGCTACCATCATACCAGTCCAACACCACTCGTAGCTTAAATGAGTGGCGCGTCACTAACAAACCATTCAGTTGTTAATTTTTTCCTGATTCTTGCTTCTCTGCTTTCTTTGTTTACTTAGTTTAGTTTTTTTTCTACATCTAAACGCACCACATTCGATCTACGCCAGTCCTATGCCAGCTCCACGCCAGTGCCATACGCCAGTCTTGTGTGAATTAGGCCTTAGACCCCCAGGACGTGATTCCTCAAGCCATCGCCGATTCTGTTTGTCTTCTTTTATTGTTTCTTGCTTCTCTGCTTTCTTTGTTTACTTAGTTTAGTTTTCTTCTAATCTGGATACAAGTTTAGCTTCCGCATGGCGTTGATGCTCCTCCAGTTTTCTCTAACTACATAGGATGCATAGCATCCAACATATCATCCGATGAAGAAAACAGTTTCCTGGACAACATGTAGTACTGAACTGAAACACTTGACCGCCACGCGCGTGGATTAAACACACCACATTCGATCCATGCCAGTCCCATGCCAGCGTCACACCAGTGCCATACGCCATTTGTGTGTGAATTAGGCCTTGACCCCCAGGACGTGATTGCTCTAGCCAATGCTTGCAACCACCTTCTCTGCTGCTCTGAATCAGTCTCTATGGTCGCCGTCATTATCTGTAAGAATAAAAGTCACACATTTGAGACACGAACTCCATCCAAGCAATCAACCGCTTGGTGAGCGAGGCACCTACCGAACACACGTGCAGCATATAGACCAGAACATCATCAACAGAATGAATTTCCAGAATGGGCGTGTTCAAAACTACTTCTTTTGATCGATAAAGACAGAGACAGGTTTATAAATATAATATAAAAGTTTGCCAGTGGAGGGAAGGGAAAAACTGCAATAGTGAATAAATAGGATGTGGAGAGGTCCCGGAAGAGTGGCGAGTTAGCGTTATCTTAGCAGTGCACATAGGGGTAGGTTTATAATTGAAAAACTATTGATAAATCACCAGAATGAGTGCGGGATATATGTTGACGATGGCCTAGGTAAACATTGGACGGGGAAGGGAATATAATAGAGAATAGGGGCGACAGATCATACATTCAAAATAGCGAGGATATTTTAGGAAGTGTTAGATTTCAAAGGAAGAATGTATTTGGTATATATGAATCTGAAAGCGACATATGATACTGTTCCTAGGGGTAAGGTAGTAGACTGTATGGAAAGTTCAGGGATAGGAGAACAAGCGGTGGTATGGGTGAGAGGGTTGTCCATTCAAGTGTGAGCAAAATGTTTCGGAGAAATTTAGATTGAATGTGGGAATTAGACAGAGTTTTTCAATTTGTATACGAGTGAGTGTAAGACGGTGTTCTCCTTAACTCAGAACGTGAGGTTATGGTAGGAAGAACCAAGTTATGAGTGATAGCGTTTGCAGATGATGTAGTGCTTGTGGTCAGGAGAGTGGAGGTATGTAATATACGTTGGAAATAATGGAAATGTGCTACCAACCACAACCAAAGTCAGGAAATATCAAATGGATGTAGGTTAGTAATAAGGATGAGATAGGTAGAGCGGTAAAGTAGAAACTGAAGATTAGCGCCTATGACAAGTCTCCTGCTGAATACTAATCATATGAGCATATGGTGGGAATATTATGGCCGAGTTCGAGTTTGAGTTCGAGGAAAAAACTGCAGGAAGTGGAGAAAAACAGACAGCGGGAAATATGGTTGCGGTGTAGGAGTAGGGAAGAATGCAGATGGAGGGAGTATAGAGGGAGAATGTATGAAAGACCTTGTATGCCTGGGGTATGCGGGAGAATATGAGAGTATTGAGGAGTCTAGGAACTGAGGTCCTAGAGAATGAGTGAGAGCTCTTGCAATCCGGGTTATGTGACGTGGCAAGTACGGGGTATATAACCATTTTGTACGGGAGCATCTCTTCCATATAAATAATGCGTGATATGATCGAGATGCAGATCGGAAGAGATAGGGAGGAAAGTATGTATGGGGGAAGTTATCGCTGACCCTGGTGATTACTAGTAGGGGAAGTGGAAGAGTTGCCCGCTCAGCACTTTATTCAATCTTTACACGAGTCAGCTTAAGATGTTAAGAAGAGGAGAAGCGTGAAGTTGTGGTAGGAAGAACTAAGTTATGGGTGCTAGCGTTTTTGGATGATGTAGTGCTTCTGACCAATACAGTGGAACAAATATGGTACTAACATCACCCGTGAAGTAAGAAACTACCAAATGGATCATGTTTGATGTTTAGAAATAAGGATAGAATAGGTGGAACAGTAGAGTTGACACAGAAACCTGCTAGTACTAGAAATATCAGCGCCTATTACGATTCTACAGCGCGATACTAATTGAATGAGTATCTGGTCAGAATTTTGTTCGAGAAAAGGCTACAGACCATGAGGGAAGACATACAGCGGGAAATGTGGATGAGATGGAGTAGATTACAGAAAGGTGGGAGTATGGG
Organism: Lordithon lunulatus; assembly: GCA_963942505.1. NCBI lineage: Eukaryota > Metazoa > Arthropoda > Insecta > Coleoptera > Staphylinidae > Lordithon > Lordithon lunulatus. The sequence goes on from OZ012673.1 coordinate 39,730,111, forward strand.
AAAGCCGTACAAATCGTTAAAAGAATAGATTTGGTGAGGAAGTGGGCGAGGGAAAGGGGAGGGTAGAAATAGAATACTAGTAAGTGAAAAAGAAGGGACGTGGTGGAGGCTATATTTTTCCTTTGACGACTCACACTATCAACACAAGTCACCCCAATAAAAAGTTTACCTCCTTGACCTAGCTTAATCCCCTACTACTACAAAAATATAATCGGAAATTTCATCATTCTTCCTCTGGTACATCGATAACCAATGCTTCCATTAATGCGGCATGATGCAGTCCAAATTTCTTGAGTTATCACCTCATGCGACGCCAGACAAAAACCGATTCAAGCCATCTTTAAGGTGCGAGGTTCGCGGCGGCAAGGTGCAGTAAAATAGAAACATTTGCAGACTTGTGCCGAGGTTTAACCTCGTGACCGCTTACACAAGCATATTACAGCGAAAATGGCAGCAAACAATGAACAGACTCGCTGATTATGCGTAATGAGTCGCACTCGTTCACCCTATTTAATTTCTCCAGTGTGATTTTCATTGGGTGTTTGAGATCCCCTATAGGGCGCCTCCCCAGGTTGCGAATAGGGAAAAATCTCTCAGATATGAGTGGTACCGAGGAAATCAAATTCTCGGGGCGGATCAAAACTAAAAAGAATACCGCGTATTTCTCCATGTTAGGGGCGGCTGAATACAAATCAGTGAATGCAATGGGAAAATAGCTATAATGAATATAATGAAACAATGACCCCCACTAACTGGCAGCTCTTAAGTGGACAGGGGATACGAAGAATCTCCCGAGTAAAACATATATAAGTGTGAACCCACCTCTTAGCAATCTACAAATGATATGTAGATTGCTAAAAGGTGGGTTCACACTTATATATGTTTTATACGATTGGCCTTGTGCTGATATCTCAAGCACTTTATACGATTGGCCTTGTGCTGATATCTCAAGCACTCTGTTGGAATATTATTCCATAGAGGGCACTACCCGGTGATCCTGATGAGCATGTTGACGGTTATTACCATATGGGTGTGCATTGCTAATTGATGTGGTGCTGCCAGATGGCGTTTAACTTTTCTCCTAGGGGGTTAGTTGTATTAAATCTCCCGAGTGCTAAAACTAATGAAATCCACAATCTAAATCGGGACATGGGACGTTAGTATCTTGGTTTCTTATTAATTTACAAACTCTTGTCACAGAGGTGAAAAGGCTAGATACTAAAATAGTTACATAAGCGAAACAAGATGGAGAGGCGTATCTGTACCTGCGTACATGAGGATGGCACCCTATTTCTCAGACAATGAAACAGATGACACATACCACAGAAATGGAGTGGGTATGTTTGAAACCCGAACTAGTGAAAGAGCATAGCCAGCAAGAAGCCCAACATATTGTTGGGTGTGTTTTGCTCTGGTATCAGCCCACTACATGGCGTTATTCGATGCTAATATGTCTGCGGCAACAGCGGTGAACAATAAGGGCTAAAACAAGTTGTTTATATTGCGGTGGTATTGCTCGCAGTAGCGAATGGGATAGTTACGTTTGTAACTAGTGTACTCCGTGGAGTAACAAGTCGACGCGGCGGTTTTGTCCGTGGAATAGCAATTATGAAGGAGCAAAAAAGCAAAAATAAAAACAAAAAAACCGGATAAAACATCAGCTTGCTCTTTTCGTACTTTTTCGATGGTAGATGGTGTGCGAGAAGGTACGGAAGCCTGCTACATGGGATGGATGTAGAATGTCGAATAACATTTGATTCGAATGTTCTCTCTTGGAGAGTTTGTTAGCACATTCGCTACACAGATAATATAGCTAGAGGGGTCTAGTGGATGTCGCATTCTGGACCATTAGTCGCCAAAACCATACCATGACCCATCGTTGTTTCGGTATCAAGCTCTTCTTTACAGCTTTGAACTTGGCAGCTACCCAGGGTTGTTGGTCTATCATCAGCTTTGTCAGCTAAAGTTTGGTTCCTTGATTGACGCAGGACCTGATGGTATCCCGTCCTGGCCGAATCTCTATTGAAGCCTTTGCGAATGATTATTCAATAGTATTAAGATCTAAAGGAGAACTGGAAATCATACTGAATCATTTAGAGAAAGAAGCAGCAATATTGAGATTACAGATAAATGAAGAGACTGCAGAAATGTTGAGAGTACTAAGAATAGACATGACATGAACGAATAAGGAATTTAAGGAAAAAACCTGTTTGGATAGGTGCGTCATTCTTTGTACGCTAAAGGAGAAAATAAATCGATAGCGGGTAATAAAAGTATTCATGTGCTCTGTAATATATTACAGGAGAAATTAATATGAAGAAATCTCAAAGTGTTTATATATAAAAAGTATAGTATGGACGATTGTAATGTATGGTGTGGACAATGAGGAACATTTAATAAACTATGCTGCTGATATGGGACAGGAAAGTATTATGTATCATATATGCTAGTAGAAATAAACTGCAAGCAATCTTCTAGTACCTCGTGAGAAAAGTAGTAACAAGGAACTAATGCAACAGTACAAGGAAAAAGGCATTTAGGGAGTAGTATGAGGACAATAGCCAAGGTGGTTCGGTGTGTGAAAATAATAGTAGAAACATGAATTCTACAGAAAGCAAGAATAATAAGTGAAAAGAAGTGAAAGTGTAAATATCAAAGGTGTCGGAAAAAGGACCGTCAAAATCATGAAGGAAATATCAAATAACAAAGGATATCATGAAGGGCAATTTGAAAGAGAAAAGAAAATACAGAAAGCAATGAAATAGGGTAGTCAACAAATCCTTAGGACTACTGGAAACACGCGCATATACACACCCAAGACATTATCTAAAAATAGACTATATAGATTATATTAGTCGTCAAACGTAAAAAAATAATTAGAGGGCACTACCCGGCGATCCTGATGGCAGCAGCATGTTATTACCATATGGGTGTGCATTGCTAATTGATGTGGTGCCGCCAGATGGCGTTTAACTTTCCTCCTAGGGGGTAAGTTGTATTATAAATAGTTTTTTTTTCAGCATAACATTTTTTATACAGCACTTTTGTTTACACATATATAGTTGCATGCGTCTGAAATGTAAAAATAAAAATAAATCAACTAGCAATCACTATTTTTATTGACTGTTGGTCCTAGCCAACGTTGTGCAGTCATCACTATGCTGCTATTACATCCTGCGAAGGTTGATTAAAATTGTTCCTCCGTCTGACTAATAAATGTTTTATAACTTTCCACATATATGCCAGTGTACAGAAAGTGAAAAGGGCTCGGATAAGTATTGCAACCATCTTTTGACGATTTACGCTGTATCCATACCCATTTATATTCCAATCCTTCACTGCCAACTCAGACAGGATATCTCGCACACCCAGGAACTGCAGAAAGTATGTCCCATAGTTCTAAGAATGAAAGAGGTATTGAAAAGATATTATCCATCATACAATTCTAGCAAGAGTTAAATTAATCACATCTTTGGCAATTAAAATTGGAAAAATTATTAGCTTTCAAAGAACAATGGCGTTTGAATAACATGTACGCCTGCATGTATTTTATCTAACAAGTGTGAATATCAGACAAGGTTTTTCTGATAAAAGCATCAATGAAATTAACATAAATTGCATTAAAGTTTATTTACTGTAATTGTCCGTATTTTGAAATTTTGGCTGATATTTCATCAACAATACTTATTTATGATAATACACAAATATCAGTGTCCCCTGTGACTTACCTGTCTACCGTATACATATCTGCGTACAAACAAAATCATCATGAATACATCACTAGTAACTTGTATACAGCTTGTAACTATCCAAGGTAGTGTATAAAACCCTGTCCAGAAGCAGTCGTAATAACTAAAGGCTGCGACTAAAATGAACCGATTGAAAATACCACAAATAAATTTCAAATAAACACCTACATATCAACAATAATCCTGTGAATGCCCACACTGCATCCCAACAAAGCCAAAATGTCAAAACCGATCGAAAATCATTAGTATTAGTCATCGGCATCATTATGGCGTTATCCAACAAAGTACGATTATCCTCGCATTGGTATACTGTGAAGCAACCCAACACTGATCACTTAATAAATAAACTAAACGACTCACATACATTTGTACGGTCCCACGTCCATGTTATTGTATGACTTTATGCCATCGCAATCACTTATCATACCAAGTTCTACTGCTGTGAACAAACATATTTGACAGATTGAGCGAATCTGAAAAAATGAGAATATTAAAATAGTAAACACGATTATGGGGGAGGTTCACCATTGTTGCTAGTGCTATGCAGAAAATATCTGCACCATGGATAAAGGAACAACAAACACACATTTTAAAATCAAAACCGCAAAGCTGTCACAAAAATAAGAAATATTAAATTTGACATGACATTTGGTGTAAGATAGATACATCCGGTGACTTTTTAAAAATATCATTATCTTAAGCCACTTTCGTTTATCGTTCGGGATTGTTCTGGGTTGTTGGTCTTGTGTTCGATTATCTATGCGATCCGCTCCTAGAACGCACGATTTTACCTCATCCTTTACCGCGGAATTTGAGAAACTTTTCACTTTTCATCAGGTTAAAACACATTCACTATATACTATATACTATATACTATAAGAAAGTTCACAGTTGTACGCCCGTGTGTGTCATTTGTCGGCAAGTAGCTTCGGTGCAAACCGTTCAGGCCGCTAGAAACGATTAACGAAAGCAGATATGCCCTTAAAAATTGAGCTCCGTAATATGCAAACTGGACCTTAAAATTGTGATTGAACTAATAATAACAACGGTCAATCTATTAGACAGGCTGCATATTAACCGCCTGAACGAAATCCCATTCATGATAAGTGAGAACTACCGCATTATCGCTCTAGACGTCTGCAATTCCAATAACTCATTATTGTGGTACACGATTATGGAAATGCTGGAATGGATGAAGATTACATTGTATCTAGGAAGGATACTGCGATGTTATCTTTCCTCATGGTAGGTAAGGTATATAATCCCATAAGGAATGCACATTGTCGTGGTGTGGGAGCTTAACAGCTCCGTGTCGCTGTTGAGCGCTCCTGTATTATACTTGCTGAAAGGCACTGGGCAATAGGAACATATTTCTGGGTCAGATGGCGGTCCTTAAGAAGCCTGCGGTGGACCGGGAAACCTGGACTGCCAGACCGATGGGGAAAGCAAGTCTGAAAAGGCAACCGAAAACAGAAGACTGTGGCGACAATTAGACCGATCGCTTCGATAGTAGCTCCTATGACCAGTTTCCGCGCTCAATAGAAAGCACCCATCTGTCGTTTCACATCACAGAAAGCTGCTTGCGTGAGGTCGTCCGAACCCCGAAAGCCCATATTGGTGCAGACAATAAAGCTATTACCAGACACAATAATGGAACGTTGAGGTTATAACTAAGAATATTTCAGGACATGTGACTTTTGGAAACAACAAGTATACCCCGTGCATAAATTTGCCAGTCAAGAGTGCTAAAAGGCATTTATAGAACTTATGTGCGACAGTACAAGTTCAGAGCCATTACACAAGACATCTATTAAGGCATTGAAGGATCTGCATGACATACTTCTAAAGAAATTATGTGTTAACTATGCGATGGATACACAGGACAACGAGCGGTTAATGGTCAATTAGATCCTTAAATACATCTTCGTAGGCACCACGGCGGACATTAGTCTGTGTCAGCCCAACCAATCGGCAGGGCACCTGGAGGAGGCTCTGGAAGTAGTGCAAGGCACAACCCTAGAACTGAAACAGTGTTTGCAACTACCAAGGAAATGTCATATACTAATCTCCTGAAACAGTTAAGAATGGGGAAATTGGCGTGTAAGTATCCCAAATGTGGAAGTTACAAGGGGGCGTTTGCCTCTGATAGGGTAACCAAGCTTACCGGCTTAGTTATGAGTATGACTACATGGTAGAAGAGACGACCGTTAGAAGACCGGTATGGCGGGTCCACAAAAACAAGATGTGGCCACGACAAAGGAGGAGATTAAGACAGCGCTATTCAGACACACAAAGCTAGATAGACGTGAGTTCTCTAACTTAGACTCCCGTAAGGCGGACTAAGGCTAAGAACAGGATACGTCTCACATCCGATATTACGAAGGGCAAACATCAGGCCAGACTTACCATGGAGCACCGCGTCTAGGTCGGTCTGGCTCACTACAATCCGAACCTTTAAATGGAGAGGTCACCCAGGATGCTAGAAAGTTTGACTTGGGCCAGCAAGCTGCAAATCTACGGCCCGGTCCAGGAAATGCGATGTGGAGAAGATGAACACTTCACTAGGAATACATTACTGCCACCCTATTCTGACTACTGGGCATGGAGCTGGGATCATGAGCCCCCCAGAGGAACTGAAAGGTTTTTCTTGGGTGCCTGAACACAGTGGCTACTAGAATAATAAAAAGAACATTGCTACTAGCATAATACAAATAAACTTGAACAGGTGCCCGGCGGCAAATAATTTGATCTGCCAAAGCACGCCCTCGGATGGATATGATTTTTTTTCCTCGAGTGGAATCTTCGAAAGACACCCCATGCCTCGGAACTTCTACTAGACATGGGGTAGTGCCGGATTCGCCCCGCGTCTTGTTCGGGCGCCTACCGTTGTAGGCGAGGCGCAGGCGATTGTGATTTCTATATACAGTGAAGGGGTGGATATTGCTCCTTATGTTTACATAGAGGCGGCGTGAAAGAGTTATGCCTTTCGCCAATTCGCCTACCGTGTTTTAGGCGAAGAGGCGAAGACGCGGTGCCGGCGCTGCGAGAGGTACGACGCTTCAAGCCCCCTCTATATAAACATGTGGCGCAATGCCCACTTAGGTGACGAGGCTCGGGCATTTGCCTCGTACCTCTCGCCGCGCCGGCACTGCGTCTTCGCCTCTTCGCCTAAAACATGGTAGGCGAAGAGACGAAACTCTTCCACGCCGCCTAAACCCTAAACATAAGGTGCAATGTCCACCCCTTGACTGCATATGGACATCACAATCGCCTGTGCTACGTCGCGCCTGTGCCCGACGCCGCTTATGTGTGAATTGGGCCTAACGTTAGTCAAGCTTCATGTCTCTTGTGCGGATATAGGGGTCTGTCACTGCCGTCTTGTCTTAAGTTCAATTTCGGTTGTTGATCCTTAGATCGTTCTCGAACTTGGCCCGCATCACTTTCCCGAATAACCCTGTGAATATGGACCAAGCGTCACTGTTTGTTGCCATTTTTTTCCCTAGCTCTTCTGGTGGGATCACTCCCACCCGCAGCTGGAGTTCTGTCCTCGCCGCCATCCATCTTGGGCATTCGTAGATGGTGTGAGCCGGATCGTCTACACCAACACATGAACGGCAAGTCGGCATGTTTACCTTCCCTATCCGGTGGAGGTATGACTGGAAGACTCCATGACCGGATAGGGCCTGGGTGGTCCAGTGATCCAACTCACCATGCCCTCTAGATACCCATAGTTTTATATTGGGCACTAACCTTCGGGTCCACTCTGCATTTGGCGTGGCGTCCCAGCGTGTTTGCCATCGCCTCATCGTTTCTGCACATGCTGTCTCGCGTGTTCTACTCGGCTTCTCTCTGGCCCTCTTACGGCGGAAGATCGTCCCGCTTCTATACTAGTAGGTCACCAGGAGTTGTCCCGGCCAGTACTTCCGCTGCGTCCGTCGAGACGGTTCGGTATCTCATGATGGTGCGCAGTGCCCTTCGCAGTCTGTCGACGTTCCGCCCTATCTTGGTAGCGTGCACCCAGGCGGGTGGATATGATCTGGTGATTGCAAGCGAACTACTAAAAAAATGACGGTACCCTCTTGAAGGGAATAGCAGCCAGAATGGAATCGCGAATCGCTCTAGTCTACCTGGTCCATGCAGGTGAGGCGGTAGGAGATATGCCTCCATTAAGACCATGTGATCATCATATATACACTCTGCGATGCCATATAGACACGAACACGAAGTAGTGTCCTCATGACGGAGTGGTCGATCGCCGGAGTAGAAATCCTTAGATTGCCTAGGATGAGCGGATAGCATTGCGATAGTGAATGGACGATGGGAATACCCTCAGGGTGCACAGAAAGAGGCATTAATATTATTGATAACTGGCGCGTGCAGAAAAATCTATTTTAAATCACAAGAATGAAGTACACAAGGAGACGTGTACTCAGTTTTAAGCGGCCAATATTCAAGAGCGTAGAAATCCTATTGATGTGAGACAAAATACTTAGGAGTCATCTTTCACCAAAATAACACATACTCAAAACAACACAGAAAGCTACAATAACAATGAATATGTGTAGGAAAGAAACTGGTGACTAAACTCAAAACTATTCAATGGCTATACATTACACATGATCTCATAAAAGTCGTAAGGTGGCTAAAGACGTATCAAAGTAACGCGTACAGGTTCCCGAGCATCCCCCAATGTTTTGCCCGCCTGGAATATATATAAACCTTAAGAACCACTCCCACCGCAGATCCTACTTTACCTGCCACCAATACACATTCTCACTGAAAAAGAAGCCAGATCTGACATTTTAAGGCCAAACCCCCGTAAACAAACACCACGAGGAGAAATACCAAGCGCTGTATAAGAAGTGTAGCCCATCTGCCAAAGCAGAGTTCTGGTTCATTGATGGCACAAAAACGGAAGGAACTGGTGCTGGTATATAGAGCGACAATCCGCAGAAACATCTCTTGACAAGCTCTCCACAGTGCTACAGGTAGAAATAATTGCTATAGAAGACTGTGATGGGAACCGATGTGACGCAAAATAAGCAACACAGTAATTGCCTTATATACCAACAGTCACGCGGCTAGAAAACAGCCGGGGCAGAGACATACGAATGAATTTATAATGAGCCGATCACAAATGACCTACTTAACCAAGACAGGAACACCGCTAGAATGATGATGGGCATGCTAATAAGACCACTTTAGACTTAACAAGCAAACGACCTACCAGGAATGAGGAATCATTGATAACATATCTTACGCCGCATGTATGTAATAGCCACATGGAAGTAATAGGAAGAAATATTACAAAATAATAATAAAATTTATTAAAAAATCCACAAAGGACCTTTTTCTAAAAATGACCGCGGCTGTTAACCTGCTAAATATCTAACCTGAGTGACCCTCGACAAGCACCTGAATTAGATCAGCTTGTACCCAATATGGCATACGCTCTTCAACTACCAAACTACCAACTCGTCTAACTGGGTTGGGTTGGAACTGTTAGAACCGAACATCTCACATAGATAATACTTGAAAGCGAAGGAAAATGGCGGGTTATCGCAGCAAATATTAATTTCATACTACGGTCCGAGGACAGGAGGAGCTTGAAAGGCAGGCAAACGTGTCAGTTCATCAATGGGAATAAAAAAGGCAGAATAAGCGTATGTAAATAGCACAATAACTCTTTCAACTCGAAGTAATGCAATGGTACCGGTTTGAAGTGATACACGGAAGGTGTTTAGTCATCCAGCTGAATCAGTAAGAAATCTTCCCGGTAGATGGTTGGGTTCCTATCACCCCTCCAAAACTATAAAGATATTAGGAAATATTAGGGTAAGTGCTGGAATCGCTACTTTAGTATTTACTACGGAATACTGAGGCTCTTTCAGCAAAAGTAGCAAAAAACACTTCATTTCCTTCTTGTCATCCATTCTTAATCGCTGTAGGTATAATTAGTATAAATAAAGCAGTACTACCTAGGAAAATACATTACAGAATTTGGAAAATATATTGTCGCCAAGGAACTTATAGGGACTATGGTACCTGCTCCTTACTGTTTAAATGCCGCGTCATTATTTTCCTAAGTTTTCACCAGCTTTCACAATTTCTTTGAATCTCTCTAGATCCTGGTCGTAGTGTAGAAGTTCTACTGCCAGTAGCACTGTCCATTATCTGAGGTTTTATAGCCGTTTTGAGGCCGATTCCTCTTTTGTCTTCTATCTTTCGATTGAGAATAAGGCGGAACAAGTTATACTTTGCGCCTAGTGTTATAAGCCATAGGTTTTATAGTTTCCTCCTTTTGATTGTGGGCTTACGAGCTCTTTCATGTCCAATTTTTATTAGTACTTGTTCATTTCTCAGTCTTTCGGTCCATGGTATTTTGAGAAGTCTTCTATATACCCACATTTCAAATACCTCGATACGCTTGATCTTTGTATGCTTGTGTCCAAGCCTCGCAACCATATAGAAGAATCGGCCATACATAGCATTTGGTGATCTTCTTGTTTATATGGTTATTTAATTTAAAGAATGCCCAAATACAGTTTTGTCAAACATTTTCAGACCATCATTATACTGGATGGTTTCCCACAAGGCACAAACATAACCATGTATACTGATGGATCCAAAACTAAGACGAGAGCTGGGGATGGAATATTCTCACCAGGACTCGATCTCCATATAAGTGCACTTGGAAGACTCACTTCAGTCTTCCAAGCTGAATTAACAGGAATACTAAAGTGTGTTCAAAATTTAGCTGAACGGAATATTAAGGATAAATATATCCAAATACTCACCGACAGCAAAGTAGCTCTAATCGAACTAAATGCCAACACATTTGTGTCGAAAGAGCTATATTCATGTCTACACAGCCTGGAGGAGCTAGCTAAGCATAACAAGCTGGAACTCTGCTGGATCAAAGGACATAGTGTCATCGAGGGGAACGAAATAGCAGATAGGCTTCCCAGAAAGGGATTCTCACATCCTCCCAAGAGGATGAAATACTTTCTGCAGGTATTCTGAAAAAAATATTAGAGCATAGGATGCTCTTCACAAGGTAAGATGGCGAGAAACGCCGGGCTCCAAGCAACCAAAGGCGGCAATTAGGCAACCTTATACAAACACCTACACACGATGGGTCTGGTAGACAGCCCGTTATGTAGAGGGTGCAATAAAGAACTAGAAACAGCAGAGCATGTAATGTGCCTCTGTCCAGCTCTAGCAAACACTAGGCATATAATACTAGGGGAGTGCTGGCCTAGTATGATCAGCATTGACAACTCCTCACCCGCCAGAATTTTGCAGCTCGCAAGCAAAATTGAATGGTGAGACGAGTGAGTAACCTTAAGGGAGGGTTCACAATGGACCCATTTTCAGGCCTAAGTGTCTGCAGCTATGCTACCCTCCAGCCAACTATCCAGAACTATCCAGAACTTGGTTCCAATATAATGGTTGTGATGTTATGATGTTATCATCGTCTAAGCGTTTTAGCTATTCCACCGGTAATTGGGCTGGGCCTAGCGCCTTTCCGGTTTTAGAATGTCTTATAGCCTTTTCTCCTTCAGTTTTCATTAGTTTTGGGCTAGTCTTCGTTGGTAAATCTTTGATCTCGATTATCCTCAACTAGTTCACCTATATATCTTTTCCACTCATATATTATCTCTTCTGCTTCTAGAATTGATTTCCCATGCGAGTTTTTCAGAATAAAAGATATTCGTTTCCGCTGAGTATATGTGAATTGCTTAACCTATTTATGCACGTTAAATTCGTCGTATTTTCATTGGAGTTCCTCTATATATTTCCATCTTTCTTCCAACCATTCCTCCTTTGCTTGCTTTAGATTCCTGCGAATGAGCTTGTACATTCTTTTATATTTGAATTTGATTCTGTTCTTCCATCCTCTGCGTCTTTCTATTAAGTATGCTTTTAATTAGCTATCCTATTGTACAACGTGTTGCTGATGGTGAGTGTTTCTTCTAAACAGGAACTGAATCGTATCTCACCCTTCTCATTAGTTTTGTCTAGTCGAGGGGAAGTTATGGTGCCTACGTTGTCCATATTGTTCACTTTGTCTTTCTTAGTGTGTTTTATAACTTATCTAATTATAATTATATAATATATATATATATATATATATATATATATATATATATATATATATATATATATATATATATATAAATATATAATTATTCGATTGCGGACATTTTACTGGGTTTCTTGTTAGTCTCAGGCGACACGATAGGAGACTGTAATGAATGCCCGGATAGATGTGTTCCCGTAGTAGTAGGGGGTATATCCGTTATGTGTTGTGTGTCCAGATCCAGACTATCGGAAAGGCACCGCATAGGAGACGAGATTGGTCCTGGAGACACTGTTGTGGAATGTCGCCTACGATGGCTGAAGCTGCCGGACGACGTGGTGGCAATAGAGTTTGCCGACGATATGATGCTGGTTGCCACCGGGCGGGAACTTGGAGCATAGCGAGCAGGAAGACAAAGGTGGCCCTAGTCTCGACTAAACGAATGACCCTCGATTACACCACCATACAAATGATGGGAGAGTAATACACGATACAGAGAAGACTAAAATACCTGGGAACTACACTGGAGGCCAACCAACAGGTACTAGAGGCCGCAAGCAAGAGAGCGAGAACGGAAGCAGCCCTGGCAAGGCTGCTACCAAATAAATGTGGCCCGGGTGAATAGAAGGGAGAGTCAGTGCAACGCAGTTAGGTTAAAGAGGGCGTTACGGATCACCCGGGCATACCGTTTTATATCTACTGGTCGAGGAGAGAAATAGGAGGCCTTCCAGACGATCAAGAGGGGTGCAGACCCGATGGAGGCTAAGAAGGAGGCTAGACAACACACGATCGAGAAGTGGCAGAGAAGATGGGCAGGGTCTCCACACGCGGAGTGAACGAGATGCATTATCCTGCGGATTGAGCTTTGGGTGGCCCAAGGACATGGTGAGCTGGATTTTAAGGACCACGTGGGTCCTGTCTGGGCCCGGCGTTTTGCAAACGTACCTGCTCCTGATGGGAGGGCTGTAAGGGCAAGATGCCAATACTGCTGTGGGCTCACACTCCATACTGACCTATGTCACCGGTGGACACTCGAACGAGCCACCAAACTATGCCCGTCCACTATTTCAAACGACTTGAACTATGCATTACATTATATTTCACATATATTTCTTTAATTATTCTTATTAATAGTCTAATTAATAAATGACATTAATTTAATCCTAGAAAATAACGGATAATAGTATAGTGCATAGTTCAAGTCGTTTGAAATAGTGGACGGGCATAGTTTGGTTGGTAGGGGATGCCCGATGTTAGAAGAGCCATGTGGGACACAATGACTATGTTCTTCCAAATAGTGATGAGACAGAAATACCAGGACGATCTAGATCAGTGACGTCACGCGACAAGAAACGGACAGTAACTGCCGACAATATAGACCCGCAATGATACAGGAACTAACCAGGACCTGCGGAAAGACACAGATAATACAACCAGGACGAGGCAAAAGACAAGAAGGACTAACTGACGTGAGACAGCGCTTGGGCGGTCAAGCCCCTAGTGGACATAACGTGAGTTCTGATTTAGCCGGTAGGCGCCCCGGACTGAACACGGGGTGAATCCTGCACCCAACCCATGCCTACCAGCTAGTAGTGGTAACGGAGGCGATTCGAATATTTCACCTCACAAGACAAAAAAAAGATCCAGGCTATCGAGCTTCACTTACTCCTAGGACCTGTATGTTAATTCGGGTATATTCTATATTATGTAGCTTGCCTGCTCCGTAGATGGTTCATAAATTTCATGTCGCAAGTTGTTCTATTGTTTGCGTTTTTGTTGGTTTTCTTGTTTTTCTTCCGGTGATTCTTTGCACCTCTGGTTCATTTAAGAATCGCCGGGGACTCGGGGCTGTAATTTAATTTGTCCGCGGGCCTCATGTTAGACAGCCCTGCCTTAGATACATACAATACAATTTATTCACCAATTTAACTTAACAAACTTAGTATAATCTTGCAGCATTATATTTTCGGACCCTTTCTAACGCTAGATCTAGCTGCCCCCGAGAAAACAACAGGACATACTATATAGGAAAAGACGACATATCGGACCGGTACAATTCACCTTACAAGGCCACATGATTACCCAGAATATTTAGGAGTTACTCTTGACACGCTTCGACCGTAAATAGATTTATGCTATATGAACGGCGGTATGGTTATTGAATCATACATTAGGCAATCCTAGAGCAAGTATATTTTGCTTTAAAATAAGTTGTTTTAGTCTGAAATTTGTATATAAAAGCATAATAACACCATTAATTTTTTTTTATTGGACTAATAATTCTAGCGACGTTTGTAGTAGCTGAAATGACTATGCAGGCGGCCCGTTACATTCACCCCCACATCCCGGGAAGGTTTCCTATATGCGTGCCTCGACCTAAGTACTAAGTGCACAAACACTCTCCACAGATATACCAGTGTTAAGAGGTGCAGAACCGTTCGGACAATTAAAGCAATCATCTTGTGACGAGTGACGTTCATTCCTATTTCGTATTTATACGATGCCTGCACTGCCGTCTCTGATGTCTCATCTCGAAAACCGATGAACTGCATGAAATAAGTAGTAGAACTCTAAGAATCAAAGGGATATTACAAAATTAATATCTTTCATAAAATTCGAGAAAATTGGTTTAAATAATAAACACCAAAAAGGAATAAAAACTTTTTCAGGCAAATTTGGTATTATTAACGTTTAGCTATCTTGATATATAAAACATAAATCAAAGTTTTGAAGCAGACCAATCTGTCTTTTGTAATTTGGGTGCTATTATTTTATTAGGAGGGGTCGTGGGTTCGAATTCCTGTAGAGGTTAGAGCATTTATATGTTGTAATTTGTTTTGGGACACCATTCCTTCTTGGTGTTGCAATTTCCATGTCAATGTGTATAAGTTGTATAGAATACTACGACTTCAAAATGGCAAGCTATAGATTCATAGCGATTTTTTACATATTTCTTTATATCTTATATAGTAAAAATACGTATAAATGGTTACTTTGCGTAACGGTTAAAAAATAATCGGTGCAAAGTAATATTCGTTCGGAATATGTTTGATATTCGCAAGACTAAATGTCGCTTAAACTTTGGCTATAGAGTGAGAATTGTGTTGCGAACATATGTCACATTTTTTACCAATTTCAGGAACAGTATTCTATAATAGATACTGATAACCGCGCATTTATGTGCTCATGATCTCAATTTATATTAGTTATGAAACCTATCGAATTTTGACCTATATACCAAATGGCAAAAGCGAGCGCCAAAAGAAGATGACGAAAAAGTCGAAGACGATAGAATTCCATAAACTATACGCCACCAGACAGTGTGACGGATCTCTTTGTCCTGGAACCTATTCTGTTCAGATTTAAGTTCAGATGGGTCTGTTATCCATAGCAACCAAATAAATACCTGTTGGTATGGGTCGGCATGCCCCACGGTCTACGAACGCTAGTGTAATACTGTCTTATGAAAAATATCACAAATTTAAAGAGTGACATGATAACCTATTATATATATATATATATATATATATATATATATATATATATAGTCCTCTAAGCAGCAAGACCATATATCTAAAATTTTATTTGAGGCTGACAAACAGTGATTATAAAAGGGTTATTGGAGTAATTAAATTGCTCCTGGTTCAAGTAAATATAAGTAATAAAATAAAAAATGTATTGTTGTCAGAGTAAAATAACTCCAATACACTTGTTGTAATATTTTTTCTGTCTCTTGATAGGAGTAATAAAATGTCAGATGTGTGGTGTTGCTTCTGAGACGACAATTTCCCTATCTTAAGGTTACTTTTTACAAAATTGTGACATTTGACATAAGGCAGTATTACACTAGTAGCGTTCGCAGACTTGGGGGCAAATCAAAGCACACCAACAGTTATTTATTTGGTTGCCATGGGTAACAGATCAGCCTGATCTTACAGACTAAACCCCCGGAATGTTTACAGTGATACTCTTTGGTTCTATTAAACATTAATTCCAAAGGCCTGTAGTTAAAGGGAATCGTCGTCTAGGCAGCAACACTACACAATTAAAATTTAATTTGAGGTTTACAGAAGAAAGAAAAACGAATGGTAAAATGTTTATTGGAGTAATTAAATTACTTCTGGTTAAAAAATTAAATGAAATATATGAGAAAAGTTAAAAAAAAATTGTTATCAGAGTAAAATAACTCCAATGAGCATTTTTTAATCACTTTTTCTCTCTCCTGTCAACCTTAAAGAAAATTTTAGCTGTATGGTGTTGCTGCTTAGGCGACAATATACTGCTAGTATTTTGTAATCCAACTATCAGCTATCAGTTTGCTTTCCTAACTTCTGTAGTTCCATACAAAATAGAGGTACTGAATAGGAATAATGTGTAGATTAAACAACAATTCCAATATGTAACTCACCGTTCTATGTTTGTATCTAATTATGAATAGACTGATCACAAGTAAATCCGTGATTAAGTGTATAAAGCTCAGTATCATCCACGGTAGTATTAAAATAAATGTGCAGTAGCTGCCGTTATATCCACAAGATTCGACTAGAAAGAAACGATTGAAAATACCTACAAATATTCACAAACAAAAATACCTTACTCATCAACAATATTCCTGTGAAAGCCCATATGGAATCCGAAATAATCCAAACTAGTAAAACCGACCGATAATCATTATTACCAAAGACCGGCATCATAATCGCGTTATCCATCGCAGTAATCTCCCCGCATTTGGAAACTGTTAAACAAATCAAAGGTGGTCAAATAATACATAAACCAAACGAATGACATACTTTGGTAAGGCCCCAAATCGTTTTCATAAAACGAGTCTGCATCCTGGCAGGAGATGCTGGCAAATTGGTATACTAAGAAATATATTATTTGAGAGCATGAGCGAACCTGAAAAACTCACAATGTGAAAACAATTTACTAGTTTATGGGTATTACTTCACTGTTGTTATTAGTCCAATGCAGAAAATAAATCTACCCAGGATACTGCAAAGACAACAACAACACATTCTGAAATACCGAAGACTATGTCACGAAAAAAATGGAACCGTCAAATTTGGCATGACTTTTGTGTATGACATTTTATAAATCTTTATGCTATTCCAGTTGGCTAATATTAATTTAAGTTACTAATTATTGCATGAAAGTTGTCATTTAACATTGCAAAACTATTGAAATATTATGAAATAAATAATGTAAGGTTAGAAAAAAGAAAAAAAATGGGGACTGCATAGTACAGTGGTTAAGGCGAATTTCGAAAAATGAAATACGGTTCAATGTTGACCTAATCGCGCGGTCTTTTCTAGTCAACATTTTATAATTTTCTGAAAATATGTTTGGATATTTCTCCAATCTAAGGATGATTTGATACTTTGTTAGGATGAAAAAGTTAATTTTTCGTCGCGAAATAGTTGTAAAAAATATGCAAAAGTAGTCAATATTTGCATCAGAAAAGTATATATTTACTCCGATTTGTAATCAAAATTCAACAGAAATTCCTCTAAGAGACTGCATTTTGATATTTCAAGTTTTGATAAATACAATCTGATAATGCTTAAGTATAGTAATATAGTTTATAGACATCCGCACAATTATCACAAAATGCTTCATTATTTCGAAATAAATTTATTCCTCGGTGCGCACCCCTCCAGTTTTTCCTGGGGCCACGGTTTATACACTCCCCAAAAGAAGTAGCAGCAGCTCCGTTAGTCTGACAACGCGTTTTTCGAATAGATTTTCAGCTTGAATCCTTGAACGAGATTTTCGAAGATTCGCCTTAAGTTCAAACCTCACACAAGGCGAAATACAGTTTGGCTCGTACGCGATCTCCACTCCCCAAACTAGATAAATAAACAAGTAAAAGGAAAAAAAGAATCGTGTCCTGTATAGATAGTTAATAAATAGATAAAAGCATAAAAAACAATCCTTACAACATTCTCAGTGAATGCTGCCCCAGGTTAAAAGACTAGTAAAAACGTCTCCCAGGATACGTCAGTAAATAAGTAGATAATAGCTAAATAAGTATCTCGTGGAGAGATCATGTCACTAACGCCGAAGTACTTAGACGCATGGACACAACTGCAGAATTGCTCCTAACAGTGAAGGAGAGAAAGCTACAATACTTTGAATACGTGATGCGAAACGAAAAATGTAGACTTCTGCATCTTATAATATAAGAGAAAATAGTAGGACGTAGACCACCGGGGCACCGTCAGACATCGTGAACAAACTACGCCAGTGATACGGCAAGAGTACAATGAATTTATTCAGGGCGGCCGCCTCTAAAATTCAAATTGTCATGAGGATCGCCAATCTTCGATAGAAGAGGCACATAAAGAAAAATATCTCACTTTGTGGAGCATTCCAGATGCCCTGTGTAGACAACCCAAATAATCCGTCAGGCATGATGGAGTGTCAACCTCCTATCTACTAGCTTGCTTTCGCTGTCCCGCTCTTTCCGGGCCCATTCGTCCATGACAGTGGCCACATAAGAGTGGACTTCACGCCTCTTGTCCTCCGAACATTATGCCAACCATGTTTTCCGGTGTCAGGTCCTTTGCTATGTATTCTTTCAACTCCATACGTGTAGTTTAGCCTAATCAACTAAGGCCTTGCACAGGGGCACTCATCGGGCTGCTCCAGACTCATACGTTTCAGGTATTCCCTGAAGCAGCCGTACCCCGTGAATACCTATGTTAATGCATACCCCACGCTATTCGCGGGTTCAGCTGACTTTATCCTCCAGCTCGCCCATTTGGACTTCCATCTGGTCATGGTTCGAGTACGGCCATTGCACTTATGCCGTCCTTGTCCGTGCACTCAAGGGCGAACAGCGCGATCGGGGGGATACCGGCAATACCCCGGATACCGTTCGGTAGCTCCTTGCCACCCTGAGCGCACACTTCCTCTGAACCCTCACAAACGTATGCCCCCCGGTACTTATTAAATTCCAAGCGTGCCAACATCGCCCGTTTATGCTGGACCGAGACTTTGGTATTAGGCATTATTGCTGCCAGCGCCATAGCGCATCTCGCTGCCCTAGCGCTTGATGCCTACACGTGATTTCTGACCTCCTTTCTTAGAATCACGGCCGTCCCACTAATGATGAAAATAATCTCAGTATACCTCTTCCCATCAGGAGTACCGCCTCGGTCTTCTCCTCGGATATATCCAGGAAATAGTCGGTCAGCCACTCTGCCCGGACCTCCAGGCTCATGTTTACTCTGGCCCTCAGATTGTCTTCACTGCGTCCCATCGCTACGACATCGTCAGTATACCCTTTAACCTTCGTGCCCTCCGGAACGAGAAGTCGAATATTATTATACATTATATTCCACAGGGTCGGCCCCAGCGGCGTCCCATATGGATCCCCACATCCCAACTTCATATACTTATCCCCGTCCACACTTTCCACGATTAGCTTACGATTTTCTAGGTAGCTTCTGATCATTCTTAGGGCATGCACAGAGAGACTCATAGTCTCGCATCTCTCGAACGTCCTCCCCCAGTGGGCCGTGTTAAAGGCATTACGCACATCAACTCTGATAAGCGCGCAGAGCGTAGGCCTTCTCCATGGCATGGATGGTGTACATTCCCGGCCTAAAGTCGTAGTATTGGACCGATAGCCCCCCAGATGCAGCGGTGGTCGGCATGATCCTCCCCAAAACCAGTCGTCATTGCGTTGGGCTTCCCTGGCTTGGGCTTCAAAACAAATCTGGCCAACTCCCATACATTGGGACAGACACCCCTATGCATCGCCCGGTTCATCAATTTTAGAATGGCGTCGGCGAACCGCTTCCGGCCAGATACCATCTGGACCCGGGCTCCTTCTGCATGTGAGCCTCTTAGTCGTCATCACCAGCTCCTATCTGTGAACAGGGTCGTGATTTTATAGCCCTCCCTATACATCCTCTTCTATGGTTTCAGGTCGTCCCAGCATCTTTCCTTAGTCCTCTTTATGACTGCTCTTTGCTTCTCGATAGAGTTCCGCCGTCGCCACTCTAGGGGCTCCACCCTGCCGCCCCGTTCAAGTGTACACCTAGCGTGCTGCATGGCATTCCCGTCGCTGTGCAGGACTACTCTCGGACCAACAGGACCCGTTCTTTTGTGCGTCCTACATCCTCGACAGCACTACCCCCGTCGCACATTGTCCGGTTCCTTCCCACTGTGCGAAGGCCTCCGTGAATTTATCCTCATCTAGAATTTGTGATTTTGGTCTCATGATATCCACGCCGCTGTTGGGAGACTTAGTAGGGTTTATATGGAGTATCTTCTCATTAGGCGCCTCTGCCTCAGCTGCGCATAGCCTGCCCCCATGTACCTCGCACGCCCTGGCTTAAGACAGTGCCCCGCCGCCCGACAGATAAGGCAGTAGTAGAGTGCTTTGTGAGAGCATCTCGGCATTATTTCCCCGGTAGACGGCACCGTCGGTACAATGAGCGTCTATCAGCCCCCTTTCAGCGAGAGGCCTCATGCCCCAGTCCCCAATAGTTGCAGCATTCTCGCGGTTCCTCAGAGCAGATGGGGGCCCGACAATGGACGAGCCCCTCTATCACTGTGCCTCTTTCGCACATGAACCGCGCAATTTACTTCGTCGTATTGATGGTGATCGCTTGAGTGCCCCCATATGCCGGCCTCAGAACTCGTTCATGTTTTTGGCTGCCGTCCCAGTCCCATTAGTCAGGACCGCTATTACTTCCTCGTTAGTTGTGGAGGAGGTTGCTTTTAATAAAACCACTGCTCCTGCCATTTTACCTCTATGGTCTCCGTGAGATGGTCGACCTGGGCCCCTTTTCTGAGCACCCGAACTCATGTCTGCAGTAATAGTCTTAGTGATTTTGCTAACATTAGTTTCACCAACATCTACCTGTCGGACCTGTTTAAGCAGGTTGGCATATGTTGTCTCTTCCGCTTCTCTAATCATGATGGTCTCCTTTCTCTCCCTTTATTATCTGCCCTTGCTGTGGTTGACTAGCTTTATTGGCTACCCTGCTCCTTACGTTGGCCTCCCCCAGCTGGCTGCCTGTTAGTGGGTGATGCCGATGCCTGTATGGATGAAGGGATGCTCGGTGAGCTTCCTAACCACTGGCTATTCCACCGGCGCAGATCTCCTTCAGGCTACTCATGCCCTCGAAAAACGTTCTTATCAACGTTTCCTCGTTTTCATGTCGCACATTATATAGAAAAAGTACCTATCGTTCCTAGTAATCGTCCCGTCGCGCTTAGCCTCAGTGGTGTGGATGATATATCTCCACCTCCCAGGTATCAGTCGGAGTGTATACCGCTTTAACCACTGGGCCCACCATGGTCGTGGTGCATTTTATCGTCAGCACTGGCCACTCTTTCTCTCCTGCTCCTACAGCTCCTCCCTATCAAAGAACCCTCTGATGACCTGAACAGCTTTTATCCCCCGTCGTCTGCGGTCGCTTCCCTCATATTCGCCTTATGCGCTGCCCTTCTGAGTTCCCCCACCTGTTGCTCTAGGCACGCCGCGCGGTTCGAATAGAGAATAGAGAATTAATCTAGTAACTTGGAGGAGGTCGTTTTGCCGCCATGGTGCTTATCTTCTTCTTTGTTGAGCGGCCCATCGCCATTTCGTAAAGTACCTAGAACTCGGATAGGCCCTGCTTAACCGGCGCATGTACTACCATACCCAATAAAACGTCGTACATACTTTATGTGACTAATTAGAATTTTCAGTTGTGTGATTCAGACTTTTGTAAAAGGTTACTGTGCTGACAACTTTGGACTTTCAGTGAATTCAAAAGAAAAACTTCTATCTTTATAGGACTATCAGTCGTGAGGCTTTTCCGCCAGTGAATTCATTTACGTAAAAGAAATAACAACTTAAGAAAAAATGTAAAGAACAGAATTCTTAATTATTATGAGAAAAATTACATAAAAGATTTTTTCTGCTTCTTTATTTATAGTAACACATTATGACTTAATCTGACTGTAGCCGATAGAGGACGGATTAATAATTTATGATCTTTGAATAAGGGGGTCTATTTAGTTCAAACTGGTCTGTTACTCATGGAAACCAACTTTGCGAACGCTAGGGTAATACTAACGTATGTCAAATGTTTTTGAAATGGGACGTTAAGATAGTGAAATAGGTTATTATCCTGTCACTCTTGACAAATTTGTGATAGTTGAGATAAGGCAGTATTACACTAGCATTCGTAGAGCGCGAGGCATACCAATGCTTACCAACTGTTGTGTATTAGGGTGCCATGGACAACAGACCAGTCTGAACTTGCAGAAGATACGATCCGGTCTAATAAACTATGAACGGATTATATTCGATTAGAACAACTTCAAGCTTCAATCAAGCACTATACTCTAGTGTTAAATGCGTTTTTAAATACTTTTTACATAGTTTGTATTAATTTTGAAAATTATTTTTAATACTAATTTCATTTGTTCACAATACCTACAATCGAAATTTTATAATAAATTTAAAAGCATTAACCACCTTTAATTTTTTTATAGTGTTATGTAATTTTTCAAACAATAGCTTATTTCATAATTTTCTAATTCAATACTTGTGAAATGTGTGAGGCTAATAACAATATGATATTAGTGGGGTGAACTGCGCTGAATAATAGGAACCACTGCTCTCACTCCCCACTCTATTCTCTTGTAAACGATGATTACGATAAATGTGTTTTATACTTCCGTGCAAGGATTATGTGTGAATACTAAGCATGATGAAAATTAGCCGCTCTTAAATTATACTGGCGGAGACGATATCAATTTTCGACACGTGAGTTAGCAATTAGTTGTTTCTGGGGGGATATAATTACCGTGAACGTAATCGCTCCCGCGGTAGCCACTAATATAAGAGCCGCTCATTATTTTTAAAAGGTGTTGAGTGGAATGAGTTGAAAAATTGGTGTCATTATGGTCGTTTTTATACCAAAGCTTTGTACAAATTATGAAAGCTATTTTTTATATTTACTGCGATTTTTGAGTCACATAATAGAAGGATCAATTTAATTTTTTTGTGTAAGTACAGACAGAAGTTAAAAGTACTATTCTATAAAATAGCAATTATTTTTTTTTTCATTTATCATCATCATAATAATAAATAATAATAAATAATAATAAATAATAATAAATAATAATAAATAATAATAAATAATAATAAATAATAATAAATAATAATAAATAATAATAAATAATAATAAATAATAATAAATAATAATAAATAATAATAAATAATAATAAATAATAATAAATAATAATAAATAATAATAAATAATAATAAATAATAATAAATAATAATAAATAATAATAAATAATAATAAATAATAATAAATAATAATAACTAATAATAAATAATAATAAATATTAATAAATCTTAATAAATAATAATAAATAATAATAAATATTAATAAATATTAATAAATAATAATAAATAATAATAAATAATAATAAAAAAAAATAAATAATAATAAATAATAATAAATAATAATAAATAACAAAAAATAATAATATATAATAATCAATAAATCTCATCCGAAACATGCGAGAGTCAGCGATATTGGCAATATGTCACATAACTAGAAAAGTAAATATCGTAGAGTAAACAGAAATAATCACCTACTCTAACGTCCGAGCTTACTTCCGTTGACCAAGATCCCGGGGTATAATAATATGTAATAATAAATTACAATAAATAATAATAAATAATAAAATATATATTAATATATAAATAATAAATAATATATTATGCGGTAACCACTATTCAACCGAATTAAAAATTGACTAATGCCCTAATGCCACTAGACGAACCGCCATGTGTATTATAAAACGATAACTTAAAAACTCGGAACTAGCAAAAGCCAATGAAAGAGAAAATGATTTTGAATGAATAACATTTAATTTTCATTCTTTCAAAATCATTTTCTCTTTCATAGGCTTTTGCCAATCCCGAGTATTTTAGTTTTATTTCCCTTTTCCACCTACCCCTACCTTTGGCTATTTCTCCTTCACTATTTATTTTTCCTCCAAATTCTCCCTATTTCGTCGTTTTCGCCTCTTGTTTTTTACATTTTCATTCCTCAATTTCCACGCTTCGTTCGTTAACTTTCAGTTTGACATTCTGCTCATGTGCCGAAACCATCTTAGTGCATTTACGAACGTACATAAGTGTTGGAATAATTGATCCTACATAATGCTCCATTTGTTCCAAATGGTTTTTTTTTTGATAATATTTTATTTGCTTATTTAAAGCAAAATATAATTTGGTGTGCGCTTTAATTCTCTTGTCTATTTCCACCTTTCCATCTTCTGCCATGGCTGTTCCCAACTTTTTGAAGTGTTTCACCTGTTAACAAGCTTCGTTGTTTATTGTAATGGTTGATTTGTAGCCCCTTCTTGATATTATCATTATTTTTGCAGTATAACATTTAAATTAACAAACACTGTTCTGAAGCGATTGCTCGAAAGATATCTCGATCCCGTGCCCTAATCTCCTTAAATAATCTATATACCAATCTAAATCCTCACTCCAGCCTATGACCTGGCTTTAAACTGGCAAACTCAAAAGAACATATTTCTGGAAAATCCTTTATATTTTTCAAAATTACTAGGTTACGTTTGTGAAAATTACAGTTTCTAACAGAAAATAACATGGTGAACACAAAAACGTTACCCCGAGGCGTGCTGAGGCATCAGACTGATTCCGGTAGGACATGTTGTGATGACTCACAGCTAACTCTCCTAAAATTGGTTACTACAGACAACGTAGAGAACAGGCAAACGAGATCAACCAATCCATCTCGAACCCCAACATCTATTGATGGGTTTCCTTTGAGACACCCATCGTTGAGACAATTTTTCGAGGAATAGTTTACCGATGAGTTGAACAAATTTCTATATCGCACTTTCCTTGAACTCACGAAATTAGAGACTAGCAAGATAACAACTGTTTTCTCTAGATTATAGAGAACTCTTATTATATCATTATGTGAAGCTCGCACCTGAAACCATGCGAAGAATATGCACCTAAATAGCCAAGGCCCTAATTGCTATAGGCGCAGATAATGATAATAGACCAGGACCCATATTTATTACCGCTTAATGGAAATATCCTACACTACTGTGATCTAGACCCAGTGGCAAAAAATCAAATGCCTAAGCTACATTATACTAAAAACAGTCATAATGTCTTATAAAAGGTGTATGATACCCTTAAGCATAGAATGTCTTAGTGCATTGACATAAGTACACTAAACGATTATGTCTACGCAGCTGCATTAACCGTATTGGAGTTACACAATCAAATCAACCCCCGAGAGTGTAATGCAAATTAACAAAGAGAGAGAAAACAAATGATGAGGCACAAGAAATAGTCGTAATATCGCTCAACTAAAAAAATATGGAATTTTTATTGAATACAATAGACACGCAGGATGTAGCAGAAAAATAAAGAGTACTGCAATAAAAATTATTAAGCTATATAACGAAGTTAATAATAGAAGTACAATTGAGATTCTTGATCTTCTTAGATAAAGAGGCACAGATTAAATCTATACAGGGAAGCATACAGAAATATAATAGACAACAATTTATACCAAAGATTTTAAAGAGTATTCTATACAAATTTATTTGAACCAGAAAATAAACAACAAGGTGAATTTCCAATGATAGATCTTCCAATTTTGGTATCGGACATGAAAAGGGAAATTTCAACAAAACTACGTCTACTTGATGACAAGAGGAAACACGTAAGGTAAATAGAGTCCCGATTATACATTCTAAAGATATTTCACCTCAAGACATTAAGAACGTCCTGGTAAATACCCTTAAAAGGAAAACAGCTAGGCCGAATAAGAACATTTCTGATAAAATAAATAAACTGCATACATCGAACTAGCGAATTTCATTCCTCCTCCTCGATCCATCACCCTAAGTTAGGGTTTGATAACATCATGATGTGATAATTTTAATATCGTCTGCCCATGATGCCCATATATTTTACGATATCGTCTGCTTTGTGCGGGCATGTCGGAATTTCTACTGTCCAGGTAAGACAGATGAAATTTTGGCAAGAATGGAAAAGAGTTTTCTCTTTTCCATTCTTGCCAAAATTTCATCTGTCTTACCTGGACAGTAGAAATTCCGACATGCCCGCACAAAGCAGACGATATCGTAAAATATATGGGCATCATGGGCAGACGATAATACAATACAAACATAAGGATAGAAATAAATACAAAGACATTTAACAAGAAATACGAAAACAAAATTATAGAAGCCAAAGAAACATTTATGAGAAACCAATGTGAAATATAGAATCGCTTCAGCTGAGGTATGATTCATTTCACTTACATAAAAGAATTCACTGGCATGGGAAAGAAGAAACAGTCTGGTATAATAGAAGATAACAACGGTAATATTATAGTGGACATAAAGAAAAAGATCAAAACATGGGAGGAATACATACAACTATTTGAAGGCACCAGAAATTAAATAACAGCCAAAGAAGTTAATGTATGCTATCAAACTCAAAAGATAGAAAGGCAATAGGACCGGACGAAATACCAGTCGATATTCTTAAACTAATTGAGGAAGACAATATTAGCATCTTGGTAAATCTATATAATACCATCTATACGGCTGGAATCATATCACAAGAATGGTTAAAATCCACATTCTCTGTATTATCAAAAAAACACAACGCAAGGAATTGCACAGATTTTAGAACAATAAGAGTGATGAGTCACACATTAAAGGTTTTTCTAAAAATCATTCACAGCCGCATTTACAAGAAATTAGAAACAGATATCAGTGAGACACAGTTCTCATTTCGAAATAATCTAGGCACAAGAGAGGCTCTATTTGGAATGAATCTCATAATCTAACGATGTCTAGATATGAACGTAGATTTATTTATAGGCTTCATCGACTACGAAAAAGCCTTCTATAAAGTTAAATATGATCGGTTAATGGAAATAGTACAGCAGAAGGGCTTAGACTACAATGACGTCCGAATAAAACTTTGTACTGGAATCAGAAAGCACAAATAAATGTTGAAGGACATAACTCTGAAGAATTGGATATCCGACGGGGAGTCCGCCAAGGATGCATACTATCACCGGTTCTATTTAATATGTACTCATAATGCTTATTCAAAGAAGCCATCAATGATGACTCGGGTGGAGTAATCATAAACGGTCAAGTTATCAATAATATACGATACGCAGACGACACTGCGATAATAGCAACATCCATCTGCCAGCTTCAGAAAATGATGCAAGACATAAATACGACTAGACAATCCTATGGGCTTAAAGTAAATTTGAAGAAAACTAAATTTGTGGTTGTAAATAATACCAATTTTAATAATATACCAGCAATACTAGTAAACAACACCACAATCGAAAGAGTTAGAAGCTACCAATACTTAGGAACACGTATTTTAGACAATAACGACCAAACCAACACAGAAATAGCAAGAGCAATTTTCGTCAAAATGAAAAATCTTTTCTCAAATAGAAATCTCAATCTAGCCTTGAGAGTCCGAATAATTCGCTGTTACATTTTTTCAACACTACTATATGGAATGGAAGTATGGACATTAAAGAAAAATAACATATAAAACTTGAGTTTGAGATGTGGATCTAGCGCCACATGCTCAAGATATCCTGGACAAACCTAGTAAACAACGAAGAAGTCATGCGAAGAATGCATAAAGAAAAGAACTGATCCTTACGATCAAAACACGAAAGCTGGGACACATCACCCGGGGAGAGAGATACTATATTCTCCAACTAATCATGCAAAGAAAATACAAGAAAGAAGAAGCATTGGGCGTCGCAGAAACTCATGGTTAAAGAACCTTAGAGAATGGTACGGACAAACATCGGTTGGACTATTTAGAGCTGCAGCGTCAAAGATTAGAATCGCCATGATGATTGCCAACCTCCGATAGGCACCACAAGAAGGAGAACGGCCAAACAACAACAACAAATGCAGTGGATATACTCCAATACCATCACAAATTATCCACCTAATATAATCCTTTGCTTCCAATCTAGAAGCATATGGCTGCAGACCTTCATTAGTTGCCTTGATGGCTCCTCTCTTCCGTAGCTTTCTGTCTGCCCCTCGTTCTTTTCCCTGTGGATTTCAGTAGAGCGCCTCCTGTGCTGCGCACTCTGGTTGGCGTAGAATATGCTCTACGCAGGCCTAGTTGCGTCTTTTGATTTGTAGCTCGATCTAATATATATATAGAGGTTACTGGGAATCACTGAATACTTTTCAACTGACATTTGAATAAACTTTATCCTTGAAAAATATAAGACAAACACAATCATTAAAGTTAAATCGCACGAATCAAACAACTCTGGACTACTGTACAGACCGGAGTAAGACCAGTAAGAGTGAGGCATATAAATATTTAGAGAATAATCGCTAGGTATACATATTGAGCAAGTTAAATTAGGACTAATAAACCAAATGAAAGCCAAAACTAAAAATGTTATGAAAAGCTAACTCTGTAGACACAATAGAGTTAGGGCAATTAACACCTACGCTATACTCGCTTTGACTCATAGCTACGAAGTTATACACCAAGAACTTTGTAGATACATGGATGTAATTACTGAACAAACTCGCTACTACAGGTATATATGGAGAGAAATAATTTAAAATAATAATTTCCAACTAGACTTCAGAAAAGTTTCACAAGAGCATAATCCCACTAATAAGGCACCACCTTCTTAGTTTGTATGTGGTGAAACAGTCGATTTTCAAAAAAAATTAAGATCTACAATAGCCTTGTTCTATCTAAATCTCATAGTGTAATCAAAGATTACATCCAAATTCTTTCAGGAATTTTGATTAGGTATCGCCTTGGAACATGCGTTCGCCGTATTCAGCTGCAGGCATTGTCCTCGTGACGTTTTAAATATCTCATTTAGATCCATTGTCGGTTGATCTCACTATTTTAAACATTACAGTCATCAACGTTAAAATGTAGTTGTGAGACATTAGCATACATCATGTATATCGAGTCTTCTTTCAATTATCCAAGAAATCCAGAGAATATATACAATAAAGCAGATGTCCTTGGTCTAATCCTGTGGGACACTTTTTCTTGGTAGCGGCAGCGACAACTTATGATCTAATTTAGTCGTTGATATCGACCAGATAAAAACTGTCTGTAGAGGTTTAATGCCTATTCCGATATGTTTTAGTTTTGAGATCTTTCCGGGATTATTCATCAATTGCAACATTATTCTAATATTCGATGTGCTAATTTTTAATTCTTTACTCTTGTTTTTCTTATTTGCTTTGCTATATTCTTCTTAATTCCAGCTTTTAATAATATTCCTACGTTCTAGTTCTGGATAGTTGGCTGGAGGGTAGCATAGCTACAGACACTTAGGCCTCAAAACGGGCCCATTGTGAAACCTCCCTTTAAGGCTACTCACTCGTCCCACCAGTGGTATTTCGTTCCCCTTGATGCCACTATGTCCTTTGACCCGGCAGAGTTCTTATTGTTATGTTTAGCTAGCTCTTCCAGGCTGTGTAGAGATGAATATAGCTCTTTCGGCACAAATGTGTTGGCATTTAGTGCATTTAGAGCTGCTTTGCTGTCGGTGAGTATTTGGATATGTTTATCCTTAATGTTCCGTTTAGCTAAAATTTGAACACACTTTAGTATTCTTATTAATTCAGCTTGGAAGACTGACGTGAGTCTTGCAGTTCTTGTTAGCCATGTAAATGTAAATGTAAAAGCCCAACATTATAGTTACAAAAGCCCTATCTCAACTCACGCAATTCGTACGAATAAAATAATTATAATCGCCAGTTACTAATGTAACAAACTGTAGCTTGTTGAATGTATTTACTGAAATATTAGTTTGATATATCATTTTCTGTGGTGATTAAGAAGTTGCGATTAGAAATATTAAAGCTGAAAACATAGTGAAGACTAATAGCAGTATATATCATTTTTCAAAATTACATAATATAATTGCCCACCCCCTACTATGGTATCCCTCAACAATTCAACACACACACACACACACACTAAATTAACACCATTGAAAAACTTGGCATGTCATACATGAAGTCATTACGGGCCTGCGGTCTCGCCCATCCTAGCATGGGTAACTCGACGCGTAATGTTTTAATACACTATCAAAAACACGGGCGTCGGGGGGTGGCGGTAATTCATCATGTCGGCCGCTGAAAACAAAATCACACGGGGTGGCATGCGGGTGACTTTGGAAAATAAAACTGTGCGGTCCGCAGCTGGCTGTTAGTCCATCCAGAGAGCTCGCGATGATTTCTGGGAGTAAAGGGTGCTCCGGGGCCATCGTGTCGGTGTCAGAACCCCGCGCCGTCCCCCCATGCACGTCAGCATGGTGAGCGATCACCGACATGACTCAGATTTTAAATCTAATCAGCTGTTATTGAGCGATGAGGATGGAAATGCATGATATGCCCATCAAATCCACAGAATATGCTAATCGCGCGGAAAATTAATATTTTCGGTATATAGAATAGTGAGTAGTCATTGGGAGCGAGCTTTGCGGATTGAACAATTCAATGCTAATTTTGCATAAATTGCCGTTGATAATGCAATATGTCACATATCAAATTGGTTAGGTTTTAGGAGGTTATTATTATAAAAAAAAAGATATAATTGCTAATTGATTCAACAACTAAGGTCAGCATAAGAATATTTGAAGAAGATGGTACATATATATATATATATATATATATATATATATATATATATATATATATATATATATATATATATATATTATCAATTGCCTTTTACCTTTCGGTGTAGGCATTTACATTAACATTATTAATATAATAATAAAAACAAAAATTATTATAGTTTACAATTACTGTTGTTTATACATTTGTAAATTCTTTCCACTCCTTTCTGTTCTTCACCAGTTCTCTTGCTTGCTTGACTGTATTTCCTTTCTTGATTATTATGTCCTCTATTATGTTGTCCCACTCTTTCCTTGGTCTACCTCTTCTTCTTTTATTTTCAGTTCTTGCTTCTCATACCTGTTTTGTTTGATTCTTTTTGTCCATCCTAATTAAATGACCCCACCAGTTTAGTTGTTTGTTTTCTATATACTTATCTACAGCTTCAATTCCCAGTTCTTCTCTGATGTCATCATTTCTTATTCTGTCTCTTCTCGTAACTTTACTCCTCTGAGATATTTCATTTCCATTGCCTGTATTCTACTTTTGTCCCTCTTCGTTAGCTTCCACGTCTCGCTTCCATATGTCAGTATAGGTCTATATATGCTTTTATATATATATTTATTTTTGTCCTTCTGCTGATCTCTTTCTTGTTAATCAGTATATTGCTCAATGCGTGGTATGTTTTAGCTGTGTTGTTTATTCTGTTACTAAGTTCGCCTTCCATTTTTCCGTCTTCTGTCAGTGCTACTCCCAGGTATTTGAATTCTTCTACTTGTTCTATTGTGTGTTGTTCTATCTTTATATTTATTTGTTCTTTCCGGTTTCCTATTACCATCACTTTTGTTTTGTTATAGTTCATTTTCATGTTATACTTTTCTAGGTCTCTGTTCCATACACTAATATTGTGCTGCAGATTACCTTCATTTTCTGCTATCACTACTACATCATCAGCGAATGCTCCTTCCGATATTTTTACAACTTGCATGTTTTTGTACCCTATGTTTGCTTTTTTGGTTTCTGGTTTCATGCTCTTCATTATTTCATCCATGTATATGTTAAATAATGTAGGACTGAGCCCGCCTCCTTGTCTTAATCCAGTTGTTGTCTGAAATGTTCTTGATGTTTGTCCCTTGTGTATTATTGCATTGGTGTTGTTGTTGTATATGTTTTGTATTAATTCGACTGTCTTTCT
The DNA here is from genome assembly GCA_963942505.1 of Lordithon lunulatus. Taxonomy (NCBI): domain Eukaryota; kingdom Metazoa; phylum Arthropoda; class Insecta; order Coleoptera; family Staphylinidae; genus Lordithon; species Lordithon lunulatus. The sequence continues at coordinate 39,761,831 of OZ012673.1, forward strand.
TTCTACACCTCTCTCTTCCAGGATTTTCCATAATTTATTTCTTGGTATCATGTCGAATGCTTTTTCCAGGTCGATGAATCCTAGGTATGTGATTTTATTATTTGCAATTCTTTTTTCTGTGATTTGTTTAATCGTGAAAATGTTGTCCTGTGTGGATCTTCCTTTCCTAAATCCACATTGCGATTCTTCTAGCGTCTGCTCTATTTTTGCTAGTATTCTTTTGTTAATTGTTTTTTCTAAGATCTTCATACCTATGCTTATGAGTGTTATACCCCTATAGTTTGAACATTTTGTCTTATCGCCTTTCTTGTGTATCGGTACGATTAACGATACTTGCCAATCTCTGGGTATTTTATTCGTCCTCCATATTTCGTTTATTAATTTTAGTAGTATTTCATTACCTGCAGGTCCCATATGTTTAATCATTTCCGTTGTGATCTGGTCTTGTCCTGGTGATTTCCCTATTTTCATTTCCCTTATTATCTCTAGTATTTCTTTTCCATTGATCATCTCTATATCTGCTTCCGAGTCGTTCTGGTCTCTTGTCTTCTGTTCCACCATTTTGTGATAGTAAGTCTTCAAAATATTCTTTCCATCTTTCCAGTATTTTTTCGTTGTCCTTCAGCAATATTCCTTGATTGTCTTGTATATAATTTACTTCTTGTCCTTTTTCTTTTCTGCTTAGTTTTAGTTTTTTATAGAATAATTTTTGGTTTTCCTTTGCATTTTTCTCCATTGTCTCTCCGAACTTTTCTCATTCCCTGCTCTTTGCTATTCTGACCTTATGTTTTACTATTTTCCTCTTTAAACTGTATTCTTCGTAGTTTTTACTATTTTTGTCATTTAGGTATCTTTGCCATGCTTTTTTCTTTTCCTTTATTTTCTCTCTTATGTCCTGCGACCACCATGCTGTCTGCTGCTTCTTGTTTGTGTTTTGCTATGTCCCACATGTCTCTTGTGCTGTCTCCAGTATATTTTTCTTTAATTTATTCCACATTTCCTCCACTTCTTGTCTATAGTTGCCCTATACTAATTTCTCCTCTATTTTCTCTTTATAGATTTTTGCTATTTCTTTTTGCCTTAGTTTGTATGTTCTTATCTTGTTGTAGTTTATTGCTATATTTGGTCTCTGCTTTTTTTTATCGCTATCTTGGTAGTCTTCCTTTATTTCTACTAGATAGTGATCACTTCCAATTTCGTAACTTCTCTTTACTCTTGTGTCTATTATTTTGCTCCTTTTCCCTTGTTCTGCTAGTACATAGTCTATTATAGATTTTTCGTTCCTGCTTATCACTTCCATGGTGTATTTGTGTATGTCCTTGTGTTTGAATAGTGTATTCGTTATTACTAGATTATTCATTCTACAATAATCTAGCATTTTCTTACCATTTTCGTTGAGTACGCCTTCTCCATATCTTCTTCTCATCGCGTCATTATCTTTTACTTCGTTGCCAATTCTGCTGTTGAAGTCTCCCGCCACGTACACTTCTCCTTTGGCTTTTTCTGTTGTTTCGTTGAGTTGCTCCCAGAATGTTTCTTTGTTGCACGCAGTATCATCTTCGTTTGGTCCATACACTGCTATGATAGTTTTATGGTAGACGTTTCTTTGATCTCTAACTTCGATAGATAAAATCCGGACAGGATTTTGTCTATCGAATATAATTGCATCCCATTTATATATATTCGATTTCAGTTTTTTATGCACTATACATCCTACCCCTGCTGCGGCTCTCCGATTGTTATCTACACCGCTATATATGAATATATGTTCCTTGTCCATTTTGTACTCTCCCTTCCCCTTCTTTTTTGTTTCTGTTACCACTAAGAAGTCTAGTTCAGCTTTCTCAAATTCTTCTTCCAGCTCTTTTTCCTTTCCATTTATACTCCTGATATTCCAAGTCCCAATTTTCCATATTTTTCTTTTTTATACTGTACTCTTTTCTTTGTTTCCATTTATTATGTGTTTGTTCTTCTTTCCTTTGTTCGTTGTCCCTTTCCTCGCTGTATTCTTTGTATTTTTGCTTCCGTCCGTTTTCTTTTTTGCTAGTAGTTTTTTGGATTGGTTACTTTCACCCCATTATCTTTGGCTACGACTCCTTTCTCCTTTTTATCCCATATGTATATTTCATTGTCTACTATTATCTTTCTATATCCTATTTTTACGTGTGTTCCTGTTTCTTTTTCCAATTTTGCTATGTTTCTTATCTCTCTTTGTATTTTTCTCTCCTCTTCCGTTAGATCATCGTCTATATATATTTCGTTGTATTTCTCAGTTTATATTTTGCTTTCATTATTTTTTGTTTTTCTTCCCAGCTTGGGATTTCCACTATTATTATGGGCCTGTGTTTATTTTTTGTATTTTGTTAACCCCTGTCTCCACTTCCAGTTTCTCTTTGATGAGTGATCTTACCTCTTCTATGTTATCTATCTTGTCTAGACCTCTTATTGCTATGTTATTTTTTCTTCTTCTCTTCTCTTCAATTTCTGCTTTATTTTCTAGTGTTTCTATTCTGACTTCAAATGTTCTCTTTTTTTCTTTCCATGTTTCTTCCTTATTGTTCATTTCGGTCTTCATCTCTTTTATTTCCTGTTTTATTTGTGACATGTTTTCTTCCATCTTCCTCGTTAGTTCTATAATCATTTGTTTTAGTTCTTCCATTGTATCTTTGTCAATGTTCGTTTCACCGTTGCAATTTTTTTCTGTTTCTTCTAATCTTCTTTGTGATGCTGGTGATCTTAGTATTTTTTTGTTTTTTCTAACGGTTTCTTTCTGATTTTGTATGTCTTTGTCCTCGCTATCCGTTTCTCTACCTCTTTTATTTTTATTCATTGGCCCTGGCGCTATTTTTATTTGCTAATCTTGCCTTTGTTATCGTCGCTATATGCTGCCCAATATACTCCTCACCTTTATCGGCGCCAGAGGTTATTTACGGGTCGACCCCTCGTGCAAATAACCTCTATTTTATTTACTTTCACTTACCGCTCTTTCTCTCGACTTTTTAACTTTCCTTGTGTATCACTGTTTCTTGTCGCTGTTTTCACCTGTCGTGTATATTTCAACTCGATACGCCGCTATATATCGGTAAAATATCTGAGCTGTCTATACACCCTCTTATTCATATCCCTCTCATTTTCCTCACTCCTCTAGTTCATCTCATAGTCTATAAAAGTGTGTGCTACCATACAGGCAAATGAGTCCAATTTGCCTGTATGGTAGCACATACTTTTATAGACTATTCCGAAAAAATAAACGATTTAGTCCAGTCAACGAGTGCTGAAAAGAGTAGTGTAGAGTGCAATGGAGTCTTCTCATTCCCCTCCTACCTTATGCTCACCTCCCAGGGGCGAGGACTTTTAGTATGTTTACTTACTAACTACTTCTAACGAAGCCTTGAAGTCAAAAACTCGCATATTTCATGCACTCTACAATATATTTATTGACTGGACTACTTAAAATGGAAAAATTAAATCTGAATTTAGTTCTAAAAATTATTGGTATTACTACCTCAAAAACTTTCCCAAACATTTTTTTCTATTGTCCAGCTCATCTACACTACAATATATTTGGAATTATTGATTATGATTCACGGTTTGCATTGCAACCCTGAGCAAAATAATTAGTATACTATATACTAGAAAATATATATTTTCCTATTTTTTTCTTATTATACCTAAAGCTATCAGAATCGCCCCTCGCAAAAGTAATAACATTACTAATCCGAAGGTTTCACTTAATAATTGCATGCCGCCCTTGCATCCTATTATTTTATTTATTGCCCCTGCGACGCCGGACGCGTCCTCATTATCTCCGGGATAATTCGATTCTTCGGACCTATATTCGGCCGGGAATCGCATTAACGCGCAATATTTCTTCGAGTAATCTCGGCTAAGTCACCCTTCAATAAACAAATCACTTACAATTGAATGAAGCATCGCCCCCTAAACGATGCAGATTTATACGGAGCGGGGTGCCCGATGCGGGCACGATATTAGCGGGTATTATCTTCTTTCGGTAACCCAGATAAGCGCCATAAGGACAACACAAACTACCCCACTGAGGCTTGCAATGGATCGGAATCGGTAATGAAATTATTCGGGATTAGAGTAACAGTTTTGCGTTCTGGTAATCCATTATCAAAATTATTATTTATTATTGGGCATGTTTCATACTCACATCATTAAATCTGAATAATTTTAATATATTTCATTTTATTAGTGTATAGTTATTTTGAATATTTATTTAAGTTATGCATATTGATGCCATGACGACTATTTATAAAATATTTGAGAACCGAACATTACAATCATCCGTCTGCCAGATCATCAAAATGGATATGGTAAATATGATAATTGATAAAATTACCATTATTTTTCAACATATTTATGTTATAAGTAATAATACTCTCCCTTATTCCAGTTATCACTTCTTTTTCATTTGCTTAATTACTAGTAATCCACTCATTCATTTTCCCCTTGTTTATTTATTCCTCCTATTATAATATATTTCTCTTGCGTTGATTTATTTTATTGCTATTATATCTCATATCGCGCATATTGTTCTTATTCTTCTAATTCCTCGATTTATGTCTATTTCTCGTATACCTTATTCGCCTTTTCTTCAACTTTAAATTGAAGGCTAGTGCTGCTCTTGGTGAAAAAATGTGCGCATCTCACCCTATTGATTGTATATCTCGGTGCTTCGATGTTCCGGTCCGAACGGTGATTGTCCAGTTTCGTCTTAAATTTGGTGTTGTATGACATTGGTTCAGCTTACGGGTTTGGCACTTCAGTAGAAGTGAACACTTGTTGTCCCAAAATTAGCGCAAGATTTGAATTAAATAGATAACACAGTTTTTTGTCCTTGCATTGTTATTTTTTTATTGAATCATAAAGTACATGGAATAGGGTTATTTATGGAATAACACATCGGGAAAATGTTTTATACGCTTTATAAGCAAAAAGAATACCAAATGAATTTTACATATCTAACTGTATTATGTATTTTGTTCTCCCTCTCTACCGATTAAATGATCTTAATTGCCAAATTTCAACTCCGATCGTGCTAGCAATTATCGAACTCTTATTGCTCATATCCGGTGACAATTTCCAGCCTTCGCCCCTCCACTACACCGACGGCACGTACGAAATTATTATTTTTTTTTGTAGGAAATTAGATACGCGCGCCGCGAGGGACGAAAGGGGTGCAAAGCGCACTAAATCAACAACGGTGTGTGGGTGCGGGGGTGCAACACTTGCCTGAAACACTTGTAACTATAAATTGAGGTTATAGAGCTGCGTGTCCCCGACTAGCAAGTTTGCTTGGGAGCGCACCGCAAACTATATATCGTTATTTATCGCCGCCCTCCTCGCCTTAAACTGAAACACGTGTTTTACAACTAATTTACGGGGACGTCGCGCTGTATCTTAAACGAAAATCGACAATAATTATTGGGGGAGATTTGCTGCATGCGGTTTAATTGCGGAACTCAAACCGAAATTACAATTTTATGCGATTTGGATGTGTTCTACATATGAAATAATATTGACAATACATAAATGGGGATAAGGGTAGTTTGTCTATTATGTCTCCTCCAGCTTACGAATTGGATCTTATTTATATAAATAGTCCCTATTGAGCGTTTCAAACATATGTATATAACCCTGCCCGGAGTAAAAATACCATCTTCGGATTTATGGCACGAAACAATTTTTTATATTGTATTATATGACAGTGCTTTATTCAGTTGAAAATCGCGATGAAGAAATTAATCTCATAAATTATATTTTTAAGGATTTTATTGTACAATTAATTCATAAAAGTTCTTAATTATTATTTCCAGGTTTTTATAAACATGAAAATGCACTAAAGTCTGCAAAACATATATTAATCAATCCTTAATGCGCAAAGATTATAAATTCAATCCAGTAAATAAAAGAAATTCGAAAGACATTCTGGGCAACTATAGACCGATGAGATTGTGATCGGTGGTCAGTAGAGTATTCGAAATAAGACATTGCTGACAAATAATAAAGCCCTTCGAAATGAGCAACAGCTTTTTTCCTGGGCCTATATGGCTTCGAAATAATCAACTCAGATTTCTATTCTGAGATTAGTTGACACAATACTGGATGCGTTTGAGGAAAGCATTCATCCTAGCAAGGCTATTCATATATATATATATATATATATATATATATATATATATATATATATATATATATATATATATATTTATATACATAGATGGGTCTATACATAGTATAGTATAAAATAAAACTAAGAGACTAATGGTGCTTTCGAGGTACAGTGTGCACATCAGGAGCGAACAAGAGACAATAAGCCCGTAACAGCATAGAGTGATGAACGAAAACAGCTTAAATTATAATAAGATGTGTGGGGTGTATTATGGGTTAAACATGTGTGAATCTCGATTGGGTCATCTGTAGGTGCGTATTTGGCTACTGAGGCCGATTTGTAATTCTTTGGAGCCCTGGCAGATATCTCACACCAACTTTTGGTTGAATAGATTTCGTTCTATGTCTTACACTACGAGAGTTCGAAGGTTGCGGTCTTTCTCTGCTCCTGATTTCTATTTTCTGCTAGGAGTGTCCAATCCTTTTCGACAGCTATATTGTTTATATTCAGTTGCAAATCAAGGGAAATGTAAGTTCACACAAACGTGTACACTCCCAGAATCTTATAAATGTCGGATTCATGCGGCATCTATCTATAGCGGGCCTCTACAGACAAAACGACGCATTGGTTAATGGTAAACGCCTTCTAGAGCTCTTCTATTGGGAGTGAGCTCTCTTGACCAGCGTGGGCAGTGGTAAATAATGTGGGCTGAATCGTTTGTCCCGACGCAGTAGCGGCGTTTCGACGATGCCGACTTCTATCCTTTGGTTTGAGTCCCATCGTATCAACCACTTCTTCATAGTTTTCCGTCTCGCCTCCTCTTTGGCCGCCTTTCTCCCTTAATGACGTGGTATATTCTTGCCCTCTCTGCCACCATTAGGACTCCCGGTACCACCATGGCCAGGATCACTGTAGCTCCCATGGATATTGTGCGGTAAATTCGGATGATTCCCAGGGCTCTGGTGCGCAGCGCCCCGTTCAGTCTTTCTGGGGCTGCATTAAGCAGCTCATCTTTGACTCGCTCGGTCCTCCGATGTTGGGGAAGCAAACTGGCCAGGTCTACTCTCGTCCTGGTGGCTTTTCGCAGGGCCTCTAGAACCAGGGAGGTTTTGTCAGTATTGCCCTCAAGGATTGTTCCTAGATATTTGATTTTTCTTATGACCGATCGTGGTAACTTCCAAGATGCCTTCCCTCAATATCCCTGCCCAGCCCGGCCCCAATTTTGGCTCCGCGGCCGCTTTAGGCATGATAGTCAGTTTTGTCGTCTTCGATCTTCTCGGAAATTTCCCTTCCTTAAAGAATCTGTTTACTTGAGTTATTATGCCCTTAAGGTGATGGTGAAGCTGCTACCCCGACCTCACTGGGTATCCCGTCAGGCCCAGGGGCCTTTTGGTTTGGAAGCTTAGTCAGTCCCTGGAGTACGTCTCCTTCCTTACAGCTGGGAGTACTGCGGCTTTCGGTACTGGCGGGTGAGCTCCGATCAGCCACATAACCAGCTTGTAGGGGAGGTCCTACGGGTTATCATTGACCTCTCTACAGAGCTGTTTCCAGCAAGCTTAAAGAGCCTAAGATCTCTTCACCGTTTTGTTCTGCAGTTCCTGGGTCAGCGCTCCAGCCAACCGCCTTTTCCGTGTTAGCCTACTATCGGTATTTTACTACCCTATCTGGCACTGGCACGTATCTTGGCAAACTTTTTGCAGTTTTGTATTCTATGCCTCTGCCATCAGATGTAGATTGGTAAGTGGTAGTCTCGGTTCATTGTCTAATTGAGCCATCAGTGTTATGTTGTCAATTGTTTTAATTGCTCATGGGTGTGTCTGCGATGGAGGTTGTGTTTGTGCGTGAGGGTGCCGTTGAGCGATTGTTCTACTTTGTTTCTTCTTCTACGAGGATCCTCCAGTCCCGTACGCGTTTCATCCAATGTGTCGATACCAGCGATATCTATATTCGATAGTGATTCCCCACTGATGAAAGTCGGCGCGATTGCCGTGTTACACACTCTAGTCCAAGAGTACAGGCGAGGTTCAGTATTGCCTTTTCCTTCGCATCGGTGGCAGTTTCTCCCCACGCTGGTGATTTCGCATTGCCGTCTCCTACCACCACCACCTGCCCATTGTTTGATCTTTCTAGTGTTTCCAGCCAATGTGTGTAGTGTGTTCAGCTTGAGTTCGGTGGCAGGTAGCAGGCGTATAGTGTAAGTGCTATCGTGGCGCCCGTGTGTTTCCCCTCGTGGGTGATCCGAACGACGTAATGTGGTTGTGGTGACGACCAATATTTTAATGGGTACGTCACCTTTTGTCTATCTATCACCCAGGCTCGCCGGTGTCGACTAAGAAAGAGTAGCGTTGCTGTACATATGTTAAATAGAAGTGGGGCTAAGAAGCAGCCTTGTCTCAGATCTGTCTGAGTTTCTAAATGCTCCGTAAGAGACCCGTTGCGTAAACCGTGGCTCTGTTATTTTCTGCAGACAGCCAGACATTTATGTGGGACACCGAATGTATACCTATATTTTATATAGAGCATCTCCGTTTACTGAGACAAATGCCTTGCTCTTGTCTATAAAGACAGCGCATACATTTATTTGTTACTCGCGGGTATTTTCATGTAGTTGTCGGATAGAGAAGATTAGGTCTGACGGTTTACAACCCTACTCGTGCCTGAAGAGCTGACCCCGGTGACGATCTTCCTTCACAAACCCCGTTGTCACCGAAATTCGATGACAAGTACTTGCCTTGCTTTTGTATATGTTAGCAATAGTGGAAAGTGGTCACGAAAATTTTGTTGTACAGTATGCGGTCGAAGCTATTTTTAAGCTGAGTTAGGACTTCGCTACAGAGGTCCTAAATATCTTGTAGAAGATTCCATCCTGTCCCGCTGTCTTATTGTTCTTCATTTAAGAGATTACCTCCCTAACTTCCTTCAGAGAAATGGGACACGCCACTACCTAATACTCATTGTATTTTTATTAAAGCACTTCCGAGTTTACTTCTTTACGTCTTTCCAGGGGTTTCGAATCTCCCTGTCCTCCTTCAAAATATTCCCATTTTTGACCCACTGGGCGTACGACTGTATTTCTCTGGACCTGACCTTCCGCCACGACTGTACTTGATTGTTGGTATCCTGAAAAACCTTAACCCCTCTGGAGATCGTTCAGTTTTTGGACAATGTCTTGATGAACTTGGTATTTTTGGTTCAGTCGTTCTCGGATGTGGGTTTTGTTTTCCTGGAACCGATCATCCGATTCTTTGCACTGGCAGTACCCAGCACGTTTATTCACGAGAGTTATCAGTTTCGTAAGTGTCCAATGGGACTCAGCGCTGAGTTGTTTGTCTGTGAGTACAGAGAGGTATACCTCCAATTTAATCTGAAAGCGGACCCGGATAATTCGATTCTTTAGATTGTCGATATTATACACCTATCTGATGTTGGTTTATTTGTCTCTTGTCGCACGACCAGGTTCATTCTTGAGATGACTTTAGCTTGTTAGACCAATATGTAACGCGGAATATCGATTCTCCATTTATTTGTATGTTCAAATGAACGAACCACAAAGAGATGGATTGAAATCGTTCAAATCAAGACAAATAGGTTTTTTACAAATCAACATAAATATAATATTAAATAATAATTATAATAAATCAATATATAATGTCGTAATTGCACAAAATAATAATAATCAAGGATATGGGTACGGTAAGTACGGGACATTCAACTGTGCAAGAGGCTCGAAGAAAATTCTCATTATAATGCTGAGTCACAAGCTATTCAGTGTTAATATGATGATCTCAGTTATCAAGATACATTAAAATAAAGGCAATTTTGAAAATTACCACCCGATATAGTCTCAACACTAAAGTAGATATTACAGAAACAATTATAATTTACTTGGTCAATTATTTGCATGAAAAACGTATATGCATATAATATTATAAAATCACATCTCGATCCTATATGTCTCCCCCTCATATTTTTTTGTGACAATATCTTACACACCCTTTGTGTCGCCGTAACTCTTTAGATTGCGCGCCCTCCTAGCAGTTTTTTGTTCACATACATACACGGCCCTCGGGCACTCCAATACGCCGCCACCCTCTCCTGATGGCGCGACTGCCGCTCTATTATGCCCATTGTTTCTTCACGACTGATCATTATTCGGAATACTCTTTCTCTAATATATTCCACGTTTGTGTTTTAACAGATGGCCGGGTTTTCGTATGGCGCCTTAGGGTTCTGTCTTAACAACGAAGGGAAAACAGCACGAGCGAAGGAAATATGTAGACGCACGTATACTAAGAAAGAAAAGAACGCACTAACTAAAGCACTAATCAACTTGAAATAACTATCGTTTGCAGTAATACTAACTCGGAAGTTCGTGAAATAATGTTGAAAATGTATTGCTATTTCTAGGAGCTCTTTCAACATAATGTTCGAACGATAGCATCTATATTATTATTTACTGTCCTTCTCTACATTGGTTATATATAATCAATTTTCTGTATCGATAAAAATATTAATAATTTATGAGAACTCTTGGTTATTAATTTCCTAGTACCATTAAAAGTTGAAATTGGCGTAGTCAAATTATTAGGTTAGAAGCGTCATCTGGGTCAGACAATTCAAAATGCATAATATATATATATATATATATATATATATATATATATATATATAGAGAGAGAGAGAGAGAGAGAGAGTAAATATTTATTTTCTGTATAAGTATAATATGTTTCTAGTTTATTAGGGTAGTGCAGCAATAAAACGCTATTTTACTTGAAGTACACTTTACTTCCTTGTGCCAATATTTCGTAGCTTACATATTAGGGCTCGGAGTATGTGAATTAGCTATAGATGTAGATGCAGCGTACAAATGGTATTTACAGGAAATTATTCTTTTTAAAAAAATGGTTGACGATGAACTAATTTACATTTGATATATAAACAAATAATGTTAAAAGCTAGGGTAACACCCTACATCATACGATTTGGCAGCGATCTTTCCAGACTTGATCTGCTTTAGTATGTGGTGATAGTTCATCGATCAATAAATGCATTATGGTCATTCTTGCAGATTATGATATTTCTTTTGTGCCAGAGTTCTAATTAATGCAGGATAATGCAAGACTCCATACCACTAGGTGCGTCATACGGTATTTATAGGAAAATGACTTGAAATTTTGCAATGGCCCGTGTTGAATTCTGTTATGAATCCAATCGAGCATGTTAGGGATGAGTTGAGAGGACGTGTTAAGGTGGCTATACACTATCGCTCGGTTCAAATGGAGCGATATCACTCACAACACAAAATCTGACCGTTAATCGGGTAAACCAGGTGGATGATGTGTGACAGGATGAGTTGGTTATTCAGTCAGTTCAAAATCTACTGATTTGAACCATCATCCATTCAATCCAACTGATGGTATTTGGGGAAACCACGTGGAATGACATGATGCCATCGCTCCAATCGTATGTTGTGTGGTGATAACGTCCAAACAAGTCTCATTCTGTGCCCAGTCATTAACATCGTCAACCAATTTATTTATATTATAATATAATGCCGAGTTTGTGTGATAAGTTATTAACACATATCAAGATTTGCCATGTTTATGGCAAGTTACGAACTCAGAGTAGCATGATACAATTAAAAGGAATTTAAAGATATTAATGCAAACAGGGAAACCGTCCTGAAAAAACAATATTTTACGATCCTTCTCTAAATAATATTTATATAAATATAATATTATTGCGGTATAATATGAACTAATGACTGAAGGGAAATTGCAGTTGCATATTTAAATTCTTCATAGGTGCACCTCTAAATCAAAATTCGAATAGTCGCCAACTACCTTTTATGCAAGGTGATACTCTGCCTCAAGAAGGTGTCTTGCTTTCTAATAATTATAATAATCATTTCTAATAAATAAAAATAACTCCCTTCGTCCATACGAAGATAATTGTGCCAATCTGTTGGCTCCAAAGAAATTTCTTTCACTATTTAATCCTCTATTTCTCTTTTTCACAATTAAGCAAGCGTGGATGATTGGAGTGATGATGTATGTGCTAGGTTTTTGGGTGTCATCCATTCGGATGTGTATGGCTATCTTTAGAGCTCGCCCGGCGCGTCTTTCCTGGTTCGTCCTGAGACACTACGGGAATTAATAGTCTACGAATGTGATAGCTTTGATGAAAATGTGATCAGACATAAGGTATGGGTCGATGAATTCAGGCATTGGTAGATGTTAGGCGAGACAACACTCGTTACAGATACCAGAAAACAATTAAATTCTCATGTTGCGGTTTTAATTTAGTGTTTTATATATTGCCTTATGTTTTTTTTAATAATAATAAGTTTCTCTTTTTATCAATATAAATAACACAATTATAATTATAATAAAATTAAAACTAGTTCTTCTATATATACACATTTCCTCGTCCAATATTTAAGTAGTTTTATTCTTCGTCTATTCAAATTTTATTTTGTTGGTTACGTTTTTAAGTTCGAAAGGAATGTATGCTAGTGATTTTATATCTTTATTTAGTTTATTGATAATATAACAGAATTATAATAATAATAAAATTTAAATTAGTCCTCTTATATATATATATATATATATATATATATATATAATATATATATATATATATATATATATATATATATATATATATAATATATATATATATAATATATATATATATACAAAAACTATGTTTTGTTACATTCGTACTCGCCGCGAGGTTGGTGGCTTTAATTACTGCTCGGGCTGGGAATTGAATTTATGTTGGTTGTGTTTTATATTTTCCTTAACCGTGCCCAAGATATTTGAGTTGTTTTATCCTTCATCTATTCAAATATTATTTTGTTGGTTACATTAAGTTTTTAAGTTTGAAAGGAATGTATGCCAGATATTATATCTTTATTTAGTCTATTATATTGTAGTACTGTTTCGGTTCTTATTATTGGCGAATCATGTTTTTTATGTTTACTAGCTATGTCTTTTGATATAATTCTCTGGTGTTGGTTTTCTTGTCGAGTTTATAGTTTCAATATTTTGTTTGTTGTATTTGTAGTGTATTAAAATATAATTACATGTGTTTCCCCATATGTGGTTTTTTGATATAAAAACTTTAATGGTCACTAATTTTTTAATTCGCGGACCATAAAAGCAATTAAACAAGAAATTATAACATTATATTATATTATATTATATTATATTAGTTTTCCACTTTTACTATTTAAGTGAATCTACAATATTGAGTACATATATGTTATATTAGTAATTTATTAACGTTAACAATATTAGACCTACACCTATTATATATCATAATTACAATAACTAAAATCAAAATTAAGAATACATTCACACATTCTCAGTAAATAGCAAGGTGCTTTAATTAAAATTATGATTCCCAAGTACATTATAATATTATTCACTACATTTATTTTTCTTACCATAGCTTATATTAAAAATATTACTTCCATGTACTCTATAAACATATTTAGTAAATTGATATCATTTACGATAAACCTATATTATACCGTAATAACAAACAAGAATAATACAGAGCTCATTAATGGAATTATACTTCCCTTGTGTATCATTCAAGTGATAACAAAGCCTATTGGCACTTCAAGTGATACTTGTATAATATACAGTTGGAATGAATCGCCTTGGAAACGTCTTACGTCTTAGAGTTGCGAGGTGATTTGCGATGTCCTTAATTTGTCTCACTGCAATCCGATAAGATCATTACTAAAAGCTACTCGATATACATTTTTATTTGCGCACGTTGCAATAATTTTCAAACAGCAGATAAATCGTATTTCCAGACTAGTTTTTGCAACTAAAACTCTCGCTAGTATTATATTTCAGGTCCGGCTGGTCCTATTTTAGATTTAATTCGAAAAAATGATTATCTTAATTTTGTTGTATAAGGGAAAGTGTTATCTACTTCACTATAAGAATACGGCTAGTATGTTGCATTTAACTAATTAAAATACACCCTTTTATGACTTAATGAAGTCCCATTTTCAATTTAAAGTATTAATTTTAACGAATTCAAAAATAAATAACGTCCCACGGAAGTATGCCCGATAAGTATTTAAAAAAACTTGAATTCTTTACTGTACTGTTATATACATATTTTATGATTCCGTCCATGTTTTTTACCACTTGTTTACAATTCATGTTCTATATATTTCAATCAAAATTTTAAATCAATGGTTTTAGGCTTACTATGTTTTAATGATGTGTAAGACAGATGAAAATTTAATTATTTCGCCGTACAAAAATGTATGAACATAATACAATACAATACACGTTGTAGCTTACAAAAGCTATTCCCCATTATATCGACCCCTTCCAAACCCTTCTATTAATTAATTACCACAATGTATGTATTATTACATCAAACAGGTATTAATCAAATATCAAACACGTCCGATTACATTACACAGAGAGCATTTGCATAATCCCAGCCCAACTTTATCGCTCGAAATTTAATTGAGCCGAATTGTATCAGTAAATCGCACAACAGAAAAACATGAAATGCCGGCTCTTGCCACACATTACAAAATATGCAACTTAAAATTGTAAAATGTATACATGTCTTTATAGTCAACAATAAGATACGGTCACATGGGTTTTTAAAGACTAGTGGTATATTTTTATATAACCTCTATTCCGTGATAGTTGACCCCTTCCTCTTAGAAATATATATATATATATATATATATATATATATATATATATATATATATATAGTAAATATTTATTCGCCGGTGTGGCTGCTAACCCTACATTAATTAGATATTATAATGACGCCATTGTTTAATATAGTATGTTGTCAAGTTTGGCAATGTTCTGTTAGTTTTTTATAAAAAAAAACTTATATTTTTGTATAAAACGAATAAAACACACGAACGTACCCGAATGCCTATTTTAACCTTGACCAATTTAACTCATAGGAAATGGTTACCTTTTGATTAGAAAATATGCAGATTCATGAGGGAAGCCGCTTCATATTTGCAACCTTATAGAAAATATTCTTTCTATTTCGGATAATTGGCTGCACCTCATGTGTGCTCTGTAGCAAGGGGAGTGACATGGCACCTGAACAATGAGTCTTAAAACAAGAGTGCGTGGGGGATTGAAGAAAGGTGATTAAGTAGCTAGGAGAGGACAGGAATGGCGTGGAAATTTGCAGAATTCTGTCGTGGGGAGGAGATGGGTGTGGAATAGGTGGGTTTTTAGGTACAAAGTACCCCGTCCACACTTTCCTTCCTCTCTTTTCCAACCCACACCTCGCTCGTGCCATGCATAACTTCTCCTCTCTGCTCAACCCTAACATGGTTGTGTAATCCGGCGTTTCTCCCGTACCAACCACTTCACATACTCCGGGTTGCACGAGCTCTCATTGAACCTTTCCTGTCGCAATTGACACTCAACATCCATCATTCACTTCGTGACCTCAGTAGCACGCTTCTCCCGCCTCGTAGTTTCGTATCCGCCCACACCTCAGACATGCCGTCTCTTTCATACATCTGACTATAAACGCTCAATTCGTTTCTATACACGCTCTCTACCCTACCCCTATCTCTCATCCACACCACCCGCACTGGTCTTTCCTCCTCCAACCCCTGCGGCCTTTTCGCAAACCTCCCACCTTCCCATACACCTTCCACCTCATAATCGGAGCGGAAGTGTGGAGTGCGCCAGAGTGGAATGGTTTTTGAAGAACTGACTAGTGCTGGATGTTCTACCCTTTTACCGATCCTCCTGTAAAAGATGAACCGAATCATCTCTTGCAGGAGGATCACTCTGGTGCACTCCATACTGGCGCACTCCATACTTCCACTCCGTATAGCAGTACGAGCTTCACGCGCGCATGTCAAATTTTACAAGCAATTTCTATATTTCTGCTCGACAATTTTCTCCTAGTTATACCCCCGTCAATCTCGCCTTTCCTTGCACCGACTACAAGTATTTCGCATACCAAACTCTGCAGTCAATCATTACACCCTTCCGTTTCAACTACTCCACACTACCCATCCTCCCCCTATTCTTAACCAGCATCCATTAGGATTTTTCCACATTCATAACTAACCTTCTATTATCAAAATACTTTGCAATTCTTTCATGTTCTTCCACCGCCAAGAGGGCCACAAGTGCCACATTATCTGCATATGCCAGCACCTACACCTTCGTTTTCCTTACCACAACCTCCCCTTAACATCTCTACCAACTCACTTATGTAAATATTAAACAGGAGAGGACTTAACGGGCGTTGCTGTATAAGCCCCACATTCACTCTAAACTTGTATATTCACTTCACCCTTCACTCTCGCTCCTGCCGTCGTATGGCGCTTTCAAGTCCACAAACATCGCATACATTCTCCATTTCTCGCACCTCTCCCATTCTTTCGGATCAATGTTTATTTTTCCCTTCGGTTTCCTTCGCTTCAGAAATAGCCTCATAGCTCCTTCTCCGCCCCTACACTCCATAAGGTTATTTCTTACCTTCTGGGTCCCTTCCAGCTTTCTCGTGTAGCACATCCTATCATACTCGCTCTTCGCACAGTTGCGTTTTTTCAACTCGCTTTCCATTTCTCCAATCGACCATTTCCCTGCGCCATACCGCCATCTTCGGAAGTTGATAGTTAGCATTCTTCTTCCTCACCAGCGCTGCCCTCATCATCCTCTCAAAAAGTTGGACTGAGTGTACTCCTTTGTGACCACAACATTTCTTCTTCTTTTCCCAATCCTGCTCAATACATCCATTCAGGATATGGCACCCCGCTGTTCTCACCCACTGCATCCACAATCTTCCTTTTTGGTTGGTGATTTTGTCCTGGGAACGTCTTACTCTCTATTCTCCACTCAGTTCCTTCATGTTCTTGTTGCAGTGCACCGCCCCCGCCCAGATACTTCTTTTACAATTTGCTATATTCTTACCACAACCCCTGTTGTCCTCCCCTTAACATCTCTGCTAACTCACTTATGTAAATATTAAACAGAAGAGGACTTAGCGGGCGTTCCTGTATAAGCCCCACATTCACTCTAAACTTGTATATTCACTTCACCCTTCACTCTCGCTCCTGCCCGCGTCACTTTGTACATTCTTCTCACCCATTCCACAGCATCCTCTTCCATCCCTAATATTTCCATATACTTCACAAGCTTGCACCTATCAAGTGAGTCGTATGGCGCTTTCAAGTCCACAAACATCGCATAGATTCTCCCTTTGCGTACCAATACATCTCCTCTATTCTCGCTAGCGTGAAAATCTGCTCCACTTCCCTTTCTAAACCCACCCTGGCTTTCAGCCCTTTTCTGCCCACTTCCTCTTCCAAGCTATTTCTCACCATGGACATAGCTGGTTTGTATCCCACACTCATTACCGTGAGTCTCCTATAGTTTTTCGGCTCTGAGGAGCCTGCCCCCCCTTTTTATTGCATTGGCAGTACCACCTGTACGCACCACTTTTGGTATTTCCTCCACTCCACTCCACACCCTTCTCCCTCCCCTACAACTAGCCTGTTAAACGCCTCGGCCTTCAATCAGTCCACTCGCACATTTCCCCCCTTCAGCTGGGCGAGCGCCACCTCAACTACCTATCTCGCACGTCTCAATTCCTCTAATGGTCCTGCCATTGCTCTGCAACACCTCTCCCATTCTTTCGGATCAATGTTTATTTTTCCCTTCGTTTTCCTTCGCTTCAGAAATAGCCTCATAGCTCCTTCTCCGCCCCTACACTCCATAAGGTTATTTCTTACCTTCTGGGTCCCTTCCAGCTTTCTCGTATAGCACATCATTTCATACTCGCTCTTCGCACGGTTGGGTTTTTTCAACTCGCTTTCCATTTCTCCAATCCACCATTTCCCTCCGCCATACCGCCATCTTCGAAAAAAGATGGTTAGCATTCTTCTTCCTCACCAGCGCTGCGCTCATCACCCACTAAAAAAGCTGGACCGAGTGTACTCCTCTGTGACCACAACATTTCGTCTTCTTGTCCCAATCCTGCTAAACACATTCATTCAGGACATCGCACCCCGCTGTTCTCACCCACTGCATCCACAGTTTTCATTTTTGGTTGGTGATTTTGTCCTGGGAACGTCTTACTCTCTATTCTCCACTCAGTTCCTTCAAGTTCTTGTTGCAATGCACCGCCCCCGCCCAGATACTTCTTTTACATTTTGCTATATTCTTCATCATTAGCTCTATTGTTTCGGCTCCTTCCTCCAGCCTACCAATCTCTTCCTTCACTCCAGTACAATTCCCCCGTTTGACCCCCGTACCAACTACTTCACATATCCCAGGTTACACAAGCCCTCATTGAATCTTTCCTGTCGCAATTGACACTCAACATCTATCATTCACTTCGTGACCTCAGTAGCACGCTTCCCCCGCCTCGTAGTTTCGTATCCGCCCACACCTTCTTTTACACTTTGCTATATTCTTCATCATTAGCTCTATTGTTTCGGCTCCTTCCTCCAGCCTCCCAATCTCTTCCTTCACTCCAGTACAATTCCCCCGTTTGACCCATTCCATCAAGCCTCCTTCCGCGACCCCGGCATCACTCAATCCCAATTTCCCGGTATGCTGCCTCTCATCTACACCTACCCAACTTCCATTCACATGACTGCAACAACAATACCATGTCTTACTTGTCAAATCGAACAGTTCCTTTTACCCAATTCCTGCAAACTGTTCCAGAGCCCAACTATAACTTCGTCCTTCTCCACCACCTCCTATTCTATCGTCCGCGTCACTTTTTCTCAATTTTTTCTAACCCGGACCCTGCTAAATCTACTAGGCCCCCACTATACTTAGTTTGTGATAATTATGTTACCCACCACCTCTCCTATTTTCTCTTCGCCATCTTCCAAGCCACTAACGCTTTTACTTTCACCTAAACTATATACTTCCTCAACCTACCTCTGCAGTAAACCAAAATCCTAAATACTTCCTTATACTAAACAATTCACTCTCTCAATCATTATTCCATTCCACTTTGTTTCGCTTTTCTCATCCTACCCTTATTTCATCCATTTGTGTTTATCCACATTCACTTCTAACCTCTTCTTATCAAGGTACGTTCCCATTCTTTCCAACATCGCTTGCATCTCTTCCAGTACTACATCATGGAGTAACCCGGATATGTTAGTATATGGGGCAAAACGGACGTGAAGTGGGAAGAGCTGCACTAGGCACATCAGTAATAGTAGCTGCGTTAGTGAGGAAGCAGAGTGGCAGCCAGAAGGGTAGTTGATTTGATGAGGTGTGTATAAAAAAAGGCAATATGGCGGACAGATATGGTAGAATGGAGATATGGTAGACGAGAGTTGGAAATTATTTAGTTTTTTTTTCACGATTTTCATACGACGAGACAATATAAACGAACGCATTATCCGATAAGCCTAGTCTTAACGTTTTTGATTTGCAGTAGAATGGCTCACAATTGTTATAGGAAGCCACCGGTCAAGCCAAACCTTGCACGGCGAAAAACTCGTCTCGTTCGTACAAGTGGTACAAGTATATTAGTGGGGATATCGGATGCCGTGGCTCGCGGCTTGCCGGGATATCGCGTAGCTAGTCGAGCGGAATTTAAGGGATTCAACTCCGAGTTGTCTGATCATGAGCATATTTGCGACAAGATTTCGCGCGGATCATCCCATCCCTGGTATAAGTAGTCGCCACGAGTAAATACAAAGGTTTCCTCTCGACGAACAGAACAAAATTGTACGCTAATGGCCAGTTATTAGGTTCTGCAGTGTCACCCTACTTTATTCCCGATCATTTTCAAGTCTATTCCCCACTTAATAATTTGCAGAAACAAAACAATCTTTAGTTGTTCATATTACATATTTCTTAAATGTTTATTCTAAATAAATTTACATACGTATATACTGTATTAGTGTTCTCGTTTGTAACGTTTTGTTTTTACCTAGCTTCTGATTCCATTAGCATTGATTTTAAGGTTCCGCAGGGATATTTTGGTTAAGCGTGTAGTTTTAATTAAGAGACGCATGTTGGTAGGCGTCGCGCTGCCAGCAAAAGACGCCCAAGGGTATTATAGTCTGAACGGCCCTAAAATTTTACTGCTAAGAAAACACAAATGCTCTCGTAAAACTTAACAATAACTCGTTTGCGACTTATACCACCATAAATCTAATTAACAAACCGCGAATTTAATTAACACACACACACATATACACACAGCGAGATAGAGAGATATATACGCGTATAGCTGGTATAGCTGTGGCACACATACTTGGCTGAGTTGTGACGTTATTCTAATGCATATACTTCAAGAACAATTTCTTCAGAGGAAAATATGCAAACGTGTGTAATAATTTACATATTATCAACGTATTCAGAACGGTGCAGCCAACATCTCTGAGATGGCTCCCGTATCCTTTATGAAACTCTTCAAATGTCTCGCAAAACGAGTAATGGCTTAGACCTAAAGATCGTTTTAGACAAGACAATTTCTTGACTAAAAAATCTAAATTATCTCGTATCATACGCAAGTTATTTGAAATCTTGATCGTCAAATTCGAAGTCGAAAATCTTTATACAAAACTATTGTACCTTATTCTATTGTTTATATATATTTTTTAAATGTGAGCGAAAATCAACTCTCTTACTGTATACTGTGAACGAATGCATTTATATATTTCATAAAAATATTAGTTTTGGTAAAACAAGTAGTTAATTTCTGCACTACAGTAATGTGTATGTAGTACTAAACGAATGAAAATTAATGTGTGATTCCTGCATTGCCGGTTTTATAATTACCGACATCAATCGCTGCCGGGACACGTCGGGATTCCAGCTCGTTCGTTCGCGCCCCCTGCACGAAATTTATGCCCTCGCCGCTGTTTGTTCTCGTTTACACGTACCGAATTAAGATTAACTATTCGAACGCATGCCAGCCGGGTTTGCAGTTACTACATCAAAAACAGTTCGTGACCAGGGGGGCACGATCGCATTCCGCACGCTTGTTCTGGCAATTAAAACCAAATTAAGGTGTTTAGAATTTTATATAAAACTAACTAGAATTTTCTATTGTGATGCTACAATGAGGAATTTTACGATTTTTGAAAAAACTTGTTTATGTGAGAAATAGAATGTTTTCTAATGTATATATTGCAGATATACTATAGTGTTTTATACTGAATGTGGTCTTAAGATCTCCACTATTGGTGTGTATTGTTGTGTTATGCTTAAGCGACGCTCGAATGTTTCGGCAAAAAAAGCCAATCGGTTATTAAGTAATAACGAGCCACTAATGACCCAACAACCTATCGTCGGACGGTCATTACGAACCGATCAGTAAAAGTTATTAGGATGACATTAGTAAAACACCACCCAAAAATATATACAAGACAATTAACGAACTAACTTAGACAGAGATAATTACCATAAACCAAAACATAATAATACATAAAATCAAAACAAACAACCACCTTGCAACAAACAAACAAGTTCATGACTACAGTTCAAGAAGAAAAAGTGACATTTACCTAACAAAAAAAAAACTAGCTCCGTAAATAAAAGCCTTATCATAAACAACTCAACGGAATATAACAAGCTACCAAAATATATTTAAGACATCAAGGACATCAACAAAATTAAAATTGAGTGTTAAATCATATAAAGTGAAAAGACGCAACAATTGACCATCTAACCAACCATCCAAGACAATGGAAGCAGACGGACGAGCCCTTCACCGAGGAAGCTATGGTCCATCTGCTTGCAGGAAACATAATTTGTTTAACTATCTGTATTACATTTGTATATATTATTATATCTTAGTCTTATTAAAAAGAAAAAAAGAACAAAAGTAAAAAAGAAAAAAGAAAAAAAAAGCAAAAGAAAAAAGAAAAAAAGAAAAAAAGAAAAAAAACCAGTGGACTGAATACATAAGGAAGAACAGTGGCAATAGTACCCTCAGAAGAGACGGTTGCAGAGCGACCAAGAATCCACACATCACAATCTTCACCCACACAACATCCACAAAGTTCAGCAACATCTAATAGCATTAGTTTTAGTGCTCAGTCATTAAGGCGGTGGCAGCAACGCTTCCATTTCCTTCCAGCGATGTCCCAAGAGGTAAATAGTTGGTATTCAGCGGTGGTTACCCTCAACATTGGCGGCATCGACTCAGCAACTATATCTCAGCATTTGCGGGAGGGATTTTCCATGTATCCACATCATTTTGGTGCCAGAGGTAGCCCTTCCGTCCTTATACATCAGTATGTACCGTTTGTCAGTGCAGTCTATTTTATTATATTTCATTGACGTGCGATTGTCTGGGCAAATAAGCCCATCCGTCGTTAAGTAACAACGAACTTCATGATCCATCAACAAATTGTCGCCCAGTCATTAGGAACCGATTAGAAAGAGTGATTAGGACAACATTAGTAAAAGTCTAGCGAACTGAATACAGAAGAAGAACGGTGTCACAGTACTCCCAGATGAGACAGTCGCGTAGCGGCCAAGAAGCCACAAACATCGTTCAGTCTTCACCCACATAACATCCATAAATTCAACAACAAACATTTACTTTTAGTACTCAGTTATTGAGGTGGGAGCAGCGACGTTTCCTTCCGACGATTTTCCAAGAGGACAACAGCCAGTATCCAGCGGTGGTTCCGCTCAACATTGGTGGCATCGACTCGGCAACTGTACATTATCGGACACATCATATTTGGTGTCAGCGTGTGGAAAGTCCACCTTTACACATCACGTCTTTAATGGAAGAAATAACACGGGAGGTCCAGTTGTACAGTTTGTGCAGCTTTAAGGTAGGGTGTGGGCTACTAAAGACTATAAACAGGAGAACATATTTACACGGGAGGTCCAGTTGTACAGTTTGTGCAGCTTTAAGGTAGGGTGTGGGCTACTAAAGACTATAAACAGGAGACCATATTTCATGAAGTTACTATAGCAAAAAGCTATTTACAATTTAAAAAAATCCAAATTGAATTATTCGTAGATACAAATTGAATTATTCGTAGATACAAATTGAATTATTTGTAGATACCGCAATTTTATATGTTCCTAGACTATAAAATTGCAGAGACCAGCTTATGAGCAGGGCCCAATAAAATCTTAAGACGGCTCTGCCAAGATTCTGCATGCTTCGTTTGGTTTGAAAAAAGTTATCGTTTAATGGTGAAAATTAAACTTCCCGAATACAAGAGTGCAAATTTAATAATAGAACACATTGTTTTGGCTATGGTAATTGATGATTGAATATTTTCTAACTGCATATGCCAATTCTGTCCTCCCCTGCTCCACCCTCCTCTCGTAATGTTGCTCGGGGATTTCCCCCGCACTTGCCACTCCACTTAACTAGTGTGAAACGAGCTTTCAATCATTCTCGCCTGTCTTTTTTACCACTCAACGTCCCTCATTCTCTCCCTGATCTGAGTTCCTAAACCTATTCCTCATACCTTTCAGCTACCCACACCTAAGACATGCCCACTCTTTCATACATCCGTCCTCCATCCATCCTACAACCGCTCTCTGCCCTACTCCTACATCTCATCCACACATCCCGCACCGGTTTCCCCAATTCTTACAGTCCTTCCTTGAACTCCCACCACATGCTCATCCGATTCGCGTCCTGTAGGAGTACCATCATAGGTGTCGACCTTCGAGTCCTACCTATTTAGGAACCAGCATTGCTGCCTCTATAAAATATCACAATTCTAGTCCATACAACAATATTGGCTTAACTTACGCATTCCATATCAAACAAACTATTACTCCTACTCTTACTACATCTCCCATTTTCTGTTCGCTATCCTTCAAGTTATTCTCACCTTTGATGGCCTCCATTTCACCTGCTTTCCACCCACCTCTGTAGTCAAGCCTAAATACATAAAACAATTCACTTCCTCAATTATTATACTTTTCCATTTCAACTCTTCCACCTAACTCTTACTCTACTAAACAATGTTAATTCATTCTTTCTCACGTTCACTACTAACCCCCTCTTATTAAGGTACATTCCCATTCTTTCCATCATCTCTTGGATCTATTCCACTCATTTTGCCACAATTAGTACACAATCTGCATATTCTAACATACATACCTTGGTTCTTCCTATCACAATCCCTTTACACGTCTTCCAAATAACTCATGTACAGATGTTACTGGAGAGGGATTTTTACTCCCACATTAATTCTAAATTTCTCAGAAACTACCCTATTCACTTTCCCTTTTGCCCACAACTTTTTGTACTTCCACGTCACCTATTCCATTGCTTTTCTTCTGTCTTTCTAGTGTACAATCTGCCCCCTAGTCCCTCCTCCCATTCTAAATTTGCCCCGACGTTTCCTCTTGTATCTATCATTATCATAATACACTGATACAATTACACACACGTGCCACTCTTACAGCATTTCTATTCCACTTCACACCCTATTGCTGCACTGTAATTGTTTCTCCCTTCCATCCACTGGCAGCCTATTTTATGCTTCAGCCCCGTGTTATTCCGCCATCTTTCCTGGAATTCAACTGACTTCTACTACTACTTCCGGTTTATTCATAGAGAAGTGCTCACGCCTTACCACCTTACTGAAACTCCCCAGTACCTCGTAAGTACCCGCCATCTCAACTGCAACTGCTCTTCCGATCCTCCGGATTTATGTTCTTTTTAACTGTTCGTTTTCCTTCCCTTCAAAATCTCTGTAACCTATTCTTCGACACACACTCCTATAGCTTCTTTTCTACCTTCTGAATCTCCACAAATAATTTACTTTCGCACACACCTTCAAAAACCCTTTTCGCCTGGGTGGTCCTCGCCAACTAAAAAAAAACCGTTATTGGACATAGGTATCACCAGCACGGAACTATTCAAAATCTCTTATACATCTACTAAAAATATACATAAATATAACCATTAAATTTAATATACTCCCTCTCCCCTTACCAAGTTCCATTCCCACATCAGCGTTTATAGATTTCTGCGCCAATCTCATTCTCTCTTAACCATTTACTCACCTTTTTGCAATCCCCACCCTCTCTGCTTTCACTCCAATTCATGGTCTAGATAATTGCTACCACTTGTCGCTCGTTACAACCAGCCCGATTCCTTAACTATATTAACACTATTTATACACTTATTAGAGTTGTTTGTCTTCAATCTTCTTTTTTGACACATTAGTAGTTTATATGCAGTAACCTGCTAGTGAGAGAATAACCAAATTATTCACTAGGGATACGAACCTCACTGCGAAACCTTAATATACATATGCTTCTATTCACTATCTCAAACTCATTGGTTGTTTGTAAAATCACATATTATTCATATAATAGTATGTGTTGGCCCTTTAAGGGTATTTTTTGAAAATTGTATTAAAAAAATTCAGTTTGAGGCTTTTATATAAAACTGAGAAATTTAAATATTTTTCTAAATGTTTTTAGCATCTGAACACTGGTTGTTTATATTTTCGCATATAAGGTGCTTTCTCTTAACATTACTAGTCGCCCCATGGCGTGCTGTTTTGCTCCAAGTTTTGCGGTCGTGCACCGGGATGAGGTAGAATTGTATGTATCGGAAACGACAAATAGAACAAGAGACAATAAGCCCGAAGCAGCACACAGTGTTAAACGAAAACAGCTATAATCAATATCTATGTGTATAGATAAGTAAAGGATGACCTGTAACGCCGCGTGCGGTTTGAGTGTACTAGAAGCTTATAAATGTTGCTTTATTTTCCATTCGTACAGGTTTAGTAAACGATTATTTAATTCTTATAAATAAATTTCTTATGTGTAGGTGTGTTTGAATGTGCATTAAAATATCTTAAGTAAAGTTTGTTCACGGTTTGTTTACGGTTTGTTTACGGTTTGTAATAATTTGGCAGCTTATAGACCACCCCCGTATGTCCAATATTTCAACCTATACTTATCAATATGAATAGGAATACAGACTGTTGGCTGTTATTGTATATCAGCGGTGCATTCGTTTAACCGCCCCGTGGCGTGTTGTATCGCTCCAAGTTTTGCTGTCGTGCACCGGTTGTAAGGGATGAGGTAGAATTGTCCGCATCGGGAGCATAGAACAACAGGCAATACGTCCGGAGCAGCAAATAATAATAAACGAAAACAGCTCATGTGTGGCCAAAGCGTCGACCGAACTATTTCTAGTCGTCACCCTGTATGATAGGGACACATATTTTCCATAGAGGGCACTACCCGGTGATCCTGATGGCATGAGTATGTTGACGGTTATTACCATATAAGTGTGCACTGCTAATTGATGTGGTGCCGCCAGATGGCGTTTAACTTTCCTCCTAGGGGGTTAGTTGTATAATTTTTTATATAACCACTCGAGACTCAGCTAGTGAGGATGAATTCACACAATGTGAATTCATCCTCACTAGCTGAGCTAACTGATAAGATCTAATAAGATCGAAATCTAGATATGTAGATTGCTAAGAGTTGGATTCACAATTATTGTGTATATTTTTCTTATGATAACATAATACATACGATATTGGTAGACCGTCGCCTATAATTTAAGAAACAGGTCGTCCAAAGTGATCAACAGCTTGGCCACCCCTGCTGTATATCATCAATTATCAGAAATAGCGACTCATAAACCACAGCTCACCCTTGAGTTTCGCGTTCACTCAGCATAGCAATACCAAACAAACACACACAAACTTGTTCCACCCCAACCGCGAAAACGTTTCCAATAACACCGATAGTTACGGTTTAATTACACCCCGCGCCGCCCCCGTGATGCGAACGCAATATCCATCCAGGGGAAACTTTCGCTGGCAATTTTCCGGATTCCAAATGCCGGTGGGGCGGCCTCTCGCGATGCAGATCACGTCGGTCCGGCCAGA
The DNA here is from genome assembly GCA_963942505.1 of Lordithon lunulatus. Lineage (NCBI taxonomy): Eukaryota > Metazoa > Arthropoda > Insecta > Coleoptera > Staphylinidae > Lordithon > Lordithon lunulatus. The sequence goes on from OZ012673.1 coordinate 39,788,836, forward strand.
CCGTTTACGCTTCGTAGTTCCGCGTTACGAGCCGCTGCACCGCCGCCCGCCGCCCTCCAACGCACAACTTTCTCTCTGTTTACAACCCCCCAGATCACCGTACTAACTTTTATTAGATAATTTCGGGAATAAAAAGAAGGCAAAGGAGGCCGCGCCTTTATTCGCCAAATTAAATACTGAATTTTAAAGCAGCTGCTTACAAAGTACAATTCCCCGGGATGCTGCTTATCACGTAGCTACGCTGATACTATAGTAGGATCTTAAGATAATGAAATTTCTTTACTAAAAGTCTTGTTTTTATAAAAGTCATGACTATATGGATTACAATAACATTTATTTGAGCTGTCTTAAGCGGCAACTACACACTATTAGTTTCACCTGGACTCCGTCCTCACTGAACGCGGAGTGAAGGAAAAACTGATAGTGTATGGATATTTCAATCGTCAATTCAGTAGCCTGTTCAGTCCGTTGGCTCGTGCCGTGGCAATCCGACGCTTCTTAATTTTTTTTAGGTTTTAGGGGGCCTGGGCAGTATTGAGTTAAGGGCGTTTCTAATTTTAAACATATGTTGCTTATTATTATTATTATTATTATTTAATTGCGGTTTTCTATTCTAAATCATTTAATGTATCACTTTTAATTTGTTAATACAGTGAGACTACCTTCACAAAATCACGCCTTCCTGTGAAAGCAGTCGATAGCTTACCCTTTATCTTTCAGTGCAAGCGAGTCCCCAACCCGTGACCGTTCTTACAAAGGTTCATTAGGGTATTAGGTTAGGGTACTACTGGTGATCGTAGCAATACCATAGCCTAACCTAATGAAGATAACATAAACAATCTTATTAAAACTATCACTTTTCATAACGTAACCCTACTAAACTAACCTAACAAAGATAACATAAAAAATTTCACATAATCCCCCTTTAGCTCGATACACTTTTCCTAGCGAGGCTATTCGATATCCTGTTTATAGTGAGAAACGTCGAGATCCTCAAAGTGGCCAAGAACCTCTAGACTTTACATCTTCATTTCTGGCAAATCTGTTACCACCGAGCTATTTTTAAGTTTGGAAAGAATATAATTCGAGTGGGTTCAATCTGGCGAATAGGGAGCATGCGGAAGCAATTCTAATATTAACGTCACATTATTTGGGCGACCACTGCATCTTGGCAGCTCAGGTTAAACCTGCCACCCAATATTTCATTGTGGTAAACGAAGGAACAAACTCCCCTAGATAGTTTTAAAGGACGTTTCTTATTAGAATCGTACCTTCCCAGAACATTTAGATTCTTCACTGATGCTGAACTCGGGAGCAATGATAAACCATGCTAAATAGAATCGCCTCCAGAGCGCGGCAGGCAGTACAAAACCAAGAGATTTTCTTCTTGGCCTTTATAACACGCACTTCCGAGGTGCTTAATCCAGCGCAAGAGTACTTAAATGATTGCTTGCACACATTGCATGTGATCACCTGATGCTCATCAACAGTAGCAAATAGTGTTAAGAGGTATAATTGAAAAATTTAAAAAAATAAATGCGTTTTCAAAGGTGAGGATTGGGATATAGATGAAACATTGGGATAGATGTAACAAGACCAGGGAGGGGCAACATTAGAGAAACACATGAGCCTTGGTTACTTATAAGAAAAATGATAATGAATTATTAATAAAAATAACTAGAACATTAAATATCGAGAAATATATAAATACGATAAAAGAATTAAAAAAATTATTTTATTTTAAATAAGGTCCATCCCATATATATTTGTGTAGCACAGACAACGCTGTACGAGTTACAACAAGTTTTCCAATTTTAGTTTAGATCCCTTTGCGAATAACTTTTTCTAATATGAGTACAGCCCCCGCCCCTAGACTGTGTGCACTGCGGCCCTTCACGGACCTATTGTGCCTCATACAACATCCATGATATGCTAGCTGGGTCCACTCTTTGTAGAAAAGTTTACCGACTAACGGTGGATTCAAACCACCAACGTTCCGCACGCAATGGATTAGACCACAGCTGTAGTCCCATGAGGCAATAAAGACACACCAAACGAAACTAGAAAGCGTTTAGACGGCACTAAAACACTAAAAACAACTAAACAACTCACGAGACACTATGGCGCGGTCACTGGCAAAGAAAATTATTATTATAATTTGTCCATGTTTACAAATTCACTGAGAGCGGTCACTATTGATGGCTATCAAACAAATACTAAATAATGTAGCGTCTTCATACTTCAACCACCAGGTTAATAAGGTTGATAGTGTCTACCATGGATATTTGTTCAAAATATAACCACCATCCATATGCCAGATCTGGTATTCTGGAAGTACCCTCGTATTTAGTAAGAACTAATGATAATAATTCCTAGTTATATCTGTGTCTTGCCTCCCCAGCCAGCCAGGTCCCCGAGTTCGCCCAGGGTTTGGATGAAGGACCTCGCCTCCTCAACCAATAGGAATCTACGCCTCGCCATTTGGGTAGCGCGTACGGATTAAAATCTTCCTGTAGCATGCCTTTCCTGGGGCTAAGCCCTGTTCATACAGGTCGTCTTCGGTCACCTCCCAGTTTATGCTTGTCGCCTGGTAGGTTACCTCTGGCCACGTTTCATCGCGTGCTTGTTCCGATGATCCTCCTACTCCATTAGGGCCTTGATTGCTTCTGCGGCCCTTTGCTCTGCGTTGTATTCTTCATTTACAGTCTGGCACCCGACCAATACCGTGTTCCAACACGCCCTTGCCTCTTGCGGAGGTAATCCTCTAACCTCGCGGGTCTGGCCCTTAGTTGTTTAATCACGCCAAGCTCACCTCTCATTTCCTCCACTTGTCGGGATAGCGCCTTTACTTGGAGTGTTCTTCCCATCTTTCGCCTCGCTGTGCTTGTGTTGTTTGTGATTTCTGGGTGGCGAGCTTCAATCCGGTGCATCACTATATTGTAGGGGAGGCCCAACGGATCGTTCTCGACCTCCCTACATAGCTGCTTCCAGCGGGCCTGTTCACTGCGCTCTATCGCCCACCTGAATTTCCTTCTCCATGTTCGATATTCCTCTTAGAGCTCCTGCATCGTCGCCCACGTTGCTCTCGCTCTTTGTATCCGTTGCCGCTCCTTGGTTGTATCTTTCCTGCACTTAGCCAGCTCGGGGCAGTACCAATTCATAGTTTTCCTTCCAATGGTTGCTGTTTTCCTGGGTATTGTCTCCTCGTAGGCTTTTTGGAATTTGGTGTTAAGTTCCTCCACCATTTTCTCTCGGCTGTATATAGTTCGGCGTGATGCTCTCTCTAGGTTTGTTGTTAGTTCTTCGCTGTTTATTGCTTTTGTGTCTCGTCTAATGCTGTGTAGAACCTCCGCTTAGTTGGACGCTGTATTGAATATAGTCGTGGTCACTTTGTTTTTCTTCATCCTCGAGTACCTTCCAGCCTCGTTCTCGTCTCATCAGGCTGGTTGTGGCCACTGTCTAGTCGATAATCGATGTTTGATCTCATATCGTGAAGGTTGGAGTTTACCCAATGTTACATACACCCAGGTAGACTGGAGATGCGATGCTTCACCCCTCGCAGTTGTGGACGTTGCTGTCGCCTTGACATTAAAGTCTCCGGCCACAATGACTTGTCCGTTGTTCGCTCTTACAGTATTTTCATGCTAACCAATTATTTGCATGCGTTTTGGTGCAGTTTGGCGAAAAGTTGACCCTCGCTCGTGGGTGAGCCGTCTGCTGATGATGTGTCGGTGATGGTCGCCAATGATCTTAATGCCTATAACCTTTTGGTCCGTTTGTCACCCACGAGGCATCTAGTTTCTTGTTGTTCGGTTCACTAATTAGGATCACATGGGACCCTCATTTTTCCGCCGTAGCGAGCATTAGTTGGAGTGCTGCTCATCCATGACCGACATTTGCTTGTAGTATCTTAAATTTATTTGTCATTCCGTGTTGGGCTAGCCCCCTTCGCCGGCTCTCGTAGCTTTTGTGGTCGCTTCATCACGGGTTATGCTTTGTATGGGACACCGTAGTCCTCCTGCGGCCTGTCCTTCTGCTCCGCAGAGTGCGCAGTATAGCATAGATTCTAGCCTGGTGTCTCGCTTCTCCGCACATCAGGCAGAGGTTTCTGTGATCCTCCCCTGTGCATAAATCGGCTTGCTGACCGTTCAGCCAACAGCGGCTAAAGCCGTATGGGAACTTTCGATACCTACGGACACAAATAAACAGATCCAACTATTCTAGGGAAATAAGAGCGAGGAAAGAACAGGAAAGATTAGATGAAGATAGTAAAGAAAGCACAAACACACAAATATATATATATATATATATATATATATATATATATATATATATATATATATATATATATATATATATATATGTATATATATATATATATATATATATATATATATATATATATAAGATATATAAGAAAGGTGAGGCTGATCCTCTGAAAACAAGGCTTCAGGAAGTTCGGGGAATGTATGGCCAAAGCCCCCGGGGGTGTGGAGCCAACAGAAGAGAAACAATTAGCTTGTAACTCAAAAACTAGAGCTTGTACGAAAAAAGTGTTAGGTATTTTTAGGATTAACATATAAAATATTTCTAAAATGTGTTCTTTATTCTCCGGTTTCAAGACAAAAATTTCATTCTGTTGCCCAGTGTTATTGCAGAAATGATATACCATTCCGTATTTAATAACAACTCATTTCGCACAATAGGACAAGTTTAGACGTGATTTCACTCTTAATTAGGGATGGACACTATCAAACTATCGACTGTCGGGAAACTTTTGAGGCTGAGAAAAAATACCTACTGGCTTTTCAGTCAGCTTAATTGAGAAAACATTATGTTATTGAGTAAGCTGTCCGACCCAGAGAAGTGAAAATTTCCAAAATCGATACGATACTACAAGCTTAAATGAGAAAATCAGGTTTTGGTATGCTGTGGTGAATATCAGACCATCCATAATTTTTATTTAATTTCGGACAATCCATACTTTTTATTCGACGATTATTGGACTATCGATAGGTACAAGTCGATTGTTATGGATAGATTTCATACGTTTCGCACGAGGACAGAAAATAATGACAAGGACTGAGAAAAACAAACTAAAGGAGAAAACGGTATACGATAAAGGAATTGATATAGAGCCAGTTGCCAATAAAGGTCTCATTTTTGTGTTTAGGGTGGGAGAAGAAGTGGACCCATCCAGGGGGATAGATATAATATACAAGTAAGAAGGGAGATGAGGGAGTTTATATCCAGTTTACTATTGTATTTTATATTATATTGATGCGATGATATGCTAAAATAAAGATCGTCTTTTACTATAGATAATGTATACGATTGTACTGTTAATGTTATATTTTGCAAGCAACAGCACCATGACAACAAAAATAATTTTCATAAAAGTTATTTTAAAACAAGCACACTTTAAATTTCTTATTCAAACACATATTAGGTACTATCCTAAGTGATCTTTGTCACAACAAATTATTCCATAGCATCATTACATTGTTCCAACTGTACAACATCATTTTATCTTTTCTTCGAATTAATTAGTAGGTATATTTTGAAGTCTGCTCGAAACTTAGTGTCTACAATATTGTGCACATAATTATCCCATGATTAAAATTCATCACGTTCATAATATTACTCCGCATGTTTATAAATACAGCACTTAACCGAGTTAAGGCGGGCGGGTAGTTTGCAACCCGGCGGTGTATGCGGGCCGAAAGGGCGAAGGAGTTCAAGCGGCTGCGGCGGACGGGTGAGGTGCGGGAGCGGCGGCGGCGGCTCGCAATCAGCGAGTCCGGTGTCGGTAACAAGAACACCCCCAGGATGTACTTACCCTGCATAGCAATTCGCTCCTTCGCCCCCACACTCACACACACACACAGAGCCACACAAGGTGCACGCTGAGAGAGAATAAAATAACGTTTGTTTGCGGGGGGGTTGAGACAAAGTTTTTATGGGCGCCCACGGTAATGCGGTGCGAACTTTGAAAACAAAAAAATAAGGATCAAGGAAAATACGAAGGAAAACGTTGGAAAAATAGAAGAATAAAAGGTTTTAAAGGTGCCAGAGTCGCTTAATAGGAAAATGAAATCGTTTTGAATGGTTGGAAGTTTTCGTAATGAAATTTAAATAACTGAATCAACTTGTAATATACTAAATTATTGAAATCTCTTTATCTTTAGTAATATTTGAAAGCAAAAGTTTAGTCTGTTTTAAATCATCACCTTTTTTATTCACTTTTACTATTACTTGAAACTATCGATAACGGTCGAATAAAAAGTATGGATTGTCCGAAATTAAATAAAAAATATCGATGGTCTGATATTCACCGCACTGATTTTATCACTTAAGCTTGTAGTATCGTATCGATTTTGGAAAATTCACTGCTCTGGGTGGTACACCTTACTCAAAAACATAATGTTTCCTCAATTAAGCTGGCAGAAAAGTATATATATATATATATTGCTGCACCACCCCAAGGAGCTAGAAACAACGGTTAATATATATATATATATATATATATATATATATATATATATATATGCTGCGGCAGTATAGCGAACCAATTGTCGCGCTACAAGAAAAATATATTATTTATGTACATTTTAATACTTAAGTTACATTTTATATTATTATGTCTATAAGCGAAAGTACATCTTCATTAGAGCACAAATTTTCATTTGTGTTAAATTTTGTACAGTAGCGAAATCGCTAATAAATAACTATTATTATTATTATTATTATTATACTTATAGATGCCAGTTTGTTGTCGAAAGTTATAAATACATGACAAAAATAAGTTAACAGCCCAAACATTTATGTCGTAATAATAATAATAATGATCAATAACTTTGGAGTCGCTCAGATCGTCCAGCGTGCAACTTCTCCGTGAAAACCAAGTTAGAAGATGCGGGCCCGGTGTTGGTCTTAACAGTTAAAAGCAATTTGCCGGCCAGTTTGGGTTAGTTCGGCAAAGAGTTTGCACCTTATGTGACTTGAATAGTCATTGCCGGGGGCATGAAGCAGCCGATGGCCAGTCAGCGCGAAAGTTCCCCATTTAGGGGCTCATTCATTATGGCCCCGGCTTTCATTACCCCAGAAGTTTCTATTAACTTTGCAAAAGGGCCGTGTTTAACCACCGCCGCCCGTCCCGAAAATTATTGATGACAAGACAAATTTGCAAAATCAATAAAACATTGTTGAAACTAACCAGACAAATCTAATCGCCGATAATTAAGAACGTTGATTATTATATTGTGGGTGTATAAATGTCAAATGTGTATGTATTGTTTAGGAGTACGATATTTTATTATTTAAGAACATGTTATACACACATAATACCATAACAAATATTGTTTATATTACATTTTGTATCAAAATAATACAACCTTCCCTCTAGGAAGAGAGTTTAACGCCATCTGGCGACACCACATCACTTAACAATGCACACCCATATAGTAATAACCATCAACATTCTTACGGCTTCAGGATCACAGAATCCGTCCTCACTACCTGAGTTATACTGATATCTAATAAGATCGAAATCTACATATGTAGATTTCTAAGAGTCGGATTCACACTTATATACATTTGGTATCATTATTACTAATTAAATAATAGAACATATACAACTATTCAATATAAATTTAAATCTAGAATATATTTTTAAAATGTCAGTACACATCAAATTGTGATGCGTATTATATTGGTGCAAATAAATCGCTGTAAGCGTTCTACTTTATAATCCATGTCCAGGCATGACCCTTCCTTCTATAACATACGATGTTGGTAGACACTCACCTATAATTTAAGAAACAGGTCGTCCAAAGTAATCAAAAGTGTGGCCACTCCTTTTGTGTAGATTTCCATTATTGTCAATAGTGGCATGAATATGGGGGTGTCACGAAATATACAGCCTAGAGCAAGGAGAATAACAACATCGAAATGCAATTTAAATAAATTAAGTAAAACAATTTAAATATCCAGGAGGGATACTAGAGATTTTTTAAAGAAGAGTAACAGATAGAATCAAAAACCACCAATAAGGGAAAAACGTATATAATATTACAAATTGAAGCGTTCATAAAAAATATAATTAAACCGATGGGGACACCTACACAGGATAGATGCGCAAAAATGTGGTTACGTCTCGAAGATACTAGAGGATGGGGAAGGCGTGGATATTTGCGAAATTCTGATGAGGGAAAGAAAGTGGGTGAGTAGGAATAGTTAGAGATTCCCTCTCCCTCGCCCACTTTCTCTCCCACGCCAGCATTTTGCAAATTTCCACGTCTTCCCCATCCTCTTAACCATTTACTCACCGTTCTGCAATCCCCACCCACTCTGTTATTACCCCTTCACATTCAGTGCTTAGATATCACCACGTATCACTCCCCTTATTACACAGTATACACGAGGTATATCCTTGCCTCATACACACTTTCACTGTAGCTGTAGCGCCTGGCTGCCTTCTGCCGCTCGCCGTCTTCACATGTTTTCTAAAGATCAAGTCCTGGTTTACGACAAACCCCAGGTACTTGAACGCCTTCTTTGGGATCACTTCCGCGCCACTAGTGGTGAAACGGATCGCGACATGCCTCTTCCTGCCTATCAGGAGTACCGTCTCAGCCTTCTGCTCGGCGACATCTAGAAAATTGTCGGTCATCCACTGCCGCCAGGTTTCCAGGCTGAAGTTTACTGAGTTCGTCTTCGTAGCGCCCCATCGCTACGAGGGCCACATCGCCGGCATAGTCTTTAACCTTGGTGACCTCCGCCCTTTCTCTTCTGAACGGCACTTCGTTCTTGCCATCCATACTTTGTCCTACCTGCTCCACACGCCCTTGGTTATGTAACTCGGGACTTTTCCTTGCACTTGCCACTCCACATAAGCAGGGGACCTCTCAGTCATCCTCACCTACCTTTTTTACTATTCGACATCCTTGGTCTCACCATCCCCCAATCCATTCTCGATTTTGCATTCATCCACTTCAAGTGTTTCCCAAATTCACCTCTGCGGTCGAACCAAATGCCTATATACTTTTCAATCACCCGGTATTTAGCTTAACTTCATAGAAAACCTCTGAAAAACTGTGGAAGGTGATTCGCGAAAATTCGTTCCCCGCTGGGGATCGAACTCAGGCTCCCCAATGCTCAGTACGAGACGGACGACGCCTCTAACCACTCGGCCACTGAGCTGGGTCCTATATACTATTTTCATAATTTACTGTTTTAATCTTTCTTCACTTCCAATTAAACCTTGCCGCTTTCCATCCTATTCTTACTTCCTACCCTTATTTCATCGTCCATTTTGTTTTCTCCACATTCACTACTAACCCTAAGCTCTAATCAAGGTTTCATTCTTACGATATCTCTTGCATCTCTTCCACCCTCTTGGCGACAATCACTACATTATCCACATATGCTAACATAATTCCCTTAGTTCTTTCTACCGCACCACCAACCGCTTACCCTCTTCTTATGCTTCCCCCAACTCATGTGTGTACAGATTAAACACGAGAGGGCTTAGATGGCATCCCTGCCCAACTCCCTCATTCATTCTAAATTACACAAAAACTCCATTCTCTCTTGCTTTTGCCGTTGACTCTCTGTATATACTTCTCACCCATTCCACCGTTTCTGCTCTTATTTCTAACCTTTCCCTACACTCCACTAGCTTATCTCTAGGAACTGAGTCATATGCTGATTTAAAATCGTATACATTCTCCCTTTGCTAACTACCATTCTCGTTAGCAGTGCATTTACGAACACACCCGGCCCTTCTCGCTGCATAGTATAGGACTCACCTCGTATTTTGGTATAAGGAATACCCACTATATCCTAAACCCTTGCACTGAGACCCCAGTTCGGAACTGATCTCTCATTGGCCCTCAAGTTAAGGTGTATAGACCTATAATCTTTTATGCTGCTTCTTTCCAATTATTCCACCCTTAGTGTTATGATACCGTTCCCATCCTGTGTACCAGAAGAAGGTGGGTAACCATTAGATATATATGCAAATCCACGTGTTCCATTCCATAAATAAATGATTAAGTAAGTGATTAAATGGTGCCCGGGTTAAAAGAAAAACAAGTGAAAAACATAATAATAAATATATAAATAAATTAAATCCGCGCTCAGGACATTCTAGGTAATGCATGATTGAAACTCAAATCTAGTGATGGGTAGGTAATGTCTTGACTACGAAGCATTTCAGATGATGAACCTAAGTAATCCGTTGGGCAGGAGGGACCTCCTACCTACAAGCATGTCTTCGCTGGCCTTGCTGTCTGTGCCGCTCCTTCCGGGTCCATTCCTCAGGGCAGTGGCCACATAGAAGTCCACTTGATTCTACGCCTGCTGTCCTCTAATCATTATGCCAACCATGTTTTCTCGCATTAGGTTGGTTCCTATCTATACTTTCAACTCTTCACGTGTAGCAGGCTGCCGAAAATAGCATGTTCGGCAGAATCAACTGGGGCCTCGCTCAAGGGGAACTGCTCAGGCTGCTCCAGGTCCATACATTTAAGGTATGTCCTGAAGCAGCCGTAACCTTATGTGTACCTGCGTGAATGCCTACCTCTCCTTGGAGTCTATCTAACCACGGCGCGATTCTCGGAGTAAGCCTCCGGGTTCGGATGGCTTTATTCTCCAACTCGTTCAATTTGGACTGCCATCTAGTCTCTGCTCCAGTTCGTGCGGCCATAACACTTACTGTCCTTGTACCTCTCCATGCGCTCACAAGGGCGAGCAGCTCGATCGGGTAGATTCCAGCGAAAACCAAGATAGCATCCCTGGATACCGTCCGGTACCCCATCACCACCCTAAGCGCACTCTTCCTATGAACGACCGCTCCATAGAGCAGTATGCATATAGCAACCCGTGCCACCATCACTCACTTATGCTGTCCCGGGCCTTTGGCGTTGGGCATTATTTGCGGTCAATACCAAAGGGTGCTAGGCTGCCCTAGCGCTTGCCGCATGTTTTCTGACGGCCAAACCATGGTCCACGACAACCCCCAAGTACTTGACCTCCTTTCTTGGGATCACTTCTGTCCCACCAATGGCGTGAGTGCCGCCTCGGCCTGCTGCTCGGCAACATCCAGAAAATTGTCGGTCAGCCACTGCCGCAAGGTGTCCAGGCTGACGTTTACTATGGCACTCAGTTCGTCTTCGCCATCGCTCTGAGGGCCAATTGGTTGGCATACTCTATAACCTTGGTTCCATCCGGAGGGACTCTTAGAATTGTACCTTACATTATATTCCACAAGTTTGCCCCTAGCGCCCTACTTCATATGCCTCTCCGCGTCCGCACTTTCTACGATTAGCTTGCGGTTCTCTATGTAGCTTCTCATCATTCTTAGAGCATTCATCTTCATCGTCCTCCCCCACACATTACGCATGTCTATTGTGACAAGCGCGCAGAGCGTACACCTTCTCGACGATCCACTTCTGGCCAGTTTCGCCACCTCCTGGATAGTGCACCTTACCGCTTGAAAGCTGTACTGTTGGGCCAATAGCCCCCACGTAGCTCGGCGGTCGGCATGTTCCATCTAGGTACATTTAAATATCATTGCGATCTGGCCAGATCGGGTTTTTATATTTGGCAGCCCGTCGTTGACCGACTCGCATATATTTAGGTTGATTTGCAGCGCTAGAATTTTCATGGAGTGTTTTCTCATTAGATGACATCGCCATAGCTGCGCGTCGGCAGCGCCTAGGCCTCTCAAACCTCCCTGGTTTAGTAGAGTTGCCCGCAACCTGATACATGAGGCAGAAATATGCCTCAGCAGGGCACCTCATCGGATAATACCCCATGACCAGTAATTAGACTGAAATTGATGAATGACACTTTCCACTTAATAAGTACATATGACCCTGATCCTAACAAAATTCAATAGGAAAAAGAAAACTATTACGATCTACTACGAGAAACCATCAATGATTTCCTAGAAAATGAAAAACCCCCATTCCAATTTGGGAGATTGCAAGAATTGGTATAGAGCACTATTAAAATGTATACCTCATCGGTCGGCACCGTCGGCACAATGAGGACTCATGCCCCAGTCCCCAACATTTGAAGAATTCTCACTGTGCAATTTCCTTCATCGTATTGAGGGTGACCGTTTGAGTGCCCCCATATGCTGGCCTTAGGGGTCCTCATTAATGTCTTTAGCTGCCCTCCCAGTCTCTTTGGTCAGGGTTGCTATAACCTCCTCTTTAGTTGTGAGGAGGTCTATTCCCTTTAGCCTGATCACTGCTCCTGCTTTCCTGACGACCGGCATTGCTCTTTGTACCCGTAATGGTCTTCCTTCTTCCTGAGGTGGCCGACCTGGGCGACCTTTTCCAAGTACCTCAACGATTTTGACTCCAGTAACAGTCGTAGTGGTTTTGGAAACCCTATTTTCACCAACATCCATCTCTCGGATCTGATTAATTAGGTCGGCAAATGTGGTCCCTTGCTCTAATCACGTTGTCCCTTCATTTGGTTGACTAACCCCATTGGATACTCCACTATTTTCTTTGGTCTCTCTCCTGCCGGACTCCTGGTAGTGGGTGATGCCAAAGCCAGTATGGATGAAGAGATATTCGGTTAGCTTCGTAACTACTGCCTGGTCCACCCCAGGGGATTCCATATCTCCATTCCACCATATCGCCTTCTTCTTCCAACACTCCTCATCAAACAAACCCTCTTGTTGCCGTACTTTTTCCTGATCAACTTAGCCCTCAACAACAAATAAAATAGGAGGGTTGTTCGAATGAAAACGGCAATCTATCGTAACAACGTAACGTAAAAAATATACAAACGGCATACAAGTCTCGGCTAGCACGAATCCATGGACGACGATGTATACGCTAACACGGAAACGACTTTGGAGAAGAAATTATCCTTAACTTACAGAGTGATCAGATTGACATATATAATTGTCTTATTGCAAACAAAATAAAAAGGTTAAGGGACCAGTAAACAAGAAAACTACATACTCATTTACAGTAGGACGAAAAAAAGAGTCAATTCCAGAGTGGCAGTCTTAATACATGTAAGCCATCAAAGGAATCGAATCCATCAAAAACATAATATCAGTAATTAGACTGAAATTGATAAATGACACTTAAAAAGTACATATGACCCTGATCCTAACAAAATCCAACAGGAAAAAGAAAACTATTACGATCTACTACGAGAAACCATTCCTAGAAAATGAAAAACCCCCATTCCAATTAGGGAGATCGCAAGAATTAGTATAGAGCACTATTAAAAAAAAAAAAAAATTACAATTTATTTATTTTATTCCATTGCTACATGAATTACACAATAATAATAACATGAACTTTGTCAAAGACACAATGTAACAATAAAAAGAATATTTCAAGATTTCTAAAATGGATACATTAAAAATTAGTTTTGAGAAAAAAAAAACAGTTTTGTTATATATTTTATAATTCCACGTTCTAAACTTGCAATGAATTATTGAGTAAGGTTCTATTGAACTAAGGTCTTTTAAATATTTTAACATTGGATATGTCCTGAACGTTGATTGATAAATAAAGAATTTGTTGCTGCATAGTACATTTTTTTGTCATACTTAGCTTTTATGCAGGAAATAAGTAGTCTTCAGTGTGAGTTTTATTCTGGAGGCAACGACGCTGCACACCAATGAGGCGTATCTCTGCTTATCTTCTTAATTAGAGACATCAGTCAACGATTTCGTCTCATTTGGAGATCGCATTATAGTTTTGAGACTGGCTGACTCACGTCATAAATTATAGTTATATATGTTTTATAAAAGGACGGTAGACTACTACATTACCTTTTGTAATTTTCCATCCGTCCGATGTTGTAGAATTGACAAAAGTGACTTTCTACGAATATTATATATTTATGTGAATAGATCAAATATATTTGGCACCATTTTATTTAATAGCCGTAGTACATCGTGGAGACTAGTGATGTTGTAGCCAAAACATTCCTAAATATTTAATTCATTCACAATCGACATAGTAATTAAACCTCAAATGTAGCAAAAGTTGTCTTCCCTTTGTTGTAGCCGGGCATTGAAAACATCGCCCCTAAACCTTAACTAACCCCCTGACCATCGCATAAATCCGGCCGTATTCAATTCGAATCACCCACAACCGCCCGTTTTAATTTCTGCACGCGCGTATCTCGTCCGGCGGAAGCGCGTCCGAGCGTCCGAGCTACCCCACATCCCCCATATCGGCCCGGAATTAAAGTAGTACCTGGTTATTTACGCGCGCCGAGATAACCGTTTCCGGTCATTCCGCCCCCTTATTAACGCCGAGCCACTTAATAACCCTCCGAGCGTATAAACGTGGCGATTACCCCTTGTGTTTTTCCTCCAAGGGGTTGTGGTATGAAAATTCCGCGAGCACACGAAATTCCAGGACGCCCGCGGCGCCGTCGCGGATATAAAGCGCGATTTATTGTAATTGCTTCTTCATTATTTTCACCATGTGGGGCGAGTATTGCCCATTTGTTTTTATAACCCGGGAGGGATGGAATTATGTTATGCCATATTAACAGTAATAAATTAATGTGCGTGACCAGGGACAGATATGAGATTTCTTGATAATACACCTTACTACAGACATTATATCTTATGATTCCGAAATTTATATAATTCAGGAAAAAACAGGCAACAACTGTTGGTAGTAAAAGAAACAATTCCACCCGGAACCTCCACCAAAAAAAATATATACCGCCCCAGTTAACACTTATTATAGTATTATTTTATTATCTCTCCTATTAAATTTCCAATTATGCAGTTTTCCGTGCTCATCCCGTTTTTGTTTGTCCATTTATATTATAATTCCTCGCCGCCGTCCCCCACACCATTGTAGCATTGTTCTCGCGCAACTGTAAGCCGCTAAATGCAGCCAGAGCAGTTACATGCCTGCGTGAGTTTAAAACTCTGCACAATCCGGGGGATTTGTCGGCCAGGTTTTGCTCCTCCACGTTTAATACCTGCACGGGGTAAGTTGCCGAACTAAATCTGCGAACGCCGGCGAAAAGGGGAAATCGCTTGGTTGGCCACCAAAAACGAACAAAGGGATGCGATAGAAGAGTTTGATCGGCCGTTTTACGGTTTATTTGTTGGGGTTCAGTGTGATTAAGGAAATATTTGCAGCAATTATTTTATTTATTTAGATTTATTTAAATGGTAGATTTGTATTTTCTTGATGATAACTATAAACTGTTTCTTATTTATAATTGAATTAAAACAGGCTTATTATGATCTGTTTTAATTGAATTAGAAATAAGAAACAACTTATAGTTATCATCAAGATATTACAAATCTATCGAGTATATAAGTGACATGTCAACAGATTATTTTATATCTAATTCTTTTATTCCAATTTTTTTTGTTATTTTTGGGCATTTAGAAAATTTCGCTAGTTATCGGCACTGGCCTTGTAAATGCCTGATCTTATTTATTTATTTATTTATTTATTTATTTATTTATTTATTTATTTATTTATTTATTTATTTATTTATTTATTTATTTATTTATTTATTTATTTATTTATTTATTTATTTATTTATTTATTTATTTATTTATTTATTTATTTATTTATTTATTTATTTATTTATTTATTTATTTATTTATTTATTTATTTATTTATTTATTTATTTATTTATTTATTTATTTATTTATTTATTTATTTATTTATTTATTTATTTATTTATTTATTTATTTATTTATTTATTTATTTATTTATTTATTTATTTATTTATTTATTTATTTATTTATTTATTTATTTATTTATTTATTTATTTATTTATTTATTTATTTATTTATTTATTTATTTATTTATTTATTTATTTATTTATTTATTTATTTATTTATTTATTTATTTATTTATTTATTTATTTATTTATTTATTTATTTATTTATTTATTTATTTATTTATTTATTTATTTATTTATTTTCTCAACAGACATTAATCTAGTTACAGAGAAAAGGAACCAGAGAATTCTTAAATAATAATACATATAAAGAAAATCTATAATTTAAAGATTGCTACATTAATACAATAATCATTGATAGTGTGCGAACAAGAGTGTGAACATATAAGATCAAAGTATATACAATAGGAATAAAAGCTATAGTAGACTGAGTTTTAGGTTTTTTAAAAAGTTATTTTTGTTACAAAACAGATCAACTCCATATTGCACCTCATGATATTTCCTTATCATCATGAGCAACGGCGAGAAGGAGTGATGGTTTGTATGTGGCGTGCTGTATGTAAAAGTTTGTTTGTTGCGGGAGGATTGCCTAGGTATAGTAAAATTGATGGAGTTTAATAATGAAGTACTATCTTGTACATTGTGTATAATCTTGTATAAATCTTTAACCAAAATGTACCTATGGATGTTATAAATTGAGAGCATATTAAACTCGTCAAGTAACGATTCATACTTTATATTGTAATCAGGATATCTTTTGTGTTTATGAAAGTATAAATATTTCACGAATCGTTTCTGACAATTCTCCAGCAAACACATATTTATTATAGCCAAGCGACTAAACAGACGTTTAGGAAAACGTTTAGGAAATTTCGCTAGTTATCGGCACGGCCTTCTGAATGCCTGATCTTATCCTCCAAATCAAAACCAAAAGGTAAAAAAGAGATAATATATATATATATATATATATATATATATATATATATATATATATATATATATTAATATGGTTTTGATTTGGAGGATGAGATCAGGCATTCAGAAGGCCGTGCCGATAACTAGCGAAATTTCCTAAACGGCATATTTTATGAAAGGATTTCAAGATTCTGCATATTGGTATTCATCAATATTTCGGAACGTTTGGGATATTCATAATTTCATATTTTACCTCTTTAACATGTTGGTAAACATCTGAGAAATTATAATTGAACTAAGAAATACATTATAATAATAATATAAATATAAATAAATAATACAATTGCTGCAAATATTTCCTTAATCACACTGAACCCTGATCTTCAGCCGGGGGAAGATCCTCCTGTGCCACGCCGTCCCCTCCCAACGGTTTTTGCCATCTTACGATGTTGTTGTTCCTGGCTTCATACTTCACAGCCTTAGGATCTGTGTCTCCCTTAATATCTCAGTAGATTACTGTTCTCTCCTCAACCAGCAGGTCGGCTGGTATTCTGAGCGCTAGGACCTCTATCGCATCGGTAGATACAGTTTTGGAGGGCCGGGTGATCAGAAGAGCGCTGATACGCAATAAACGTATTAATCTGGTCCGTATTCCGTTGGGTCTTTGTTGCATTGGCCTAGGTGGGAGATGCGTACAAAAGATGGGCACGCCACACCGTCTCCAGCAACCTCCTCTCCTTCCCAGCCGGGCCACCGATGTTTGGCTGCAGTCTTGCCTCCGGGCGGTCTGTGCCACGTGGCTGGTGTTCGCCTTCAGAGTAGAGTCCAGGTGTTTAATTTGTTAATTAGCCGAGCAACCAGGAGTATTGCTCCCAGCACGCTTAACGCGGTGGCGATCTGGATACCTGCTCTCTTGGTGAGGAGTAGGGCGAATTTGGCAACGGCCATGCCAAGTCAGTTTCTCATCATCCAGACCGCCATCGTATCCGTCGCTTATTTGTTCTCTCTGACATCGCCTCCGCAGACGACTATCGACATGTCGTCTGCGAACGCCATGGCCGCTGTGTCGTCTGGAAGTAGCGCGTCGTGTATACGCGACATTCCAGAGAAGGGGCTTGCGTGGTCTTGCGGCTAACGGACACGGAGGGATCGACACGTAACATTCCTAGTTAAACCAAAGCGGACGCTGCAATCCTGAGAAAAGTATGGGAGGCTACTAGGGAAACGCCACTCAGACTTCTTCAGACTTCCTCAGGCTTCAGGCGACCAAGTGCTAAACAAAACGGAATAAATGAGACCATGAAACGGGGAGCTGGCGGAGGGAGCCACCCGCAAACCTAGGAGGCAGAGCAACCCACCAACTAATACTCGCCTCGGCGCGAACGTAATCATGATCAGCGAACCGACCAACCCTAGACTCGACTGCTCGTGGGTGACAGAAAATAATGCAGGACGACAAGTCCAAAGGGCTCAAGCGACTGGAGCCCCACCAAACCACCCACACGACCACTATAGGATGAAGCAGAAAGAGGCGGGCGATTGAGAGAAGTCAGGAGGCCAACTTGCGAAAACTGTGTAGGGTCGAGGAAGACACATGGAGCCTTCCCTACAAACTGGTTCTTGAGAATATCGGCGCCCGCCCACTTGGCCCTGTAGTCAGTCACAGGAGGTACGAGGGCGGTGACTACTACCCTTTTACCACCAGGGGCAGATATGAGTCGCATACCACAACCTGAGAACGAGAACGACGAAGCACCCACAGAGCCCAATGCGTAGGAGAAAGATGAGGTGACGGCAGCCATATTTAGGCTACCTAACAAAAAGGCACAAGGACCAGATAGGCTGCCCAACGAAATCATCAAGGCAACCGCCACAGTTTAGCGAAAGTACTCAAGAAAATAGCCAACAGCGTCCTGGAAAAGGGCAAGTTCCCCAGGAGCTAGAAGACGACAATACTTGTGCTTATCCAGAAACCAGGGAACCCCTTAAAGTGCCGATTGTCTATCGTCCGTTATGTTTGCTGGATGGAGTGGTAAAGACACTGGAGATCATGATTGCGGATCGTTACTGAAACATAGAAGCTGCCGGAGGACTAAACAGCCGACAGTATGGCTTCAGAAAAGGTAGATATACCACCGTGGCGATCATGACGGTCCAAAGTCTGGTTAGAGAGACCAACAGGGGTAATTGGTAGAAGAGGAAACACTGCATAATAGTCACCCTGAACTTCGCAAATGCGTTTCACATACTGCCAACGATGACCATCATGGAAGCACTAACGAAATGAGGCATACCAGCGACACTCATCAGAGGCAATCCAGGGAGATCACCCAAGAAGAATGGGACAGACTGATCACATACGGGGGCCTACAGGACCACCGCCACAGATGCGGGGAGGTATTGGTGGCCACGATTCCGACAGACCTTATGGCAGAGAAGAAGAGAGGAATCAAAGGGGGAATATTATCCAAGACAGAGGTTTACGGCAAGAGAGCAAGCCATATCTAGATGGAAAACGGTGGGACGGGATACGAAACCCGATATGACGAAAGACTTCTTCCTCAAAATAAGACCACTCATCGACGAGCAAACATACACAGACAAACCACTGGCTGACGCAACTACTGACAGGACATGGCGTTTTCCAATACTACTTACACAGGATTGGGAATGCGACAAGTGATAGGCGCCGCTACTGTAACAAGACTCTCGATCTGGCCGCTGTGATGTTATAGTGCACGGGTCATCTTATTGACAAAACTAGTAGAGGACGACCCCTCTCCCTAGCAGATGGGACGCTTATGCTACAAACATCTGAGCATTGGGATGCGGTTGCAAACTTCTCAACCAATAATGACCTGCAGACATAAGACATGACAACAGACAAACAAAACAGGACAGACGACAAGACTGAAGCACCGACTACCGAGACAGCAATACGGGTGTATTTGAGACTAACGACAGAACGGCATTTGTGGTTTAGGCGGTAGGTGCTCCGGTCAGAAGGCGGAGTGAATTCGGAACTACCCGTGCCTACCATCTACCGGTGGGTTTTTTGAAGATTCGTCCACACAGAACAAAAGGTATCCTTGAAACCATCTGGTGAGGTCTGTGGGTATTCCCTTCCACTGTAGAGTTAAGGGCGTTGGTGATATCCAGGGGTGACTATCATGCAGTACTTGCGCTTTATCCAGGTGCCTGTGTTCGTCTTTGCGACCAATAAATGGACCTCTA
Organism: Lordithon lunulatus; assembly: GCA_963942505.1. NCBI lineage: Eukaryota > Metazoa > Arthropoda > Insecta > Coleoptera > Staphylinidae > Lordithon > Lordithon lunulatus. The sequence continues at coordinate 39,808,696 of OZ012673.1, forward strand.
GGATGGCATATCCTTTCCTGAAGCCATACTGCTGGCCACGTAAATATCCGGCTGCTTCCAGGGCTTCAGTATGGCGGTCAGCGAACAGTCGCTATGGCGTTCTGACTGCGCCTTCTAACAGACATAGTGGTCGGTAGGCGGCTGGGTCGGTGGCAGGTTTTAAAGGCTTTGGCAACATCAACAGCCTCGCCATCTTCCATCGAGTGGGAAAGATTCTCCAGGCAGCTATACGCTATCTTAGTCATAAGGGCCGCTATCGTCGGGGCAGCTGCCTTCAAGATTTCGTTGGGATCCATCTGGTCTGCCAGTACTACCTCCTCTTGGCATGTCCTCAGTTGTGGGTGTCTCATCATCCCCCTGGACTAATCGTGCTCTGTCCATGCTTGGGCCTGGCGGTAAAAGAGCTGTTACCACCGCCGTCACTCCAAGACCCCAGGGACTGTTGCTTCAGGGCTAGGAGGCCAAGCGCTTAACCTTTCGTTGGGCAATCCATCTGGTTCGGGCGCCTTCCTGCCCGGCAGTCTGTTGATGGTTGCCAGTACCACCTCCTCTTGGCATGTCCTCAGGGTTGCGGTTGTCTCCTCATCCTCCTGGATTAATCGTGCTCTGTCCATGCTTGGGCCTGGCGGGAAGTGAGCTGTTACCACCGCCGTCACTCCAAGACCCCACGGACTGTTGCTTTAGGGCCAGGAGGCCAAGCGCGTAACCTTTCATTGGGCAATCCATCTGGTTCGGGCGCCTTCCTGCCCGGCAGTCTATTGATGGCTGCCAGTACCACCTCCTCTTGCCATGTCATCAGGGTTGTGGGTGTCTCCTCATCCTCCTGGATTAATTGTGCTCTGTCCATGCTTGGACCTGACGCGAAGAGAGCTGTTACCACCGTCGTCATTCCAAGGCCCCAGGGACTGTGGCTTCAGGGCCAGGCGGCCAGGCGGCCAAGCGCTTAGCCTTTTCACCACTATTATGTAAGGGCCCCACGGGTCGTACTCGACCTCCCTACATAATTCTCGCCATCATGCCCCCTTGACTTTGTGCAATAGCATGCCTGGAGTTTTATCACCGTTAACGGTATTGGTCCTTGAGGTGATTGGTTAGGTCTTCAGATATCTGGCCCGTTGCACTTGTCTCCTTGCCACTATTATGTAAGAGAGGCCCCACGGGTCGTACTCGACCTCCCTACATAATTCTCGCCATCATGCCCCCTTACTTTGTACAATAGCACGCCTGGAGTTTTATCGCTGCATGCGGTATTGGTCCTTGAGGTGATTGGTTGGGTCTTCAGATATCTGGCCCGTTGCACTTGTCTCCTTGCCCGGTTGGCCTCTTTCCTAGCGTCGGTGACCTCTTGGCACCACCAGTACGTCATTGCATTTCTGGGCACTGCTGGTCTAGTTGGCAGTGCCATCTGGCAGGATCGCACCTAGCAACTCCAGTGTCAATTACCAATACATAAAAAGTAACCCTCGTATATAGATAGATAATACAATATATGTGTAACCACAAACTAAACACCAGCATTTTTTTCGAATTATTATATACTTAATATTATTATTTATAATAAATATATAATAAAACATATAAATTATTATTCACCTTGACAATAATTGCTTTTACTATATTATTATGATTTAAATCATATTTTTTATATTACTAGGTGAAATTCCCGTCATGCGACGGTATATCAATTATCTAGCCAATTCCTATTACCAACATAGTATTGTGTTTCATCTTCTCCTAACTATGCAGTTGCTACTAAGATAACAATAATGCAACTATCCTACTATCGCCTAGTTTTTGTCCCCATATGACGAACAAAACTGTCAGTAATAAAATAATCTATAAATAATTTATATATTTATAAAAAATTTCATAAAAGCCATAAACGACACATCGGTCTGCTTCAAAACATTGTCTTTTTTATATTATATGGATAAATATTCAAACAAATATTTGCATTTATGTTCTAATGAATAGCAATTGCTTCCATCCATAGCCAGTAGACCAAGCAAATCTACATTTGGTGTAATGAAAATTTATTAAAATGCACGATAATTATTAATAATTATAACAATATATAAATGTGATAATAATAATAATAATATCTTATTTTACTAAATTATAAAAAGGTAGATACTATAGAAAACTCGGGGGCGATTTTCTGAGGTAGCATGTCGTAACACGACCACTTACACTAACACACGGCAGAAGGACCCGAATGTCGATAGTTAGTTACAGAATTGTAAGAAATGCAGTAACTACTACTACTAAAGAGGTAGATTCTATTCAAGGCGCGAAAAGTTCTTTAGAATCAGAGACTTCGCTTAAAATTTAGGAATTGGTTAGCTCGCATTAGCTACTAAAGGTCGTTTTAGACAAGACAATTTCTTAGCTCAAAAGTTGTTCAAGAAATGAATTTATATATCCTCAAATTGTTCAAGAAATGAATTTATATATCCTCCTCCCATATAATTTGTCCTTGAAAAATAGAAGGCGTTATATTTTTCCATTCAATCTGTCATCCAATTCAATATTTCAAATAATTTGCTGTATGATACGAGATAATTTATATTGTCTCGCATCTTGACTAACTTTTGAGTCAAGAAATTGTCTTGTCTAAAACAATCTTAAAATATTAAAATAATAACAATAATAATTACATAAACAAATAAATAAATAAATACTAAATACTAACTTTAAATGCGCAGAAAATTACTCACGCTAGTTTTTCTCTACATCCATCCATTTTGTCGGTTTGAATTTCATTATCAATTTGTTTAAATATATACTGGTTATATAAATTACGTTGTGTTTTTCGCAAATAAAACTGGTATAAATTTAAACATGCAAACACAAATAGCAACGAAAACCACGCAAACATAAACATTCACCAATATGGACAGGTCTTTATTGCGCGTGTTAAGAATTCCTAATTATTCTCATTAAGCAAACTTGCAGGCAATGAAGCAATAATTAACTTCAGCACCATTTTATTAAGAGTAATAAATTCGAACGTAAATGCGCTTTTACCGTATGTGTGTGCATGGGGGGGCGGTTAAAGTAGGCGACAGTCCGCGCATGTAGTTTTACACCGGTTATTTACGACGGCCGCTTTGCGAAATGTCCAGTAATCTGGGGGGTGGCGGAAAAAGTGCGCAACGAAAACGGGCTCGTTATTAGAAAAACTTCGCGCAGCGTGCAGCTGGAATTGTCCCATCGCATTCAAAGTTTATAACGTGATTAACACAAAAGAGGGATAATAGTACGCGCAAGCGTTTTTGCTTTCAGTCGCCGGGTTTAATTAAAAATGTTTATAATTTATTTGATTAATCAGGTGATAATGTAGAATATTAACGTACTGATGTCATAATAAGTTGGAAAGATGAAATTTATATAGCGGAACACTTGCATTAAAATTTAATTAAATTTTACAAAAAAAAACACAAACGATTTTATAATCAATATTTAAAAAAAATCTCTAACGGGGAAATGTGTTTTTGTACTGTCATTACAAGGGTAACATTTTAACTGTTTATGTTGGTGCGCCAATTCAATTAATAATATTTATTATTTTATGTTGTTTAATTTAATACTTGTTTTAAAAGTAAGGACTACTATAAATAATAATAATAACCTAAAGGTAGATAGACATACCTTTAGGTGTAACATTATTATTTATAGTAATTTTTTCAAATATGTTTTTAATGAAAAAGTACCTACGCACTTACAACATTTAATTCATTTGTGTATTTTAATCTCTATACTATAAAGTAATGATTGGCTACAATCGTAGTTTGAGTCAAGGTCGTTTTAGACAAGACAATTTCTTGACTCAAAAGTTAGTCAAGATGCGAGATAATCTAAATTGTCTCGTATCATCCAGCAAATTATTTGAAATATTGAATTGGATGGTAGATCGAATGGAAAAATATAACGCGTTCTATTTGCAAGGACAAATTGTATGTGAATTCATTTCTTGAACAACTTTAACAACGGTATTAGAGAAACCAGAGGCTATAAACTGACCTGCTCCGGAGAGGGTGCTGACCACCTGGTTTTGGGAAGCAAAATAAAAATTAAGTTAACGTATACATACGTTTTTTAAAGTAGTAGTATTTGGTTATTCTCCTCTTCTATTTATGATGTAGTCACATAATTTTTTTTTGAATGCCTTCATGTTGTTTGTTACATGTCTTACTTTGTTGGCAGTTTATTATATTGTACTAAGTCATCCACCAGTAAACTTTTTTTTAGTGTATTTGTTCTTGTTTTAATTGTGCTTTTGTGACTCTTTCTCCTGGTGTTGTGGTTGTGTATATCTTTGTTGTAATTTAAGGAAATATTGCTCTTAATCATTCCTGTTTTCATCTTGTGGATATGTGTTAATTTGATTTGTAATATGATTTCATTTTTTTGTTTCTCCTTCGTATTTTTGAAAAAATATTTTTCTAGGTAAGTAAGTCCTGGCATATTTTAAATCAATTTGAGACACATGTTTTGCTGTCTTTGCTGCATTTTATTTATATTTGTTGCGGTTGTATTGCCCCAAAAAAAAACCAAAAAGGGCTCACATGACCAAACGACAAGCCTCGGAACCGAACGGATACACGTTGACAACATATACAAGGAACAGGAAAAGAGCCCAGGAAACAAGAAAAGGAAAGTACAAAGCCCAACTTAGAATAGGATGCTGGAATGTAAGATCTCTCAGCGACAAAGATCAGGAAATCCTAATGGAACTACATGAACATAAAATAGACATTTGCACAGTCGCAGAAACAAAGAAGCTAGGTAAGGGTACAACTCAATACCCAAATTATGTCCTGATTTTTTTAGGTAAAAAGAAAAACCAACGAGCAGCATCTGGCACGGGGATACTCATAACCAACAAACTGGCTTAACTAATCACAAACATAACATACACGAATGATAGAATACTTCAAATATCAATGAAAACGAATCAAAAGCAACATCTGCACATAATATCTGTATACGCACCAGATTCTGGACTGCCAGACGAACAGGCAACGTCCTTCTATGAAGCGCTGCAGGAAGTGATAGACACAATCCCACAGGAAGATAAACTTATAATACTGGGGGATTTAAATGCCCGGGTGGGAAATGACAGAATCCCTGGTGTAAAGAACATATTCAATGAGCCAACGCTAAATAGCAGGGGAGAAACACTAATAGACTTCTGTACACATAATGACTTAAGAATATGCAACACATACTTTGAACACAAGTTGCAGCACAAGATAACATTTACAGGTGCAAGAGGGCAATCCATGATTGATTACATTATTACCAACAAACACATAAGACCAGAGCAAACACTAGACATTAGAGCACTAACATCTGCTAACATTGGATCAGATCATAACCTGATTGTAGGTAAGTTCGCAGTAGAGACACCACAGTACAGAATAACACATATTGCAGCTAAAATCGAAAAGTTGAACATAGAATTATTTAGAAACGAAAGCACAAAAACGCTCTACCAACAAAGACTGGTCCTTCAAATAAGGCATAATCCCATCGAAGATAGTCATACATCCCAAGCGGCATGGGAAATACTAAAACGAAACATAAACCAAGCTGCCGTAGAAGCGCTTTGGAAGAGAATAATAAACAATACACCAACATACCAAAGAAGATCCAAACCCTGGTTCAATCAAGAGGTAAAAGCTCTGGCACGAGAAAAGAAACAAGACCATCTTATTCACAAATCGACGAACTCCAGAGAAGACTACGAAAAGTATAGGGAAATAAAAAACAGAACTAACAACCGAATCCGTACCATAAAAAGAGAGAAGTGGAAACAATTTAGCATGGAAATGGAGAACGACTTATATGGGACACAAAAACGAATCTGGAAGTTTCTCAGGGGACTGAGAAAAGAAATGAACGAAACAGTGCAAATAAACAGCGTTAGCTCGGACAAGCTAAAGTCGTTCTTCACCGAACTATATGATCAAGAAGACACAGAACTTGAAAAAGTGACAATAATAACAAGACCACATCAGCCTGCACTCGATCAAGTCAATACCGAGGACGTCGAAGCTATTCTAGCAAAATTGAAAAACGGCAAAGCGCCCGGCCCTAATAATATCAAAAACGAACTGCTGAAACACGGGGCACAACCACTGGCAGGGCAGCTGGCGAAGCTATATAACATAGTTCTATCAACAACGCAACCCCCCCTTGACTGGAAGGAGAGTGCAAGCATTACACTATACAAAAAAGGCAACAGGAATGACCCGAAAAATTACAGATGCATCTCCCTGTTGGATGCACCTACGAAGACATTCACAAAACATCTAGCGAACATTGTAACACAGAAGATCAAGATGCGGGAAGAGCAACAGGGCTTTCGGAAAAATCGCTCCACAACAGACGCTATCTATGTATCTATTGCAGAGAAGGCGCTGGAGTTCAACAAACCCGCCTATCTCTGTTTCGTGGATCTAGAAAAGGCGTTCGATAAAGTCCGGCTCTCAGATGTACTAAAGACGTTAATTATCAAAAACATACACCCCAATATAATTAAGACAATAAAACAACTGAACACAGACACCACGACCAAATTAAGAGCGACGAACGGGGAGGAAATTGATACCCGAATAAGAACTGGGATACGGCAAGGGGACAGCTTGAGTCCTCTACTGTTCAACCTCCTTATGGATAAGATTATAACAGCCCTTATACCCAATAGAACATGGCTACAAACTGGGAAACAAACTCATTAAAACAGTGTGCTACGCTGACGACGCCGTACTAATCGCAGAATCAGAAGACGGTTTACAATGGCTACTGAACACGTTCAGAAAGGAGTGTGAAACAATAAATATGACAATAGCCACAGCTAAAACCAAAAGCCTAGTCATCGCAAAGAATGCAATCAGATGCAAGCTAGTCGTGAAGAACATCATCATTGAGCAAGTCTCAGAATTCCAGTACCTGGGAATAACTATAAATTCCTACGGAGACCTAAAAACCAATGTCTTAAACCAGGTAAGAGGAGCGTCCAGAATATCAGGAGCACTGCGAAATCCTGTCTGGAAGAACAAAAACGTAACAACTGAGAGTAAAGCAAGGATTTACAAAGCATGCGTGAGACCCATTCTTACTTACTCCGCTGAAACCAGAGCCGATACTGCAGAGACAAAACGTCGATTAAGATGCGCAGAGATGAATACCCTCAGAACCATCACTGGCTACTCACTTGCAGATCGAAAAACAAACAAGGGAATACGGGAACAATGCAACACACCGGATATTATAAGATGGGTGCGGAGCAGAAGAAAACAGTGGAACGAGCACGTAACACGCATGCAGGACGATAGAATCCCCAAGATAGTCCGAGACGGTAAAACATACACCAAACGCCCTCTCGGCAGGCCACCGAAAAGGTGGAAGGACAGCTGGTCGTCGATATCAAAGGAGCAGGACCCGGGATAAGAGTTTGGTCAAAACATGCCACATGGCTTCCGAAAAGAAGAAGAAGAAGAAGAAGAAGAAGAGAAGAAGTATTGCCCCATATATGTATATGTATACCATGTATACCGATGGATCCAAAACTAAGACGAGAGCTGGCTATGGAATATTCGCACCAGAACTCGATCTCAAGATAAGTCCACCACTTGGAAGACTCACGTCACGTCTTCCAAGCTGAATTAACAGGAATACTAAAGGGTGTTCAAATTTTAGCTGAACGGAATATTAAGGATAAACATATCCAAATACTTACCGACAGCAAAGCAGCTCTAAATGCACTAAATGCCAACACATTTGTGTCGAAAGAGCTATATTCATGTCTACACAGCCTGGAGGAGCTAGCTAAATATAATAAACTAGAACTCTGCTGGATAAAAGGACATAGTGGCATCAAGGGGAACGAAATAGCAGATAAACTTGCCAGGAAGGGATCCTTACATCCTCTAACAACCCAAGAGGATGAAATACTTTCTGCAGGTACTCTGAAAAAAATAATAGAGCATGCTCTTCACAAGGTAAGATGGCGAGAAACGCCGGGCTGCATGCAATCAAAGGCAGCAATTAGGCAACCTTGTAAAATTGCAACCACGGTCCGCCTTAACTTATCTAAAACTAATCTGAAATTATTGATAAACATCATAACTGGCCACTGCCGGCTAAACAAACACCTACACACGATGGGTCTGGTGAACAGCCCGTTATGTAGAGGGTGCAATGAAGAACTAGAAACAGCAGAGCATATAATATGCCTAATATGCATCTAATACTAGGGGAGTACTGGCCTAGTATGGTCAGCATTGGCAGCTCCTCACTCGCCAAAGTTTTGCAGCTTGCACGCAAAATTGACTGGTGGGACGAGTGAGCAGCCTTAAAGGGAGGATTCCCAATGGGCCCAGTTTGAGGCCTAAGTGTCTGTAGCTATGCTACCCTCCAGCCAACTATGCAGAACTATCCAGCCCCATATATTCCATAGGTAGCTGAGTAGTTGGGAGATGAAAATTGAGTAATATTGACCTTTTCATATTTTCTGGTAGAAAATATTCTGCTTTATATATCGCTCCAATAGTAGCTACTACATTTTTCTTTAATTTGTTAATATGTAGATCCCATTTTAGGTTATCTATAATTTTTAGACCCAGATAATTTTCTTTTTTCATTTATTTTTAAGCTCACATTTATTTTTGGTTTATTTTTGTTAGATATAGTCATTATTTTTTGTTTTTGCTTCATATATTGTTAGTATATTTATTTTGAAAGAATGCATCAGTTTTTTTGTGTCGTCGTTTATTTTCTGTTGTAATTCGTTAGTCGTTTTACCTCTATATATGAAATTATAATGAATTTCCCACCGCTCAATTATGAACAATGATTTTAAGGCACCGATTAAATCCTTTTCAGGCAGAAATCGGCAGATACTACTTTAACAGACGACTACTAATTTAACCGTAGATTAACGTTTAACCGGATATGATTAAATAAGATTAATTTTGAATTTAAGGATGCGTTATTTTTCAACAGACGTTTATTAATATGGGCACTAGTATATAATAAATGTATCTTACATATTGAAAAAATCAGTACATTGTTATACTAGCTAAAACTCGAACCAAATAAGTGTTCATTAATCAATCGAAATTGTTACAAGTCTCCCCGACTCGACCTTCTTCTCCCTTTTTTATATTACCAGCGCGTTTTATGCTAAATCGCCGTTTTTTATGCGCGAGGCGATCGCGGTTAGTTAAAAAGTTCGGCTGCGAACCGTTTCGGGGTGGTAGTGCGCGCCAGGGGGGTGGTGTGCGGAGGCGGCGGCGTGCGCGCTCCCCGGCACAGCAGATTTATGAAGCTATTTCCCGTCTAATGAAACACGGGCCAACGCGCCGGTGATTACATCCTAATGAGAATGCACTTCGATTTTTGATATTGCCCAACTTTTCGGCGTTCGAGTTCCGCTACATCGGCTGCCATGGCTACGAGCAGGGGTGAGGCGACGCGCGTGTGAGGGCCAAAAACGAGGTGTAATTATTTATGTGGTTAATCCAATCCGTTCAATAATTAATGGAGTGGAATGCGAATGAAAAAGTTTCCAGTGCCGAGTGTATTAATATGTGTCGAGTTTATAGGGATGATGTTACTTTGTGTTTATATAATTTTCGATTTGACAAAGAGTACATTACTAAATTCCCAGTAATTCTACGGTTGAATACTGGTTTAATATCTTCTTTATTATTCGCCGATTGCGATCTTGAATGGACGGGTCGTCATGTGTACAAATTCCTAGAAAGCTGGCTTTTCAACAACTTTCATGCTAGTTAGTAGCCATACATAATTCAATGGGCAGAGTTTTCTATAAGTCTTTTTTTATTCCCTGTATATCTCCATCAACAGACGAAGACATCGAAGAATATTTGAGATCTAGATACAGCAAGAAAACAAGAAAACAAAAAAATTAAAGTTATAATCGGTGGCTTCAATGGATAAATTTGGAATGGGCACGCGATATAATAGAGGCGAATCGACGCTTGACTTCTTTAACAAAGAGCAGCTGCAGAAATATATTGCTTATTAATCACAAGGGCGCGAACACTGTGCAATCTACTTAATTCTTTACTGTTCCATCGAAACTTCTCCACGTCCATTTCTTTAGTTGCTGTTTCTTCAAAAACGTTTTTGAAGAAACAGCAATTAAGGAAATGGACGTGGAGAAGTCTCGATAGAACAGTAAAGAATGAAAGAGATTGCACGTGTTCGGGTCCTTGTGATTAATTAGCAACATATTTTTTTATGAAAATCAAATTAATGTATAAATCGGCAATCATTAATACACGTAATCTTTTCCGTATTCCTATAGCTAGTATGGCTTTCTGATAATTTTCATGTAAATTTTATTACAACGCTGAAAGATTAGTAATATCAAATTTGTTGATTATTTCGAGCCTGACAATCGGTCGATTACACTCATCTAGTTACAGCCGTTTCTACAAAAAGCAAGAAAAGCTATACGAATAATGCGATTTTCAGTCCTTTCCCCTATTTTTGTTTTCTTTAGAGCACTAGAAAAATCATTGAATTATTAAAAAAATGTAGAGAAATTTGACTAATAAATGTTTTCCACTAGTTATTATCCTTTTACCAGAAAATACAAATAAAACTAAGCTATTATCACGAATATTTTTTTACATTATTATGGTTTTGTTTTCCACGTGCGATTTTTATTCCAAAGGCAAGAAAAAATCAAATGGAAAAATTATAGGGAATAAAGTGTAATAAGTTTATCAAGCAATTAAAAAGTTTATCAAGCAATTTAATATATATAGCAATTAAAATGTTCCCACAAATTGCAGAATGGTTGGCTTCGAATCGATTTTGCAATTTTCCCATTAAAAAATGTTTCTCTTTACAATGTTAAACAAATGGGAAAGTTGTGAGGAATTTAGATCGGGATAGTCGGCCCATTAGAAATATATCGTACAAAGACCATGAAAATTAGTGAGGCAATATCGCATTATTACCATAGTTTTTTTTTGCATTTTGCAAACAAACCAATTGCTAGGTTTGTTTGCAAAATGCAAAAAAAAACTATGCTAATAATGCGATCTTACGTCACTAATGTTGTAATGGTCTTTGTACGATAACGGATAACAACCTACTATGGTATGCAAAAACATTATAATTTCAGAGTTACATGCGAACAGTAGAAATATTATATATTCTTGAATTACTAGCAAACAAACACGAACCATGTGTATTTATTTGAACAAATACAATCTTTGTTTATATTAGTATCTGTTTTAAAGTGACAACATATGTAACAGAAAATGTTTAGTTATACTTTTTTTTTACTAAAAATAATATTTAACGGAATTTAAAAATATGTTGGACAAATGGCATGTAGATAAAAATCTACACTGTATATCGATAATACTCTAAGGCCCTGTTCGTTTGGCTACTAGTAGTGACTAGTAGTGATACATGCTGACGTCACGCTGTACTATTAGTATGAGCGCGACGTCAACATGTGTGACTACTAGTCACTAGTAGTAGCCAAACGGAGAGGGCCTAAGAGTCGGTGCTCAGACAAGGACTACCCGGGAGTTTCCATGCATCCATATACCCATAACCCAGCGTACTCATTATTGGGATCCAGCTTTAAAAGAACCCCCAACGAAGTAACAAGCCTTGTTTTGTGTGAGGCGACGTCCGCAAAACGCTCAGTCATGCAATTAGAACATAGCAGGCATCAGGATGGCCAAGCTGTTGTGGGGTCATCACAACTCCTTCTGTGGATGAGCCTCCTTACTAGAACATATTTCACTATTTTGATATATCGACCTGCCTTGGCCATCTTCACCCACTATGTCTTTTTTCCGACCCAGATGTTGTTATGGATGGGATTAGCGCTTGTCCATAAAAAAGACCTTTATTTGGCATATCCGCACAAAACTTCCCTTTTACATAAATTCTCCCAATATACAATATAGTACAAAATTAAAAAATATAAAATAATATAAAATACATATTCGCGTCTGTCTTCTTAATACACACTATACTCCCTCTGCCGTCGCCAATTTCCTCTCCCACGTCAGCCTCCGGCAGATTTTCACGCCTTTCCAATCCTCCCCTAACCATTAATTCAGCTTTCAGTACTCTCGAACCTATTCTGCTTTCACTCCCTTACATTCTTTGCTAAGGTGGCACCATGTATCGCTCCCCTTCTACCCACTCTTTCATACATCCTTCTTCTATATTTTCTCCATCCACTATCCATTCTACTATTACACCTCATGGTGAAGTGGAAAGGGCCAATCAGGCGAAGAGGGAGTTCGAGAGAACCTGCGAGAGGAAGAAGATAGAGGAGTTGCAGAAGGTAGAAACGAGGTTGAGGGAGTGTGTGACAGAGAAAGGGTTGTCGGAAATTCTGAGGGGAAGCGTAAAAAAGGGCAAAGTTAGCATAGAGCTAGCAGAATGGGAGAAGAGCTGTAGAGAGATGGCGGGGTCAGAGGTGGATTTAGGGAGTCCGAGACCGGTGGTAGGAAGGGAGGCGTTTTCGCGGGAAGAGGTCGACGTGGCCATAGGGCAGCTGAAACTGGGAAAGGTGGCGGGGGAAGATGGGCTGAAGGCAGAGGCCTTCAAAAGATTAACAGAGGAAGGAAATGATAAGTTACTGCAGGTTTTGAATAGAGTCTGGAGCGGTGAGGAAGAACTGCCGGACGAGTGGCGTGTGGGGGTGGTGGTTACGGTACACAAAGGGGGAGCAGCATCGGTCGTAAATAATTATAGGGGTATTACCGTTATGAATGCGGGGTACAAAGCGATGATGACAATTGTGAAGAATAGACTAGCGAGGGAAGTGGATAGAAAAGGCCTGCTGCCGGAATGCCAGGGGGGTTTCAGAAAGGGAAGAGGAACGAGGGAGCAGATTTTCACACATTTCAATGGTGGAGGAAGCGTTGGAGTACAAAGGAAGAGTGTATGCGGTGTTTGTGGATTTGAAAGCGGCGTATGATACAGTTTCTAGAGGAAAGCTCGTGGAGTGTATGGATAGATTGGGGATGGAAGATGAAAGTGTGGAGTAGGTGAGAAGTATATATAAAGAGACGTGGGCAAATCGAGAGTGAATGGAGAAGTGTCTGAGAAGTTTAGGGTGAATGTGGGTGTAAGGCAAGGGTGCCCGCTAAGCCCCCTCCTGTTCAATCTATACACAAGCGAGTTGGAGGCGGTGCTGAGGAGAGGACAGGCTGGAGGGGTCGTGGTGGGGAGAACCAAGGTGTGGATGCTGGCATATGCGGATGACATAGTATTAGTAACCAAGAGAGTGGAAGAGATGCAAGAGATGTTGGAAATAATGGGAAGGTACATGGATAGGAGAGGGCTAGTAGTGAATGTGGAGAAGACTAAATGGATGATGTTTAGATATAGGGGTAGAAGGGGTAGAGTGGAAGAGCTGAAATGGAAGGGAAGGATGATTGAGAGAGTGAATGTCTTTAAATATTTGGGTTTCTGGTTTGACAGTGGAGGAGGATTTAGGGTGCATGTAGAAAGTAAGCGAAAGCGAGAATGGCTTGGGGAATAGCGAGAAGGAAATGGGAGAAGTTGTGGGGCGGTAACCTCGTAATGGCGTGCAAGATCTGGGATGCGTGTGTAAAACCTATTCTGTTATATGGAGTGGAAATGTGGGGATTGCCTGAGTGGGATGTGATAGAGAGAGAGCAAGGTGTGCTCCTGAAGAGTCTGCTGGGTCTCGAAAGGTCGACACCGAGATCAGTGCTGTTGCAGGAGACGAATCGTATGAGTATGTGGTGGGAGTCGTGTGTAAGGGTTGTGAAGTTTGAAGAAAGATTGCAGGAATTGGGTGAGGAAAGACTGGTGCGGGAGGTATGGATGAGGTGTAAGAGTAGGACGGAGAGTGGTTGGAGAAAGGATAGAGGAAGGATGTATGAAAGAGTGGGTATGTCTGAGGTGTAGGTAGAGGAGAAGCTGAGAGAAATGGGAAGCCTAGGAACTGAGGCAAGAGAGAGATTGAGAGATATTGAGTGGCAAGAACGGCAGACTAGAATGAATGAGAGCTCTTACAACCCTGGCTACGTAGAGTGGCAAGTGAGTGGGAGACTCCCGAGTTACTTAGCCAGGGTATAGCAAGAGCGAGGTGTGGGTCAGACAAGAGAGGGAGGAAAGTGTGGATGGGTCTACGGTACACCGCGTGTTCGCTGTGTAGTAGGGGACACGTGGTGGCACCTTAGCGAAGAATGTGAGGGTGTGAAAGCAGAGTGGGTGGGAGACTGCAGAAAGCTGAATGAATGGTTATGCGAGGATGGGGAAGGCGTGAAAATCTGCAGGAGGCTGACGTGGGAGAGGAAAGTGGCAAGGGCAAAGGGAGCGGCGATAGATGGGGGTAATTTGTAATGCCAATAAAGATCTTTTTTTTTATTACACCTCATCAATACTGCCCGAATCCTGCAATCTTTCCTCAAACTTCACAACTCTCACACACGACACCCACCACATACTCATACGGTTCATCTCCTGCAAGAGCACTGCCCTCAGTGTCGACCTTTCGAGACATAGCAGACTCTTCAGGAACCAACCTTGCTCCCTTTCTATTACATCACGCAATCTCCACACTTCCACTCAATACAACAGTATAGGTTTTTCATACGCATCCTAGATCTTGCACACCATTACGAGGTTTACACCCCACAAACTCCTTCATTTTCTGCTCACCATTCTTGTTTACGCCTGTATACACTTTACATGCATCCGAGACCCTCCTCCACAGTCAAACCAAAAGCTCAAATATTTAAAGCCATTCACTCTCTCTATCATTCTTCCACTCTATCCTTCCTATCCCTATTCCTAAACTACATCCATCTGGTCGTTTCCACATTCACCACTGGTCCCCTCCTATCCAGGTACCTTGCCATTATTTCCAACAGCTCTTGCATCTCTTCCACTCTCTTGGCCACTAGCGCTACGTAATCTGCATACGCTAACATCGAAATCTTCGTTCTACCCACCACCACCCCTCATGCCTGTTCATACACTCCACCAAGCTTCCCCTGCGAACTGAGTCATACGTCGTCCACAAACACCGCATACACTCTCCCTTTGCATTCTAGCGTTTCCTCCACTATACTAGCTAGCGTGAAAATCTGCTCCCTCATCCCTCTACCCTTTGTTAGCCCACCCTGTCATTCCAGCAGCAGCTCTTTTTGTTCCACTTCCCAATCTGTTTTTCACCATTGTCATCATAAATGTATATGCCGCACTCATAATAGTGATCCCCTGTAGTTCTTTACGTCTGAGGTCACTCGCCCTTTATGCACCGGGACCACCACCCCCAAATGCCACTCTTCCGGCACCTTATCCTTTCCACTCCACACCCTATTAAAAGTCTGCCGCAACTTCTCTCTTCCTTCCTCCGGTACTTCTTTGAATGCCTCTACCTTTAGCGCATCTTTTCCCGCCGCTTTTCCTAGTTTCAGCTGTCCTAGGGCCACTCTTTTTGCACGAACGTCTCCCTTCTTACCACCTGCCTCGAACTGCCCAGCTCCACTTTAGACCCCGCCATCTCCTGGAGGCACTGCACACGAGAAAGGGCAGGACGATTCCCTATCAAGGCACCACAGGACCGTCGATTTTCGAGGTGACAGCATGGGTCCCATAAGAATCCATTCTTGGGCCTCTGCTGTGGAAAAATAAGTATAGAAATTGAGAGGGAAATTATAGAACAAGTGGAGGTATTTAAATACATGGGAATACCTATAGAGACGACGGGATACAAGACATAGAACAAGTGGAGGTATTTAAATACCTGTGAATACCTATAGATACGACGGGATACAAGACATAGAACAAGTGGAGGTATTTAAATACCTGTGAATACCTATAGATACGACGGGATACAAGACAGAGATTAACAACAGGGTAGAAAAAGCAATGAAGATCATGTGTGAAGTATCATGCTATGAACAAAAAATTCATAAGCAAGAATGAAATAACAAGAGAAGCGAAGATAAAAAATATATAATAAGACCTATAATAAGACCTATATTAACTACGAATACGAGACATGTACATTAAATAAAACACAAAAGAGCAAACTACAAGCAGTTGAAATGAAGTATATGAGGACAGTTAGAGGAGTGACCAAAAGGGACAAAATGAGGAATGAAGATATAAGAGAATTAAATGTAGGAAAGACAATTATAACGGAGACACATAATTCGGATGCCAGAGACAACACCGGCCAAAATAATATGGAGAGCAAAAATTATAAACAAGATAAAAGGAAGACCAAGAAAATAATGGGATGAAGCTATATCGGAGCTATTAGAAAGGAAAGGAAAAAACTGGAGAGAGGCAAGACAACTAGCAATAAGCCGAAGGGAATGGAAACATTTATCAAAGAATAGAGGAACATTAAAACCTTTAGAGATGAGAGAATGTTAATTGGTTTCTGTTGCAGTATTTCCCACAGCTTTTTGGTAGGTACTGAATCGTATACCTTGAACAGGAAAGAGAGTTTGTTGTTGCACTCTGCCGTATTATTGTTTTTTGATGATGGTTATTGGGTAAATCTTATCTATGTACGATCGTCTAGCTCTGAAGCCTGCTTGTTCTTTTATATCGTATTGGTCGTATTATTCTTTAATCCAATTTCTCTTTACTCAATAGTATGTTATAGATTGCCAACTCTCTTTTATATTCTATTCGATCTTCAAATGAATCAGTACATATCCACTTTTGATTTGCTATCTGCTTAATGTGTATTCGTTCTTCGAGTGCCGCGCTCCACGATTCTTCATTATGTCGTCTACTTGTGTCTGCCTCTCCTAGTGCTTCATGTGCTGCTATTTTAAGGCATCCATAATCTGCGGGTATAGTTTTTTCCGGAGTTTTGTATATTGGTGTTTTAGCGCTGCTTCTATTTGTCTTTGGTATAGTTGTCTTACGCTGCATTTTCTTATATATATATATATATATATATATATATATATATATATATATATATATATATATGTATTGTATCTAACCGTTTTGACCTTTTCTGTATCTGCTTCCATGTGTTCCTGTTTCTGAATGTCCACTCGGTTCGGTATCCTCATTTTCGATGCCAGAAGAAAATTGTCACTACCGTATTCAGCTCCACTACATACTCTCATCTCTTTAAATTCCTATTTTTTGTTTTGTTTCGTTATAGTCTATAATATATTTTAGCTGTTTTGTCTCCTGGAGACATGTACTTATAAATAAATGTATGTTCTAAGAAGACATTGGTAGTCTTTAGCCCAGCTCTTCGCCTAAACATCCGATTCATGGAGGGCCTGGGAGATTCATGGTCAAGGTTCCTTCTTGTAGCCTCTGGTGAGCCAACATCTTCCTGAAAGGCAGTGGTTTTCCAGTCACCCTGGGCAAGGCTCTTACAGAGTGCTATTATCCGGGCCAGATGAGTCCTGGTTTGTAAATAAGCTTATTACTACTCCTCCTCACCGTATCTGAACCTGGCTCAGGACATGCTTCTGAGGTACATTAGGAAATTAAGTTGAAGTGTGAAGAAATTATTAGAAGGGAATTAACAGAGAGAATGAAAGGTGTCCAGCACATATATCCCATGATATGGTGAGAGATAACCGTTACTCCGATGCAGCTAAAGCAATGAGTATAAGGTAATCTTGGTAAGAGCACGGTACGGTTCTGAGGAAAAGGGTAGGATAGTGTACAAGGGTGATAGGTATATCGAGGTGTACTGTGTGGGAATGAGTGTGAGAGAGTAAAGTAAGAGTGGGTGGAAAAGGGTAGAAGCATGTTTGGTTAAGGGAGAATGGTCATGGCATTGGGATTTGTGTAAGGCTGGGGATGGTAGAGAAATTGGGCAAAAAAGAAGTTTCGTTTTAGTTAGCTTTTATATGTTTAGTCAAGAATGCCAATATAGGTCTATGTGATCTTTATAGATTTTACTTCTCCATGTGTATGTAAAGATAAGAACATCCGTTGTCTGTCTCTGAAAAACTACTGTATATTTTACATATATATATATATATATATATATATATATATATATATATACATATATATATATATTCACATTAGTTTTCTTGCTTTCCTATTATGTCTTTTAAATAATGAAAAAAAGAAGATCGCGAGTAATATATGTCATACTAATGTATATAGATTGTCTCAACATTCACGTGATAGATTTTTGTTTGAATATATGAAATTTTAATTTATTTCGGTTGATTTGTTAATATTCGGAATATCTTGTAACACAGTTATACTGTATAATTTTTCGATATATTAATATTTGTTTACGAACTTTTATGAATTGATGAAAATACAATATTAGATTTATGCGTCATCGTTTTTACCAAAAATTAATAGTTTTTAAATTGCCCCACTCACGTTGCAGTATCACACCGCATCATTTTAGTAATATAGTGTATTATTATTATGTCCTAAGATGAATCACACTGCAACATTGATTAGAATATGTTTGGGACTACGTTCGAAATTTGGTTATAAAATCCCCAGCAATTTCATAATCATAACAATGGTGATTCATGATCATGATCGGTCTCAGATAGTCCGATAGATGCACGGCATCAGTCATTTATGAGCCTCCGAAAACCTGAAAACGCTTCCGCTACAATCTATTTTTTTTGTGCGATTACAATTCTTTATCTGTACTTTGTATGATAAAATATGTCATTCATATTTTCTTGATAACGTTAACAATACTGATAAGCAAAAATTTTCAGAATAATATAAGCCGCACACTGTTTTAAATTTATTTATTCACACATACAACTAACAAAAAACCTTGAAACACTAGCGTCACAGACAGAATAAATGAGATCACAAATATAAATTTCCGAGTCGTGCCTCAACCAGCTCAGTCGCAAAAATGAAGTCTTTCCTGTTCATTTTCGCTGTTATTTTTATTGAAGCCAGTTTGGTAAGTCATAACTTCATAATACCTAATTATTATTACACTATTATTCTATAAAAGTAACAAACCATTAAATTAAAATAAAACCCCAGAACTTATCTCAGCCAGTATTTATCTAAACTTGACAGAAACCCTCAGAAGGACTGTGAAAAGTGTTTCGCATAACGTGGTTTGAAACCTTGCTCCCCAATGCTCAGTACGAAACGGATAGTGCCTCTATCCAATTGTATTAGACAATAACATTGAACGATCAAATGCTGTGGATTTATTTGATAAGATTCGCATATGACGAAAAAAACCGTCAGTAACAAAAATATTTGTTACAACATACATTGTCTAACTAACAATAATGGAAGTTAATTAAAATTAAAATCTAATAACATTATTGTTTGAATTTGTATTTTCTGTTTTTTTTAACTGTATTTGATAGTCGTTTTCGTTTCACCTGTATGTTGGTTTTCCGTATCCATTTCTCAAGCTATCTGATGACTTTCTAAATTAATTAAGTAATCAATTAATAGTAGTAGTTATTGTAATTGTTATAATTCTGTAACTGTCCATCGATCTTCGGGTTCTTCTACTGTGTGTAAATGTTTGAGTATATGAGTGTTAGGACTTGCTACTTATGAAAATATTCCCTGAGTTTTCTAACGTGTTGTTTATTGTATCCCAACAACAAACTATACCAACTAATTAATAATTAATATCAAATCAGTATTTAAATATTTCTCAATAATAATTTATTTTGAATAAAAGTTGTAAAGTAGTGTAATTAAATTTTAAGCTGTTTCCACCATAATACATTTATTACAAAACATGCGGCCATTTTCGAGGCAAAAAATTGCCCGCGCAATTCAAGCCGTCGCATCAGACTTCAATTGCCTTGAATTACATCACTTCTTTAGAGCAAATTACATACCTATATGCGTACGTCATGCGATGATGCGTTTAAATTATAGAAATAATAAGTTTTAAATTTTAGAATTTTCGAAAAAATATTTGTAAAAGTTTCAAATATTATTGAATCTATACAATGTTCATCTATTTATAGAATTACATTGATGTATTTGAAACTCAAGTTAATAAATAACTTGAGTTTCAAATACAGCTGCTTATTTTCTACAAGAATCATGACATCACGTATGTAGAATATCTAGTAACGCCTCATAACTGGCTACATTTTCACGCTGGACACGGGGTTCGACCAAGGGTGCGATTTTTGAGCGATCGCTCTAATCATGCACTATAAGACACACGTTTCATAGCGATGGACTAATAACATTAACTGAAATATTATATATTGTCAAAAAAAACAACATAACTACAGTCAAGCATTTAGTTTTGTCATAGATAGTGATTCACAAAGCGAATGGTCAAGAATCGACATAATTCGCAATAATAGCGAATGTCTCTCAATCACTATATTCATAGCGATCGCCAAAAAATCGAACCCCAGGCAGATTGACAAAAATTTCATTATAATTTCAATCCAACTTTTTCAGCTTGTAAATTATATCGATACAATTAAATAAATATATTTAATATTCTTAGGCTTCTGATAAGTGTATGGATGAAGCCCAATGTCGTGAAAACATCGCCGGTGCCATAGAAACCGCCCAGAAGAATTGGTTGGAGCTCATTGAGATCGCCACCAAATCCGAACAAAAGGCTGAGGGTGTCTATTCCAAACGCATCATCGAACTAAACGACTCAATTGCCGCAGGGCCTGAACCATGCCGAAAATTCCTCCTCCATGAGCAACCAATTTACTACATTGAGGGAGCTTATGAGTTATGCCCTCCTGCTACACGACCCGATCATCCCAGCGACGAGACTGTTGCTACAGTTAACTATTTTGCTGACAACGAGTCGTCTATTAAGGATGAAAAAAACAAGGATCACTACTGCAAACATATAACAATTTATCAGAATTATTATTGTCATATTATTACAGTTCAGTTGGAGGCACTGGAGAAGTGCGATTTATGGGAGATTCTTTCCTATTTGCACCAGAGGGAGTGGGATGAGTGTGTTAAAGCTCAATAAGAATTATGTTCTTGAGTAAAAGTTTATAATTTTTAATGTGGATATAAAATTAAATATGAGACAAATATTTATTCTATTTCATACCCTGTATTGATTTCTTTGAAAATTCTTTAGGGTTTCGAGAAAAGTCCCGTTGATGCACAGCGCTGTATTTTATGATTGCGTGTACATTTCTTTTTTCAAAAATGAATGTGTACATTATCTTTAAAACTACATTATGTGATAGTTCAGAACTTCTTTGGGGATATCATGTCGGGAGAACAAGCCCATTTTTTATTGCAACCTCTTTCGAGATTTAAATGTATTAAAACTAATAATGGAAACACATTCCTGCAAACTAGAAGTCATTATGTTAGTTTGTTAAAAAGTTATTAAGGATTAAGTAAATAGAAATTTGTGTCACCTTTTGCTACTTGAAAAGTCTTCTAATTGTTTAACTGATAGAGGAAAATAATTAAAATATTTATTGTACCTTTGTACGATTGTGAATTTATTTTTAAAACTAGTTAAATTACCGTGTTTCGACGGCGTATGAGAATCAACTGTCTCACCAATACCGCGCACGTATGACTATTTGTATACTTTTCCTCCTTCAAATATTACCATACGTAATATTGCGCGCCCAGCTCCTTCTTCCTCTATGCAGTCCTAAGATAACAACTAGCCTACGCGTTGATTTTTCCCATTTTACAAACAAAACTGGTTGTAATAAAAATATTTGTCAGCACATGCACTAACAGCACAAAAGTCATAAATGCCAGGTCTTCAAAACATTGTCTTCGTTTTTATATTATAGCGATGAGGAATTGAGCACATGTACAAGCGCAAAATGCATGTGTTGTGTGTATGACCGAACGAACGTATTTTAATGATATCAAAATGTGTATTCGCGCTGTGGACAAAATGATTTTCATCTAGTAGACATTATAAACGCCTGGTTGTTATTAATAATATCTCGCCAGTCAATTTTGACTACATTTTAAGTCTTCTTCTTCCTTCTTAGGCTTAGTTATTTTCTGAACTTGCTGCTGGGTTTCTTTGCCTCCCCATCTAACAATGTCATGAATTCCGCATTGTTGTCTGATATCTATGTTCCTAATGCGGTCTCGTAGTGTTTTCTCGGTTATCGCCCTCAATTTCATTTCTGCTGTTCGCAGCATATAGCTGGCTGTGTTTGTGTTTTGTTTGTGAGGTTTCTATGCTATATGTAGTAATGTGTCTCACGCACGCTTTGAAGATTTTGATTTTTCTGTCTAGGCGCATGTGTTAGTTATTCCACACGACATCTCTTAAGCATCCAGATATAGCTGCAGCTTTGATCCAGTTGATCTTGCTTCTAAGATCTCTTGCAGGATCACGGCCGCAGTTCTGCCCCAAGGTAATTGAATTGCATGACTTGCTCCACCGATAGTTCTCTATTGAGAGTTTGCTCAAAGGATATGCTCATGTTGAACTTTTGGCCCATACGGTGTAATTTAATGAGCAGTCTTTGTAGATCATCTTTATATTAGTCATTGGCATAACACACAGACTTGGTAGTTTTATTCTTTTATTCAAAAGACACCCGGGAGGCTGTGCTGGCATTCCTCCCCGGGTAGTCCTAGATTCTGACTATCTTGGGCCGACCTACCTGCTAATCCCCATATCCACCCACACCCACGCCCAGGCCCAGGACCACTCTCGCATTACTGCAAATCTGGGTGGGTCTACTTTTCCTTCTCCTTCTGGCTTATAATTCCCCTGATAAAGTCCGCTATGGCCTACAATGTGGCCTCGTCTTCGAGAATCAGATGCATTATCGTTACAGATGTTATCTGCTTTCTATTTTCCGGTTTAGGAACATGCGTTGGCTCTCCCGTCGTTTGCAGGCAAAAACGGTGTGCTCAAAACGATCTCTCTGGTCCTCGCAATAACCGCATCTATCCGTCGTTGCTCGACTCACGCGGTGCAGGTATGCGTGAAAACATCCATGCCGCGTGTGTACCTGGCTATAATAGTTGCTTTTTCGTGCTTCCTGCACGTCCAGGCAACTATTATACCAACCTCCGGGTCCAAGCTGTTTTCTCTGCCATCCCGCTCCACCGCTCCTGCCAAAGCCTTTGAGTTGTAGCTTTCTTCACTGTCCTGTTTCTGGTTGTCGGTTCTGATCTCCTCCTGTGTAGTTCGTTCATCTATATCCATTGGAGTTCGATGGGGACGACACTGCCTACTACCAGCATTGCCTCTCTTGACGCGTTTCTACATGCAATCGATACCCTTAGGGGTGCTCGCCGTTGGACCGTCCCCATCACTAGCTTGGTCCTATCTATTTTCATTTTGTGCGCCCATATTGGGGCTCAGTATGTCATTCGACACTCGCGCCAGCATCCCCCGCTTTCATTCACGCGGCCCTTATGTTCGGCATCAAGCGGACTAATGTCACCACCAGGCTAGCCCTTCTAGTCGCCTTGACCACGTGTGCGGTGAAGGACATTCATTAGTCGATTATGAACCCGAGATAATTGACGCATTTCTTGGGTGTAACCGTTTCTCCCTGGACCATGAAGCAGACTTACCCAATCCGTCATTTGCCTACCAGCATGACCGCTTCCGCCTTCTCTTCCGCCATGCTCAATCTGCTCCCAGTTAACCAGCCTACAAACTCTGGCGAGGCTCTCATTTGCCACTTCCTAGATTTCTGTCACATCCCGTGCCGTGATCACTAGATCCAGATCGTCGGTATAGCCATCCGGCAGACAGATGCTCCTTACATCATTACATGTTGCTTCACAGGTTAAACCCCAGTGGAACTCCACCGGTAAGTCCTCTAGTGACTTGCACCCCTCTCGTGGTGATTCGTAACAGTTTACCTCTTACGCCCATTTTCCGACACCCCTGGATAATTAACCCCCAGTTAGCCGTATTGAAGGCGTTCCTGACATCAATGGTTACCAGTGCCGTTATTTTCCTAGTTTATCACGATCTTCTCCTGCCTCTCTGGCTATCTGTAGTACATTCTCCGCCGCTGCTATCGTAAACCTCCCCGTTCTGAAACCGAATTGGTTTTTCGACAATCACCCGGCCGCTCTATCATACAGATTATCATCTCCATGATCAGGTTCTCGAAGAGTCTCCCCAGGGTGTGCAGCATGCACAGCAGCGAGTATGCCGAATTTTCCGCTTTTGGCAGGAAGACCAGCCGTGTCTCCTTTCAAGGTTCTAAATAAGTGGCCGTCTCTAAGGTTCAATGTCGCCGCTACTTCATGTGCAAACGTTACCGCGATTATCTTCACCGCCTCGGTCCCGGGGCCTTGTTGTTGTTTGTTGTTCGTATTCCTGCTCTCAGGACCTCCTCCGCCGAGAAAAGTTCTGTCGCGACATTGTCCTTCTGTTCCTTTGAACTCGTCTATAGCTCCAATGCTTAGTATGAGATCACCGGTCTTGGCATCAGGGCGTCGACTAGCAGTTATTTCTGACTCAAGCGTTCACAGAGCACGAACTAGCGGCAGCAGCGAAGAAACTGGCCTGCAGAAGGGCGCCGGGGTTGGATAGTTCTGGATAGTTCTGGATAGTTATATATTATAATGACCCACTGACAAGAGGGAAAATTCCAGAAATCTAAAAGAGGTCCAAACTTGTCCTTATCCCTAAGCCAGGTAAACCCCTCGACAGTCCAGCAGAGTACAGGCCACTATGCATGCTGGACACGATGGGGAAACTACTGAAGTACTTGATGTTGGAAAGAATTGCTGCCACCACTGAGGCACCAGAAGGTCTTGTCGGGCAACAGTATGGATTTAGGCCAGGCAGATCTACTATTAAAGCGCTGGCAGTAGTGATGGATACTGCCTGCGAGGCCAGTAAAGGGTCGGGGAGAAGGAAGTAACTCGATATACGCAATGCCTATACAACTGTTGATGAACATGCCAATTAGATTTATCCGGACTCCTCAGCTTGAAGGATTGAATGTGAAATCGGTTCCAGCAAGGGTTTAGTAGGTATTCCTTTGTACTGAAATACAAGGCGAGTCCCACACTACCTGGCGAGAAGAGCCGGATGTGCGTAAAAGCATTTTCCCCATAGCAAAAAAAAGAAAAAACCAAAAATAAAACAAAAAAGTGTGGGCAGGGGAACCCGCTTCAATACTATTTTATATGCTTGGCCCCACATATCTCTTTCACCGCTTCGAGGATCTCGTCCTACTCGCTGCGTTTCGACTTTTGTATGGCTATTTTCAGGGCCTTTTTCCCACGCAGGGCCCTGCGCGGTCCATTGCCTGCCTTCTCGCCTATTCCCCATTTTATTTCAATTGTAAGTAAGCCTTCTCGGACCGTTGAGACTCGAGACAATTGTATCTACTATTGACCTATAGAATGACCGATGGGGGCGCCACCGCGCCGGCCCGAAATGGTGTAAAGGTGACATATACTTTTGGCGCCAAGTTTTCGTTATTGAATCATTTAAATTTCCGTTGATTATTTGTTGTAAGAGTATTGTTTTCTAATAGTATGGTCTTAATATGTAAGAATCCACTACCATAAAATCTGATGATTTATTTATTTCGTTGGTAATTGCCGCCGACACATTTTACATGGAATTTTATTCAATGGTCGTTTTAAACTTTCTCGCAATAATGAATTTGCACAGATGTTGCCCAACGTGTTCGTCCCACATTTGGCTATACTGAGACTATACAATTATTGTCCAATATTGCCTTTACTAATAGAAAAACATTAATTTTCATACAGCACTTTTTGCCAAATTATTGTCAATCTGTCTCATTTTAGGTTATTTTATGTGTGGTTGCATACACATTTTGAAGCTATACCAACATTCAGAATATATACACTGTTGCCGTATTTAATTGTTTTATGTTTCTAGTGTTTACTATAATTATGGGCATTGAAATTAAATTTGTGGATTCCAGTGAATATGACGATCCTGAGTTTAATGATGACTTTTACGTTTCTTCATCTCTTTTTATTTTGATTCAAACTTGGAATTGGAATATATATCGTTTTACTGAACTGATACTAATACTCTTAGAGCGATAGCAGGAATAGTGGCAACATCGCATGCGATAGGTTGATTGGCAGTACCGTATAAAGTAACGAATAAACATCAAAATGTGTCCATGAAGATTTAGTATTTGCAGCTTGTAACGAGTAGTGAGATTCAGAAACCGACTAGAATCTGATAGCGTAAAGTGAGACAAACACGACGAGACCATACACGTGAAGAATCATTAATCGAGTGAACTGTAATCTAATCTGAAACACCATACAAAATCAATGTAAATTTGAATTTTACACCATTTCAGGACCTCAATTTTTAGACACCAGGTGTCGCTTTAGAGTCGGATAGAGGTCAATACTAATTGATTTCGGTATTTACTGCGCGTACATTCTTTAGGAGGTCGCCATACGTGGCCCCTTCCGACCAGTATGGCCTTGCTCCTGACTTCTCTGTGGGATGCGTTCTTCTCCGGGGCCCACTGCCGCTCCTGTGTCAACCTTTTCGGGTTCTTCACACCACCACGTTTGCTTTCCTACTGGATTAATACACATGACTTTGTTCTGCAAAAGCGATACTTCTACAGTTTCCTTAGGGTCTCCAGCTTAAACCCGGGGGCCTCCACCATAACATTGTCTTGATGTTCCGTCATGGTATGGAAGGCAGGCATTTCCCTCGCCTCCTGGCTCCCGGTGAACCTTTAGGTAGTAGGCCCTCTTCTCCACCACGCCCTCATCATTTGGTTTGGTCTCTAGGACTAAGCCTTGTTCATACATGTAGTCATGGGAGGGGGGGAAGGCGCCTTTGGAGGACCCGCTTGAATTTATGGGTCTGGTGTCCAGACGCACAGTGTCCATGCTCCTGTTTGTCTACTCCTAGTTTATGCTTGTCGCCTAGTAGGTTACCTATGGCCACGTTTCATTGCATAAGTCCCGCGCTTGTTCGTATGATCTCTGTCCCCATTAGGCCCCTGATCGATTCTGCCGCCCTTTGCCCTGCGTTGTGTTCTTTATTTACAGTATGGCACCCGGCCGATACCGTGTCGGTCCTGGCACCTGATGCCCTTGCATTCAACTCCCGGACGCACTTCTCTAACCTCACGGACCTGGCCCTTAATTGTTTTATTTCAGCGAGCTAACCTCTGATATCCTCCACAGGTCAGGCTAGCTCTACTTGGAGTGTCGTGCTTCTTCCGTTGTACGGCCTCGTCGCTCTTTTGTCCTTGCTGTCCACCAGTCATCCACTTCCTCGTCCACCATGTCTGGAAGTCTTCCGCTTTACGCTTCCCGCCGTCCCTTTGTGGAGATGTTCTCGCCCCAGTGTTGCCAAAAGTATATGTTCTGCTTTCTGTATCTGTTCCGATCGTTTCTTGGAGACCCCCGGCCCGGGATTACACCAGGGTGTCAAGGCAATCGTTGGAAGACGAAGCCATTGTGCCTGCCTCAGACACCATCGACGGCGGTACTGAGGTACCGGCTTTCTGTATCGTTTCTTTTTTCACATCGTTTCGTCATGTTCGTATATTTGCAGAATTGTCTTCTGTTTTCCATTTTGTCGAAATGGCATTACCGTGAATCCGTCACGCTTAGAGGAAGGCGTCGCGTGACCCCTAGCCGTCGTTACAGAATGGCATCGAGATCGGAAAAAAGTGAGTTAACCATGTGAGGTCGATAGTTCAAATGTGAGAAGTGTCTCCAATAGATAGGCTGAATCACGCAAATAGTTGTGATGAACCCCAGAACCTGCTTGCAATAGGGCGACACATTTGGCCCCACTAAGTACTCGGTCATAGTAGGTTAAATCTATATCCTAGGTTAAGTGATGTCGCTCACTTCTTTTATTTGGTCCATTATGAGATAATTGATCCTCTCACCAAGACTCAGAGGATCGATTTATTTCCTTGCAGCTATCAGCTTACACTGATAATTGTGCCCCCCTTATTCCTCTTCTGATGGTTCTCCCTCACCACGACTTAGAGAACCGTTTCGAGCACATCCTATCTTCTCTGTAAGGGCCTGACGGTTTTCAACCCTCCCAGTGCCTGTCTTACGAAGAGCTGACCCCGACAACAAACTGCAGTTTCCTTCACGAATTCCGTCGATGCAGAGCTTCGACAACATATGTTACGATCAGTCAGTAGTTGTAATATGCCTCCCAAGCGGACTTTATCGAAATTATTTATTTTATTTATTTATCGCGGTTGTGATGAATTCAATCATCTTCCTACGTAAGCTTACATTAGAGCTCTCACGTCTAGTATTTGTGTTGGGTTAATTTCTCTATTGGTTATTAGGAAGTCAATCTTAGATTTTTGGCCTCTTGTATTACTGAAAGAGTACTTATGCTGGTGTTTATGTAGGAAGTACGTGTTGTAAATTCTAAGTCGATTTCTATCGCAGAAGTCGATTCGAATTTCACCATTTTTATTGGAGATAGGCTCAAGCCTTTGTGTAACGTTGAATTTCACTTCATTTACGACGGGAGCATTGAAGTCTCCGAATAATACAAAATTATCCGAGTATCTCATCTCATTTAGAGTATCTTGTAGCTTTTCATATAACTTCTCAGATTCTTCTCTAGGTTTTGAGATATCTGATATAGGCATCACTTCGTAAGCCTAATAATAATACGGTATTATTGAACTTTTAAGATCACGTGAATGATCTCAACTTAATCTCAAGTTCAATAATACCGTATTATAATTAATCAATGTGTACGATTCTCGCTGTATACTTTCTGTGAATTAATATTCCTAGGCCTGAGTGAGCTCATGAGCTATGAGAATGAATGAGCATTTGAATTGTTTTGAAAAGGAGAAGATTTTTCGTTTGGTATTTATGTAAATCAACGTACGCAGTTACATTTTTATTTATGAATAAAATGACTTAACTGCGCACGTCGATTCGCATAAATACCAAACCCAAAATCTTCTTGCCACTTTGATTCTCACGGACTCATATATTAGTATGTAATCTGCATAGTTAGTTGTTCCTTTTCCCTGGTAAACTATACTCAATCATTTAAATTCTACAATGCGGATCATAGTTTATTTTTTTTTTAGTTGTTTAACTATTTTTTTAATAAAAGTAACAAAATATGCTTGATCCAATTATGATTATACAAATTTAAATTAGTCAGTTTAAATCACAAATTGAACGACACAACCAACCTTCTTTTCCTCGGCGTAATTATTATCCCTGCACTGCAAATTACTTTCTTTTCTTTGATGATTTACTACAGTGCGCGCGTAGTAGAGTCGCTCGAGTAGGGAGGGCGAGACGGCGAGGTATTCTAATTTAATTTGTACCCGTGTCGAGGTAATATCGAAGGTGCTGCACGTTATGCAAATCGGTGCACTTTTGTGCCTATCGAGAGCCGTGGATAAATAAATCACCTAGGGGGCGGGGAGTTGCGTAATGAAAGAAGTTTCGTATTTTTTTCTTTTTTGCGCGTCTTGTAAACTTGAAGGAGGGTGGATGGTGGAGGCTTAATTAAGGCTCATCGATATCCGGCTGATTAATGAAAGAAACGTTCCGGTGGGAATTTGGGAATTGAAGGATGGGGAGGGCGATAATGAAATATTAATCTGCATCAAAGAGAAAAAGATGATTGCTAATTATTCATTAGATATTTATGATTTTGTGTTTTTATATACATTTTAAGGGTGTATCGAATTAAAGTAGATGTTTTTATAGTTTTGTATAATAAATTGTATTTGATGTAAAACACTAGTAAATTTTTTCAGCTGATAAAAGACGTTCCTATTTGAGTATTTCAAACAAGCATGATATTTTAGTAATATTTGATAGATTATTTAAATTATTACTTCTATATGTGTTATGTTTAATTAACTTTAATTACAGAATATGAAAATATGAAAAAGTTTTGCAAACATGAAATTCATTTCATTTTTCGTTTTTTAATTCACATCGATGAAAGTGCGGTTTCTTAATCAGATGTAAACTTTGATTTAGTGTTAAGCGTGAGAAAAATAGCAAGTAAAAACAATTTTTCAAGTGTATAAAATGACTAACGTTATTTTTGGCCCTTATTAA
Organism: Lordithon lunulatus; assembly: GCA_963942505.1. Taxonomy (NCBI): domain Eukaryota; kingdom Metazoa; phylum Arthropoda; class Insecta; order Coleoptera; family Staphylinidae; genus Lordithon; species Lordithon lunulatus. The sequence continues at coordinate 39,838,726 of OZ012673.1, forward strand.
GATTCTAATTAGATATTATTCACACGATCTGTTTAGAACGAGCCGGCTTTTGTGTTAAAATCAGCGAAATCTCCCCATTAAATCCTTCCACTCTTGTTTACTTTTAGACAAAATCTGGGAGTAATCACCGAAAAGCAGCTCCTCTCCAATTATACGGAAGGGTCTATCTGAGACAGACAGTCTCTATTAATCAGTCCATTGTGTTAAGTTTGCAATTTTCAATTCATCTTTCATCGCAGCCTATTCTCTAATTACCCCCCGGTTTAACCTCGCGCACCCCCTCACGTTTCGCGTTACTAATGACTGCGAAACCCTTTGTCCCACGCGCTCAAGAATCAAATACCGCCCCGCCGGCATTGTCTTACTTTTTTTGTTTTGCCAGCGTCACTTGCAATTGAGCGGTGCCAAATTTATACATCCCCCCGCAGGAGAATTGTTTCAAACGCTTTAAGTGGGATAACGCAAACGGTTACGTTGGGAGTAATAAACTAGCGGGGTAGCATTAGCTGGAATTGTCGCTTGGCTGCGGGACATGCGAAAACAACTTCGTTGTCGCACAAAAGCCGAAAAACGGGGCCGATTGAAAACTACCCGTACGTGAAGTTTTAATACGGGACGCCCGAATGGGAGACGCATCTGTCCGAAATTGATGAGTTTAGGGATTGGAGGGGGGGGGGGGCGCGTTGTACTTTGTGCACGGTTGAATTTTTTTTGGTGGGCCGCATTGTGGGCGGAAGTATGTTCTTGAAATCAGCATGGGGGCTAATCTTAAGGGGCAGGCTTTGTGTGCGCGAAAAGCACTCGATTTATGAATGAAGGAATCATCTCACGCGATAACAAGCATTTACTAAAGAAAGAACACGGTTGTATTTGAGTATTTTTCAACTCGTAAACTGACTAAACCATGTTTTTTAATATATGATTAGCGCTTAAGTTTAGTTACACGGGTTCGCGTTTTCGATTTTATTAAAATACTTGATTAAGTAGGAGAAATATGACATGACATGTGAAAATTTACAATACATGTTTTTAATCTAAAATTTTCCCACCTACAAAATTTAATTAACGATTTACAGGGCCAGTGTGAATAGTTTCGAGAAGAAGGGGTCCCCTTGGCGAACTCCTTGCTTGATTCGGATTTTATTTGTAACCAGGTTCTCATCGATTTTCAAACGGGATTATCACAAATATATTTCATGATCTTAGCGTAGTTATTTTATATATGAGGAATATGTTGACTAATATGTTATCAATAGTTATCTACATAGTGTTTCAGCATTCCACGTCACTCATTTCACGGTTATATAATAAATAGATGTAATAATATAATATAAACTACAACATGGTACAACTTTCAGATAACCGACCGCAATATGTTTAAACAAAACGGTTCCTCAATTGCGATTATTTATTCTTTCGAATTTACGTATCTATACCTGATTTTTCTGTATTTATATATCAATTGTTTATAAACTATTATTAAAACACAAATTTATAATTAAAATAGCAGTAGCATCAATTATTTAAACAATGCGGCCTCTCCCATTGTCCATTTCAGTTCGGATTTTGCAATAATGGAACATTTATTTTTGGTCAATTTGTGCTCGATACATTTAACTCGTTAGGGAATTTATACGTTTCAGTGTAGATAAATAATATCAGTTTATTCAATTCAATATTGGCGACGCGATATAAATTTCACCCGCGCGCGCGTGCCCAATTATTTTTCGACTCTAAAATAATGCCAGCATTTTCGAAAACAGTACCGCTGATGTGTGTATATGTATGTATTGTGCGTTATGCTTTTGTTTTGGGGATATACGATACGTTTGTGATCATAATCAGCCGCAGCATTCATTAAACGACTGTCTAAACGCAAACGACTGATTAAATGGCCGAGTGGACGCAAAAATAGGGGACTATTAATAATTCGTAATTGAGCAGATAAATATTTTTTAATGGTACATGTAGGAATTGAACATATTGAAAGATTTTTTTTAAAGTAATAGAAATTTAAAAATCATAAAACATCAAATGGACACCTAACTGCATGTCAATCATCTAAGATTTTCTTGATTCATATATATATATATTTATATTCATATATTATATATATATATATATATATATATATATATATATATATATATATATATATATATATATATATATTCTTATAAGAATGATGAATTTGGTCTACTTTTTGTCTAGTGAACTTATGAAGAAAAAGAGATTCTCAAGTCGTAGATCAAAAATATTTTTAATAGAGCATGTTAGATAAATTATATTTGAGTATTGTATTGTATTACCGCTTCTCTAATTGTGGACTGTCGATTTTTTAAAAAATACTCGTTTTACATTGAAACACTATATTATACAGTGACATGTTACTTGTACCGCTTACGGTATTCAACTCTTCAAATAAGACGATATTATGCGTCCTCGCCACTCACGCATCATACACGCATAATGGTAACATAGATACAAACCAGACAGAATATGCTGACCACCTTCGAAGTATACAGACTTTCAAAACATGAACATAAATGCATATAAACATAAAATTTTATAGGGTTGTACACAGACAAATCAATAAATTATTACTAAATATACATACATTTGGAAATTCAAATTAGGTAGGAATAGGCAATGGACACAGCTTTGAAACGACCGTTTAAGCCCAGTAGTTACTGTTTTCTACTAACGCCACTCGATGTTCTTTCCGTGAAAGGTTTGCACTACTCTACCGAGTCACTGGTGTATTATCATCCTTGATTAATACAAGAGTATCCGAAAGTAATACCTGCGCACTAGTTGCATGCCACTTGTGTCGCTCTTGGAGTTCGAAGACGTATTCCTTGTTGCATCTTTTCCAAAAAATGCTGTTGAACGCTCTGAAGGTGCTGTGAAGTGGGACAGCCTATTTTCTGGGATGTTCCTTACCCATGGATTGGGAACTGACAGCATTGAGCGGCTAATCAAAATTCTTTGGTCAAAAGGCATGAATTTAAGATACTTTCAATTTGGATTAAATCGTTCATATGTGAATTTTGAATCACCCAGTACCCGTGCCATGTATACGTAGGTATACGTAGCACTAAAGCTACGTATACCTGCTTACCATAACCCACCAAAATGTGGAGGTTGGGGTAGGTTGAAGTGCCATTCAATTTCTTCTTGTGCCATAGTCACTTCAATCTTATTTATATTCTAAATATATATATATATATATATATATATATATATATATATATATATATATATATATATATATATACATATATTCTAAATTCGTACCTACAAAGTTTATCGCATTGTCTGAATATATTTTAGTTAGTTTCCCCAGTCTAGAGGCAAATAGACGCAAGCTGAGTATAAACGTTTTAGTTATGACATCTGTAGCTAATTCTATATGAACCACATTTAATGCAAAACAAATAAAATTGCAAGAAATATAGATATGCCTTAACTATTTGTGCTGCCTTGCCCTTGTCTGCCATAATGCGAATGGACCCCACGTAATCAACTCCCTCAATCGAGAACGGTGGGGCTAGAGTTACCTCACTTGACAATGACCCCATAGGCAATTATGTTACACAGATTCGCTTTATAGCATTTTACATATTTAAAAAATCGTGCCAGTAATCTACCTTGAATGGGCCAATATCGTTCGCGTATATGACCAAGAAATATTTTCAGAGGCGCAAGTAACAGATTCTGGTACTCACTCTCCATCTTTAACCTCGTACACGAGTGTCGATTACTCCTTAGAAGGAAATGGTCATTTGTCAAAATTAGAATGTGATATACGAACACCTACACGAATTAACCCGTCCTTGTCATAAACTGGACTCAATCTTTGCAATAGGCCTGTGACATTCCTTGGTGGTGCCAGTTTCAGGGTTTCTATTTCTCACTGAAAATATTCATGTTGTGACTGTCTTACTAAATTTCCCCTTGTGGGGCCATTAGCGATAAAGCACACGGGGCAGTAGCTAGAGTACTTAAAGATCGGTGTGACTCTACACATACGAGGCCTAGATGTGCTGACCACCAGAACTGAGGTGGAGGAGGCCATAAAGGCAGAAATGGCGGACAATAACGAAAACTACAGAGTATGCGACCCCAGCCCATCCAGAAACAGCACTAATCACGAAAATATCATCCGAGCGGGGGACTGCTGAACTCACAGCCGCAACGATCAGAATCGGCTTCGTCCATAGTCGGGCCACCCGGAGGGACGAGGTCCCATATGGGTGCAGCCGATGTTGGTAGGACGGACACAAGCCAGATACGTGTAAGGGAGAGAACAGGCGTGGCTCAGATGTGGAGATGAGGGCCACCACGCTAAAAATTTCATAAGAACAGTAAGGGGCCTCTACTGTGCCCTCTGCAAAAACGAAGGACATGCGGCAGGGGGCCTACGATATCCTAAACCGAGAGGGCCATAGCCTAGTCCAAAAGGAAGGAAGCAAGCGGAGGGAACCATCTGAGCGCCAGATGATCCATAATATACAAGTTATAAGGGGGGAGGGGAGGGGAAGAGCATCCCACCAGCACATGCTCGCGACCGCGATAATCGTGGGAGCCCATGTAATAGTCATCCGCGAGCCAAACCATCGGAGACTCGACTCTTCGTGGGTGACAGACGGGCCTACGACAGACATCGGCATAAATCTCATAGGAGAACATCAGTGACTTCTCACATCTTACAAGTTACCCACGAAGGGAATCGTGTAGCCTGACCTAATGTGAGTGAGAATATTCTCCAGCTACCTCTCGCCAAAATGCAGCCGAGAACTGGGGTGAAGGTGGCTGAGAGAACTGGAGCAGGCAGTCAGGAATACCAGCGAACAGGTTGTCGTGGCGGGCGATCTGAATTCCAAATCACCCGCATGTGGATACCCGCCACACTCGATCTGGCAGTCATGGAAGACAGAGCACAAATACATCAGGTATAACATCCAGCCTAGCGCAAGGACAGCCCAGCTTCAACCCAGGGCCAGAGCGAGGCGATGGATACTGAACACCATTCACACGGACCTCCTGAGGCAAACCCTGAGAAACACGGAAACCACCCATGAAACCGACCTCGACAGCCATGCAGAAGACCTCAGCCGCATGTTACAAGAGGCATATAGCCTAGCTACGTAAAATCTAAACTGGCCTTCAACCCACAAAGGAAGAGGGTGTACTGGTGGAACCAGAAGGTGCCGCTAGCATGGGCTGAAACCAACCGAACCCCTCCAAGCCCAATACCGAGCATGGAGGAAGGAATAAAGGCGGGCGGTAGAGCGAAACTTTGCAGGGAGGTAAACGAGAACCCCTGGCCTCCCTTATAAGATCGTCATAAAGAAGATCGAAGCACGCCCGCCTAGACCAGAATCCTCGGTACCGGGAGGGGTGATGGTGGTGTGGTGGTGACGGCCCTCTTTCCGGCCGCAAAAATTACCCACTTCAAACGTTCTCTCTAATGATTAAAAGCTTATTAACGCTGTTTCTCCTGAATTGCCTAGCACCACCACAGACCTCTTTAAAGGAATTTACACAACAAATTTACCATCAGTGCCTTTGCGAGTAGTGGTTTCAAATAAATCGTGTGGGATTAGAATGAAGAGATCCCTTTACAGGAGGGGATGAACCTTAATTCTCCTCTAAACGCCTATGTCGCCAGGTGGAAGTTCACCTTTCACTTCCTGCCCACACAGAATCTTATGTGAGAATATGTCAACTCAGTCCACTCAGCTTTTTCCTCTGTGGAATCCCAGACATCCTGCCACTTTATTATGGTTCTATTCCTTGCAGCCTTTCTGCACCCCTTAGTACCCTCCTGTTCTGCCCCGAACAGACATTGTCGTTTGCCGGCGATGAGTTAAATTGGTGGCATCACTGAGTTTTGGTTTCAGGTTTCAGCCATCGTCCATGCTTTTTGCATCTTACCAGCCCATACTGGAGCAGTGTTGTACAGCATGGTGCTCTCTACTTTAGTGGCAAGCATGCTTTTCTTGCTTGCTCTTGGCCCACGGAGGTTTGGCATGGTCCAGCCGAGGTCCATCGCTACTAGGGCTGCCCTTGCGGCTGTAACCTGTGCGTTTGCGTAAAATCTTAAATGCTTGACCTAGGTCAGTCCAAGGTATTTGAGGCTAGTTCCAGGAGTAATCCACTGTCCAATATAGATACTTCTATCGGTGCTACTCATCCTCTGCCTGTGAACAAAATGACCTGTGATTTCTCAGGGGCCAGGGATAGTTGATTATCCTGGATCCAGTTTCTGATTTGGTGTAGATTGTCATCCACCTTCCAAACAAGCTGCTCCTCTATTCTGGCAGCTACCGCTAGTGGTGGTCATCAGAGTATCCCACCAGCTCCACTCCATCTGGAAATGCAATCTGCAGTACCCTGTCATACAAGATGCTACATACGGTGAGGCCAAGAGCAAGACCCTGCGGAACACCGCAAGTCGGTGTGATACAACCACTGCTTGTTCATGTCCCATACATAAGTCCGTGCCCCTCCAGATTTGGATGAGCCTCACAACTGGTCGGTCGATTCCCAACTGGATGCACCTTGTCACGATGAGTAGCTATGAAGCTGTGCTAAAGCATTTCTGATACTGAGTGTAACAAGCGTACAGTTTTGACGGATCCTGCATGTGCCCTCGCGAGTTTCTGTATAATAACGAACAGATTCACTAGACTAATGCCAATAACAAATAGCCTAGTGGATCTGTTCCGCCGAAATCATGATTCTCGGCTAGACCGTTCTGACCTTCCGTGTGTCCAGTTATCCTGCCAAGCATCTGATACTGTAGCAGCTTTCCTAAGCTGTCAAGTATGCAGTGCGGCCTAAAGGACGACGGGTTGTCCATAGGCATGCGAAGTTTGGTGATGAGGATCAATTTTGGAAACTGACTAAATTGGTCCTCATCCCTAAACCTGGAAAGCTTATGTACAATCCTTAGCGACGAAAATCCCTGTACCGAGTGCCTCATTCAAAGTAGGGGAAATCCTCTGCAGTTATTCTAATAATTTCAAAGGGCACTCCATCGTATTCGGGAGCTCTGTTGCACCGTAACCAATGGCTGCAGCAGTAAGCTCTTCCACAGAGAACGGTCTTGAGACCTCCTCGGCAAGATCGATTTCCCAGTGCACCATCCGTACACTGTGAAACGAGGTTCTGACAATAAAGTTGGCTTGATGGGCTTCCTTTTTTGGCAGGGTGGGTATGGAATTCAGTCTTTTGAAAGCATTCTTCTAGTCTTGTCTCACTACATCCTCAACAATGGCAGCAACTACTTCATCCCATTTATGCCTTTTAGAGGCTCGGATCTCATCCCGTAGAGGATTATCTTCCTCATCGGGTTCGTCTCTTAGTCGAGTCATCATCCTTCTTGTGCGCGAACATCTTTTCCGAGGGTCCGCTATGGTCTCGGTCCATCAGTAAACTCCAGGCCTTTCTTGCCACGGCCTTGGCGGCTATCCTGGTCTCGCATGAGTTACCAGAGCATCTAGAGAGTCCGGGCTATGTACGGTTCCATGAATCATGCCTTGCTCCATAACTTTTATGAACGCCGGCTTCTTAAATTTGCGTACCGGTGGGCAGGCTGGGTGGCTATGCATTGGTACCTTGTGTGACAGTCTTCTCCAGCCGTAAATAACGTCAAGGACAGGCAGGTCCTTGTGGTTATTTACAGCTGCGACAGACACAAACTTTACGTTGACAGTGGCCTCATAATTACTTCTCCGGAAGGGCGGCCATCCTACCCATTGACCGGGACAAGTTTGTATGTACCCACTCCTTTCAGATTGGTGGTAGGTTTCAGATTGGTGGTAGGAGAGCCCCTGGGGACTCCGGGGACTTGGCGTTGAAATTTCTTGTTCTGCCCACGGCTATGCATATGTTAATATTGTCTCCACTAGATCCTTCAACCTCGCATTAGGAGAAACGTATACGAAGTAAACGCAACATCCTGCTATTCTATTCGAGGCATATCCCCTACCGCGTTGTCCTCTTCTCCTGGGTAGACCAGCGGGAACCCACATTCCCACTAGCCCGTCCTGCCTGCTAGTCCATTTCCTACCCGCTGTGATTATTATGTTTAATTTGCTGGCAATCACAATGCCGTATGCATCTGAGGCAGCAGGTAGCGCGTTGTAGGTCGTGTGCTGCACGGCATCAATCCAGGTTGAATTTGAATGAAGAATGAAAAAAGCATGACAATACCCAAGCTATCTTAATTTCTCTAAGAAGTAAACTCGAACCATTAATCCCAATTGTATTATTATTTAAATACCTCCAAAATAAAGAAGCACTCTCAGAAATCTATTTCATCAGTCTTATCAGAGTTATAAAATCTAGGATCAGCCAGAGGTACCTCACAAGTTTGATATCACACCTTAATATTTTTGGTAAAATATTACAGGAAATATTTGTTTGGAAATCTCTACACCAAGATGCTAGTGATGTGTAATGATGAAAAGACCACCGCTGTCACCAAATTTTGATGTGTAGAAAACCGGGATTTCACTGCGACCACCTCAGGATGGATAGGTTCGGATTAAAGTCTTCCTAATGGAGTTGTAAAAGTAATGTCCGTCCGCTAATGGATTTCTAATTGTGCTGGATTTACTGAATTATCTATGTACACAACACTAGTTCAATTGCACTTTTCTCCAGAAAGTAAGATTTGGAATTAGTTATGCCAACTAATAAAATATTGGAACTCACCTTTGTCAGAGTGTGCAGCTTATCCGCTAACCTCTAAGTGAAAAAAATAATTTGATAACCGCAATCAAGTAGTGAACGTACACCCATATACCCTTGTTACTTAATACCTAGATCTTAACAGTTGCTAGTAAACCTTGAGACTCATCTTCTTGGTGTGAATGACACGATGACGCAATTTCGGTAAATACATTTGGTTGATGACCAGAATATAATAATTATTATTATCTAATTCCTAATCTTGAAAATTCTATCTCTAATAGTGAATTTAGTGAAGTTGAAACATTTATAAATTAAGCGGTGGTTTAAAAACAAATTAAACTTCAACCATTCCTTGTCCTCAAAGGTCTGACAAATTTGCTTTGTACTCATGAAATTGAAATAGCTCATTCAGATAAATCTTAATAACCATTCCTTCCATTCCTCCCACTCATTAAGTAAATTTTAATTTAATTTTTTACTCAGTATAAATATTATATTAGGCTCACCTAATTATTGTATTTTATTGCCATTTATTTTTCCTAGCATTGTCACACAAATTCCTAATAGCAAAGCATGAATCATTTTTAAGATCAGGTAATTCTAATATGTTGCGTATAAATCCCTGGTATAAGGTTAGATATTATGAATTTAATAATGGCTGAAAACATAGCATGCACAAGCAAATATTTCCACATGTGTGTGAATTTTCCTATAGGGATTAATTAGTTATGCACTGTCGTCAGTCAGACCGGACGAATAGTAAAAATATGATTTCAACAAACTAAATTCGAAAAACTTTGAAATTATAAACAGCAATAAATCAGTGAGCAATCAAAATAAATCACTCCCAGTTTTCTTATCACAAAAACCGGGACCGCGCGCGCTGTGTAATTTCCAATTTCGCTGCGCGCCGCTGACCGCCGCCGTCCGCCGCCGTCTACCTCCGCACAATAAGAAATTACCCATATTTCATCCGACATCACAATATGGAATAAACTAACAATGCCTTTGTAAAACGCTGGCAGCGGGCAAGGTAGCGGGGCGCAGATGGCACCGAAACATTTCCGACACGCCTCCCAGCAAAAACTACCCAGCCACCCCAGGTCTTAGTTAAATAGTTGACTTAAAGGGGGTGAATGGGATGCAGTTTTTTTCAGGGTAGTAATTTATATAGCCATTCGTTACGTTCAGGGGCGACAATCACAGCCGAGTAAATAAAAGCGGATTTCGAAGTGTCCGGATGAGATTTATTTGGTAATACTCACACATTGTAGCTTAGTTGAAAATACAATCATAATTTAAAGCTACAGACTCTCATTCTGAATTAAATGTGCATTGATTTATATGGGATCTACAAATTATTTTATTTTGATTTTGAGCTTTTATTTCCGATAACCAGTGGAAACATTCGGTTTATATTTATTGATGCAGCAGGTTGTTTTATTCCCGCAAGGACAAGGGGATTTCACTGCAGATTCTAGATGTCATATAGCAGACGATGAGCCGTCATACCAGACAATACGTATTTCAGTCACACAATTTTATATTTTTAAAAGTATATTTGCGGTATTCAATTTATACACTCGACTGAACCTTTCTGTTGAAGTAATTATGCTTGAAAATCGTTTATATTGACGAACTATTCGATAAAAACTTGATCCGTTACACAGAAAAAAAAACGAAATGTCTGGCATCCTTATTTATAAACTCCATGAAAACATGAAACGGGGGTTATATTATATTTTATAAAAATATTAATTGGTAAAAAAGAGATGTAATTGGTAAGTATTAAGTAGATCAATGATCCATGATTGATGAAGTACCCATTAATGGTTTGTTACTTTATGTATTACTTTATTTACTGTATGTATTATATACATAATATATATATATATATATATATATATATATATATATATATATATATATATATATATATATTATAAATACACCATACACAATTCTTTCTCATATCTGATCACAATTTGGGTAGTATTAAAAATAAGTGAAATCTCTGGTACCACTAAAGTTCGTATAGCTGAAACTACGTTTTATCTGATTATACCCTGACAAATTGCAGTGTGTACCCTTTTTGGTATTGTTTTTATAAAAACTTCTATCTTTATAGAGTTATCAGCCATGAGGCTTTTCCACCAGTAAAGAGAAATGCTCATAGCAATTTGATAAAACTGTATTTATCTTAACTTCATTAAAAAAACAACCTCTGAAAACTGTGAAAGATGATTCGCAAAATTTCACCTAGATGAGGTTCGAATTCATGTTCCTCATGTTCAGTTCGTTTAATAAAAAATGCAATTAATTAAAAATGTGAATTATAACTTTTTGCTTCCTTTATAAAATCAACATAATTATAAAAGCTTTGAGATGATCGTGGTCGCAGAACTAGACCATAAAGCAGCTAGTAGCGCATTAAATGTTTCTTCCTGGATTTCCTTTACAAGCACAACAAATCCGCGACTGTACCCAAACATAAATAAGCCTAAACTGTCCGCCGTAAACTAAATCTACAGTAGAGACGTGCGCTCGTTAATTTCGCAAGATAAAATACGTCTCGCAATTTAACAGATCGGAGTGAAACGTACGAGGACGATCAGACGGAACGGCCTATAAATCTGCCCACGCACGCCTTTATTTACAAAACGGATCCGCGTTTATTCCGGACACAATTGAAACCCATTGCGAGGTGGCGAAGGGTTGACAAATGGGGCAGTCATCAACGGCAACAAGAGCCCTGCACCGCGGCATGTGGAGATGGCGTATGCCCAGCGGTAACATCGCGCATAATGAATTATATTAACAGCTACAAACGGACGCGTTAAGCGGACGTGAGGAGCGGAATTGCGTCGCCCCCTGATTAATAATCCCCACACCCCGCAAAACAGGAGGACCCGTGTTGTGCAGCCACCTATCAATCAAGACCCTTATCGCGACGACAACCAGGTTCTCATTATCGGCGGCGACAATCTTGATCTCGGCGGAGAAATAATAAATGTCGGACGATTACATTAATGACTGCTGTTGAGGAATTGGTTGAGAGCGTGGAGAAGACTATTAATTTTTCTTTTGGGGATACAGTAACTTCACTATCTTTAATATTTCAACAGGCTCTAATACTCATGTATTACTATGATTAATAAAAAAACTGTTTAATCTAACTGCTTACCGTAATACCTACTAACAGATGAGTCCACTAAAGCTTTGTGCGTATGTGTTACTTATAAATAATATGTAGATGTATTGGATACTTAGAAAAACACCTACATATTTTTTGTAATAATAAATATGGCTGGACCATTCTGGAATTCTTGTATGCATAATCAGACCATGTTGTGGTGGCTCCGTTGTATAATTTCGAGTACCACTTTATTTGTGCAAAATCAGTTAGATGAAGAAGTTTTAAAAGTTTCAAAGAAGGAAGCTACTAAAATCATAGGCACAAATTAAGTCCAAATAATGAATTGCTTACAAGCAAACAAACTAAGACGAGAATCAGCGTGATCTCCAGGCTTATGGTTGAAAAACGAGCATGTATGTCTCAAATTCGATCATCAGGATTAAATTTGGTTTTAAGAGCCACATGACAATATTTCAATTTATAAGTAAGTAGTAACTTACACATGATGATTTAAAAGTGGACTATATTGGTATAAGAAAAGGGATAAAATAACAATAAATTTGCAAAAATCCACCGTACCTCAACAAAGTGCTCTTTAACCTAACCAATGATGTTTGAATTTTTCAAATCGTTAATTTGTATGGTAAACCATACAACATTTCCTAGTAAAGATCATCCCATTTATATAAAAATGTTGACGAGTATGCTTCTGCTGCTCCTGAAACGGTGACGTGCTTCTTTTTGTTTCTTTTCAATGGTTGTTAGCTGTTATTTGTTCGTGTATCATACCTTGTCTTGTCTATGCTCTCCGCGTTTGTTCTCTGAACTGTTGCATAACCTCTTGATGTAGCAATTCTCGAAAGTTTCCTTTCCGCATAGTCGCTATATCAACCTGTTCAATTAATGGACCAGCTTTTTTGTTTTTAATCTACATTAAGAACGGTTATTAAATCACCCAAAAAACATTATTTATTTGGCATAACCATACACAAAAAATATATTGAGTCGAGCTGTCGTGACAGACAGACATGTTTCTACTGAGCCCAGCTATCAAGTCAAGCCACCATAGAATGTTAACACACAAAAACCCGCAAGTAAGTGTTGATTAATTGAGTCTTGTTTATTAAAGTGTTCGTAGACACCACGTCCGCCATGGAGGAGGAAGGGATTCCCCTCAATATCTCCTAGCAGGACGTGATTACTATGATTCACGTTCTGATAAGCGAAATTCTACATCTTCACCAACGACATGTCATTTCTCAACCCCAGAGCCCTAAGTCTCTAGATTTATCCCGTTGGGAACTCAAATCATTACTAACGAGCGCGTTTCTGGCAACCCAATCATTAAGACTGTCACTGACAAACCTGCTTCTGGAAAGAAGCACAAACAGTTTTCTAGCAAGAAGCAGGTTAAACCCACAACCATCAGCCAGGGCCCAAAAGAAGTGGGTAGTTCCCCGCACTTGACATGTTCGCTGACTCCCCAGATACCCCGATTGAGGCTCACTGAACCAATTACTGAAACGAACGAGCTCATGCTCACTGACCACTCAGTTGCTAAATGAAAGACAACTGATGACCTTTCTCGTCCTGGCTCTTCCAAATTCAGAAGTCGCAACACAAAGCGGCGAAGCACCCGAGAATAGACTCCACACCAGCATCTGTTTCCTCCTAAGATATAGTTATCTGTTACCCCTCAGTTCAAAGAATAACTCCCTCCCCTATACTCCTTCAATCATAGAAGGACTATGGTCTTATTCTTCGCGAAATTCAAAAACGCAAAATCAATATCAGTAAAGCAACACTGCTAATGAAGTGCGCCTCCGCCCAGTGTCATCCGACGATATCTGACGTCTCATGTCATACCTTTTTTTTACGGTGAGTACAGCCTATATCCTCCGACCTAGAAGATTGTTCAGAAATCAGGCTTGCATCTTGTTGACTATATCACATTCTTGCAATTCCCACACATCCACTCCTCACAACAATATTGGCTTCACACACGCGTTCCCAAATAATACATCCTATTACTAAGTTACTATCCTGCCAATCTCGCCTTTGGTTACACCCACTCAAAATGTTTCACAAACACACTTCTACAATCGAACGAAAACCCTAAATACAATTCCCTCTATATCTATTTTAAATCATCATACATTTGGTTTTTTCACATTTGCTACTAATGTCCAGTAACCTAGTACATCATAAGTTGCATCAAGTGGGTGTAGTTAGTTCTTTTTTCTTGTATGGGATGTATCTGAGATACAAAATCAAAGTTTTCGATCTCGGCAGCCCTCCGGAATACTGTTGAAAATCCTAAATATTTGCAAATATTTTCGGTTTCTTCTCATTTTGACCATGAAGGAACACGTTTCCGACAAATACCATTCTATGCATTTTTAATCTAGATTAAATTTGCTACAATGAGATCAGGATGGACTCGGTAAGCCTAATAGTTAGTTATCTTATCAAAGTTTGGCAAAATCTCCAAACTTTAAAATTGAATGCTAATTTTCATGTTTCACCATATAATAGTATCTTCTATAACCTATCTGACACGAAACAATGAAGTAAACATTTATTTAATTCAACATTTTGAAATAGATGGGAAAGGAGTGGAAAAGATGGGAGGAGGGAGGAGTCACTGTTCACAACCAAACGACTAATTGAAATCCAAAATATATTGAACACATATATCTTATTAAAAGTGTAAAGAAATGTTTGCTAATGTTGTTGTCTCTTCTTTGAGGGACTAGGGCCAAGGAAATTGGCCAAACCGTCTTCTTCATCGTCCTCAATCGACTGAAATGAAATGAAAAAATAATACCTATATTGAATAATAAACAATAATACTAGTGTAACTATATCTGATGTTGTTCCTCGACTTCTTCAATATCTTCGCTAAGTTGGCTGACTGTATTGTCGAGCAGCCTATCCATCTCGTCGTCGTCGAGGTCGTCCAAGTCGACGGGTTGTCGTCCACGTCTATTTTAAAATAGATGGGAAAGGAGTGGGAAAGGTGGGAGGAGGGAGGAGTCAATGTTCACAACCAAACGACTAATTGAAATCCAAAATATATTTAACACATATATCTTATTAAAACTGTAAAAGAAATGTTTGATAATGTTGTTTTTTCCCCTTTGAGGGGCCAGGGCCAAGGAAATCGGCCAAACCGTCTTCTTCATCGTCCTCAATCGACTGAAATGAAATGAAAAAATTATACCTATATTGAATAATAAACAATAATACTAGTGTAACTATATCTGATGTTGTTTCTCGACTTCTTCAATATCTTCGCTAAGTTGGCTGACTGTATCGTCGAGCAGCCTATCCATCTCGTCCTCGTCGAGGTCGTCCAAGTCGACGGTGTTGTCGTCCACGTCTATTTTAATTTCCGGTAGGTTTTCGCAGGACTGGCCATTGCAGGTCGCACATTTCAAACCTACTTTCCTGCAGATGCAAGCATTCCTGCATCCCTTCCCTTGCAATTGCAGAAAATCATGTTCACAGGTTTGTGGGGGCTACTTCCCAGAACAACATCTTTGGAGAAAGGTCTTGGGCTGTAGCAACCAATCCCTATTCGAGCGGATTCTTTTGTAGCCTAGCCACTGCTGCACCTAGTAGTATGTGCGAAACGATTGTATCTTTGCAGCATCTTGCGTGGGAGGTCTGGCCAGGTTGAAACTGACTGTAGCCTTTGTGAAGAGCTTGTAGCATAGGTCCTTGAGGGTTTTTGACTTTATCTTTCTCCACCATACAGTTGAATGAGGATTTTCTCCCCGGCTTCAGCTACTTGGGCTGGATTAGAAAGAACAGCAACTATTTCTTTAAGGTCTACATACTTCTGTAATATTTAAAGCAACTTTAGTTGTGGCCGCTGAAGGCATGAGTGAAAGTGATGAGCAGACTGTCTGTATATGTTGAGGTGGTTGAATAGAAGACATCTGATTTGTTGCCTCTTCCACACTTCTGAACGTATATGGAACCTTTTGTGGGGAGACCAATGAGGATCACCAACAAGTATACGTCCTCTCCTGCAATAACCACGACCTGAAAATCAAAAGCCTTTCTGATATCTGTAGTGATGATTAATGTATCAGCATCTTATTCAGCCTGAAGAACATCAAAGTTTTTGGCTTCAAATTTCCTTCAGTAGTTGAATTTTATTTTGTTTTTAGCATTGTTAAAAAAGTTTCTTGTGCAACATTAGGAGTGGTTGTCTCCTCAAATATCACCTCAGCAGAAGAATGTGTATCTTCTAACCGTACCCTGTCTCGAGAAATTTTACATATCGGGCAGCTATGAGGTCAAACGAGGAGTGCTGGGGCCACACCTCCTTGTGAAGGAGATGACCACCGTCAACAACCACAAATTTACTTTCTCCGTATGACTCATCAATATTGACAGGTTTGAATGCTGCCTAGAAAGAGGATTTATTGCCGTTCCTCATTCCCTCTCATCGGGAATGGTGAGAGCTCGTACGTGAAGTAGTTCTTTAGTTCTTCACCTGACTCATTTATAAAGCATGTCCTGTGAAACAGTGTGACTGGGTCGATAGTTACTGGTCTATTGTCAACAGTTATAATATGAACAGTAGAGGAAAGAGACACAACTTTAGTTTTGCGCTCGAATTTGACGTTTTGTTATCCCCTACAACCTTAAACATTTTTTCCCAAATATATCTAGCCATATGACAATTGACCCCTTTCTCTCCTACAAGTCCACTATATAGCACATAATCACATCTGTTTTACGAAATGGAGGCTACTGCAAAAACCAGTCGCTCGGCTTCTTTGTATTAACTTTATCTCGAGAAAATCGCGATGGTCTCATTTCTACATGCTGTTCTTCTCCATATAGCAAACACTGTTCTTTGAAGTTGAACTTCTCAGTGGAAGTCCTTGTTGGTTTTGTCGCATCTGTGTCTCCTCGTTTAACAGCTGCTTTGATCAACTTAGCTAGCTGATGCAACAAAACGACCAGAGATCAAAGTCAACTTCAGTCATTTGGTTGTGAACATGACAAAACTCCACCCATCCCACCTTTCTGGAAACAGCCCTATCCTGTCCGCCTCGCCTTCCAGTTTATTTTACGTCCTTGTCATGATTATTTTGTACCCCACACTCATTAACGTGATTCCCCTATAGTTTCAACTAGCCTCGGAGCTGGTAACATTTGTACGTCCTCGCCAGCCGCCTTTTCTAAATTTAACTGACTCAGCGCCACTTCCAACTCATTCCAAGATAACTGTTCCCGTCCGATGATCTGTCTCGAACTGCCTAGTTCCTTTTCACCCTCTCCAAATGGTGTAACGAGTATACCTTATCCCTGCTACTTCACGTCCTTTCGTCTTTTCTCATATACTAATATTTCCGATTCACTTCATCCAAAGCCCTGCTACCCCTTCCTCTCCTTAAAGAAAAATAAAATATGTTACTAATAAATATAAATAAAACAAGCAACAAATGTAATGTATCGTACATGTATTTCTAATACAAATATTTTTCAAACGCTGGGAGAATAATATGTGCTATGTGTTTATACAGCTTCCAATCAATTCTTATTTATCATCTATTCTGTATAGCGAAATTGTTAAATAATCTGGCGCTCTATTTATTTCTAATGTATCAGGAAAGGTATTATCTGGAGTGGACACCATAAGACATTTAGAACAACCAAATATTCTCAATTAACATGGCAATAAAAGTGAAATTAACATTTTAGCCCTATAAGTATAATGAAAATACGAAATAAGAATTATGAATTATTAAAAAAGCCTATTTATAATAATCCATATTTCTTATAAATGTTATTTTTACATTTTTAGTTCCATGATACACTGGATTATTTGATGTTCAGAATTATACCAACAGCTAACAATTACATACATACAGAAATTACTAATGGCTACACAAACATAAATTACCTTGCGCGATGGAGCTATAAAAATATAAATCTGAAATCTATAAATCTTACTTTAGCAGACTAATCTATCATATCACTTTAAAGAATTACTGCTAGTTGCATCCACATGCATCTCCTCAAACTCAATTTTGCATACTTGTTACTACATTAAATATATTACTAATTCCAACTATAATTAGAATCGTACTATTAAACTTAATACACTAATTTCAGATAAACAGTTTCTAATTGATATGTTTTTACAATTTAATATATTTTTAGTAAGTACAACCGCATTATCCGGGTTTTGAAGATAATCCTTTTTATCTATTTTGCGTGGTTCAGCACGCCGCGCATCAATGACGCGTGAATAATGTGTCGCGTTTCAATAATATCCGCGTTCTGCGCAGATTCGTCTCATGACAGCGAATATGACTCAGTCTCTAGTGTTGTTCCAAATGTCATTGCGTTCGCGAACGTGCATCGAAATAATTAAGTACTATGTGTTTGTGAGTGGTTTACTTTATCACATACTGAAGAAGGAGGAATACTTTATTCTAAGGTTAGTAAAGTAATTTCATCGCGCCATTTTATGACCAGTATTGTCAAGAATACAGCATCTGGCGACGTTTTGTCCGCGATGCGTATTATTATAGATAAGTAAAGGATGCGCCATGCTTTGGTTATATTGCTATTCGTTGGCGTTTTAGCCGTATTTAGTAAACAATAATTTAACTATTATGTGTGAATATTGCGAATTTAACAATATTTGATTATCTGTGTTTACATTTTGTGATAATTTGGTAGCTAGCAGACAACCGTCCTATGCGCCACCCTCCATCCATTATCAATATTACTCGTATCGGACTGTATTTTGTAAGATTATGTCGCTGTGGCATCTCTATTTTTACCTATGTTCTCTAACTACCATTACTAGTCAGAGAATGCAGGTAAAAACTGAGATGCCACAGCGATTGTAAACATAACCTTAGAAAATAATAAATAAAGATAATTAAATGATATAGGGTACCATTTATAGCTGCGGTGGCCGAAACGTCGACCGTAACTATTTATTCCCAGTCCGCCTGTCTGATATGTATACATATTACATATTGTATTATCTAATAAATATATCCTTCGTATCGAACTTTTTTTTATTAATAAACTGATTATTTTTTAAGAAGAAATCATTATATTCTCTTATTAAAATAACATTATGTTGAATATGTATTAGTATTACCTATGTCTATTTAAAATTTAAGCTTAGTTTTAGCTTTAAATTACTACTTGTCTTATGATCACTTAAAATATGGGATATTGGTAAACTGCTACCTATAATTAAGAAAAACAGGTCGCCCCAAGAGATCCAAACTTTCGCCACACCTGGCCTATAAGATTCCGGGACTTATTAAAACAATTATTGTGTGCAAGAAATGTTTGCAAATGTAGAACTACAACATTTTATTAAGAATTCTATACTTCATTTTCAAAACTCTTACAGCAATCTAGTAATATAGTCGTTCAACAATCGTTGTGTGTTATTTTAAATTTTTCTTCATTGTAAACATTCAACTATCATCACGATGACTTTTTATAAAATAAAAAGCTAGGAAATTATTATATATGGATCGATACATACTCGCACAATGTGTTGAAATAGATACAAATTTACTACAAATACGGTGAAAATATCGTTTACTAAAGTTCGTAGTTGCTTTTGGTGATCATCAAGCGCCTTCTCTCACAACTATAGTGAAACTAATCGATAAATTTGACGTCTCGGACAGGTTAGTGATGTGAAGACTCCAGGCATAAAAAATATCATAAAAATATCAGAACTGCTAACAAAATGAAAATAAAATTACTTTAGATATATAAAAGAATATACTGATACAATTGTGTTACAAAACATGAGCAGTTAAAGAAATAAAATTGATACTAATTACTTCCATCACTTTATAATTATCAGCCCGATGGTTTTCCCGCTAATGGGAAGAAAGAGCAATGTAATCATATGAAAGGTGATTCGCGAAATTACGCCCACAACGGGGTTTGAACTATCTATTTTACAAATAAAACCTGTTCAAAATGGGTAAACTTAGGAAAATGTAACATGGTTTCTATACTTTCGAGGTACAGATATGTCTTTAAAGCACGCGCGAGTTAGAACAAGTGCTTTAAAGCATGACCCGTAAAAATAACCCACGACAAAATAGCTCCGAATACTGTTATAGATAATGGAAATTATAGGACATTATATTACGATTTATTACGACACTTTATATTTAACACCTATCATATTATAACCTGAATGTTTATTAATATGGTTTTAATTTATTTATAATCCATTCACTTGAGGTTAGATAGGTTGAGTTTGCGGTAACCTTCCGTTTCTACGTAACATAATTTGTTTTATGAAATAGCCTACGACAAAATAGCCCGCTGACAAAATACTATTATTGAGGGATAATAATAGTATCTTGTCGGCGGGATGTTTTTTTGCAGGTTATTTTGTCGGGGGCTATTTTGTCGAGCCTATTTTATCGCGAGCTATTTTGTCGGGGCAGAGCTTTAAAGTCCAGTTATCCACCCATAGTTTATGCAATTCTTTTATTCACACATTTTAATATCATAATTGGCATGGCAATTTGAAATTCTGAGCATGTTCTATTTAATGTAATTCTTGTAGCTTTCGCTGTTAGGATGTAGAAAGTAAATAATAAATAATTGCATATAGATAGGAATACAATTAGAAATTAATTGAAATAAATAAGATTTGTGTATGATATTTATTTGGATTGAAGTTGCTGTTCCTTGGCACCTTTAAAGCTGATGTGTTTTAATATTGAGTTTTAATACGCTACGGCGTACTTTAAAGGATTATGATGTGTGTATGATAAGTATGTACACTGTCTATATTAGAATGTTTACATTAGAAATATGCGAAAACAAACATTTATATTTAAGCTTACATTCCTAAAGGTTGTTTTACCTCGTAAGTCGTATTATCCTGCTCTATACGTATCTTGTGTTTCACTATTTGATCCATATAAGCTGTTTTCGTTTATCACTGTGTGCTGCTCCGGGGGTATTGTCTCTTGTTCTATTTATCGTGAAAGCCGCTACCGATGCGCGAAATTCTACCTCGTCCCGCCGCACGACCGCAAAACTTAGAGTGATATAGCACCTCACGGGTATCTAGTAATATTTACCGAAAGCACCTGCAGTATGGTCTATTTTTAATATGTGACAAGGTATCAGGTTGGTCATGATATTGGTTGGGTTATGCCCATCTTAAAATAGACTGTAGCCGCGGTTTTCTGGTCTTTGAGTATAGTTATCGACTTCTTAACGTCATATAATTGGCGAATCTCAGATGGTTAAATTCTTTTGCAGCCACTTCAGTTTCACCGCCAGTCCTGACGTATGGGTCTCTTTCTATAGTGGTGGCAATTGTCATATAGTTTAAGCTATAGTTTAACGTGAATTCCGAACCACTGGAGTACGTTTAGATAAGAATATCATCTACTCCGCACCAGAGAAAGGTCTTATAGCTGTGAAATCTCCCGCTAGCAAGGCGAATTAGAGAGTTGAGGGTGCGTGCGAACTGAAAAGTATTTCGCTTGTGAGATTTGAACTCACGCATCAGTCCGTTGTCTTGCTACTGCGCTGCACTCCCTCAGAAACTATATTAAACTAAAATTCGTGCACAGCGTTAAACAAAGACTGTGTCTTCTTACAGAACGCCTCTCCCAATTGTAAAACAGTTCACATTTTTATGTGGTCTTATAGTTGTTGTGGCATGCGATTAGATGTCAAGTAATTTTGAGTACCAGTAGTCTATCCGTCTTTGTTTTAGAGCTGCATTTACCGCTGGTAAATATCTTCGCTACGCTATTCTCACTTGCATTTTTATTTCTTGTGCTGTTGGTCCATTATGGGCCACGGTTATTAATATTATACTTCTTCTTTTAGCCTATGTTTATCCACCCCTGGACGTGGGTCTCTTCCTATTTTTTCCACCGATTTCTTTGGGGTCCTCCTACGCTTGTCTTTGTGCCATTGGGCGCTATCTCACCAGCTTATGTGTTCATTTTGAAAGGTCCTGTCTTGCTATGTGGCTGGCCCACCCCCATTGTAGTCGTGCTATTCTTTCTAGTATATTAGTTAACTATGTCCTTCCTTGGATCTCTTCATTTCGAATCCTGTCTCTTATGCTGATTCCCAGAGTGGCTCTCCCATTTCTTGTTGGGTGGTTAGGAGTTTGTTTGCGGTCTTATGTGATATTGCCATAGTTTCAAGGCAGTATGTAAGCACTCGTAGGATGCACGCCATCCATATATCCTTTCTTTTTAAAATGATAAGAAATCTCGTAATCTCGTTATTTAAGTATGAAACCCAATTTTCCAAAGGCTCCCCAGTATAAACACACACTTGTCGATATTTTGGTTGTTTAGTTTTATTTATCTTCACTGATCTTGTTGCCCAGGTTTATGCTTAAGTTCTCGAGTATTACTTTGTTAATCATTATTGCCGATGTCATTATTTTTGTTTTGTCCAGGTTCATTCGCAGTCCGATTTTCAACGATGCCGATGCCGATACCGATTGAACTGCTGGTGATGACTATATCGTCCGTATTTTGAATGCTTCCTCCACTACTGTAGTAATCAATTTCGGAGAAACTATATCGGTATTTTCTCCGTGTTGTCGCCTTCGTCGATTTTAATTTACATATCGCCTGTGTAGCCAATCTGCTTTTTTAACAAAATGTTCAAACTGATTCATTCGAAGACAACCAATCAACACGGCCAATCTGTATCTCCCTCTCAAATCTCATTTCACAATAGTTACAAGTTAACTATTAGTATTAAGTCCTTTAAATCAGTTTCGTCCTTTTGTTAAAAAATCAGATTGGCCCTTACTGCGCTACACAGTCGATATGTGCATTCTCAATATTTTTGTATGAGGTTTGACTTTTGGGTATTGGCTGTTTAGTCGAATGCTTCTAGGAATGCTTAATGTGTAATACTGCCTTATGTCAAATGTCACAAATATGTCAAGAGTGACAGGATAATAACCTATTTTATAATTTTAACATCACATTTGAAAAATGTATGACATTTGAGAGAAAAATAGCATAGCAAAGACAAAAATAACGAAAATAATATACAACAGATCTCAAAAACATTTAAAACAAGCATTGCACTAAGGCAAGGAGGAGGACTCAGTCCTACACTATTCAACATATACATGGACGAAATAATGAAGAGTATGAAAACAGAAATTAGAAAAGCAAATATAGGATACAAAAATATGCAAATGGTAAAAATATCAGAAGGAGCTTTTGCTGACAATGTGTATGTGATTACAGAAAACGAAAGGATTCTGCAACACAACCTGAACGTTTGGAATAAGCACCTAGAGAAATATAATATGAAAATTAACTACAACAAAACAAAAGTAATGATAATAGGAAAACGGAAACATCAAATAAACTTAAAGATAGAACAACACCTGATAGAACAAGTGCAGCAATTGAAATACTTAGGAGTAGTGCTTACATAAGATGGAAAAATGGAAGGAGAATTAAACAACAGAATAAACAACACAATAAAAACGTATTACTCACTGAATAACATACTTATTAACAATAAAGAGATCAGTAGAAAGACAAAAAGGAATGTATGCAAAAGCATATACAGACCGTTTTTGACAAATTGGAGCGAGACGTGGAAGCTAGCAAAGAGAGATTAAAGTAGAATACAGGCAATGGAAATGAAATATCTGACAAGAGTAAAACTACTTACGAGAAGAGACAGAATAAGTAATAACGACATCGGAGAAGGAATGGAAATTGATGCAATAGATACCTTTATAGAAAAAAAAAATACAACTCAGCTGGTAGAGACATCTAATTAGGATGGAAAACACGAATCAAACAAAACAAGTATGGGAAGCAAGAAGAGGAGACAATAAAGGAAGAGATAGACCAACCAAAGAGTGGAACAACATAAAAGAAGAAATTATAAAAAACAAAGGAAAGATAGTGAAGCAAGCAAGAAAACTGGCGAGGAAAAGAAGAGAGTGGAAAGAATTTGTAAATACATAAAATGTTGCTATAATGTAATGTAAGTGTTAGAGTAAAGACTACACCGTAAGGTAGAAGGCAAACGATAATATATATATATATATATATATATATATATATATATATATATATATATATATATATATATATATAATTTTTTTGATCGAATTATTTCCGCATCCATCCATATTGCTGTTAGTCTCACTGTTGCTGTTGCTGTTGCTGCTCTTGTCATTGCAAGTTGCCGCTTGTTCGCCACTTCCATTATTGGTAACGAAAGAGCCTGAGTATTTGAAGTAGCTTTTCAAAATCAGAGACAGTTATATCATAGTTGTGGTTGTCTTCTACTCTGTGAACTATCATTGCCTTTGCTTTTCCCAGGCTCCTGGCCGTACTCACTGCTTATGTATGATATTCTCGATTCGATTCTTCGAAACCAACGACAATTATTAAAGTATCGTCAGCATATCGTAGGTTACTTATTCCGACCGACCATCCATTCAAAACTCTGTCCATCCATGTTCTCTATAGATATTAAAAAGCATCAGTGACAGGATGCATCCCTGTTTCTGTTTGTCCAATTTTTGCTTTTGCTATGTTATTCTAATATAATTCTAATTGTCTTAGATGGTCATGGGCTTTGACAACGTTCCTCATTTAACAGAATTAAAGATCTTCGAGTAATCAATAAAAAAGAGATACATTTTTAAATTGAATACTCTTGCCTTTTCGGTGAGTTGGCGCATGTTCAGGATTTGTTCCTGGAAGGATACCTTCAGTTGTTCATCTGTGATCTTTGGTAAACCTTGGTAGCATGACGGATCAGAGCAATGGTCCGGTGTTACCATAGTTAGTCGGGGGTCCTTTTTTATAAATTGGAATAAATATTGATTGGCACCATTTCCAGATCTCCTCGCAAAATGCATTCATCATACAATATGAGTGCTGTCCATTGCCTTCACCATTTCAACGGTAATACCATCCGTTTCAGCAGCTTTGTCATTGTTCAGTTTCTTAATGGCAGTTTCTATTTCGAATTTTAAAATGTTGAGCTTTGTATACGGTTGTTCTGTGATGGTAGTTCCAGGTTTCCAGTCTACATTTCTGAAATGTTTTACAGCAATATGTTTTCTTATTCTGCAATTCCCTCTGCTTCAGTTATTGATTATCTTGGATAATCGAAGCCTTAGTTTTAAAATCTCGGAAACTTTACAACCACGCTTAGAAGTATTATTAATCATTGAGGTGATTGAGGTAGTTTTCAAAAGTTTTTCTTTTCGCTTTGCATTACAATAATATTATTAAAATATATATATATATATATATATATATATATATATAGAGGTATAAAAATACATAGTTACTTGTAACACTTATCAGCCCAAGGGCTTTCCACTGTGAAAGGGAGAAGCTCAGAGGAGTGTAATCACCCTGTATTTACTTTAACTCACAGAAAACCTCCCTCTGAATATTATATGTAACATTATTAGGTTTGCCCATGGATATTTTGCTTTTTACGTAGTAGTTTGCGTACTTCTATTGTTTGAGTGTATTTCGGTATGATATACCATGTTTTTCGTTTGTTCATAATAATATTGTATTTTAAAAGTAGTTAAAGGTGATTAACAGCGTATGTTATTGAATCCAGAAAAATATTATAAATGCATCTATATAATAAAGAAGGAGTAAATTATTACTGCCAATATTTTTGTAAACTTGTCACACATTCAAGAAAACCCCTCATTAATCTTAACTTTTTAAATTTACCAACTTAATGAACGAAAATCTAATGAACTCAACAAGACTAATGTTTGCCCCTTTCAATTTTTTCACCGTTTCGGCCGCGATAAATTAACGGTTTTCTGGTTTCCCGTATGATGCCGAGTGAACCGTAAAGATTAATAGCGTCTCGAATTTAATTTCATTACGCGCGCCACCCCCTGTTTTCTTCTGGCGCGGTCGCGGGCAAACGTTAAAAGGCACTTTAATGCCATTCAGCGCTGCCCACGCACAGAAGAGCAACCGGCAAATATTACGGCGCTCTGAGGCTGCGTGCCGCGGGGGTGGTAGGGACCGGCAAGGACGCAGGAGCGTCGCCGACGTCGCGTCAGTCTGAAACCGGCGCCCGGGCCGCACGCACGGCAAGGGAGTTGGAGGGAGCGCGAGACACGCGCGCAACGTTGAGTTCGTAATATTTTTCCGGTGTTCTGTGTGTGCCAGGATAATAAACTTAGTTGAGCAATCATGAGTTCGGCACTGTTCGTCCTGTTGGTGGGGCTGGCCAATTTAATTTGCCAAGAGGCACAAGTCCAAGGTGAGTTCCCGGAGGATTCATGGATTTCGTCTTGCGGGGGAGGCTTGTGGTGTTTGTGCAGTTGCTGTTGCGAAGGCTCTTGTTTGGATTACAAAATGCGGCCGATTGATGAAGGGGGCGGTGGAAAATCTGAATGCACCCGGGGACATGTGAACGTTTTTTAATTCGACAGATGATTACGTGCGCTTTTCCCAGGAGTCTATAGTAAACAATTGGTTTTTTTTTGGGAATAAGTTAGGGTGCAACATTATTCCTATTGATGATTATCTTAGAGTTTAGCAGATCCTGCCAATCAGGATTTACACTGTACACACTGATCAAATCCAAAGGACACGATGTGTATACTTAGTATTCAATTCGCAATCATTGCGGAACATCTGAGTCCTACGGCTTATAGCGAATTGGCAATAAGAATTGATGTTCCGTTTACTCTACAGAAGTTGCTCTTTAATAATTTACTGAACTAAGAGTGATATTGATTATATTAGTTATAATATTAGTAGTAGTTATTGTATTTTTTACAATTCTGTAACTGGCTATCCATCTGCTGTGTATTAGTGTATGTGAGTGTTAAAACTTGCTACTTTAGAAAATTGTCCGCGAGTTTTCTAAATTGTCATTAATTGTATCCCAAAGACAATTACTACCCGGTCCTCCCGTTCATAAAGCGGAGGTGTTATCAACTGCACTACATCGGCGTGTCGTAATAATATCTACCTAGGTTCATTATAAAAAAAAAGAAACAACAATCAGATACCTGTATAATGCAATATGTCTCATACAACTGTGTATTGTCGTTGATTAAAGTATTAAACATTCTTCAAACAAGGGTAGTGTGATATCATGATACTTCCCAGTCAAATTTTAATTCTTGGTGAGAATTATAAATCCTCATGTCGACTAGAATTTCCGTTGTATTACGATACCTTCAACATAAATATAAAAAATGTCCATGAATATATTCTTAAATCTCCAACCACAAATAAAATTGGAGATTTAAGAGATTTAAGAATATATTGATGGACATTTTTTATAGTCGACATGAGGATTTATAATTCTCACCAAGAATTAAAATTTGACTGGGAAGTATCATGATTTTGGTATATCCTGATTTATACTTATCTAACAATTAATATCATTTTCATTTTTCATATTTTTAAAATATTCTTTATTCTTTATTAATAAATAATTTCGTGCTTAACTACATACAAAATAATTCTGCTTTTCTCATCAATAGCCTAAAAAATAGTTTCTCTTTTTAAAATGATACATATATCACTATTTTTATAAGTGTATATATTAAAATAAATAGTACACAAAATCACACAACATCCATAAATTAATACACCCAAATTTCGAATGGAATCTATTAATGCCGGAATCGAACCCGAGACGGTGCGAACGCAGTAGTCTAGGGCGACGGTCTGAAGCTACGGCTACTCTTCACATACTCACATGAGAAGTCCAATAGATTTTGCAGGGTTGAATCAAAATGATATTCATCAGCATTACAGTATTATTTGGTATATTTTTGTTTTGTTAAATTGGAATAAATAAATTTATTATTATTATTATTTATGTAACAAGCCCATAATCTAGGCTTATATTGGGTGTCTTATTTATTATCCTCTCTTTATCATAACTGCGGCTTGTGGTTACGATAAAGCGAGGATGATAAATAAGGCAGGCATATAAGTCCGTTTATGTACGAGTTGCATAAAATATTTTTATATACGTTTTTACACTTTTGAGTAGCTATAAAAAATAATAACTAGTAACAATAAACTTTTATATATGGCTATCTGCCCAAGGGATTTTCTCCTGTAAAGGTAAAAGCTCAAAGGCGTTTAATTACAGGATATTTACCTTAACTTCACACACAAAAACTGACCGGTGTGAAGTTAGCCTCTAAAATCGGCATATCGAGATAGGAGCGTAAAATATGTTCGACTTGGTCGCCGGAAAAAAATACTTATAATCAAAATTTTCCAATTTCCTTCAGGCATCTGGTGCACTGATATGTTTGCACTAAGATCAGTAAAAAAATTAAAAAAAATATGTTGTATATTTTTAGCCTCTAAAATCGAGGAGCGTAAAACTAAAAAAATAAAAAATAAATAGAAGGAAAAATATAACAAGATAGAGCCTTTCTTTCCATTTTCTATTGTCATTTTGTTATAAACATTGTGTATTTTTTCCAAATCAATTGTATGACGGATCCATGGTAAAAAATAATAATAATGAAATATGTTCGTCTTGGTCACTGAAAAAAAAAATACTTATAATCAAAATTTTCCAATTTCCTTCGGGCATCTGGTGCACTGATATATTTGCACTAAGATCAGTAAAAAATTAAACAAAATATGTTGTATATTTTTAGCCACTAAAATCGAGATAGGAGCGTAAAACTAAAAAAATAAAAAATAAATAGAAGGAAAAATATGCCAAGATAGACACTTTCCATTTTCTATTGTCATTTTGTTATAAACCTTCTGTAATTTTTCAAATCAATTGTATGACAGATTCATGATCAAAATTATTAATTTACATTAAAAAATATATTATACAACAACGCCTATAACAATTATTAATAAGAATATATAACTATATATTATGGTCCGCAAGACATAAACAAAAGAATCCTCAAAATTTGGATTTTATTGGTCAGTATAGACCCGCATACAATCCGCCGTGCGCGCGGTATAGAGGCTGGAATCTTAGAGGATCACACCGGTTCAATATTGTGCAAGGTGAATCTTCAAAATAAAAGTATGATTAAATTCGTCGAATATTAACATTGTACCAGTGTGAAAGTCGAAAAATGATTTAGAATTATTATCTTTATAAAAAAAATATAAAATATTATAAAAAGATTGTAGTGAAACTTGGAGTTTCATTTATGGAATTTAGAGAAATTAAGAAATATCTAATAATTGAAAATATCTTTTTGAATTTAGAATAAAATAAAATAAAAACTTCTATCTTTATAGCTATCAGCTGTTAAAGGGAGAAGCTCAGATGAGTGTAATCACCCGGTATTTACTTTAACTTCACAGAGAACCTCCCTCTGAAATGAAAAATTGTTAAAGCTGATTCGCGAAATTTCGCCTACAATAGGGTTTGAACTCTTGAACGCCAATGCTCAGCTCAAAAGAAAAATATTATTTCTAATAACAAAAATAGTAAAACTCTAAAATGCATTTCAAGTCATTAATTATAGTGAAGAAAGAAAACAATTTATAAAAGGTTATGTAATCTAACACCATAAGATTTTTTTGTGTTTTTTCTTTAAATCTTTTTTATTCAAATAACCCAAACACAATTAATTATCCAAAGAACAACATTTAAGTTGCAATTCGTAAAATAGCTGCAGCAACATGTAGAAAAGTCATTGAAAATTTTGATATCCGAATTAATCCCTGCAGACACAATCGGGTTGGACATTGGAGTGATATTCTTTCCACATAAAATTGTAATGGATCATACTTTCAATAAAAAGAAACCACTTGAAAAAATACAAACATTTGTAAATAAATACACAATTTGTGTTTTATTAAGAAAAGCAAATATGGGCGCGTTTATTGGATAACCCTCTATTAAGCCATTGGCCCTTCTGCCTATATCAATTATATCAAAAATATAATTAAGTATTAAATATTATTGTCCAACCCGTATCAATTATTTAATTTTATTTTATTATTTATATTAATCCCCTCGTCACAGTTTTTCATTTTTAAGTCAGACCCAAACAAAAATTCATATCTCGCCATTCATTGGACTTACAGCCATTTGACATACATTCTTATACGAAATTGAGCGCTCTACAAAAAAGATCTCTTATGATTTTATCTCACCAATTAAAAGATATTGATGGTCAACATTTTAAAAATATAAAAATTTATTTGCGTTGCTTTTTAATTTTATAACTAGCTAAATAGTAAGCATCGTAGGACGGAAATACATATTTGGGTTGGACATTGCAGTGATATTCTTACAAAACTTACAAAAATTACAAACAATTTGTGTTTTATTAAGAAAAACAAATATAGGCGCGTTTATTGGATAAACCTCTATTAAGCCATTGGTCCTTCTGCCTATATCAATTATATCAAAAATATTATTATGTATTAATTATTATTGCCCAACTCGTATCAATTAACTATAAATAAAAAATGTATATGAAAGTATTTATTTTTGGTAAATCGAATTTTATTTTATATTGAAGATTATTTAATGTATTTTCAGTCATTTTCCCATATTTCCCCATTATACGATCTTTGTAGCCTTCATTCTATTTTTAATATCGGGTATCATATCATCGTATGATTTTAGCATGTAATGCTAAAAATACGAGATGATGTTATGAATCTGAGATTTAGACTTATACTTCTTTTCTGATCACAAATAACTCTTTCTATAGAATAAATAAAACGATTTTTTACTATGTTTTTTTATCACACTCCATGACAACATCCATGGCAACAATCGTTTTATTTATCCTTTAAAATGAATTATCACAAAGTAGACGCCTTAACAATCCAATATTTAACTCTTTCTATTTCTTGCTTTTCTTCTTAAATCAAAATTAAAAGTACTTCTTTCTTAAGCTATTTCCATATTTTCATAATTTCTATACACTCTGTGATTATGTGATTAAATGTTTTTCATGGAAATATAAGAAAAATAATAAAATATATAAATATATATATATATATATATATATATATATATATATATATATATATAATAAATAACACTTTTTAAAAATAAATATATTTTCTATTATTCTATTTCGCTCATCTTTGGAGAGATATTTCTAGAGGAGTTTAGCAACCAATTTTTCAGTTTGGGAAGGTACCCTCCCATTATTTCTAACATCTCTTTCAGGCTCCAGTATTACCTCCACCATTTTCGTTACCGTGAAAATCTGCTCCAAGACGGAATTCCCGCCGTTTTTCCCAATTTCAACTGTCCTAGCAAAATTATCTGTATAATTAATCTGTATGACGCAGCCTGAAACTAAAACACGAGAATTTTCAAATTATACTCAATTCAGCCGTAGTCCTATTTAAAGATATTTATAACGGTATCAAGTGAAAAAAATAGGTGTTTTTTTGACCCACCCTAATCTACACAACTTTTTGTAGCCATTACCCCAAAATATATTTGTTTCAGCCGACAATACCCCCAAATTTTTGTGTGATTGTACATATCTTAAAAATAGCACTGCATGCATTTTTCATAACTTTCAAGGACAAACTAGAATAGAAAGTTAGCTTTAGCTATTTGCCGAATTGGTAACGAATATTGACAGCATTAAACAAAATTCCAATTGTACCCGTTACCCCCTGCATTTTCGCCTGCCTCATTTTGAAAAGGAGAAAAACAATGTAAATTTAAAATTTATAAAGAAGGCCCGTATATTTCGAAGCCATTGCGTACGCTGAATTTAAAGTTTAAAATAATGGTTTGTAAAAATGCTGCCACGTTTATAAAATAGAAAATTTCTTTATTGCCCTCAATGATTTTATTTTTAAGCCTTTTTGGGTAATTTACCCCGGTTTGCCGACCGCTGTTCTACGTGCAGTATTCCAGGAATATATTATATAAAGATATATCTATAGAAATTAATAAAATTCTGATATAAGCCAAATGTGTGGAGTAGATGTGTAAAAAAAATACTATTTTTGTTTCAATTCCGATACTGAAAAATTGGTTGCTAAACACTTCTAATTCTCTCCAAAGATGAGCTCTTTATATTAATAGGAAAGTTCTCCTCATCATAGTTTTTCATTTTTACGTCAGTCCAAAACAAAAATTCATATCTCGCCATTCATTGAACTTAACGATTTCTTGACATACATTCTTGTAGGAAACACTACAAAAAAGGTCTCTTATGATTTTTTTTATTTATTCACCAATTAAAGATATTGATGGTCAACATTTTAAAAATATAAGATATTTATTTTTGTTGCTTTTTAATTTTATAACTATCTAAATAGTAAGTATCGTGGGATGGACAATACATATTTTTGTAGGAAATTAACTGATCTTCAAAAATGGTTTGAATTGTTGAGGTGCCTAGCAACCAATTTTTCAGTATCGGAAGTGAAACAAAAATTCTAATATTTTTGTAGGAAATTGACTGATCTTTAAAAATGGTTTGAATTTTTGAGGTGCCTAGCAACCAATTTTTCAGTATCGGAAGTGAAAGAAAAATAGTCCGGTTTTTTTGACCCACCCTAGGTCAGTATTTCCTAAAATGGGCGATACCACCCCCAAACCTTTCTTTCATGTTTCAACTGCAATCTAATGATGTCATAGTAGTAGTAGTAGCAAAATTCAAATTGTAACCAATCACTACTGTGGTGAGGGCAGAACAGAGTAAATTTTGAGCTGAAAAGGGGGCGGTGGGCTAAATAGTTTGGGGATGTGTAGATTGAGAAATAAATTCTATTACTGAAATGAATATTATCATATTATTATTGTGTTATTACACGTAGCTATTAAATTTTCGTATAAATATGGCCAACAGCGATAATTTTTGCATGTAAATTTTGTTAGAAATTTACAAACGCTGTATCAATAAAGACAATATTAATACATATAAATGCGTTACTCTTATACATTATCGTAAATAGAGATGATATAAGGAACTGCGAAGAAACCAACAAAATAATATACTGTAGCAATTGTTGATAACCTTAGGTTATCAGTTTGTTTATTTTCTATATAATATATTATATTAAACATCACAGTTATTTGTGTTAATTGATATGCTCTGCACAGTAAATAGTTGCCATCATTTCTATAGTATATAACTATACGAATGAAATTTTATTAATTTAAATATAATATCTATGAATTCATGTCCTATAAGTGATGGATATATAAACAGGTTCAGTTTCAAAATAACTTCTCGCTGACAATTGTTGCGTGAGATTTTTGTCGCCTCGTGCAATAAAATTCTCCCTCATGCGAAATACTTTACTTTCAGCGCTCGTTATGTAATATACTAGGCGCTTTTGTTTAGCATGGCTTATCATTGCTAGTCGCCCCTGTGGCGTGCAGCATTGCTCAGCTCTTACGGTCGTGCGCCGCCTGTTGTAAGGGCCGAGGTAAAATTATGCGTATCGGAAGCGGAAAATAGAACAAGAAACAATAAGCCCGTACCAGCCCCGAGTGATAAACGAAAGGCACTACTATTTCGCACCCACGTTTATGTTTAAATAATCCACATATCAGTTATCGTTACAAAGTACTATTTTAAATTTCCTAACGTTTTTCAATTGTTTTTATTTGCCTGCCTCTGTGGGAACGGCACCCCTACAGGTTTGCACCCGGTGCATATCCCTAACTATCCGGGTGAATACCTTTATGTTAGAAAAATCTTACCAAACCGATAGTTGTATGTAGTGTGGTTTTGAATGTATCAAAAATATTTGCTATTAACTATTGTGTAGTATCCTAGTTTGCACTATAATTTTCGTAAAATGGTCAGTGAAATGATATTCGCAATAATTATATGTTTTGATTTAGAGCCAATTTTTCATAATTTTTTTGCTACCGCCTACAACAATGTTGATTTTAACATCAAATAATATTAATAAAAAAAAATAACTTGACTTCTTATGGTCCTGCTATAAAACATTGGACGGGATCAGCCTCGACATATTTTCCTTCTTCTTCTTCTTGTGTATGTATCCTTTAATGGATGTTAATGTCAATATGATTAATCTCTTCGCCATTGCTAGGCAATGGACGGGACCTATAGCCTTGTGTTTCTAAGCCACGACATCTTTTTTCTTCAAACCCCTGTTTTTTATTCACTTTTACCTTTTATAATGATATAGTTGTATATAGTCATATTTCTGGATTCGTATCATGTATACTAGATATGCTGTAATATATATATATATATATATATATATATATATATATATATAGTGAAAGAATTCTTGCTGTACACGGCTATCTGAATAAAGAATAACCAGATATATCACTGTTAATTAATTATCTAAATTTTCGCTCTCCGGTGGGACTCGAACCCACATCTCCGGCGATCTCGGCCGTCGTTCTATCAACTGCGCCACGGAGGGTGGTAGTTGATAGCGATAGCCCGAGACATGGATTCGAGTCCCACCGGATAGTGAAATGTTTGAGAGTTAATTAATTTTTATATATATGAAAAAATTCACTATTGGTGCTACCAACTACACTACGCAGAGACGATCACAATTGCCCCAAGCATTTTATTTGTTCACATGGCCCGTCTTGTTCGTTCGTTTCTTGGATCAATTGTGTTCAGATAGTGGTATTCATTACGAACAACCCGCCACGTTTTCTGTAGCGTAGTTGGTAGCACATTCATCCTGATTCCTTCAGTCCTCACCCTGTAGTCCTCTTCTTTTCATGGTCTCTTCTACTTCGTTTCTGAAGAATCTTCACGGTCTGCCCCGTTTAGGCCTTCCTAACGGGCTTCATTCAGTAGCCAGAGCTATCCATCTATTCCGATCTGTTGTTCTAATATGTCTATACCATATTATCCGCTTCTCTTCATTTATAATTCTATCCTTTCTTGACACCCCGAAGCTTCGCCTCCAGAATGCCATTTCTATTGCCAGTATTTTCTCTTCGTGTTTTTTTAATCACCCAGTTTTTGGCCCCGTAAGTTGCTAAGTATTATTGTGTTATGCTGAGTATTATTGTGTTCTATATTCTTGTTTCTGTTTTTATAAAGTCTAAAATACTGGATCTAACTATTTTGTAGCGGCTCAAGTCTGCCATAGCCTGTTTTTGATTTCCTCTTCCGTTGTTCCAGTTTTTGACATCATGTAGTTCCCAAATATTTCAAGTTTGATGTTCCTTTGATCTCTGTGTATTCTCGTCCCATACTAGGTTTTTCACTTTTTGTTGTTGTTGTTGTTGTTATGTATTCTATCTTGTCGAAATTGAGGCCCGCTTTGCCCTCACAATATATAGCTTTGGTCATCCTCATGCTACATGATTAAAACCTGGACGTCTGCGAAGTACAGATAATTGTTTCTTATTGGTGTGCCCATCCCTTCACGCTTCCTCTTCCATTGTCTCATTGTCTGTTCCAGAAATATTTTGAATAGTGTTGGTGATGTGGAGCAACCTATGAGGAGGGAGGCCTTTGGTTGTTTTGAATCCATTTAATATTTTATTTCCGATTTTGATGAACATACTATTCCCATATCATATAGTCGCTCTACCCCCGTATTCACCGACGTTCCATAAATCTATCAATAGCTATTGTACCCATAAATATTCGTTGTTATAGCAACAATAAATAAATTATCTAGGGAATGTAGTTACTTTAGATTCTCTCTATTGGAAACACTGAATAATTAAACAAAAGGTCTCATCAAAGCTCCAATCGCAAGCGTCACTCAAGATGTTTGACATTTGTTTTGGCATATTCTGTTACAATGACGGTTGTCAATTTATCCATTCAATAGCTTATGGGACCTATAAAGTTTATGGGACGTTGGTGAATATGGGCATTAGAGCCTCAGTCAACGTATTTGGCATTCCGATTTGTTTCATGATTTCCCACATTTTCTTCCTGGGTACTCAGTACTCAGTACCTAGGCTTTTCTTAGGTTTACGAATGTCAGGCGTCTTTTTTGCCATTTTCTTTTCTATACCTTATTTTATTGTATCGACGTGGCCAAGCAGGCTTTAAAGCTGAATGATCATGCATTCAGCTTTAAAGCCTGCTTGGCCCTCTCTAATTTTGCCCTTGATTTATTCTTTCAGTTTTTGTTGTATTAATTTTTCCATGAAGGTGGTCCATTTTTGAGATTACACTAATCCCTCTGTAGTTTTCACATTTTATTCTGGCCTCCTTTTTAAAAATCGATATTATATGGGCCTCCGATCATTCTATAGATAGCTGCTGTCCATTTATAGCTCTTTGGAACATTCTGTGTATGATTCGGAGTAGTTTTTCGAATCCATATTTAATAAGCTCTGGTGTAATTCCTCCAGGTCCCGATCATCGTTTGATTTTCTTGTATTTATCGCTGTTCTTACTTCTACCAGTTGTAGTTCAGTTGGTTCTCTATCATTGTTAGCCGTTTCTCGTTGTTCATGTCTTTGTTCCACAAACTCTGGACAGAATTTTCAATCAGAAGTTCTTTATAATATTTTAAAAACTACATATATAAAATATAATATTGATCCTTTCAGTTCGTAGACATACAATATTAATGGCATTTACTTGTTATATTATATTTTCATACAAAAAAATATATACCTCATTAGTCCATTACATTTGTTTAGATATGAAAAGAAACCTTTTCCCAGTAACGACTTTTGCGGCCGGCTAATTAGCTCCGATTTCCCCTCTCAAAGCTTAATTTTCCTCGTGTTTACTTTTTCTCTGATTCGGACTCGCCGTCCACCCCCCCGCGCCCCGCTCTAATTTTACGCGAAGGTCGTGATTTCTGCTTGGGGAACAAAACGTTATATCGCGAGTAATTTAATGCGGCACGGCCGGCGGCGGCGCATATTTCGCCCCGTTCAAACACGAAACGATGACTCTATGCTAATCCCGTAAATGGTGCATGCATAATAAAAAGCGCCACCGCTCGCGCGGGGGGCGTCAGTTGCGGAAGCTCGGCGAAATCGGAAAAATTCTGATACCTTTTTTTATATCGATCGGGCCACCGGTTTATTTAGACCGGACTCAATTGTGGAATGGACATTTTGGAGCTTTAAAATCAGTCTCGTTCGGTTAGAGTAGAATAGGAAATTGTTTAGAGGCTAATAATCTGAGATGCACGATGATGAGACAGTGAAATTTAAAATTATCTTAAGAATAAATATATCATAAAATAATTATTTCATATGATCCTTATTGTATATTTTACTTTATTCACTATTTTATGATTTTGAATCATCTCCAGAAGTTTAATATTGAGCGGCTCTAAATTTAGTGGAGTTCAATTGCTCATACATGAAATGAAATTTGTTCAACTTGGTCCGCGAAAAAAAAACTTTTAATCCAAATTTTCCAATTTCCTTCGGGCATCTGGTGCACTGATATGTTTTGCACTAAGATCATTAAAACAAATTAAACAAAATAGCTTGTATAATTTTTTTTCGACCCAGTCTCTAAATTTGGCATGTCGAGAAAAGCTAAAAATAAAAAATAAATGGAAGGAAAAACATGTCAAGATAGAGACTTTCCATTTTTATTGTCATTTTGTTATAAACATTATGTAATTTTTCCAAATCAATTGTATGACGGAGTCATGGTCAAAAATAATAATGAAATTTGTTCGCCAAAAAAAAAACTTATAATCAAAATTTTCCAATTTCCTTCGGGTATCTGGCGCACTAAGATCAGTAAAAAATTAATCAAAAAATGTTGCATAATTTTTGTATCGACCCAGCCTGTAAAATCGGAATATCAAGATATGAGCGTAAAAGTTAAAAAATTTAAAAAAAATAGAATGAAAAAAACGTCAATATAGAGACTTTCCATTTTCTATTATCATGTTGTTATAAACATTGTGTAATTTTTTCAAATTAATTGTATGACGAAGTCATGGTCAAAAATAATAATGAAATTTGTTCGACTTCATCGCCGAAAAAGAAGAACTTATAATCAAAATTTTCCAATTTCCTTCGGGTATCTGGCGCATTAAACAAAATATGTTACATAATTTTTGTATCGACCCAGCCTCTAAAATCGGAATATCAAGATATGAGCGTAAAAGTTAAAAAATAAAAAAAAAATAGAAGGAAAAACATGTCAAGATAGAGACTTTCATTTTCTATTATCATGTTGTTATAAACATTGGGTAATTTTTTCAAATCAATTGTATGACGGAGTCATTATCAAAAATTATAATTTACGTTACAACATATATTATACAACAACGCCTATAAAAATTATTAATAAAATATATAACTATATATTATAGTCGGCAAGACTTAAATAAAAGATTCCTCAATAAACAAAACTAGAATTAGAGGAAAAACGAAAAGAAATCTCTTGAGATTCAGGTAGTTGTCTGACCTGTTCTACCATCTAAACCCAGAATTATAATTGTATTATGTTATACCGTAAACTAAAATAGTAACCATACTTAAAAAGAACATAAAAATATAACAATAACATACTAAGTATATCTACCCAATAGTGGCCAAGTGTTAATATATCAAAAATTAACATATTTTTGGTTAAATCCAGCACGAGTTAATTTTCTCTCCCCGATTCCCCCCTATGCCACGTGCTTTACGATGGCATTGTTATTTGACGGGCGGAACGAACGCGTGGGTATCGTAAAGAGCGACGGACGAGCGTCGTTTTTGCCCCTGAACGCCAGTTCCCGGAGTCGTAGCTTTCGATCCGATGCAACGCCAGGGGCAAAGGGGTGGCGTCGGTTAAGCGGCAGCGCGAATCCGATAGCAAGGCACAATGCAAACTTGCAAAGTCCAACTGGGCAAAAAGCGACTCGGGAAGTTATTTCAACACAACACAGACAAATCTATTAGATTGCTAAGACAAAAAAAGAATGAAATAATTTAGTCAGTGGTTCCCAAGCTTTTTAAACTTTCGACGCTTTTGATGAATCTAGATATTCCCAAGGCTCTTTATGTATAATTGTATTAAGAAGACTTTGTGGAGTAGTTAATAATTGTAGGCAAGAGTTAGCTAACAAGAAAGAACATTTAGAATTTCAAACATCATATAAAGTTTATGAAATCAAATATTATAGTAATCATAATAATATCATTTTATTTCTCCGAGAGTTGCCCATTTAGAGAAAAATATACACCGAAAGAACTTCTCACATTTTCCAACATTTACCCACATTTTCCAACATTTGACCCACATGTTCTCACTTTTTCTCATATTTTCCCACATTGTCTCCATTTTTAACACATTTTCCAACATTACCCACATTTTCCAACATTTGACCCACATGTTCTCACTTTTTCTCATATTTTCCCACATTTTCTCCATTTTTAACACATTTTCCAACATTTTTCATATTCCCTAGCTTTTTTCACATTTACACACATTTTTCCATATTTTCTCCCATTTGGATACATTTTTCATTTTCCCATTTTGGCCTCTAAGCATTTCACCTTATAGAACCTACTGCAGTGGAATCTCGGGCCGGTCTGGGTTCGTAATAAACGGCAGTGTTTATGATTCAATAGCCCACTATTTCTTGTGTTGTGTGAATGAATTTGAGACGTTTGTGTGAACATTTCAGTGTTGTTCTTAATATACATCAAGCAATGGAGAATACAGATACATGGTAATGTTAGTATCTGTAGCTTAACGAAAAGTGGCTTGGTATTGTCTCTGAAGCCCGCCTCTGCTATGACTCCTATGACACGCCTTTGCAGTGCAAATATTTTATGCCGGATGCTAGATTTTAAGCCACACTAGCTGTCCATATTGTAAATGAGACTATCAAGGCAAAGTAAGCTGCTGGAAGGACAGGAGCAGACACGAGATTTGTCAAGTTTCCTATCAGGAAGGTGTGTATATATAAGAGGCCATCGACCGTGGTCTTTCAGCCTTATTAGAGTTAGTTATTTTAATTTTCCAAAATTTACCACATTTTCCCACATTTTTTCACACTCCCTTAGTGTTGACGATAAGAGCTCCAGCAGGTATATCCACCTCCAGATTCAAATTATCTTTCGAGTAATCATTTCGTATTAATAGTTTTAGGAAAACTACATTCTATGTAATTCTTTTATAGCTTATCTTAATCATACAATACATATTTATTTAGTACTATGAAAAAGATCACAGTGATATAAAGTTCAAAAGCACTTCTCCAAAATATTCCGTGTTGAAAAAAATTGTAATAAATCAACACAATTCTATATTTTAGCATTTATTAATATACATTTCTTGCGCGGGGGAAAACGATAAAAAAAAGCAATGTATATTTTTATAAATATGCCGTCAGAATTAATGCCGCAGGGGGAACAAATTTACGACGCCTGAAAGAAGATACTGCAAGACCACTCGATAGGGCCTACTGAAAGATGTATTGGATGTATTTGTACGTGTTTAATTGCGGCACGAAGGTTATTTTTAAAATCTTTTCAGTAGCGTGATGAAATAAATCCCAACATGAGGGAAGGAAAGCGTTTAATGCGGGATACAATAACAATAAAACGTGGTAATGACTTAAGAGATTTATGATGAAAATTGTAAACATTTCAGTAGCAGCACAATAAAGTGGCTTGTATTAAAGAAATTATACATTAAATTTTGATTTGAAGTGTAGTAAGTGATTTGTAGTAATTTACTTATCAGGTAATAGTGCAGCAGCATTGCTCAAAGAGCAGAAATGTACAACTTATGATTTCTAATTAAAATATTTCGTGCACCACACGACTTTCCGAATTACATGACCTATTTAATTTTCGTCATTTTCAACTTTTGGGCTTTTTGAAAAAATTTGACAATTTGCTTTTAGGACATTTTTTACTTTTTTTTAATTTTTGACTTTTTTTTGACATTTTTGTTTTTTTTTCACTTTCTTTGAAATTTTGGACACATGAGATATTGAAATTTACCACGTTTAGATATTTTTACTTTTTATCTTTTTGGCATTCTGACATTCTGACATTTTGACATTTTGACATTTTGACATTTTCACATTTTCACATTTTCACATTTTCACATTTTGACATTCTGACATTTTGACATTTTGGCGTTATGATATTTTTACATTTTGAAATTTTGACATATTTACATTTAGGCATTTTCTCATTTTCATATTTCACATTTTCACGTTTAGATATTTTGACTTTTTATCTTTTTGGCATTCTGACATTTTGACATTTTGACATTTTGACATTTTGACATTTTGACATTTTGACATTTTGACATTTTGACATTTTGACATTCTGACATTTTGACATTTTGGCATTTTGGCATTATGATATTTTTACATTTTGGAATTTTGACATATTTACATTTGGGCATTTTCTCATTTTCATATTTCACATTTTCAATAGTTCACATTTTCACATGAAAATGTAATGTAATTATTAATGTATATTTTCAATACCTTATTACATTTAAGACAATTTTTGCAATTTCCTGGCTTGATTTACGCCACGCCCGCTGACCTCACGTATATTATTTATTATTTGCCAAATGCGAAATAGGAAATCGCTATTATTGAGAAATCTTCTGTTTTAGTGAACAGATTTTGCTCAAATATTTTCAAGGACGCCGGAGCACGGACTTTCACCCGATTTCCAAATTTGGTCGCCATCTGTTATGCCGTTTTCCCGCCGTGAACGTTAAATGGTGCGCCACCGCCCCCAATTATGCTCCGCACGTCGTGTTGATTGTGATTCCTTCGCTGTTCGTTGACAGATTGTGTTCAAATTTTCACGGGATCGTCTCGGATAGTGTCCGCAGATATTTGCAAATTTTGGTCGCAATCTGTTGCGCCGTTTTCCCGGAATTTTGTTTACAGACAGACAGACAGACATATATACTGACATACCACACACAGACATCGCAAACAACGGGTTTATTTCATCTATTTTAGACATAAAACGTTACGAAAATTGTTTTTTTTTGCTAAATGGTATACGGCAACAATACCTCCCTTCTGGTGTAATTTTTTTCCCGGAAAGTAATCGCATATTTCCACAATCTTATTTTGAAAACGTGAATACGTTTTCGGTAAAACAATATCTTCCAGTTATGTATTCGGAAAGTAATAATACTACTTTCATTCAATTTTAATATATTCTTAGGCATCATTTATGCAATCTTTAACATAAACAATGTTTACAAAGTGAAGTTAGAATAGTTGTACAGAAAATATATATATATATATATAAGTGTGAATCCACCTCTTTGCAATCTACATATCTAGATTTCGATCTTATTAGATCTCATCAGTGTAGCTCAGCTAATGAGGATGAATTCACACAACATCTCGAGTGGTAATTAATTGTTGTGGTGCCGCCAGATGACGTT
This sequence comes from Lordithon lunulatus, assembly GCA_963942505.1. NCBI lineage: Eukaryota > Metazoa > Arthropoda > Insecta > Coleoptera > Staphylinidae > Lordithon > Lordithon lunulatus. The sequence goes on from OZ012673.1 coordinate 39,880,887, forward strand.
TAAGTTTCCTCCTAGGGGGTTAGTTGTGTAATTTTTGTACAGAAAAGTAAGAATTCCAAACGATATCTATCTTGGGTAAATTTGTTGGTAATAGTTTCAGAATAATCTTTAGAATATTAGCTAGTAAAGAAGAAATAAAAATTATTACCGCGGAAAGTAGTAAAATAGAGTAAAAAGCGCGATTTTTGAGCCTTTTCACAGTTTTTCGAAATTAACTTTTTTATTTTTAAAACTAGGAGGATAATTCAAATTATAAAGTTATAGAGAATTAGAGAATTTCAAGCCTAACCAACGCCCTTTGAACTATCTCTAACTCTTCTTTACTTGGAAATTGCAAAAATTTGGTGAAAAAATTAATTTCCGAGCCTTTTCACGTTTTTTCTTGGTATTTTTTTAAGTTAGTTGGATGATTGATATTGCAAAGTTATAGAAAATTTTACAATTGGCAAACGGTCTTTTCGATGTTTAATCTAACTGTTGCCGTTTCCTCGGAAAATGGCAAAACACTGTACTGTGTCATAAACGAAATTTTTGATCCTTTTTACGTTTTTTTTGCCCTAACTTTTTTCTTTTTAAAGCTAGAAAAATTATTGAAATTTCAAAGTTTTAGAGAATTTCAAGACCGACAAACCGGCCTTTGAACGTTTTCCGCTACGTCTAACAGTTTTACCTAAATATTGAACAAATTGGGCGAAAAATGTGATCCTTTTCACGGTTTTTTTGGCCGCACCGATTTTCTTATTAAAAAGGAGGATGATTCAAACGAATTTCAAGCCGGACAATCTTTTCTGTAAAAGTTTTCCGCTATCTCTTACCGTCTTCCTGGAAAATGGCAAAAATGGTATGAAACATGTGATTTTTTACCGGTGTAAAGTTAGCCTCTATATATATATATATATATATATATATATATATATATATATATATATATAATTTATTGTTAATAATTTTTATATGCGTTTTTTGTATAATATATGTTGTAACATAAATTATTATTTTTGACCAAGACGCGCATGGATTTGAAAAAAATTGCTTAATGTTTATAACAATATGATAAAGTAAAATGGAAAGTCTGTATACCAACGTATTTGTTTTCCTATTTTTATTTAAGTTTAAACCTTTTACGCTCATATATGCATAATCCGATTTTAGAGTCGATAAAAAAATAATGCAACATATTTTGTTTAATTTTTTTACTGATCTTAGCACAAAACATATCAGTGTACCAGATGACCAAAGAACAATGGAAAATTTTGATTCTAAGTATTTTTATTTCGGCGACCAATTCGAACATATTTCATTATTATTATTTTTGATGAAGTCACGCAATGGATATGGATTTGAAAAATATTGCTTAATGTTTATAACAATATGACAATGTAAACTGGAAAGTCTGTATCCCAACGTATTTTTTTTTTTTAGTTTTTACTTTCATATCTCGATAATCCGTTTTTAGAGGCTGAGTCTATAAAAAAATAATACAACATATTTTGTTTAAGATTTTTACTGATCCTAGCACAAAACAAATCAATGTATAAGATGACCAAAGGAAATTGAAAAATTTTGATTCTAAATATATTTTTTTCGGCGACCAAGTCGAACATTTTTCATTATTATCGACTCTGCCTCTAACATCGGATTATCGAGATAGGAGAGTAAAAGTTAATAATAAATAAAAAAAACAAATACGTAGAGACAGAGACTTTCTATTTTACATAACTATGAATAATATAATAATAACAAACAATAAAAATTGTGTTGGCATTTGCTGAAATTTGCTATACTTTTTTATGTAGTACCTTACTATTATAAATCACATAGTCACTATTAAAACGATTTTTTTTTGGCATTTACTGGGAATGTCACAATGTCTATTAGTTGGCATACTTTTATAAACAATTTATAATTTTCTGAATTATTATTAATATTGAAATACGTTAACAAATAGTTTCGACTTTGTCGCCCAAAACAAAAACAGTTACAATCAAAATTTTCCATTTTCCTTCGGCCATCTGGTACATTGATACGTTTTGTGCTAAGATCAGTAAAAAAATTAAACAAAATATGTTGTATTATTTTTGGGCAAAAGCGAGAGTGAATGGAGAAGTGTCTGAGAAGTTTAGGGTGAATGTGGGTGTAAGGCAAGGGTGCCCGCTAAGCCCTCCTGTTCAATCTATACACAAGCGAGTTGGAGGCGGTACTCAGGAGGGGTCGTGGTGGGGAGAAACAAGGTGTGGATGTTGGCATATGCGGATGACATAGTATTAGTAGCCAAGAGAGTGCAAGAGATGCAAGAGATGTTGGAAATAATGGGAAGGTACCTGGATAGGAGAGGGCTAGTGGTGAATGTGGAGAAGACTAAATAGATGATGTTTAGGAATAGGGGTAGAAGGGGTAGAGTGGAAGAGCTGAAATGGAAGGGAAGGATGATTGAGAGAGTGAATGTCTTTACATATTTGGGCTTTTGGTTTGACAGTGGGGGAGGTTTTAGGGTGCATGTGGAATGTATGCAAGCGAACGCGAGAATGGCTTGGGGGATAGCGAGAAGGAAATGGGGGAGGTTGTGGGGCGGTAATCTCGTAATGGCGTGCAAGATCTGGGATGCGTGTTAAAACCTATTCTGCTTTATGGAGTGGAAGTGTGTGGATTGCGTGAGTGGGATGTAATAGAGAGAGAGCAAGGTTTGCTCCTGAAGAGTATGCTAGGTCTCGAAAGGTCGACACCGAAAGCAGTGCTGTTGCAGGAGACGAATCGCATGAGTATGTGGTGGGAGTCGTATGTAAGGGTTGTGAAGTTTGAAGAAAGATTGCAGGAATTGGGCGAGGAAAGACTGGTTCGGGAGGTATGGATGAGGTGTAAGAGTAGGACGGAGAGTGTTTGGAGAAAGGATAGAGGAAGGATGTATGAAAGAGTGGGTATGTCTGAGGTGTGGGTAGAGGAGAAGCTGAGAGAAATGGGAAACCTAGGAACTGAGGTAAGAGAGAGATTGAGAGATATTGAGTGGCAAGAACGGCAGACTAGAATGAATGAGAGCTCTTACAACCCTGGCTACATAGAGTGGGAAGGGCAAGTGCGTGGGAAACTCCAGAGTTACTTAGCCAGGGGTGAGTGGAGCAGGGAAGACAAGGTATGTATGGCAAGAGCGAGGTGTGGGTCAGACGAGAGAGAGGGACGAAAGTGTGGATGGGTCTGGGGTACACCGCGTGTGTGCTGTGTACTAAGGGAAGCGACACGTGGTGGCACCTTAGCGAAAAATGTGAGGGTGTGAAAGCAGAGTGAGTGGGAGACTGCAGAAAGCTGAATGAATGGTTAAGCGAGGATGGGGAAGGCGTGAAAATCTGCAGAAGGCTGACGTGGGAGAGGAAAATGGCGAGGGCACAGGGAACGGTAATAGATGAGGGTAATTTGTAATTTTTTGCGGAGTATTACTTTTATTTATATTTGTATTTTTATTTTATTTTTTTATTTTTTTTTTGTATATTTTTGTTGTGGTTTGTGATGTGGAAGGGCAATGAGGGAAATGCCAATAAAGGTTCTTTTTTTTGTTGTTGTATTATTTTGTTATCGACTCAGCCTCATAAACTCGGATTATCCAGATATGAGGGTAAACGTTTAAAATAAAAAAAATATAGAAAAACAAATACGTTGGTATACAGACTTTCCATTTTACTTTATCATATTGTCATAAACATTAAGCAATTTATTTAAAATCCATGAAGATTGCGCGTCATGGTCAAAAATAATAATAATGATATACAAGTTAGTCGCCGAAATAAAAATACTTAGAATCAAAATTTTCCATTTTCCTTCGGTCATCTGGTACACTGATATGTTTTGTGCTAAGATCAGTAAAAAAATTAAACAAAATATGTTGCATTATTTTTTTATCGACTCAGCCTCATAAAATCGGATTATCCAGATATGTGCGTAAAAGTTTAAAATTAAAAAAAAAAAAGAAAAACAAATTCATTGGTATACATACTTTCCATTTTACTTTATCATATTGTTATAAACATGAAGTAATTTTTTTCAAACGCGTGAAGATTGCGCGTCTTGGTCAAAAATAATAATTTACGTTACAACATATATTATACAAAAACGCCTATAAAAATTATTTAAAAAAATTTAGATATATATATATATATATATATATATATATATATATATATATATATGGTCGGCAAGACACAAATAAAGAATTCTTCAAAATTTGAATTTGATTGGTCACCCCAATTGGTCAGTATAGATCCGCAAACAATTCGCCGTGCGCGCAGTCCCGCGGCGCCGCGCGGTATAGAGGCTGGGATCTTAGAGGCTATCTTCACACCAGTTGATTTTTTCCTTTTTTCGGAAGTCACTTTTTCTTTTTGAAAGCTAGAAAGATGATTCAACTTGCAAAGAGAATTTAAAATTCCACGAGCGGGCTTTGGATATTTACCACTAACTCTAACCGTTTTCCCGCAAAATAGCAAAACATGACAATTGTGAGTATTTTCAGGGTTTTTCTACCGTTTTTACTTTTGAACCTAGAATGATGTTTCAGTTATAGTAAATTTCAAGCCCTACTGTTGGCCGCTATATCTTACAGGTGTCCCGGAAAATAGTAATAATTAAACTACCATCTCATCAAAAAATAATGTTATAACATTAAATTGGTATTATTATTTCTTATTAACTAGCTAAAAACTATTCTGAATACAATTCTGAAAGTATCACCATCAAAGTTGCCCAATATAGATATTATAAACGGTATTATTAAAAAAAAAAGATCTTTATTGGCATTTTCCTCACTGCCCTTCCACATCACAAACCACAACAAAAATATACAAAAATAAAAATGAAAATACAAATATAAATAAAAGTAATACTCCGCAAAAAATTACTAATTAACCTCATCTATCACCGCTCCCTGTGCCGTCGCCACTTTCCTCTCCCACGTCAGCCTCCTGCAGATTTTCACGCCTTTCCCATCCTCGCTTAACCATTCATTCAGCTTTCTGCAGTCTCCCACCCACTCTGTTTTCACATCCTCAAATTCTTCGCGGTGTACCCCAGACCCATCCACACTTTCCTCCCTCTCTCGTCTGACCCACACCTCGCTCTTGCCATGCATACCTTGTCCTCCCTCCTCCACTGACCCTTGGCTAAGTAACTCGGGAGTTTCGCACGCACTTGTCACTCTACGTAGCCAGGGTTGTAAGAGCTCTCATTCATTCTAGTCTGCCGTTCTTACCACTCAATATCTCTCAATCTCTCTCTCACCTCAGTTCCTAGGCTTCCCATGTCTCTCAGCTTCTCCATAAACGGTATTATTACTTCTTACTTCTTATACAAGATGAGATGGGATCATCAGGATTGGCAATATTTATATTTTGACTGTCTCTTGTGGGTTTTCCAATAATCTGTTCTCCGCGACTAGGTTTCGGCAAAAAACAACTACCCTCTTTAATGTACTGGGAATATTGCTGGTATATCCTTTATATACATATAAATAAATATAAAGGTAAAGTTGGACGGTTTAAACGTTCAAATAATGCCTTCTCGATGTTAAACCGGCCGCAGCGAACCGAATGAAGCTCAAAAAGCGGCGATTATATTTTCAAACTATATTCCCGCCCAGGTGTATTATGAATGCACCTCGTGAATTATTCATTGAAATAATTGCACTCGGCGCGGATTAAATCCGCCCGGCAATCGTTTGCGCTTAGTTATTAGGTAAAATCTGTATGAATAGCGAGTGTGCGCGCAAACACAAAGTTCCGAATCCATTCCGGTAATTGCGCTACCCCCGGAAAAACACGCCAAACTGGGGGCGGAGGAAACTCGCCGAATTCTTTTATTATACACGCGCCATTTACGGAATTAGCATAGTCATCGCGTGCGCACACCGAAATATGGATTGCGATCCCGCGGGAGAACACAAGCGGGAATGATTGCGTTCGCAATTTTTTGCTCGTGCTACTGGTTTGCGTGTTATCTGTCGCGAGTGATGCTTGAATGAAAGAGAGTTGCAGGATGTTAAGATAAATAAATGGAGATATTAAAAAGGGTCCTCGAAAACTGCTTCTTAGCAGTTAATATGAAAATTTAGACCAAAACCTTCCGTAAAAAATTGTTGAATATGTTAAAACGTTGAAGTGCACGTTTTTGCTATTGGTACAACATATATATTAGTCCTCAGACTCGTGACATACACTTTGAATGCACAAATATATACTTAATGATGCAGTTGAAACGTAATTCAACGTAATTTTATCGTTTGCTGCCCATGGTTCTTTTCGGCGACTGTTTTATGAACAGGTGTCTTCGGGGCTCCGCCTGAAGCCATATCCTTGTCGGCACTATACATTAACAATTTAAACAAAATAGAAATTAATTGCACATGCTATCAAGAAATGTATGATATCCTTTCCTCTTTCAGCTTGTTTTTAATCTTATAAAATGTAGTGAACCTACACAATAGCTGATTTCGTTTATCGTTTATCTAGCTGCCTCGAATGGTTCGCACCGGGAGTGACAGAGCGATAAAAGAAGCCATAGCCGTCACAACTATGAATATGTATCATGTACAATTTCCATAATATAAGTTATACCTATATATCATATATATATATATATATATATATATATATATATATATATATATATATATATATATATATATATATATATATATATATATTATCTATTTGCCTATCAGTGTAGACTAGTTTAGTGCATTTACATTAGTTAACATTATTCTTCACAATTATTGTTGTTGTTAATACATTATATAATATTATATACAAATAGAAATGATGAATGGGTTTTAATATTATGGAAAATACTGCAAACGCGGTAAGGGAGGAGGTAAAATCGTGCGTTCCAAGAGCGGCTCGCTCGCCCGGTAATCGAACACAAGACGAATAGCCCGGAACAGCTCCTGAATCTGAAACGTTTACAACACAAATTTGGAAATACTTTTCAAATATAGGATAAAAAACGGTTTCTACTTTGTTTTTTTTTATCACACCTTAGTTACAGTTTGCAACTAGTTTGGGCTAGAGTTTACTCTAGCCATTTTCGGGCTCCTTCGTAGTGTAAGTAAAGTGTGATTAAAAACAAAGTAAAAACCGTTATATTTATCATTTAAAATGAATGATCACAATAGGTGATTTCGTTTTGCAAGTTTTGCGGTCGTGGTCCGGTTATAAGGGTCGAGGTAGAATTGTGCGGATTGGGAGCGACAATTAGAACAAGAGATAATACGCCCGGAGCAGCAAATATTGATAAACGAAAACAGCAAAAGTAGACGCCTTAACAATCCAATATTAAAACAAAATAGGTTTGATATTGGTTATTGATTATCAGTTAACACTGGAGATGGACGATTGAAATTAATTATTTAACAGTGGGAACACTGTAGATGATAACGTACGGTCGCTATGTTTACTGAATTTTCAAGCCAACATTAATAATCACGAGTATTAAAAGTTTAATCTAACCAAGCTACTCCATAGAGCCCGCCGAAAATGGGTAACACCGAATATCCTTAGAATGTCACATAAAACACATCCACATGCCCCCCCCACTAATTTATAACCAGCCCGCCGCCGCCGGCAGAATTTAATCTTCGTTGTTTACGCGGGCGGGCGTAACGGGATGGGCAAAAATTAATCCTGCTAGGGGGGCGGCGGGCCACATAAATCGATAGCATTACGTAATTACGGTATTAATATCGTACCGACATCCATGCGCCGCCTCCGCGTGCTCTCTCGCTCGCCCGATTGTTTTTCGTTTTTCGAACCACCGCCGCCCATTTTTCACCGCGGCCGCATTATATGCCGCGACATGCGATAATAATAATAACGGCAGCGCGTATGAAATATTAGTTTCGGGAACAATGCGAACGGGGTGCGGTGACATTCACGATTTATCGTTATCTTTTACCGCGGGACCTCCGAAATAGACTTGAGTATGTGAATCTACTGTGAGTGGGTGTAATTTATGATTTTGTTTGCCGATTTCGCCGATAAATTGTTGAATCAATTTTATTGTTGACTCAGATTCATAGCATACTGTTTAGTAATGGAAACATAATTTAATTGTATGGCGACTGTATATTAATCTATATTATCAGACCTATCATAAGGAAGTACATTATTTTTTAAACGAACAATATTTTACCTTTTCCATTATTTTCTTTTTTACGACTTTTTTTATTAGAATCAGTATGTGGCATAAATGACTGGGTTAAAAAAAAAACATTTTGCAATTTGACTGACATTTTCAGCCCACGGCATTATTTATTTTGATTACTTATTTCTACATCTTTATCAAACAATGCCCACTCACTATCTCAAATGACTTGAACTCTGCACTACACTGTTTTTCATAATTGAAATTCATTAATGAATGTTCTATTATTAGAAAATTGTAGAAAATAATGTAATAGAAAGTTTAAGCATTTACGCATGCTTGTTTTGGTTTAGACATACTCACCCTCACATATTTGTATGCATGTTTTTTTGGATAGAGGTATTAGATTGGTAAAAAAATATGAAAAAGTGTGTTATCCTATAAAAAAAACTATGCGAACACAGGTAGGGTGGGCAGGTGTTCAAAGGCATAGTTTGGTTGGTTTTTACTCACCAAATCCTCCACTTTTGATTGTATTGATTTCTTATATGAATATCGAGGTGTTACATTGGTTAAACTACTCAAAAAGTGTGTAATCCCATGAAAAAAACTATGCAAGCAAAGGTGGAGTGGGCGGGTGTTCCCTACCAACCAAACAGTGCCCATTCACTATCTCAAGTGACTTGAACTCTCCATTATAATATTTTCTGCAATTTTCTATTAATACAACATTCATTAATCAATAAAGTACTTTGAATCATGGACAATTATGAAAAACAGTGTAGTGCAGAGTTCAAGTCATTTGAGATAGTGAATCGGCATTGTTTGGTTGGTAGGGACCACGCGCCCACCCCACCTTTGCTTGCATAGTTTTTTCATTGGATTACACACATTTTTGAGTAGTTTAACCAATGTAACACCTCTGTATATATAAGAAATCAATGCAATCAAAAGTGGAGGTTTGGATGGGGCAAGACCAACCAAACTATGGCCAATCACTATCTCAAATGACTAGAACTATAAACTACAATGTTCCCTACATTTAAAAAAAAAATATTTAATAACCATTGATTCACCAACAATCCATAAATGTATCAATAGCAGGGACAGGGACAGATATTTTTTATAATAATTTTTTTGATAATAATTCATGATAATAATTCATGATAATAATTCATGATAATAATTTATGATAATAATTCATGATAATAATTTATGACAATAATGAAAGATAATAATTGATAATAATTCATAATAATAATTCATGATAATAATTCATGATAATAATTCGTGATAATAATTCATGATAATAATTCGTGATAATAATTCATGATTATATATGATGATAATAATTGATGATAACAATTAATAATAATAATTGATGATATTTATTGATAATAATTGATGATACCAATTGATGATAACAATTGATGATAACAATTGATGATAACAATTGATGATAATAATTGATGATAACAATTAAAGATAATAATTGATGATATTTATTGATAATAATTGATGATAACAATTGATGATAATAATTGATGATAACAATTGATGATAACAATTGATGATAACAATTGATGATAATAATTGATGATAACAATAAATGATAATAATTCATGATAATAATTCATGATAATAATTCATTATAATAATTCGTGATAATAATTCATGATAATAATTCGTGATAATAATTCATGATAATAATTCATGATAAAAATTCTTGATAATAATTCTTGATAAAAATTCTTCATATTATTTTCGAAAATTAGACTCCGATAGTAGTTATAATATACATGTAAAATTTAGTTCACTACAATATATAGTAGTTTTTACAAAAACGTGGCACTATTCTAAGAACACAGTACTAAAGACAATTTCTTAGCTCAAAAGTTGTTCAAGAAATGAATTCATATATCCTCCTCCCATACAATTTGTCCTTGACAAATAGAACGCGTTATATTTTCTCATTTGATTACCATCCAATTCAATATTTCAAATAATTTGCTGTATGATACGAGACAATTTAGATTGTGTCGCATCTTGACGAACTTTTACGTCAAGAAATTGTCTTACGGCCTTAAGAAACATTAAAAAGGAGACTAGTAGTGGATAATTTACCAGCGAAGTGACTTATTAGAACACATTTACTTGAAGTTATCAGCCGCTTTCGTTTTTCGTCCGGGAGCTGCTCTGGGCTGCTATTAGCTGGCTTAGAGCAACCCGGAACAGCCCCAGAACGATAAAAGAAAGCAGCTATTCTGTAACAGAATTGGTTGTGACATATAAACAGTATGTTACGTTTTAAAATAGTCAGGGGACATTTAATGCTGGTTGTCCACTATTTATTTTACAACAATAGAATATTTTATCCATTAGTCATCAGGGATACTTGATAATGATCAGAGCATAGCCAAAACTAGCAATAAAGTGGTAACAAACAAAGTAGATTTTTATTCATTTCCTTCCTCATCTGATAATAAAATGTATTTGAATATAAGCTCAATATTTACGGTAAATCCACAGAATTTCCACTATTTATTTTACAACAATTTGAATATTTTATCTATACGGCATCAGGGTTACTTGATAATGATCAGAGCATAGCCAAAACCAGCAATAAAGTGGTAACAAACAAAGTAGATATATTCATTTCCTTCGTCATCTGATAAAAAAATGTATTTGGATATAAGCTCAATATTTAAGGCAAATCCTCCGAATTTCCACTATTTATTTTACAACAATTTGAATATTTTATCCATACGGCATGAGGGTTACTTGATAATGATCACAGTATAGCCAAAACTCGCAATAAAGTGGCAACAAACAAAGTAGACTTATTCATTTCCTTCCTTATATGATAAAAAAAAATTGTATGTGGAGATAAGCTCGATATTTACGGTAAATCTACAGAAAACCTCTGAAAACCGAGCCGTGAATGAATTTAACCCCCACGTCATCCGCGCTGCAGCTGTTCAATACGAAACGGGCTGCGCCTCTAAACACGAAACTCAGGGCTCAGCTAGAATATATAATAATGAATGTGGAAATAAATAAGTATTATTATTAAATATATTTTAACCAGCACATTAACTGTCTGAGATTATGACTTATTATTATAAAATACTAGTTGAAATTCCTGTCGTCCGACGGCGTTTGTTGAATCAACTATCTCATCAACTCCCGTGAGCCTGCCTGACTATTTGTATACTTTTCCTCGCAAAATAATACCCAACGTAATATTGTGTGCCCTGATTTTTTTGCTTCTTCTAACTATGCATATGCTATGGTGTAAGCATAGATAATAACTCTTAGAACGGTAACCTAAGATAGTAATAAACGCAACTACCCTACTATCGATTTATTTTTGTTCCCATTAGACGAAAAATTGTCAGTATAAAATAATTTGTTACGACATGCACTGACAGCACAAAAGTCTTAAATGGCCCGCCGGTCGGCCTCAAAACATTGTCTTCGTTTTTATATTATAGCGATTATAGTGATATTTAAACTTTAATAATTATTTTTTAAATATATTTATGCTACAGGAAACGATAAAAATAATTGTTGTACACACACTAATATATGAGTCTGTGAAAATGAAAGTGGCGTACACATTCAAATTATTTTAAAAAGGAGAAGATTTTGCGTTTGGTATTTTATGTAAATCAACATGCATAGTTACATTTTTATTTATGAATAAATTGACTTCAAGTCTGTATCTGCGTACGTTGATATCTGGATAGTTGGCTGGAGGCATAGCTACAGACACTTACGCCTCAAAATGGGCCTATTGTGAAACCTCCCTTTAAGGCTACTCACTCGTCCCACCAGTCAATTTTGCGTGCGAGCTGCAAAACTCTGGCGGGTGAGGAGTTGCCAATGCTGGCTATACTAGGCCAGCACTCCCCTAGTATTAGGCCCAATTCACACATAGGAGTAGAAGAGGCGTAGGCGCGGTGAGAGGCACGACGCTTTCACGCCACCTCTATATAAATATATGGTGCAATACCCACTTAGGTGACGAGGCGCGGGCATTCGCCTCGTGCCTCTCGCCGTGCCAGCACCGCGTCTTAGCCTCTTCGCCTCCTATGTGTGAATTGGGCCTAATACTAGGGGAGTGCTGACCTACTATGGTCAGCATTGGCAACTCCTCACCCCCCAGAGTTTTGCATCTCGCACGCAAAATTGACTGGTGGGACGAGTGAGTAGCATTTCACGCCACCTCTATATAAATATATGGTGCAATGCCCACTTAGGTAACGAGGCGCTGGCATTCGCCTCGTGCCTCTCGCCGTGCCAGCACCGTGACTTAGCCTCTTCGCCTGAGACACGGTGGCTGCGAGGCAAGAGACACAACTCTTCCACGCCGTCTCTATGTAAACATATGCTGTTCACCTCTTCACTGCATATGGACATCACAATCGCCGGTGCGAAGTCGCGCCTACGCCTCGCCTGCGCCTCGCCTACACCGCGTCTCCGTCCGACTATAGCTGTGCAGAGGCATATTACATGCTCTGCTGTTTCTAGTTCTTCATTGCACCCTCTACACAAGGGGCTGCCCACCAGACCCATCGTGTGTAGGTGTTTATTTAGCCGGCAGTGGCCAGTTAGGATGTTGGTCAATAATTTCAGATTAGTTCTAGATAAATTAAGGCGGGCCGTGGCTGCAATTTTAAGGTTACCTAATTGCTACCTTTGATTGCTTGCAGCCCGGCGTTTCTCGCCATCTTACCTTGTGAAAAGCATGTGTCCTATGCTCTATTATTTTTTTCAGAGTACCTGCAGAAAGTATTTCATCCTCTTGGGTTGTTAGAGGACGTAAGGTTCCTTTCCTGGCAAGCTCATCTGCTATTTCGTTCCCCTTGATGCCACTATGTCCTTTGATCCAGCAGAGTTCTAGTTTGTTATGTTTAGCTAGCTCCTCCAGGCTGTGTAGACATGAATAATAGCTCTTTCGACACAACTGTGTTGGCATTTAGTACATTTAGAACTGTTTTGCTGTCGGGTGCACGTTGATTTACATTAATACCATACTCAAAATCGTCTGCTTTTCAAAACAATTAAGACAATAAAGACTTACGCCACTTTCATTCTCACATCCTCATATATTTATCTATTGCCATAAATATACATATTAGTGTTTGTTCGGCAACTTAACTTGTCATAATCAAACCTATAGTTTCATTAATTTATAGTGAAAAACTATTTTATAATAGAATGGGATTCCAGTAGTGGGGGAATGGGGGATGTACGCATTTATGCAAACGATATCGATCAGATGGAGCGCAGACGGGGCCCGTTTTAATCTAACCCCGCGTATAAAACTTCTGTAATATCTGAGCTTTCGGACATTACGAATTCAGTTGTGCGCGACGAGCTTTTAAATGGTGCAGGTTGGGGCGGCGTGGGGTTTAAATTAAACGGAATTAACGGAAAAACAGAAGTAGAAATAATCGTAAAGAGTGGAATAAGCCTTGAATATGTAATTTTGTTCTTTCAGTGAAAAATATTAGGTTCATTAAAATATAATATTTTTTATCACAATATTAGATTGTTAAATTGTCTAATAGTTTAACTGTGCTGCAATTAGGGGTAGGCGCGTATAAACCTATGTTTATATAAGTTTTTCATATTCAAATTTTTGAATTATTATAAATCTATGGAATATTTGTATAAAAGGCTAGTGACGCTGTTTATAATAATATATTTTGTCGCCTAAGCAGCAACACCACAGATCTAAAATCTTAAGCTGACCATACACGTTCCGGTATACCGGAGAGGTTTACCTGCGCAAAGACCTGTACAGGTAAACCGTAGCGTGTGTGTGGACAATTTCAGTAAACTTAAGCCGGCCATACACGTTCCGGTATACCGGAGAGGTAAACCGGACGGTTTTCCTCTCCGGTTTGCCTGCACAGTCCCTGGAGCCAGCCATACGCGTTGCGCTATACCGGAGAGGTATGCCTGCACAGGTAAACCGGAGCGTGTGTGTGGACAAGTTTCGGTAAACCTGCATAGGCGTAGTGACCTGTACAGGCGACCGGAGAAGAATCAAAATTCGATTCTTTCTACGCCGAGTGCTTCATCGGCTTTACCGCCAAAACAGTGCACTTTTTATAACAATATTTTTTCGGAATTTTCTTTGGAATTAAAATACCTACAAAATGAGGTCAAATACGACTTTTTAGCATGAAATAAATGTTTCCAAATTTCATTTTTTTATTTCAAATTTTATTTCAATTCCTGTAATTTTTCCGGTTTAACAAATAATCTCGACATTCTTCCCGAAACTACTATATACTATATTTTTATTACAAAACGACCAATATGTTGCCCAGTACTGTTTACCCTACTGTGTGTGTGCAAGGCAGTGTGCAGATATACCGGAGAGGAAACCGACAGGTTTACCTCTCCAGTTTACCGGAACGTGTATGGCCGGCTGATTCTTCTCCGGTCGCCTGTACAGGTCACTAAGGCTGTGCAGTTTTACCCAACTTGTCCACACACACGCTCCGGTTTACCTGTACAGGTTTTTGCGTGGGTAAACCTCTCCGGTATACCGGAACGTGTATGGCCAGCTCTACACAGGCTTAGTGACCTGTACAGACGACCGGAGAAGAATCAGCCGGCCATACACGTTTCGGTAAACCGATGAGTTGTATCAGGATTTAATTTGTTATATTCACTGATGCAGTTATTATATGTTGAATTATACGCCTTCGAAGTATAGCATTTAATATAAACACACAAATATTGTTTGAATTTTTTTGTTAATGTTTAAAATCTTTCATTAATCGGGTTTTATTTTACAATATAAGTCGGTTAGGGGGATTAAAAAGTGGGTTATTGGGGTGTCAAGCTTCAGACATAGCCCGAAGGCTAGCCGTTTCTGCAACTTTCAAATTATAAAGTGCAGGTTTTCTGCAGTTTCCAATATATAGTTTTTAAATCGATGCCTCTATTTTTATATGTCAGTCCTCTAAAGTGGTTGACTAGAGCAATTATATTCTTCTTAGAGATTGTGCTGTGGAAGTTCAAACTTAAAATGGAGTCGATATTGGTCGATCTCTGCACTGTAAATGTACCATACACATAGCAAAGGGGTGCAAGATATTTGGCACTTCCTTGAGGTTTTATGGAATAACTAGGTGAAATTCTTGTCGTTCGCAGCATATGA
The DNA here is from genome assembly GCA_963942505.1 of Lordithon lunulatus. Classification (NCBI taxonomy): domain Eukaryota; kingdom Metazoa; phylum Arthropoda; class Insecta; order Coleoptera; family Staphylinidae; genus Lordithon; species Lordithon lunulatus. The sequence goes on from OZ012673.1 coordinate 39,896,188, forward strand.
TGAATCAATTATTTTATTGTGCGCCCTGCTTCTCCTTGTGCTTCTAACTATGCGATTGCATCTTCTAAGATAACAATAGACGTAACTATCCTACTATCGCTTTATTTTTGTCCCTATTTGACAAACAAAACTGTCTGATTATGACAAATGTCATAAATGACTATGAAGTCGGTATTCGAAACATTATTTTCGTTTTTATATTATAGCGATTGTTAAGAGTGATTGTTGGCGATGAAAATGAGATTTTATAGTTAAAGATGACGAATTGTGATTTTGCGAGATTAGGGACGATTCTCCATTTCACCATGCACTTGCTGATAGTTTTAGTTGTAGATTGTAACGTTTGGATAGTCTTGCAGAGACTTATTATGAGAAATAATGGCTGTATCGTCGGCAAATTGGAGAATATAAGAGTAATATATGAGTAATTTATGTCAAAATATTTTAATTTTATTTTTTTAATTAAATTTAATAATTAAATCATTTACAACATTTACAATTTGTATATTCATGAAAGTAATATTAAATCCGCATTAATTCATGAACAAAATATTTCCCTCACTTAAATAAATTGAAACGAGATTCCATAATATTTCCAGTTGCACAATATTATTCTCCCATGTTTGTTATTCCATTAGCCCGCGCAACCCTTTTTCGGCGAGTATATTTACTTGCCCTCGAACAAAGCGCTACCTGCGAAAAGGATTACGGGCGTTATTGCGTCGGGTGCCTTTTGTGCGCTGCCGCCACTTCCGGAGGGCACACGCGTGCCCAGGTGCGCGTTCCCTCCTAATCTAAACCGGCCCTCAGCATCCCCATGCACCAGATGTAACCATTTCGCGTAACAACAGGTCGTTAGGATTGTTATTACTTGTTCTGACGACGACTACGGGGCTGCCACTCTGCCGAAGGGCGGGCCCTTTAATATTTCCCGTGTCGAACAAGTGCCGAACACATCTTGAGGCGGCATTAGAAATAAAAAATGTTTACGCTGCTGTTGTGAGGGGGTGGCAACGTGGAAAAATAATTACGAGGCTGATGATTTATTGGGTGCTAGTGTAAACTTTAGGATGTGAGAATGCTTCATGCGGGATTGTCACTTGGTTCAAAAATTAAGCGGGTGCTGTTTAAACGCTATCATACACATTTTAAAAAATCAACTCTCTTTGAAAGTTGGAAAACCTACCATAATTGAGCTTGTGAGAATATGAAAGCGGTGTAAGTCTTTAGTAAGACTTTTGAATTGTTTTGAAAAGGAGAAGATTTTGCGTTTGGTATTTATGTGAATTGACTTACGCAGTTACATTTTGATTTACGAATAAATTGATTTCAAGTCTGTAACTGCGCACGTCGATTTACATAAATACCAAACCCAGATTATTCTCATTTCCAAACCATTCAAATGTAACTTACACTACTTTCATTCTCACAAGCTCAATTATATAAATGCATTTACCTGCACAACACTATAAGGCAGATTTAACAAATAGTTGGCGAAATTATACGTCATTTTATTCACCAAGATACTTAAGGTCGTCTTAGACAAGACAATTTCTTGTCTCAAAAGTTAGTCAAGATGCGAGACAATCTAAATTGTCTCGTATCATACAACACATTATTTGAAATATTGAATTGGATGATAGATCGAATGGAAAGATATAACGCGTTCTATTTGTCAAGGACAAATTGTATGGGAGGAGGATATATGAATTCATTTCTTGAAGAACTTTTGAGCTAAGAAATTGTCTTGTCTAAAACGACCTTAATACAGGAATCAGTAAAAGTCCCTGGACAGTGCTGTATTTTTTTATGATTGCGTGTATATTTGTTTTTCAAAAATTTGCATACTTATACAATATCATAAAATATCATTATGTGATTGTTTAGAACTTTCCCAACTTTTGGTCAGTGGTTTGTGTGATGAATCAACAAACCGAACAAGAACAATATATACACGGCGTTCCTACTTTAACCAGGTGTAACCCTTAGACAATTCTTGAATAAGCAAACCACTTTTTGAGAAAATCTTTGTTTGTAGCGTGATCTTTATTCTGTAAAACCATAGACGACTTATATCACATATGTGGCCGCGACACTTATCCCAAATCATTGTTGACGTTGATTCTGAAAGAAAAGATTGATTCATAGGTTACTATGCCATCTGTTTAATAAACTGTATAATATATAACATATTACTGTCAAAGAATACTGTCAGGAAGGTTATGTTATAAGTAGCATTACTAAAACTCGGTTGAAACTTCAGTTTTAAGCGTGAATTACATTGTACTAGATTTGTCAATAATCTTGAACACGTTACACAAGTATTGTTGTGCTATGTTCATTTCATACTATAACAAATCACATACTGCGCTAGTCTATTAAAGATATCATTGGTCATAGTTCTACCTGAACATAGCACATGAATACTTGAATCTTGAACACGTTACACAAGTATTGTTGTGCTATGTTCAGCTCATACTATAACAAATCACATACTGCTCTAGTCTTATATTAAAGATATCATTGGTCATAGTACTACCTGAATATAGCACATGAATACTTGAAACTAGCAACTTGTTCAAGTTATTACTTGACGATATATACGTCAAGCAACCTACAGAGCGTGGGTAACTAGGAGAATTAATTGTTGTTGTTAATTGAATTTGATGAAGTCGACCATGGTAAACCATTCATTATGCCCTTAAATTGGCGTTTATTTAAAGGCATAATGGATGGTTTACCATGGACGACTTCATCAAATTCAATTAGCAACAATTAATTCTCCTAGTTACCCACGCTCTGTAGGTTGCTTGACGAATCTATCGTCAAGTAATAACTTGAACAAGTTGCTAGTTTCAAGTATTCATGTGCTATGTTGAGCTAGTACTATGACCAATAAGAACATTACTATAAGATTAGCGCAATACGTGATTTGTTACTTTCTTGCTATACTAGGTTAATATCCAATTTATTTCTGATAAACCTGTATATTGTTTATGTTAAAACATATACACATTATTTAAATATTTTGCAAAATAGTCATTTAACATCATAAAACTTCAATATTATTCATATATTTTTTTGTCAAGTTAAAAAATCGGGAAAATAAAACACAAACGCATTTCTGCCATTGTATGCCTGCGCCCCCGGGAGGGGCGGCGGCTGCGAGGGTTCGGATCAATGGCCAGATGTTCACAAAGTGCTATGTAATATGTATGATTACTTTTAGACCTGTCAGCGCCCGTAGTTACCGCACAAGTGTCCCATAAGTCACTTTCATAACCAACAAACATGAGCCGGCGCGTCATTTTTTATTTCGACTGAAAGAACTGGGCCCGTATAAATTTGTCGACGGGGGGCGGCGCGGGAGACTATTATAAACACTCGCGGATACTTAACAGAGGCAGCAACCTCGTGGTTATTATTGAATATTGGCTATGGTTAATTATTTACAACGAAATTAAATTTATAACTTGTTTAGCAAAACAAATTTTTCAAATATAGAAAATATGTCTTAGTTTTTGCGAACGCACACAGAAATATAGTAAAAACTTCTATCTTTATAAGGCTATCAGCCGTGAGGCTTTTTCGCCGGTGAAGGGAGAAGCTCAGAGAAGTTTTTACCTTAACTTCACCGAAAACCTCTGAAAAACTGTGAAAAGTGACTCGCGAAAATTCGTTCCCGCTGGGGATCGAACTCGGGTTCCCCAATGCGCAGTACCAGACAGACACCTTTAACCACTCTGCCACTTATCTGGGTGAAATATAGTAAATATTTGCATTTTTTAAATTATGAAATAATAGTGTTCTAACATATAGTTAGTTATACAGGTTTACGTTGAAATAATTTTGAGAATATATTTTTTTTTCATTTTTTTGCACAACCTAGATAATATTGTCATAATAATAGGGAAAGCCCTCGAGTTGATGGCTACAAAGATAGAAGTTTTTATTGTTATTATTAATATTAATTTTTAGAATAAACAGATGGCACAATTTCATTGAAAACAATAAATTGCTTTTTCAGTTACATTTTTTTTTAAAGAAATATAGAAAGTACTTTAACATAATAAAATTAAATCCTGAATGCTTTATCTTGAAAATCAGTTTTATAAATATAGTAGGTGAATCTTCCGATGGCGAATGGGTTAGAAATGTATAAAATAGTTCAAAATGTGAGAAAATGTAGGAAAATACGGGAACATGTGATAAAATGTGGGAAAATATAGGAAATTGTGAGAAGATGTGGACAATACATATATTTATGTATATGTATATTAAATGTTTGGTTATTTGACACAAATTCTCCACAAAAAAAATGCGTATTAAGTAACTAAGTAGTAACTAAGTATTAGTAACTTTTTTTTGTAATACAATCATGACTCAAGTTATATAAATGTGAATGATGAAGTGTTCAAATCGCTTGAACTTGTATACCGGATGATTTTTTTAAGGTGAAAACCTCAAATATCTGGAAAAATATGCACTCTGTGAAAAAAATATAAGTAATCAAAATTTTCCTAGTGGGAATTACAATACCTTCAAAATTAGTCCCCACTTCCAGCCTCTGAGGTGGGGAGAGGATAACTTTTTAAAATTTTAATTGGGAATTCATGATAGATAGATAGGCCATAATTTTGAACACTTACTTTAATTGAAAGTAGAAAAGATAAATGAAAAAGAAAACAAAAAAAATTTATTTTGTAGATTACAGCATGAATTGAAAAAAATGTTTCAAACTTCGTACTTTTAGCTATAGAAACCGAATCCGCAATATAAAATGGGGATTCCCATTTAAGGATTTTAATCTCCTGATCCCCAGGGGCTGGGGATAGTGAACTAATTTTACAGCTAATGTTCCCACTCGGATTGATTAAATTTTGGATACATATATTTTGTTCGTAGAGTTCATATTTTTCGAAATATTTGAGATTTTCAGGTTACAAAAACCACCCGGTGTATACAGATATAAAGGCCACTATCCACTACCACTACCCCTGATGGTAATTCTAACCCACGACTCCCACTCTTGCAATGACAGCACAAAAAATATAAATTATAGCTTGGTCGACTCAAAAACATTGAGTTCCCTTTAATATAAGGATTGAAATAAAGGGTGTCCCCAAAATTTACGCAAGATATGAATTAAATAGAAATATATATTCCTTTATTTGGCATAACCCCTCAACAAATTCAAAAATCCCCCAATACACAATGCTCATAACAGCAAGAACAAGAGAAAAAAATTAAAATAAAAAGTACCAATCAGCAAAAATTCAAATTTACAGAATATACAGTATCACCCTACACCCCCTCTGCCCTCGCCACTTTCCTCTCCTACGTCAGCCTCATGAAGATTTTCACTCCTTTCCCATCCTCTCCTAACCATTCATTCAGCTTTCTGCAATCTCCAACCCACTCTGCTTTCACATCCTCACATTCTTTGCTAAGGTGCCACCACGTGTTGCTTCCCTTACTACACAGCGCACACGCGGTGTACCCCAGACCCACCCACACTTTCCTTCCTCTCTCGCCTGACCCACACCTCGCTCTTGCCATACACTCTTTGTCTTCCCTGCTCCACTCACTCCTGGCTAAGTATTTCGGAAGTTTCCCAAGTACTTGCCACTCTACGTAGCCAGGGTATCATTAAGTATATAGAATAGGATTTATAATGGAATAACACATCGGGCAAATAGCCTCCACTGCTTTGCTGGCACATAGGCACTCTTTTGTAGAAATTTTCCATGACCATCCTGCATAAATTTAGCTGAATTTCGTTGATGCAGCGTTTAATTTCCTCTTGTAATGTATGGGTGGTGGTTGGCTTGTTGACATAGACCTTTGACTTTGACAAATATCTCAATAAAAAGGAATCTAATGGTGTTAAACCACACGATCTAGGGGGGCCAATTCTGATCACCGAAACGAGAGAGTACACAACCAGGAAATGTCTCATGCAGTAATTGAATTGTTTCAGGGGCTGTATGGCATGTGGCACCGTCTTTTTGAAACCACATATTGGCCACATCAGTATCATCCAATTTTGGCAGAAAGAACTGTTTTATCATGTCGCGATATCGAGCACCAGTAACAGTCACTGTTTGACCAGCCTCATTTTAAAAAAAAAAGCATTGGCCAATGATACCTACAGCCCAAAATCCGGACCAAACAGTGACACGTTGTGGATGCATTTGTTTTTCGACAATCACATGTGGGTTCTCCGAACCCCAAACATGGCAATTTTGGCGATTAACACATGCTTCATTTTGCATTCTGACTACTGACTACTCATCGGAGAAATAAGTAATATAAGATCCCTAAAGGTCGTTTTAGACAAGACAATTTCTTAGCTCAACAGTTTTTCAAGAAATGAATCCATATATCCTCTTCCCATACAATTTGTCCTTAACAAATAGAACGCGTTATATTTTTCCATTCGATCTACCATCCAATTCAATATTTCAAATAATTTGCTGTATGATACGAGACAATTTAGATTGTCTCGCATCTTGACTAACTTTTGAGTCAAGAAATTGTCTTGTCTAAAACGACTTTAAGAATATATATATATATATATATATATATATATATATAACAAATTAATTAAAACCAACGTGGAACACGACTGCCTTAAATTTTTGAAATGTGCTTAACTAAACTAACTTCCAATAACATAACGCCCTACTAATAACATGTAAATTTGGGCAACGATTTACTATAATTAATTTAAACAGTGCGCCATAAATACATACCGCAAAATCCGGTACGGTATTACCGAGTTCTGCATAATTAATTAAAACTGACCCAACCATGATCCGCCTCCGATTTATTATTAACACTGAATTAATTAAAAAACTTTGGCGCCCGCAACTATTCACTGAATGCGAGCGCGAACTTTCGGGCGCCGGAAAAAAGTGTGCTCGTCCGCTGATAAAAAAATATCCGTATGAAATATTTTTCCATGTACAAAATATAGGGGCAAAATTCAACTAGAGGCCGAGCTTTTTTTCTCATCATTAATTAATATTGTGATAGTTTATTGTAAAGAGGTCAGCGGTTGCTATTATAATTAATATCCCCAAATATTGCTGTCGTATAAAATCGTATGTGATTGCATACGATTTTGTACGACAGCAATATTTAACGATATTAATTATAATAGTAACCGTTGTCCTCTTTAGAATATCACAATATTAATTAACGATGAGAAAAAAAGCTCGGTTTTAGTTGAATTTTGCCCCTATATTTTGTACATTGACAAATATTGGCAATATTTAAGGATTAGCGTTAGCATAATTTAATTAAATTTTTATACATTTAATACTAATTAAACTAACTAAATACTATATATAATATTGGATTGTTATTGCCTGTAATTTATGATAATTCATTATTAAATTAATATAATTAATTTAAATGTCATAACAATCCAATATAATTCATTATAAAATTATAAATAAAACCAATTTTGCTTTGTATTTTTGTATCACTATTGTTTATTGCTACTTTGAAAATGTTTTTGTCTCTTAATCATTTTTAAGCTATCCTAAATAATGACTACAAAAATTTGGACGTATTCCTACTTATATAGAATTTGTTAGAACTTGCAAAACCCCAGGCATGAAAGTATCCATAGAAAAGGTTTCCGGCTCAACGTTTTTTTTTTAAATTATAATTATTTCTACAATCTGGTCAAAAACCATCTCATATCTCAAGCACTCTGTTGGAATACTATTCCCTAGAGGGCACTACCCGATGATCCTGATGGCATGAGCATGTTGACGGGTATTACCATTTGGGTGTGTCTTGCTAGTAATATCAGTGTTAAGCATACTTTGATCTAAGTTTGACACTTGCCGTTCATTATTTTCTATAGATAACAGTTGAAGAGAATAGTCTTCGTCTTGAGGGCTGATCCACTGAATTAGTTCATTTTGTCTTCGTTTTGGGATAAGATAATAAAATAAGTTATTTATTGTTTAAGCAATTACCGAAATAAATTCCATAGATAACAGTTGAAGATAATAGTCTTCGTCTTGAGGGCTCTACCACTCAATTAGTTAATTTTGCCTTCGTTTTGGGATAAGATAGTTATTTATTATTTAAGAAATTACCGAACACTGTATCCCATACATTCAAACTACGCGGAACAGAGGGGCGGTTGGGTTGTCACACTTTGACGCAGAATTCGCTCTTCAACTATTTCTATCAATTGAAACAATGCTCTTCAACTGTTATTCTTATTAATAACAATGTTAAGCATACTTCATCTTTGAAAAGCTTGATAGTTGTCGTTCATTGTTTTCTATAGATAACAGTTGAAGGGCGTAGTCTTCCTCTTGAGGGTCCGAGCACCCACCCCCATTAGTTCGCATTGTCTTCGTTTTGTGATAAACAAGTTATTTCTTCTTTCCCTGTCTTATATTGTCTTTCCTGAAATCTGTCATAGTATTTTCATTTCTGAGGTCTCCACTAGGTCCTTTGTTTTCGATGTTTTTGGTCTTGGTACTGATGTGTATATCATAATTGGTCTTATCGTCGCTTTATAGATTCGTGCTTTCGATTCTTTCCTTAGGTATAAGCGCGGTAGGGGTAGCGTAGCAGAAATTGCACACATGTCTAAACAGGCGGGCGTTTACAGTGTAATTATCTCTACCATAATTATCACATAGCATTACTGCTCTTACCACTACCGCGCTTATTGTGAATGGCCCATAAGGGAGCTCGATACATTATTTGGTCAGGCTAATTGTTGTACTTCGTCTTTAAAATTACCGTAGTTGATTATATCGATTTCGAGGTATCTGTATATATCTTGTATTATTTGTATTGTATTTGTATTATCTCAGGGGTTCTTTAGATGTGGTCATGTATTTTGTCTTTTCGGTTGAGATTTCCTTTTTGATATATTTTCCTGTTTTTCGAATATTTTGAGATGTTTTTCGTTTTCTGTGCATAACAGAACATCATGCGCCCAACAGAGAATTCACTATTACCTATTCTGTATCCCTTTCCACGTCCATTATTATATTAAATAGTAGCGGACTTAGATAATCTCCTTATTTAATATCATTATTGACGGGGATTGATTAGGCAGGCTTGGGCTGCCTGGAATTTTCTTCTTCATCATTGCGTCAATCTTTGGGGTTGTGGCACAAACACATGATAATTGTTATAAAATGTACAACTAATGTGCTAACAATGGTGATGGTTGTTGGGACACAACAATACATTCAAACTACACAGAACAGAGGGGTAGGTTTGTTGCTCACAATTGGAAGTAGACTACGCTTTCAACTATTTCTATTAATTGAAACAACGCTCTTTAACTGTTATTCTTATTAACAACAATATTAAGCATACTTTTATCTAAATTTGACAGTTGCCGTTCATTGTTTTCTATTGATAATAGTAGTCTTTGTGTGGGCCGACCACCCACCCCAATTAGTTTCGTTTTAGGTTTTACAACTAGGGGGTTGTATAATAATAACCATTTGTAGGTTTACTCATTTTGCTATAATAAATTATGGAGACTAGATATTATAAAACATATATGTTGGATTGCACTTTCATTCAAATAGGAAATGTTTTTAATCTTGGCCATTTTCCATTTCTGTCCGTAGTGTCTAAATTAGAGCTATAATTTAGACACTACAGACAGACTTTTACGAAACAAATCGCATGTTGCATTTATTACAGCCCTCTCATATTTATCATTTCTAGCCTCCGCCTAGGGACATATTTCATTACAAAACACTAAAAAGTATAAAAGTATCCCTTTTCGTCCTGATAAATTCAATCCTGATAACGCTCCGGTCGCTCGGTCTGCGATGACGGTCCCAACTTTTATGTTTGCCCAGTCATCCGGGGCACGCCTGTCGGCCAGGATTCGTCCGGGGAAACAATGGCCATTTAAATATTTAACAGTCGTACGTTGACGGCCGAAAAACGGACGGTTGTTTGAACAGGACGCCGTTGTACACGCGCAGAAAAACTTACCGCCACCCCCCCGGCAGGGCGAAAGTGGTGAGATGGATAGTCGCGGTTTAAACCGCATTAGTATCGGGATTTCCAGCAAACAAACCGGACGTGAATAAAAAAAAGAAGGTTTTTGTGTGTAATTAACGGCGCCGCATTTATCATAATTAGCCACTGAAAAGGGGGGTAATGATTGCAATGTACATTTATCTTTCTTAACAATGGTTAAGATGGTTTATTTGTTACGGTTTTTATTTAAACGGAAAGAGTGCTGTGGATTTAACTTTAATGTTTTATTTATTTTAGTGTATTTTACAGGAACCATTTTTAATATAAGATAAAGGCATGCAAGCATTTATCTATGTTCTATTTTAATACACTCGAATCCGCTATATATTTTTAATATCCTAATGGAAAAAAACGATTTTGTTTTCATTATTGTTTCCTTCTCTATAAAAGCACTTTAGTTCATTAATTTTGTACTTTAATAACTTTAGAAAGAGATCGTTAAGTACATTTCTTTTTATAACAACAAATTATTTCATCTATAGAGATCGTGGAACGTTATTATAATCATAACTAGCTAGATTATTGCCCAACAGATTCAACATTCAATTGCATGACAACAATTTAAAATACATAGATAATAGATTTATTGTGCTAAAGTTACCACCAGGCTCGCACGAATCAGAAAACTACATTGAGACGTTATTAATTGCCCAAAATATACAAATAATACTTCATTTGAAGGTAATGAAATGCCATACATAATTATATCACTTGGGTTTTTATTTTTAGAATTGAATTTAGTATCAGCTGCGATCTATATATATATATATATATATATATATATATATATATATATATATATATATATATATATATATATATAGATCGCAGCTGATAATATATTCAATTCTAAAAATAAAAACCTAAGTGATATAATTATGTAATTATGACATTTTTCTTATATATATATATTATATATATATATATATATATATATTTAATACTCACGGTTCTGCCTGACATAGAAATTCCATACTAATAAATAATTTAAAAAACAATTGATACTTTAAAACTGTCTTTTAGCAATCATAATTTCTATTAACTTTGCAATATTGTTTATTTATTTATTTACTCAAATGCCTACCTACCATATTAATGGTATAAGGCTCAATATTACTTACTGAACGCACATTTTTATTTGACTTTTAAATAGATTAAATTGGGATTAGAGAGTATAACTGGCCGAGATGTTTTCTTCTCTAGAAAGATATTAACATGTGCATCCCTGTGACGTCTTGAGTTATAATCTACGTCAATAAATCCTAGTCTTATAATAAAATACCTCCTCTTACATGATTGATAAACATTACCAGTATTTTGAATTGCAATTTTATATCTTGAGATATATTTTTCGATTCACCCAGCTCAGTGGCTTAGTGGTTAGAGATGCCGTCCGTCTCGTACTGAACAATGGGGAGCGAGAGTTCAGCCCCCCTATGGGCTAAATTTCGCGAATCACCTTCCACATTATAGAGGTTTTTTGTGAAGTGAAGGTAAATACCTGGTGATTAGAACCGGTGTGAAGTTAACCTCTAAGATCCCAGCCTCTAAACCGCGCGCACGGCATACTGACCAATTGGGGTGATCAACATTTTCCAATTTCCTTCGGGCATCTGGTGCACTGACCAATTGGGATTATCAAAATTTTCCAATTTCCTTCGGACATCCGGTGCACTGACCAATTGGGGTGATCCAAATTTTCAATTTCCTTCGGGCATCTGGAGCACTGATATGTTCTGCACTAAGATCAGTAAAATAAATTAAAAAACATGTTGCATAATTTTTTTATCCACCCAGCTTCAAAAATCGGACTTGTTCGCCGAACAAAAAATATTAACAAATTTCCAATTTCCTCCGGGCATCTGGTGCACTGATATGTTCTGCACTAAGATCAGTAAATTAAAAAAAAAATGTTGCATAATTTTTGTATCCACCCAGCCACTAAAATCGGCATATAGATAGGAGCGTAAAAGTTAAAAATAAAAATAAATAGAAGGAACAATTTGCTACGATTGAGACTTTCCATTTTCTATTGTCATTTTGTTATAAACATTGTGTCATTTTTACAAATCAATTGTATGACGGAGGCATGGTAAAAAATAATAATAATGAAATATGTTCGACTTGGTCGCCGAAAATAAAATACTTATAATCAAAATTTTCCAATTTACTTCAGGCATCTGGTGCACTGATATGTTCTGCACTAATTAGTATTTTTTTTTATAAAAACGTTGAATAATTTTTTTGTCGACTCAACCTCTAAAATCGGCACATCCAGATAGGAGCGGAAAAGTTGAAAATAAAAAATAAATAGAAGGAACAATTTGCTACGATTGAGACTTTCCATTTTCCATTGTCATTTTATTATAAACATTGTGTTATTTTTTCAAATCAATTGTGTTACGGAGGCATGGTAAAAAATAATAATAATGAAATATGTTCGACTTGGTCGCAGAAAAAAAATTACTTACAATCAAAATTTTCCAATTTCCTTCGGGCGTCTTGTGCGCTGATATGTTTTGCACTAAGATCATTAAAAAAATTAACCAAAACTTGTTGCATAATTTTTTTATCCACCCAGCCTCTGAAATCGGCATATCCAGATAGGAGCGGAAAAGTTAAAAATAAAAAATAAATAGAATAAATAAATTTCTACGATTGAGACTTTCCATTTTCCATTGTCATTTTGTTATGAACATTGTGCAATTTTTTCAAATCAATTGTATCACGGAGGCATGGTAAAAGATAATAATAATGAAATATGCTCGACTTGGTCGCCGAAAAAAAATACTTATAATCAAAATTTTACAATTTCCTTCGGGCATCTGGTGCACTGATATTTTATGCACTAAGATCAGAACAAAAACTAACCAAAACATGTTGCATCATTTTTTTATCCACCCAGCCTCTAAAATCGGCATATCCATAAGAGCGGAAAAGTTAAAAAATAAAAAATAGACAGACGGAAAAATTTGCTACGATTGAGACTTTCCATTTTCAATTGTCATTTTGTTATAAGCATTGTGTTATTTTTTCAAATCAATTGTATGACCGAGGCATGGTAACAAATAATAATAATTAAATATGTTCGACTTGGTTGCCGAAAAAACAAATTTATAATCAAAATTTTCCAATTTCCTTTGGGCATCTTGTGCACTGATATTTTGTGCACTAAGATCAGAAAAAAAAATTAACCAAAACATGTTGCATCATTTTTTTATCCACCCAGCCTCTAAAATCGGCATATCCAGATAGGAGCGGGAAGGTTAAAAATAAAAAAAAATAGAAGAAATAAGTTTCTACGATTGAGACTTTCCATTTTCCATTGTCATTTTATTATAAACATTGTGTTATTTTTTCAAATCAATTGTGTTACGGAGGCATGCTAAAAAATAATAATAATGAAATATGTTCGACTTGGTCGCAGAAAATATAATACTTATAATCAAAATTTTCCAATTTCCTTCGGGCATCTTGTGCACTGATATGTTTTGAACTAAGAACAGTAAAAAAATTAACCAAAACATGTTGCATCATTTTTTTATCCACCCAGCCTCTAAAATCGGCATATCCAGATAGGAGCGGAAAGGTTAAAAATAAAAAATAAATAGAAGAAATAAATTTCTAGGATTGAAACTTTCCATTTTCCATTGTCATTTTGTTATCAACATTGTTTCTTTTTTTCAAATCAATTGTATGACGGGGACATGGTAAAAAATAATAATAATGAAATATGTTCGACTTGGTCGCCGAAAAAAAAAATACTTATAATCAAAATTTTCCAATTTCCTTCGGGCATCTGGTGCACTGATATTTTGTGCACTAAGATCAGAAAAAAAATTAACTAAAACATGTTGCATCATTTTTTTATCCATCCAGCCTCTAAAATCGGCATATCCAGATAGGAGCGTAAAAGTTAAAAATAAAAAATAAATAGAAGGAATAATTTGCTGCGATTGAGACTTTCCATTTGCCATTGTCATTTTGTTATAAACATTGTGTCATTTTTTCAAATCAATTGTATGACGGAGGCATTATTAAAAACAATAATTTACGTTACATCAATATTATACAACAACGCCTATAAAAATTATTGATAAAAATATAATATATATATATATAATATAACTATATGAAGAGTACACGGCAGAAAGGGGGAATGCCAGTGTAACTCTAACCCCCCCATATATATATATATATAAGCATGAAATTTGGTTTTCTAGAGTTTGAGTTGACATTCCCCCTTTCTGCCTTGTACTCTTCATATATTATGGTCCGCAAGACATAAACATAAGAATCCTCAAAATTTGGATTTTATTGGTCACCCCAATTGCTCAGTACAAACCCGCAAACAATAATAGATAAAAATAGAGGCTGGGATCTTAGAGAATAACTTCACACCGGTGTGATTACACTCCCCTGAGCTTCTTTCTTTACCAGCAAAAAATTCTTCGGGCTGATAGGTATTAATATAGAGGTTTAATTATTTAATTTTTCGAATATATCTCTCAAAAAATTCAACATCCTGCAGAATTACTTATTCTGATGAATCCACAAGACTCTATTGTTTGCATATATTTAGATTACATTTACATTTATGTACAAAATATACATAAACACAAAATATAACAATAATAATCATAATCATAATTTATTGGTGCTGTTGTTGAAATTTATTATACATATAAAAATTAAAAATAATAATACAATTTAAAAATTTAATATTACAATACACTTAATACTAAAAATATAAAATCTAGGAGTGAATTATTACCGTGTCGCAATCTGAATAACGAATCACCAAATGTTTTTGATTAGTTAACGCTCAAAAATTTCACACTCCGGTGGGACTCGAACCGACGTCCGCGATAGACGTGGGTTCGAGTCCCACCAGAGAGGGAAACTTTTGAGCGTTAACTAATTAATTATATATCCGCTGAACTTTTCCACCACAATGTGGTGTAAAGGTTAATAATCAATAATAAAATCAATATTTGATTTCCTACTTATGTAAAATCTTAAAAGATTAGACTCCACAATAAATTAACATTAGAGTAGAGTGTAAGAGAATGTAAAATTAAAATCTATGTAAGATTTTAAATAAGATTTCGGTTCTGATCTGGTAAATGGCCGATTTACTCCTAAAATAAGAGTATTTTGGGGAAAAGAATATCAAGTTTATCTTTTTTATTTTTTATTATTATATTATTTATAATTTTTATTTATAGTATTGTAAAATCCTATATTATGCATACAGTTACACAAGAATCCTATTAAAACTATTATCCATTCTAAATATATCCATGGTGAATAGTGCTCTATTAATTACTAATTGAGACATCTTAAGCGGTTTATTTTTTCCGTATACAAAATTTATTCTCCGATTAATTAAGAGCGGAGAGACACTTCCTCAATTAATCCGTTGAGAATAAACGAGCTCTGTCCCCATCAAATTGTGTGTGCCGCGGCCTAATTTGTCACGCCGCCCGTGGAATTTTCAATTACAAAATAGTTTTCGTAGGTTTTTTTTGTGTGTTTGTTTTGTAAACGAATGGAGCCATTTATTAGGTGGCGCACAAAATATCGCACCTTTATCGCACCAGAATTGGGTTTTTAAAGCGAGATAAAAACGGTTATTAATCTTAATTGGGGCGCCATTCAAGTCCCGGATGGCCATTGATGAAGCCATAAAAGTTTATTGCGTATTTTATTGGTTTTCAATTTTTTCCATGCCACCGGAGTAATTAAACGGAGACAGAGTTGATAACGGAATTAATAGAGGAGGGCTGTAAAATGTGTCCCATTTGTATAATAATTATTTTGATGATAGATAAACGTTATGTTTTATACAGGTAATCTTTTAATTAATTGTCTATATTTCCTACGCTTCACAACTATAACAAGTAGTGACGTATCTAGCTAGTAACGTTGAGTGAAGAATCAACTTGATTCTTCACTCAACGCTAGTAAGGATGGTAAGGAGAGGCACGTACTATACCATAGCTTTTGTCAATATGTTTACCACCATATATAATAATGTAATGCCCTCAAACTTCATGTGATGCCCTCAAACTTATAAAACTAACTATAAATAGTTACTTTACTAGGTGAAATTTCCGTCATTCAACTGCAGTAATCAATTGCCTAGCCGTAAAATGCGTAAATGAATGAATTAATTTTTAATATGTAAAAAATAAACCCTTACTTAAAATAGTACAATTAATTCAAAGCACTTGATACTCCAATAAAATATTGAATAAAAATATATAAAAAATACCACCCTTAAAGGGATTCGAACCTGCGACCCTTATTTGTGCACTAAAATAATACTTGCAGTTCGGTCGGCTTCAAAATATTGTCTTCTTTTTTATTTTATAGTGATGTGTGGAGATCGTTGCCATTTTATTATATAAATACCAGGTTTTTAATGGAGAAGTTATGTGTATGGAATTTTCCCACATAAACGTTATTAATTGAAGAAACTACACAAATGAATTAAATTTTAAAGCTAAATAAATGCCAAATATAATTATTTCTTCATTTAGTTTTAATATTAAGAATGAATTTGTTACTATTTTTAAATAAAAAGTTATTTTGAGATGTTACGTGTTTTGAAATTTCTCTCATTGAGACGTTATTAATTAACCAAAATAAACGAAAAAAAGACCGTAGATAATATTGTGAGCTTTTGTCAATACAGTTTACCACCGTAGATAATATTGTGACGCCCTTAACTTCAAAAGCTCTATCCACATTTATAAATATTTACTTTATGTGAGGGGTTCGTCCCAATTACGTTTGATCGTGCAAATATGTTACATTATACGTCAGCTTGTACAACGTAGTTTTGCCATGCACAAGTAGAATTTAAAATTAAAATTAAAGCCTTTACTCCTGTGTTTCTCAAACTTTTTGATCCTCGCCCACCTTTTGCACTTAAAAATGACCCCCTGAAGCATGGATATGTGTAGAATTCTGAATGATCCATTTTTTCTGTACTCAATATTTTCTGTGATTAATTGGCGACCCCCATTTTGTAAATCAGTGATTTACTCAATAAATAGCTGCCAAGAAACAGCTCTAAATTCCTATAGGTTCGCAATTGGTAGAAAATATCGATCGGTACAATATTTATTTGTATAAAATGGTTTGAATCTAATAAATCATGTCCGTAGCAAACATGTCAATTTCAATTAACTCGTAACTATAATTTATCTACTCAATAGCCGCCGCCCCCCACGTAACTATAATAACCTCAATCGTGCTTATTTGCTTGACTAATTGTGTTTTCTGGAAATTGCTCCTTTTGCCCGCGCATTTATTGCTTCATTATTGCGCCACGAATGTAAGCAAACCGGGCAAATTGTCGTGTTTACAGCGGCGGGGTTAAATGACCGTAATCAGCGCGATGTATACCTCAGCGGCGGTAATCACTCGCGCTATTTGTCGAAGAGAAAAAGGGCTCAAATTGGCGCAAATAACGAATGGGCGTAATAACGGTAATCAGGATAGCTTCCAGAGCGCGCGTAATTAGCCCCGACGGTGATTACGCGTAATGAAAATGATCGTTTCCTTAAAGGAACGTTTTTCGGGGCGGGAGGCTTGTTTCGGGGAATTCTCTTATTGTGATAAAGACAAGAATTTAATATTAGGACAGATACTTCTGTATAATTAATTGTCAAGGCTAGTTTTTAGTAGTCATTTCAATTTACTCTCTCCAGTTTCAATCTACATTTAAAACATATTAAATTTGTATTTACTATACAACTAAAAGTCTTAACAGTCTTTTTGTTAGCTTTATTTTGGAGTAAACATTACACTGCATTATTTTTAGAGGATATTATAAATTATTGTATGTAAATTTGTGGATTAAAGTTGAATTATCATACTTTCGATCATCAACGTCAAGTGAAGCAAAAAATAATCATCGAGCGATTAAAGATAAATATAATATTTAATATATGTCACATTATAACCAACATTGATTTCACAAGTGAAGCAAAAAAATCCTCATCGGGTGATTGAAGATACATATAATATTTACTATAAATCACATTATGACCAACATCGATTTTCACGTAAAGTGAAGCAAAAAATCCTCATCGGACAATTGAAGAAAAATATAATATTTAATATAATTCACATCATGACCAACATACATTTTTCCACGAAATTTATATCGAAATTTCGAATAAAATAAAATTATGAATCTATCATATGTATTCAGCCGGTTAGCATTTGAATTAGCATGGTAAATTTAAACCAAAAACCAACATTTATGAACGCACAATACATTTTAGCACAACGGCCGATAGTGATTGTGTTGTTAAAGTTTCTAAACGTTATTGTTGATGTGTGATGTAACTTTCTCACGGTTATTTCTTTTGTTGCAGGTAAGCAATTTATGTACTTCATGGCGAGGCAACCGATGTGTAAGTACCTTTGCGTTCCCAGAACTCGTTTAAATTCCGTTCAGTTTAGATTTTTGTGCGAATAATGCCTAATCCTTCGGCTTGACCTATATTCAAGTATTTTACTATTGCGAAGGGTTAGATAGTTAATATGTACTGTGTCCATTATGGTAATTAATTGATTAAGTCTATAGGTTTATGAGTGATATTAGCCAAATTCCATTTTAGAAAATGAGGTTTTCATAGTCACAGGAGGTATAGTTGTTAGGATTAGTAGTAAATACTACTAATTCTAACAACTATACCTCCATCAACAATGAAAATAAAACACGCTAGTTGCCACAATCTGGCCGGAAATATTTGACAAAAAACTCAAAGCGACAGTAGCGATATTGCGCTTTCGAATGCAAGCACCGGCAGAAAAAAAGTACATTAGTTTTCTTATAAACCCCTGCCATTCTTTAGCATTTGTAGCAGTACTATTTTTCCATTTTATAATAATTATTGCTTCGATGCTTCAGAAGGCACTTTAAGCCGTTGGTTTCCACAGTGACGTACCACTTTTTGTTCATAATCATATGAGGAGGAAATCTTCAAAAGACACGCCCGCCTTACTGGCACCTTCTGGTGTTAGAGCTGCGGTTTGTGTTCTGTCTGGAGTGTCCACCGACTACAACCTAATCTCACGTTCTGTCACTAGGGGCTTGTCCTCCTCAAAGGCATTCTAAGCGCCCTAGGACCGTCTAACATCAGTTTGTCATTCGTGTCTCTTGTCTTGCCATGTTAGTTTTGTCATTGTCTCTCCCGTAGTCTACCAACGACTTCTGTATTCATATCTTTGGTCCACAGTTGTGTGTGCTATGTGCCACAGGATGTGGATGTTTGTTGTACATCCGTTCTCCATCCTGCGAATCGTTTGGTGTTTTGTCTTGTTTCTTCCTTCTGCCGTCTTTCTCGTGCCTATCTTGATGGGTGTCTGGGTATTTGTTTAGGTGTCTAGGTCGTCTTTGGACGTACCCTTCATCACTGTTTGTGCAAATGTTGTGAAGCGTCCCATCCGGTATGGTTCTCTAGCATCAGGCTTGTTAGCTCTTCTGCTGGTGCCTCTCCCCCCAATCTCAATTCACATCTTGGTTCGTTCCCTTGTCCAACGCTGGCAATGGTATATGGTGTGGGCTGGATCATCTGTCCCACAGCAGCAGTGGTATTTCGAACGTACTGCCTCTCCCATCCGGTTCAGGTTCGACTAGTATACACCATGGCCGGACAGGGCATGCGTGGTCCAGTGATCTCATCCATGCGGTGTTTCTAGATTCCTTCCATCTACTCTGTCATTTGGAAAGGGTGTCTCTCCTCGCCTTCCCTTTTACCACTTTATGGGCTGTCCCTCTCTTGGTCTCATGGTATATCCTAGCCCTTTCTGCCACCATGAGATCTCAGATACTTGGTCTCATGGTATATCCTAGCTCATTCTGCCACCATGAGATCACCAGATATCGTCATTGCCAGAACTTACACTGCATTCGTGGATATGGTGCGTTATTCTCTTCTTATGCGCAAGTCGCTGGTTCCCAGTGCCCTCCTCCTACCTCTCTGAGTTCCTCTGGGTCAGCGTTACGTTTGTCCATGCTGGGGCTGCGTATAGCATCAGGGCTCGTGACCCCTTCGCTAGTACGATTTCCGTCGCTCGTACCACCTATGTTGGGAAGCAGCCTGGTTAGGGCTGCTTTTGTCCTGGCGGCTTTGTAGGTGGCCTCCAGTACTTGGTTGGCATGGCTGGTATTAGCTTCCAGTATTGTGCCCAATTTTTTTGCCACCGCTATTTTTAGCCTGAGGTGAATTGTAGTAGCTTACTGGATGCGTGCTCTCCTGGTAGAGAGCAGGGCACCTTCCGTTTTGATCATCGCGACGCTTAGTTCAGTGACTGCCATCTAGTACGCCATTACCTTGACCGCTTGCCTAGTTTTCTTGAGGATCTCTTTTCCGGCCGACTATTGCCATATCATTTGCAAATGCGATGGGGGTGTCGTCCTCTGGCAGTTGAAGTCGGAGGGCGTCGTCGTAAGCCGCGTTTCACAGGAGGGGTCCCACTACGGAACCTTGTAATGCGCCCCTCGTGACTTTGAACTTTGTCAGCCCTCCGGTGGCCTCATATGTTAACTTTACGGTGGCTTAAGTATCCTTGTATCAGTATTACCAGGTCTTCTGGTATTTCCCTTCGTCGCAGCGCCGCTGTGATGACCACCCATGGTAACGCGTTGAACGCATTTGATATGTTCAGGGTGCCCATGAAACAGTGTCTTCGCTTTCTCCAAGTTCCCTCATTCGCCTCCAACGACTTTTCGATCTGATCGCATTGCATCGATCCTCGACCGTTCTTTCTGGAACCCGTATTACCGGTCGTGCAGCCCTAATTTCCTAATTGTAGGCACCTATTTGCTAGGGCCGTCATGTCCGGTCTTAGTGCTGGTGCGGTTGCCTTAAATACCTCATACATAACGCCGTCGGGCCCTGATGCCTTCCGGTTTGGGAAGGTTGCTTGCAGAATCCTGTAGAATCTTCTCTTTCTCTCAGGTTGGGCTGGTGTGGATAATTTTAGTTGTATCCTCCTCCAGGGAGTCGGTCTACAAACACCGGGATTACCTCACCCGCTCCCTTGTGGGGGCGGGGGGGTAACCCTGTCACTCACTCTTCCGTCTACCCCGGATTCGGCCCAGTCGGGCGAGTTCCAATCCGGCGTATCACTATCAAGTAGATAAGGACCCAAGGGTCATCCTCGACATTCTACATAGCTGTTTCGAGCAGGCCTCTTGGATGCGCTCTATCGCCTGCCTAAATTATCTTCTCTGTGCTCGATATTGCTCATGGGGCTCCTGAATTGGCGCCCCAACCACTCTCGTTCTTTGCATCCGTCGCCGCGTCTTGTTTGTATCATTCCTGCACACAACCACCTCGGGGCACTAGTGACTGTCTATTGTTATTGTGTTTCACCTCCTCGTCTAGAGAGGGTCTGCGATTGTTGTTGGGTCAGACGCTGTGTAGTTCCTTCGTTTAGTTGGACGCCGTAGTCAATATAGTTGTGGTCACTTAACGTTTCTTCATCCTCGGTTACCTTCCAGCCTCGGTTACCTTCCACCCTCGTACTCGTCCAATTAGGCTGATTGTGACCATTGTGATGTTGATAATTGATGTTTGCTCTCTTTCCAATGTTGCATACCTCTAGGTCGACTGTACTACTTCACCCCTCGCAGTTGTCCCCGTTATTCGCTCGTACAGTAGTTTCAAGCGTTGCTAGCCAATTATTTGCATGCGGGCTGGTACAGTTTGGTGAAAGGTAGCAGGTGTATACTGTTACGCCTCCTACCGTGGACCATACGATCCCTCTCGTGGATGAGTCGTATGCAATGATGTATCGGTGATGGTCGCTAATGATCTTAATGCCTACATCACCTTTTGGTCCGTCCGTTACCCATGAGACGTCTAGTTTCTTGTTGTACAGTTCACTAATTAGGATCCCATGGGTCCCTCGTTTTGCCGCCGTGGCGAGCAGTAGTTGGTGTGCTGCTTGTCCACGGCCAACATTTGCCTGTGGTATCTTAATTTTGTCTGTCATTCCGTGTTTGGCTGGTGCCCTCCGCCGGCTCTCCCAGCATTTGTCGTCGCTTCATCCCGAGCTCTGCGGTTTTATAGGATACCGTAGTCCTCCTGCGGCGTGTCCTTATGCCCGGCAGAGTGCGCAGTAAGGTGTTTCCCTTCTCGCCTGGTGTCTCGCTTCTCCGCACCTTAGGCAGAAGTTTCTGGGGTCCTCCCCTGTGCATACGTCGGCCCGATGACCAGACAGCAGCGGCTACACCGGTATGGGAACTCTTCCCTCCGGGTTGTCATGCACTGGACAAGGTCGATTCTCAGTTTCGTTGTGGTCAAAGTCTCCGGCCCTTTCTCAGTGGTGATCGCGTTTGTTGTGTCTTGTGTCTGCTCCTTCCGTTAGTCATTGAAACTCACATGGAAGGGCAGTCCGGTTAACTGGTACTCAAGTATTTTCATGATACCCATTGTCGGTCCCTCCACCAGTATCGCCCATGTTCCCACGTATGTTCTGGATGCCGTTCTAGGTTGTGTGTTTCCCTCATTTTGTCTTTGTTAATTGTTGTGTCATACTTAAGCGACGCCCGATTGTCTGGGCAATTAAGCCAATCGTTCGTTAAGTCACAACGTACCCCTAATGATTTGATTAGAAGGAGTGATTAGGACGACACAGAAGGAGACAAACAGTGGCAAGAGTACCCTTAGTCTAAACAGTCCCGGAGTGATCAAGAAGCCACACACACATCACAGTCTTCACCCAAAAAGCACCCACAACTTTCAACAATACCTCACAGAAATAGTTTTATTCCTCAGTTATTGAGGTGGTGGTAGGGACGCGTCCAGTTCTTTCCAACGACGTTCCGAGGGGTAAACAGTTGGTATCCAACGGTGGTTCCCCACAAGATTGGCTCTGGATGAGTTAAGCCCAACCATAATATGCATATTCACGATTGCAAGTTGCAACATTAACTCTTCAGAATACTGTATCTGCAATTTTCTATTATCAATCAATATAGTTCATTAATTACGTATTTTTTTAATTAAAAATTTTCCCCCGAGGGTGGGCGCTTCTACTATTTTATATTCTTTATATATAATGTGAATGTATTACTGGTATTACTTTGTATTTTGTATGATAAAATAATTGCATACATACATAATAACATTGTTACTATAATAAGTGCCTTATACATTTATTTGGCTTCAAAATTGATATTTTTTTCTCTTCTTGATGGTTATTCATATTTGTTGTTCCTTGATTAAGTTTTGTTGTTATATATACATTTTTCCTCGCTTTTATTTTGACTCCTAGCCGGATCCGTCGTCCATCGACATTATAATTTAATTTTTTTAAAGAATTATTTGAAAAAGTTAAAAAAATATTGATATTTTTTAGTATTATTCGTGCTCATTCGAATTTCAAAATAAGACATCATTTGTATTTTTATTCAAATTTCCTTAACTAATTTCGAGCATTTAAGAAACCCTGTATATATTCTGAAATATAACAGGCAATATCCTTCAACTGAACAAAATTTAGTGTTATTTTTACGTAGCATCAATAAACTACGTTAAATTGAAACGTTTCTAAATAAATTTACGTCCATTGTCCGTTTTACAATAAGGAACACATCTGCGCCACCTACCCGAACCTATTTTACGACCCATTCAGACGAAACTATGTTTCTACGTGAAACCAGCCCACCTCCTGTGGGTGTAATTATTACTGCATGGTGATCAATACGCGCGTATCAATTACAATCCGCAGGATAATTTGCGGCAGAGCCATATATTTCAGGGAATCCCTGCTATAATGGAGAGATTATAGAATTTACAGATAGAACACAGCCATATACGCTCATATGGCCGGTTAATGAGCACTAATAGTTTGTAAAGTTTGTCGCCCCCAATTAGGTAATTAATTTTTTTACACCTAATCATATAGTAGTGGCTGCATACAATTTCTAGGATGATGTACGCGAACCTTTGATCGTCCTTCAATGCCGGCCGGCAATTACCACTGTCAGACGTACACGCCGTGCCACCCCCGTTGACTAATTGATGCGCTGATTGGAATAATACACGGACTACGCGCGCGCCATTATAGAGCGCTGATTTGTGGCGCAACGACTTATTATCTCCCTATGGACCATTATTAATTAATTAGTTTATGCGTAAATGTCCTTACACAACTATCCCATTTGAATTTAATTATGCTGGGCACCGGGATCGTAAATGACAGGTCCGTCACAAGAATGCTTGATGAATTAATAGGTTTGCGTTCATAATTTCATTACACCAACTGCTATGATGAAAGCATTTTTTGTTATTGAAGAAAACGCATTATTGAAACATTCTAGTTCATTATTATATATATTGGATAATTATTTTGAAAAAAAAAACTTTACCGTTGGTAAAGGGAGAAGCTCAGTGTTGAATTATTAACTGAATGTGAGACGCATTTTGTGTTAGATACTTAAACAGATAAAGGCTGGACTCCCTGGCTGGACTGTGGATGTATATTGTCTGTGCTGAATTGGTATGGTGGAATACTTTTTTCGAGTTTATCCTGTAACCGTAGCTAGATGATATTTTTCTCTCGTTATAGTGTTTCAATATGGTTATAATTATGCCCCTTCTCCAATCATTATTATTATTAATTAGTGTTTTCGATTGATATCGTAAATTAATAAATAGGAATCTCAATTAATTTTAGCTTATCTCTTTACTGGTAATTTCTTCAACTCTGGCAAAAATTACAGCATACAAATGTTGAATTTTTGTAAATATTTTGAGCATAATAATAACTATTTCAAATGGCTTTAATCATTTAATCATTAAATAATAGTGAATTTAATCCACTAAAAAGCTGATTTAATGATAATGACTTAATTTTTTTAATAATTACTTTAAATTCACTCGTTAATAAATGGAATGATTTATTATTAATTTAAAATTGTAATAAACAGCTGATATGACCATTTCAATTAGTCTACTTAGCTTTAAATTATCACATTTTACGTTATATAAAAGAAATAATTTATATATGAAATTTAAAGTCGGGGGTTTAAATTTCATATATAAATTATTACTTTTATATAACATAAAATGTGATAATTTAAAGTTAAGTAGAATAATTGAAATGGTCATATCAGCCTTTGGCAAATGGCCATAGAATTAATTCTAGGCATAAAATACATTAATTTCGTTGATTTGTTTTAACCACCTCACTCACTCAACAATATGCTTTAGAATTCATTGTCGAAACTCCAATTACATTTGGACGCGTT
The DNA here is from genome assembly GCA_963942505.1 of Lordithon lunulatus. Taxonomy (NCBI): domain Eukaryota; kingdom Metazoa; phylum Arthropoda; class Insecta; order Coleoptera; family Staphylinidae; genus Lordithon; species Lordithon lunulatus. The sequence continues at coordinate 39,921,524 of OZ012673.1, forward strand.
AATCAATGAAATGAACGCATTCATTCACCTTTTCCGAATCGCACACAATCAGCGCCCCGCAATCTTCAAGAGCTGCATTAAACCATTTGATCAATTGCTCGCGCGTATTGTGCCAGTGCGTCGCGGCGTACTTTGAAGTCGCCGCTTTAATCATTTAATGGCACTACGGGTCGGATTGACATATCGGAAACGATAACAACAACGCACGCAAAAAAAACGTATTATTCATTCAGGCTTAGAGGTCTTAATCCCGGGGATTCGTCAAAACGCGTGTCACACACGCGGATGTGTTTAGATAACGCTGAATGGTATCGGCATTGTCTGAATCAATCAATACAGCGGCGGGAAATATTCGAGGGGGCTTTCCTCTCGAGTCGGGGATTACACACAGGCAGACGGGGCCAAATTAGGACCGTTTAAAATAGACAACGGTGCGCGCACTAGAGCAATCACTCAAAATTGGGAGTTGAATAAGCAAAATGTGTGCATGACAACTTTCATGGTGTAATAGGACGTGGAGGGTATCAAGCAAAAACAAACTTGTTGTAATACCCCGTATTAGTTGATTGAACTCGTCTTGAATTGTCAATTAGTTCATTAACATGATTATTTCATTTAAATCTATTTGTTCTTGTTATAATGATATGAACTGATAATACTCACCATAAACACTATATATAAACTACTAACAGGCATGGATAATGACGACTAGTTTACACTGCTACCGATAAAGCTATAAGAACGATAGGACTTGGAAAACTAATGGCCAAAACAACACAAATACGGGCTTCTGCAGTGAACAAGTGATCGTAAGTAGGATACATATGTGGCTAGAAGAGGCCTTCAGAATGTTGAGATACGTAGAAAAATAAGCAGGACTATGCATAAACCAAGAGAAATCATGAAATACACACAAAAAACAAAAAAAAGATAAAATAAACGGAAACAATGTAAAATTAGATAACATCAGGATAGAAGAATTAAACAACTTTCAGTACCTAGTGACACAGTAAACACATTCAAGGATACAAGAGAACATACGCAACACAGAAGAAACTACTGTAGACCGAAAAGCTCCTTAGTAAACGCACAATATGAAGAATTTACAACACAGTGGTTAACCCAACGGTATCGTATGCACTGGAAACCTGAAGCATGAGGAAATAAGATGAGTAAGACCTCACAATCTTCGAAAAACGAATAATGAGATCTTTTTAGAAGAAAAAGTAAACGAGCAAGAATAGATACCATGAACGAACACAGAAATACTTGAACAATCGAAGAAAATGCAAAATAAAAATAAAACGTAAGGAATACAATGATTTGGACATGTAAGGCAGAAAGACAAAAATTAAATAGGAATGACGGAATGGAAACCAAGGACAGATAATGTAGAGAGGAAGCTAGGGATCGAAAACTAGAAAGAAAAAGTACAGAACTTAATAGAATGGAGTAAGATAGTACAGAAATCAAAAATATACATATAATTATAAAAAATAAGCAAGGAATAGGGAGGCTCAAAACATGTATTACTACGAGAGTGGAAACGAACGGCTGAAGACCTTCGGGGCTGTGGCCAAGAGAAGTACAAATACGTAATATGTATGCCCATACAATACACATAGTACGAGTACATACAGGTATAAATAAAAAATAAAGATAATAACTTATGGAAAAGAACAAAAATTAAATAATAATAAATCTACCCAGAAAAAGAATCAAATTAACCCTAACTGAAAAAAAGGGGCACATTAAGTTCTTGCGGGGCGGCAGGGACAGCCTAGGGGCGGGGGTGGTTCTTACGGAACGGTCCATTTGTACGATATTTTTTTAGAAACATGATATAGATGAGTTTGAACAACTTTTATTAGAATCACTATTGCGAAAAAACAAAAATTTTAACTCAAAATAGGTTAGGTTAGTACGAACCAAGCGCGCCCTGAATTGGCAGCATGTTATATATTGTAATTATTAATTAATAAATAAATTTTCAAAAACTCTTGTTTCTGGTAGGATGGTAGCCCTAACTTCAGAAAGTGTAATAGTTCTAAAAGGAAATCATCGATAAGCTCTATTTATGATTAATATGGTCCTGTTCAAGTTTTACCATAGAAGTTTGGGGTTAGTTCCATTACAATATTCATTTTATAGTATAAAAGCTGTTGATAGTTGTAACAATGTAGTTCCTTATAATATTTGAGAGTGTTTAGTATCTTAGGCACTTTCTGTATGCTTTCTACAGATTGGGCATTTCTTCTATAGCGATATAAGGTTGTTTTTATGTTGTGTTTTATGGTAAGGTCTGATAATTAATTCAATCTCACTGCATTGCAGCCATGGTTTACCTATGTTGCTTCCCATTTCTCATGAGCCTTTTATTTTCAGTGGAGTCCAGAAGTCATGAATGGCGTTGGCTTGAAGCGCCTATTCATGAGACTTCTAGACTTTACTGAAGATGAAAAGCTCATGAATGAAAGCTAAGTTTCGTTAGATTAGGGCATTGATTGCGTCGCAGCTAGTGTTTACACTCTTCCTCGCAGACACGTTGCTGGTGCTTTGGCAATCTCCATAGTGGGCAGGTGTTGATTGAATATGTAGTGTTATGTGAGGAGTCTTACAATATTCCTTAATAGGTTCCTATTTAGATTTAGGAATTCTTCAATAGCCTTTTTGCTAGTGGCCTTAATGAACTTTATGAAATGTTTTATTTCCTCATGGGCTTGTCAGTATCGACGGTACCAGTTTCTTTGGTGCTTTCTCAAGCCATTCCTTGGGGTGTTATATGCAACAGGTTGGTTCGTAACCAATAAATTTAGATTCACTTACCTCTCTTGCTAATCTATCCGCCTTTTCATTGTCCTTGATACTCTGACGGCCCAAGTTTTACTTTCTTGATGGATCCCAGTATCATGAAATCATGACTGCTCTGAAGTTATTTACCCTAGCGCTTTACGATCTCAGCACTATGTGACTGTCTCTCACAATATTGATTGCCTTCATTCTATAGTTTCTTCTTAATAATGTTTTAAGGCACGTTTGAATTACGATGATTTCCTCTTGGAACGTGGAGGTATATTCTCTCAGTTAAAGACGTGTGCTGTTCTCATGTACGTATCATTCTGTTGCGTGATCTGTTGATCAGATCCACCAGTAAAACAGATCGATCCTTTAAGTATCTGCATGTAGCCACTTTTTTCCTTTCTATCCTGTCGGATATGGCATTCTCCGCAACACAAAACCTTAAAGGCTGTGTGTTGCGGAGAATGTTTTAGGTCCTGTCGGGACGCATTCTTAGTATGTGTTATTTTTCTACCTGAGTCTTTTAGTGAATGGTTTGATCTGCCTGTGTCGTTAGTACTGTTGATTGCTATTTAGGCCTTCTTCTTCGCCTGCGTCCTGTTTACTGAAGGTTGGCGACCACCTCACCATATCACTTTCTATCTCCGGCCGTGTGGAACAATTGTCCCACGCCCATGTCGGTCCAGTTTCAAATTAGGCGTAACCAAGATCAGGTTCTTCTGCCTATTGAACGTTTGCCTTCGATACGCACCTTCATTATAAGCCATAGGTTGTATTTTTGGTTACGCAATATATGCCCAAGATACGCCAATTTTCTTTTCTTGATTATTCTCAGTATCTTCCGTTCGGTATTTATTTTAAGTAGCACTACCTCATTTCGTATTTTCTTCGTCCAAGATATTTTAAGTATTCGTCGGTATGTCCACATTTCGAAGGCTTCTATTTTATTTATAATATTTGTTTTTAATGTACATTTCTCTGCTCCGTATAGCAGTACCGACCAGATGTAGCATTTAACAGTTCAGCATCGTGTCTCTAAGTTTAATTTTCTGTCACAAAGAAGATTTTTCCATTTCGTAAAAACGCCTCTGGCTTCTTCAATTCTGGATAAATTCTTGTTCGGGGTCCCACTTTTAATTTAAGATTGTTCCTAGGTATTTAAATGTTTTGACTTGCTCGACTTTGATGTTGTTAGGTTTTATGTCCATGGTTCCGGGATATTGTACACTTCTACTGACTTTCATTACTTTAGTTTTTAATATGTTCATGGTTAGGCCTGATACGGTACTTTCCATATGAACCCGGTTTAGCATATGTTGTAGGTCAGCTTATTTTTTCGGCGAAGATGCTAGAATTATTTGCGAAACGAACGTTGTTTATCCATCGGCCATTTATCTTTAAGCCCATTTCTACGTCTTCTAATGCGTTTTTGAAGATTTTATCTGAGTACCCATTAAATAGCATGGGGGACAAAGATACAACCTTCACGGACGCCACGTTTTATTTTTAGTTCTTTTGTTTCCTTTCCTTCAAACTTCAGAATTGCATAAAACATATATAAGTGTGAACCCACCTATCTACATATCTATATGATATGTAGATTGCTAAGAGGTGGGTTCACACTTAGATATGTTTTATACGATTGGCCTTGTGCTGATATCTCAAGCACTCTGTTGGAATATTATTCTCTAGAGGGCACTACCCGGTGATCCTGAAGACATGAGCATGTTGACGTTTATTACCATATGGGTGTGCATTGCTAATTGATGTGGTGCCGCCAGATGGCGTTTAACTTCCCTCTTCGAGGGTAAGTTGTACTATTTTTCAGAATTGCTTTGTGATTCCAGTAAAGGTTCTGTATGATGCGAATGTCGTTCTCGCCCAGGTGCAACTGTTTAAGATCTTTGATCAGCTCTTCACGGCTCTCCTTGTCGAATGCCATATGATAGTCTATGAAACATATATAAACTTCTTTTTGGTGATCTAAGCATTTCTGTACGAGGATCTGGAGTGCGAAAAGTGCCTCACGGGTTCCCAGGCCGTTACGGAATCCGAATTATACGTCGCTGTTTTCTATTTTACATCTTCTATATATCCTGTTTTCGATGATATTTAGGCCTACTTCATATTAAAGTCTTCCTCTTGCAGATCCTGCTCCTAGTGGAGGTTGACGACCATGATTTTGTATTTATCTCTATCTTGGGCTAAATGAATAAATTTTGCAGCTTCTCTAATGTTAAGCCACTATCTTCCGCCCAAAACCTCTTCTGCCTTCATTCTTTCCTTCCATAATCTATTGGAGCAGGACATATTTATCGCTTCTAAACATGTCGCCGACGTTGCGGCTTTCTATGTTTAAGGATCCTAATTCATTCGTGGAGTACAAGCTTTGTTTGTGATCTTGTCACCCTATGAAATCAACATCCTTCAGTAGAGCCACATTTCGAATTCTTCAATCTTGTTAATCGAGACAATTTTTACAGTCCATCATTTGACACCGTACAACAGAATCGATAACAAAAAACATGGTTTCAGACTACAAACTACTACTGTGCAAATAATAGCTATTCCTTTGCATAGTAGTACTTTCATTTTTTTAAAAGAGCTAGGTGCTAACTCAATTCTAATCCTAATTTATTTGTCTGGATTTCAGTCAGCTAGCAGCCTAGGTATTTAAATTAGGAAACGCTTCCAATTTGATTATTTTTTATGGATGTAGGCATATTCGTTGCTCTTCTTTTACTAATTATCATTACCTTCATTTTTTCATGTTCCTGTTAAGGCCCAATTCATTGCCCGATTAACTCCTAACGTTTAGGTCTCCCACTATGATTGTGATCATGTTTTTTGACTACGGAGAGCCAAATTGCTCAATTTCTTCCTCACTTTTGTTGAGTGTGGGAGCACGTTCAAGTTCAGAGTGTGTAGTTGCTGTAGTATGAACCATTCCGCTTACACTACAAAGTTTGTTTCAGAGTTATTCGTTTAGTTGGCTAGATACTACGATGCCTACACTATGTCGGTAGTATCTGTCAATTTCGTGGCTTCCAGCCTTTATTGTGACATTGACCACTACCAATCCATTGCACTTCGCTCGTACCCAGGATATCAATGTTGAGTCGTTTCATTTCTTGTGGCAAGTTTGTCAGTTTCCCTGCCTGTCAAAGGGAGTAAACATACCATGTTGACCATTTTTTTAGCGTGAAGCCTGGTACCTGCCTGCATATGGCTGGTAGCTAATGTTTCACCGCCAGACCCGGAATCTGGTGCTGGTCTCTATCCGGATCGCTTGACATTTCACTATATTATTGAGTTCCTATCCTCACGGTTTACTAGGGGCAATTTGATGCACAGTGGGGCCCCAGTTCATTCCGTCCTTTTGATTCATCCGCCCCTAGCATGTTGTATACACGTTATTGGAAGGCGCCCTGGATCAGACGCTGTCACTGCGGATTATCTTAGCTTCGTTCCTCAACGTTGACCTTACCGGTCAGGGTGACCCTATCAGGATCTTTTGCACCAGCTGGCAATGCTCTCAGGTTCACTTGAATTACTGAACCCTCTCACCGCGGCAAGGTGATAATCTCCGTGATTAGAGTGGAGACTCTAGTATAAAGTGGAGGCAGGTTGTGGCGGTGGGAGTTGTTGTGTCATTGCCTCTATTATCCATAGACAAGCCATTCTATACATGTTTCCTAGTATTTAGTTGTTTGGTAATTTATATACAGGCTGCTCCTAAAGTATGGAATAAATTCAATAAAACATTTATATATGATTTTCACAAACATTGCTCGGACACGTCGATTTTTAATTTTAAAGTGTCAATTTTTGTCGATCATTTTTGAATGTGCAATGACGTTATCGGCAAGTTTTTCAAATGACAACTCTATTCTTTTATTACGGATTCTGAAAGAAATTATTTTTTGCGACGAACAGAGATGTATATTATGATAAAGGTTACATAATTGGCACACCCTGTGTGCAATATTCGCATTTAATGAGTTTACGTCAAGAAGATATTGTTGGCATAGGAATTTGGCTTAGAGGTCCACAATCATAAGAAATTAATTAAGGTATAAGTAGTGATTAACGCTATTATTGAGCATACAGCCTGTTTCGTGCATTCCAGGACATAGGCCTCTCTTAATATTTCCATTGTCTTCGGTCTTGGGCTACTTAAATTCAGTTGTTTGTGATGCCCTTTATATCATCTGTCTATCGGGTTGGTGGGCGTCCTTTGCTTTTTATCGCATCTTGTTTCGATTGCGATGAGATGATAGATGATATTTTAGAAAAAATCAAAGTATGCACTGCATTGTTTTGTTTCAAAGGATACAACCACAAGCCATTGTTTATTGAGGCTAGGTTGTTTATCAAACGGGCGTATGGTTTTTTTTTACAAATTATAGTTTTTTGTTTTTGTTGCTATTGTACGTATATTAATAGGCCCAATAAATCTTTTCTATGCTAGTGAGTCCGAAGTTCATCTATTTCAAATGTCGAAAAAAAAATAGATAATTTCTACATTATTTAGATGGCTTTTAGTAACTACATTATAATTGAAAAAATCATATTTCACAAACAGGATACAAATTGTTACCTATAATGGGTATACGTCCACAGCTACCAAATCCGATATCTGGTGTACTGCAAGGATCCCTACAGGGGTGCGAATCTTGAAACCACTCGTTTCGAACGTATTCGTTTAAACTCACTCCGCAAAATACGGACAATTCACGATTTCAGTTTATTCAATGATGGAATTTATTAGTTTTTTTGAAGGCTAGTAAATCGAAATTCCATAATTTTACAAGCTCACAACGAGAATTAAATGCATTTTACTTAGCGACGTCGACAGTTAAACGAATACGTTCGAAACGAGTGTTTTCAAGAATCGCACCCCTGTATGGATCCTTGCAGTACACCAGATATGGGAATTGGTAGCTGTGGACGTATAGCCATTATAGGTAACAATTTGTATGCTGTTTGTGAAATATGATTTTTTCAATTATAATGTAGTTACTAAAAGCCATCTAAATAATGTAGAAATTATCTATTTTTTTTTTCGACATCTGAAATAGATGAACTTCGGACTCACTAGCATAGAAAAGATTTATTGGAACTATTAATATACGTACAATAGCAACAAAAACAAAAAACTATAATTTGTAAAAAAAACATACGCGCGTTTGATAAACAACCTAGCCTCAATAAACAATGGCTTGTGCTATGTGAATATACTATTTAAAAAATAAAATAATTTTTAACATTCATTAATTTTGCCGTTAGTAGCGCCAGATTATAAATATTCTTCAAGTATTTTAAATGAATTAGATTACATAAAAAGCAGAATTTATACAGTTTGTTGCATTGTAAGTTGAATGGGTTAATCGTGGAATTCCCTGTGACAACTAAAATTAGCATATGGAATCGCGCGCGAATTGCGCTACGAAATAACGAGCCGCTGCACTAATTTGTCGCGGAGGACCGCGCGAAGACAGTGGAACGCATTATGCGGGTGCCAACACTGCGATCTCATTAAGCAAGCCCATTGCAAATGCCGACAAATTTGAGATAAATAGAATCATTAATGTGCACATTGCAACAGCATAAAAGAAAATTAGCATCACAGAACAAAATAATCATGAAGAATTGCCTGTTAAATTAAACTAGTTACTATATGTATATACACAGTGAGTAAAAGTGCATAACACAGTCTAGTCTAGTATATAATATTCTTCTTCCTTTAACCTAAAGGAGCATAGGGCACCATGGTTGGCGTTTCGTAGCCATATGTACTGACTAAGATGATCAGATTGCCGATCCTATGTAACAAATTGTCCTTATTTTGTTACTCGATTTAGTATTGATTTTTTCTTGCACCGATGGTTTCTATCTTAAAACCAGCACTCTCATTTAGTCCAGTCAATAAATATATTATAGAGTGTATGCAATATGCGAGAGTTTTTCACTTCGTTAGGAGTACTTAGTAGGTAAACATACTAAAAGTTCACGCCCCTGGGAGGTGAGCATAAGGTAGGAGGGGGAGGAGAAAATCCCATTTTTGGGTTTTTCAATTATATCTTTTTTCGATAAATCTCCAGAGTGCTACATAAACTTCATCGTCGCTTATACTTTATTTCTAATTATACTTGTTTCATACTTGTTTAATACATAAGCAGCTAGTTATACCGGAACAGAAAATAGGAATGAAGAAGATTCCTATTTTCTGTTCCGGTATAACTAGGTGCTTATGTATTAAACAAGTATGAAACAAGTATAATTAGAAATAGAGTATAACCGACGATGAAGTTTATGTAGCACTCTGGAGATTTACCGAAAAAAGATATAATTGAATAACCCAAAATTCTTCTAGTTCCGCCCCTATCAGAGATTGAAAACCATAATTATAATACGTGTCTTGTTGACTGCTACCCTGAATACTTTGGCGGATGTGAATCTAAACTAGTCTCTTAGGTTGCGAAGCCACGATATTCTTCTTCTTCCAATCGATCTGTTACCTTTAATTTTTCTTTGGATTATGAGTTTAAGAATGTTAGAGTTTCCTTTTCTTTATTGTGGTGGTGACCTCTCCTGTTTTGCCCATTTATTCCATTACTGCAGAGTTCAATGCCCTTATGACTTGCACTTGGGATATACATCTGTTGGTTAGTATGTAATTTATTGTAGATATCTGCCCCATTGTGTTGTCAAAAGTGTATTTGTGTTGGTCTATTGGTGGTAGGGTTGCCAACTATTATTTCTTCTAAAGGAGGGCAGTTCGGGGAGTGTGGTTAGGTTACTGGTTGTTGCGCAGGGATGGGAAGGTGCAGGGGGAAAACCCCAACTCCCAGACAATTTACGAAATGTGGAGAAGGCTCACCAGGTCCTCGCCGGGACCGTGGTTTTTCACAGACGGCCGCCTGGTCGCAACACCACCAGGCGACCGAGTGGAAACGTCGTTCCCGTGAGTGGACCACTGACTCCTGACCCATCTACGAAAATCCGAGAACTGTGGTTTCCTCAGCCATTGTTGCTCCCCGCATAAATACCACCGAGCTGAAGCGAATGCAAAAAAATAGGATCATGGCACAGGCGGTGAAAGTTATTTTCCTTTAACCACACTAAGTCTAGCCGGATTTTCTTCAGCCACTGCTGTTCACCATATGGAAACTGTCGAGCTCACACGAATGCAACAAAAAAATGGGTTCAGGGCATAGTGTAAGTAATTTTTCTTCAACCACTCAAATCTGGCCGGTTATCCGTCAACCACTGTTGCATGCCATAAATAAATCACCGAGTTGAAGCGTATGCAACAAACTTACTTACCAAAGCCTGTCCATGTTAATTTTATTCTAAGCTGATTGTCTTCATCTATTTGAATGCCATGCCCTAAGTAAATATGTATTTTTCTACGTTTTCCACGGTTTTTCTTGTTCTACTGACTTTTGCTAATAATTGTTAGCCCAACTTCTATGGATGCTAGTTGTTTAAGCATATCCGATAGTTCTTGGATATCACTGCTTATTATGATGATATCGTTGGCGAAACATAAATGGTTTCGGCATCGACATTAATGCCATTAGTGTCCCATGAGATTTACGTTTTCTGATAATGAAGCCTCTTATTTTTGTGCATTGTTTCACTACCGAAGAAACTTGTGGATTAAAAATCAAGTTGTTATCAAAGATTATTTAACATGTTTTCAAGCGCCAGTGAAACGCTTTGTAGAGATGATGTCTCCTAGGCGTATGCCTCTCTTAACTTGTAATTTTTTTTAACTTTTGAATTTTGTAAGTCGCTAGGTTTTCGTTTACTTTGACTTGAACTGTGGCCTTTTCATATATGTATTTCAAGAGGTTGAAGTAACGCGAGTCAATTCTAGCTGAGTCCATTGCATGTAAGAATACTCAAGTGTCGACGCTGTCAAAAGTTTTAGGCATCTCCAGTTTACAATTGACTTTTCTATCAGTTTACGGATTATTGCAGATGGTCTTTCTATATCCTTTACCAAATCCTGTTTGCTCTGCCGGTTGTTATGAATCACATTTATTTGATAATCTACTAGTGATAATCTTAGTTAAAAGTTTATACACGTATATAATAGGAAAGTGGTGAGCGGTAATTCTCCAATTTGGTGTTGTCGCACGATGACTTCTGCGTTTCGTCATGTGAAATGTATTTTGCCTTCCTCGTGGCATCTGTTGAGAAGCAGGTGTTTTGCATCATCTATACAGGTTGCTCATTCCATTAACATCTTGCAGGTGCTTTGCATCATATATACAGGTTCTGGATAGTTTAGATAGTTGGCTGGAGGGTAGCATAGCTACAGACACTTAGACCTTAAAATGGGCCCATTGTGAAACCTCCCTTTAAGGCTGCTCACTCGTCCCACCAGTCAATTTTGCGTGCAAGCTGCAAAACTCTGGCGAGTGAGGAGCTGCCAATGCTGACCATACTAGTTCTTCATTGCACCCTCTACATAACGGGCTGTTCACCAGACCCATCGTGTTTGTTTAGCCGGCAGTGGCCGGTTAGGATGTTAGTCAACAATTTCAGATTAGTTCTAGATAAGTTAAGGCGGGCCGTGGCTGCAGTTTTACAAAAAAAATATATACAGGTTACTCCGTTCCTTAATATTTTGCTGGTGATTTTGCTTTCCCCCGGTCTTTTCTTGTTTTGTTTTAATTATTTCAGCGCTGTCCTTACTTACGTGTTTTGTCACCTCAGGAATCTCTTCTGATCCTACTTTGTGAATATGTGTATATGATTGTCTAGTATCTGGTATCGTGGAAGAGTAAAGTTGAGTGTTTTAACAGTTTTACATACTGATTCTAAAATCGCATATGCTAAATTAAACGTCAAACACGTTAACCACCCCCCAATTAAAGAATTTATTTTTGTCGCACACTTTTTATTTTCACTTCAATTCACCCTGCTCGCTGGAGCACGTCCGGTCACTCTATTTTTCCCTCTGTCTCCCTTTTAATTACCGCGGGTTATTGTCCCAGCGGTCGGGTTCATTAAAAAAGCGCCCCTTTGAAGCCGCTATCAGCGCGCGGATCCTAAAACGCGGCAAGTTAATAAATCATCAGCGCGCGCGATTGTATACACAACCCAAACCGCACATACATGCGAATAACTTTGGCGGGGGGAAGCTTTGTGATCATTACTTACCCCCTCCGTACAAGTCCGAAACGGCATAATTAATACGGGGCTGGGATCGATGTGTGCTAAATTAAATTAATTAATACGTGACGAGGGTAATGGGGTTTTGCATATCATTTTTTTGGTGTTATATACAATTAGGTTAATGATGTTAAAAGATCTTTATTCATCTTTTTTGTCTATAATGTAGGGTTGTTTATGAAAAGCGTTTGAATATCATAATTTAAGCAGATAACACTGGTAAAATTGTGCTTTCTTCATAACACGTGAACGTGATGTTACTTTGGTACAAAATAATATTAATTCCATCATAGAATGGACAAAAATAATTTTCTGCTATTATATATATCCAAATGCTGTTGTATATCTTATACTACGAAAGAAAATGAGTTTCTGACAGTGTATCTTATGGATGGATGTGTATTAGATAAAAGATCTTTGATAAAAGGTGTGCGATTTGACAAGCGATTATCATTCACCACACATATCGAAGAATTATGTGCCTTGGGATCGAAAATGCTTGGTTTTTTAATGAGAACAACGCATAGTTTCTCTAATTTGGATACCCTGAAGATCTTGTTCAAAACTCTAGTTCTGAGGTAGAATACGCATCAGTTGTTTGGTGCCCATTCTACAGCATATGATAGAGCGCTTACAACGTAGATTTCTAAAATTTCTATCATACAAAGAGGATGGACAATTACAACATAACTACAACGATTCCTTGTCTAATAATGCCATATAAATTCTAAGTCTACTGATACATTTTTATAATCAATTGTAGACACTTAAACTCCGCTAAAACGTTTGTAAAGTAAAATCAATAGAAGTCGAACAGTCAAGTACCCCCCTCGTCGTTTATTTAACCCTATCATTAAATAATGCTCGCGTTAACATTATGCATATTAAAGCCGTTTCCACTCCCCGGGCATTATTTGTATTGTAATTGAAATCCATCTGTTGTATTCCGGCGCGTAAGATGGAATCTATTTAAAGTGGCAGCCCAACTAAATGCACAGTTTATTGTGCGCTCCTTTTCCCCGTCTCTCTCTTCATATCGCATACGTGCTCCTGCAGGAGTGCACACTCGAGCGCTCGTACGAATCCTTGGATTTGTATAACGGGCGAGCCTCATTTGCTGGAGGACTCTCCAGTATTTATCTCCGCGAAATATCGTGGGCCGTATATTATAACGAAATATAATTATCGCGCTGCAAAATTGCCGTTTATCAGCGATAATCGGTAATTATGTACATAAATTAGGGGTTGTTTATGTTGTTTTTTGTTAGGAAATTGCAACGCCTTAAATTTATTATATTTTACGGATAATTTGTATATACCGTTTGCAATTAACTTTAATATATTTCTAGACTTTTCATGGGAAAATATTATTTTATCTATCATGGTGGAAAAAAGTCAATGTATCCCACACAATTACTTATCACACCACCAATTTTTTTTATAATTTGACCATAAAAACCGAAAATAATATACAAAAAAACACATTTTTAGTTATCCATTCAATAGCTTATGGCAGCGGAACAGTGATGCTCTGGGAGTTTGTTGCAAGTGCTCCGCGAAATGAAGCCCAAATTGATTGTTGGCCCATCTACTGTATGTGATTGACTTACCAATTTAGGGGACGAATTGTGAGTAGCTATATCAAATATTACACCTAATATCACTTAAATCTGCAAAAGCCGATAAGATATTATATAATAATCAGTTTAATTTTTAATCAAAGTTATGCCTGTATTACATTTTGACTTTGATTTTGGTACTCCGCGAGTTTTTCTTATAATCAAAAGTGCTTCCTGACTTCAAAAAGGTTAATAATCACTGGCTTATGTAATCATTTTACGGGAGCCGGGTGAATCCTGTATAATATAATAAGTTCATTAGAAATTTAGTCCTCACACCAAGTTTTTTTTTTTGTTCAAGAAAATTAGTGTAACAAATCAGACAGATGGCGACACAAATCTTAATTCCTAAAATTAATTAATGTGTTTTTATGTGATTATGCTATCCCTAATTGTATAATCATCCTATTTCCTTAATAATTCCTCCCCTCTCAACCAGACAGTTTAAAAGATTACTTAAAAACCTCCGCATTAATTGCTATTTTTCTCTCCATCCCTCTTATCTATTCAAGCGCGGGGCGGTTGTAATTTGCGGGCGGGCCCGGCCATGATTTACGCGTCCTTAATTTGCACCGGCCGTAAATTTAATCGTTGGAAAAGTGGCGTCCTCGCCATTTTTCCAGCTCTTTCTTCCAGTCCACTTTCGCCCGATAAATCCGGCCGCTTCCGGCCCGGCCGTAATTGCATTCTTCAGCGGCCGTTCTATAAAAAAAACGGGTCACATGTGGCACCGCCGCCCCCGCGGTGCATTATTCATGCCCAGCGCGTGTCACCAACACCCTCTTCCGCGTTCGCGATTTTATAAGCTTTTCTTGAGTAGCGAGGTTTTGGACAAGGATTATACGTTTTTGATAATACAGAAGTTTCGTGATGTGGGTCAAATACCCCACAATACAATTTAGTGATATTTTAGACATTTGCTGAAACACGAAGCAATTTCGTAGAGTTTAAATGTATACTCTAGATAAGTTTGAGACTGCGTTAATGACACCCATTATGAATTGTCTTAGCGTCCATAATGTAACTGTTTGTGTTACTAGTTACATGACTTAATGCTCGGTTGTATATAGGCGAGGTATAACTATAGTCCGTGATTATGTCGTTAGATGAATTGTTTATAACTTTTCTTTTCATAGCCCCATGCACCTCTGTTTACGTATGGCAACGTCGCATTATCTGTCGAAAATGTCAAAAGTGAGGTTACAATCATGGATTGGAATGAACTCAGGATTTATCTGTTTTATACAACCAAGCCTAATTTATAAGAAAAAAACCTTTATTTGGCATATCAGCCCAACCCTTCCCTTTTACACAAATTCCAGCCGAAAAAACAATACTTTCACAGAAAGAAACCAAAAAAAAATACAAATTAACATAAAATACATCATTTTTCTAACCACTAAAATAAACCCCCTCTGCCCTAGCCAATTTCCTTTCCCACGTTAGACTCCTGCAGATTTTCACGCCTTTCCCATCCTCTCCTAACCATTCGTTCAGCTTTCTGCACTCTCCAACCCACTCTGCTCTCACTCCCTCACAGTCTCTGCTAAGCTGCCACCACGTGTCACTCCCCTTCCCACGCAGTGTACCCCAGCCCCATCCACACTTTTCTTCCTCGATCTTCTGACCCACACCTCGCTCTTGCCATGCATACTTTGTCCTCTCTGCTCCACTCTCCCCTGGCTAAGTAGCTCGAGAGTTTCCCCTGTACTTGCCACTCTAAGTAGCCCGGGGTTGTATGAGCTATCAGCCAGTCTCACTTGCCTTTCTTGCCACTCAATATCCCTCAATCTCTCCCTTATCTCAGTTTCTAGGCTACCCCTTTCTCTCAGCTTCTCCTCTACCCACACCTCAGACATACCCACTCTTCCATACATCCTTTCTCTATCCTTCCTCCATCTACTCTTACACCTCATCCATACCTCCCGTACCAGTCTTTCCTCGCCCAAATCTTGCAATCTTTCCTCAAACTTCACAACCCTCACACACGACTCCCACCACATACACTTACAACTTGTCTCCTGCAACAGCACTGCCCTCGGTGTCGACCTTTCGAGCCCTAGCAGATTCTTCAGGAACCAACCTTGCTCCCTTTTTATTACCTCCCATTCACGCAATCCCCACACTTCCACTCAATACAACAATATAGTTTTTACACACGCATCCCAGATCTTGCACGCCATTACGAGGTTATCACCCCACAAAATCCCCCATTTTCTGCACGCAATCCCCCAAGCTATTCTTGCTTTCGCCGGCATACACTCCACATGCATCCTAAGCCCTCCTCCACAGTCAAACCAAAAGCCCAAATATTTAAAGCTCTCTCACTCTCTCAATCAGCCTTTCCTTCCATTTCAGGCCTTCCCCCTTACCTCTCCTGCCCCTATTCCTAAACAACATCCATTCGGTCTTTTCTACATTCACCACTAGCCCCCTCTTATCCAGGTACCTACCCATTCTTTCCAATATCTCTTGCATCTCTTCCACTCTCTTGGCCACCAGCACCACGTCATCTGCATACGCCAACCTCCACACCTTGAATCTACCCACCACGACCACTCCTGCCTGTCCTCTCCTCAGCACCTCCTCCAACTCGCTCGTGTGCAGATTAAACATGAGGGGGCTCAGCGGGCACCCCTGCCTTACTCCCACATTCACCCTAAATTTCTCAGATATTTCTCCATTCACTCTTGCTTTTGCCCATGACTCTTTATACATCCTTCTCACCCACTCCACTCCTTCCTTTTCCATACCCATTCTATCCATACATTCCACCAGTTTCCCCCTAGGAACTACGCCGCTTTTATATCCACAAACACCGCATACACTCTCTCTTTGCATTCCAGCGCTTCCTCCACCATTCTCGCCAGGGTGAAAATCTGCTCCCTCATCCCTCTTCCCCTTCTGAATCCACCCTGGCATTCCGGCAGCAGCCCTTTTTGTTCCACTTCCCTATCCATTCTATTTTTCACCATAGTCATCATCAATTTATAACCGGCACTCATCATGGTGATCCTCCTATAGTTTTTTACGTCCGAGGCCGCTCCCCCTTTATGTACCGGGACCACCACCCCCACACGCCACTCTTCCGGCACTTCCTCCTCTCCACTCCACACCTTGTTAATAATCTCCTGCACCTTCTCCCTTCCTTCCTCCGGTAGCTTTTGCCTCTGCCTTCGGCCCATCTTCCCCCGCTGCATTTCCTAGTTTTAGCTGTGCCAGGGCCACCTCCACCTCTTTCCGCGAAAACGCCTCCCTTCGTACCACCTATCTCGCACTCGAACTGCCCAGCTCCACCTCAGACCCCGCCATCTGTTTAGAACTCCTCTCCCACTTTGCTAACTCTATGTTCACTTTGCCCTGATTCACCCTTCCCTTTAAGATCTCCTACATCCGTTTCTCCACCACACACTCTCTCAACCTCTTTTCCACTTTCAGCAACTCCTCTATTTTTTTCCACTCGAACGTACTCTGGAACTCATCTTCGCTTGATTAACCTTTTCGACTGCACATCTGCCGTCCCTCCAATTCGTCATTTCCCTCCGCCACCTAGTCTTCTTCATCTTACACTCCTCGTCGAACCAACACTCCTTCCGGCCTTCACTCTTCTTCCTCACCACCAACGCAGCCGCCATCATTCTCTCCAACTGGAGCATCGACTGTACCTCCTCCCACTTCACGCCCTTTAGGTTTTTCTCATACACCGCCATTTCTAGTTCGCTCCATCCAAACCCTTGCTGTCCCTTTTTCTGCTCCCTCTTCAAACCTTTTTTCATTCTCAAGACCACCTCCACAGGCACATGGTGCACCCCCCCCCCCCACATTTTCCACCTTGAAGCACTCCAACTCCTCCCTTTCGATACCTTTGACCACCACATAGTCCAAAACCGAGCCTCCTCCGTGTCCGCAGAAAGTCTTCTTCCCTTCCCAGTCCCCTTCGCAGCAGCCATTCAGTACATCCCACCCCGACTTTCTCACCCATTGGATCCATTCACTACCCTCCAGGTTGGTCATTTTATCCTGCGATCGTTAATTTCCACCTTCCCTATTACCAATTCCGCCGACTCTCTGATCCATTGTCCCACTGACTTCTTCACTCCTAACAAGATTCTTCCTTTTTCTCTCCCCATCCTCGCTTCTTTCGTTGCTCCTTGCGTCACCCAGTCCCATCCTGTCGGCATGCAGATTTCTACCTGCTTCCACGCCTCTTCTGTCATCCACGTCTCCAGTAGCCCCACTATGTCCTTTGATATGAACCACTTCTCCAGTTCCTTTTCCCACACTCCCCCCAACACTTTTTTCCTTAGACCTGCAACGTTCCAAAAACCCACACTGCACTTGCACTCATACTCCCGCCTCGTCGACCTCTCCCCCTTCATTCCTTTTTTGACAAGCAGTCGCCCTGCCAGACTCACCAGACGTCCGCAATCTTCAGTTTTCGATATCCCACCCTAGCTTCCACTCCTTTGGCTCTTTCTTCCTTAGTTCTTTCCCTAATTTTCCTTTGTACGTCCCTCTCCTCTATGGTTAGATCGTCATTAATGTATATGTTCGTGCCCTTTAGTTTATATTTTGCTCGCATAATGCCCATTTTGTCGTCCCAGTTGGTTAACTCTATCAAGACTCGGTCACTTCTTTTCCCCAGCTCTACTACCTTGCGTATTGGCACTGAGATACTCAGCTTCTCCAGCATTGGAGCTACCCCTTCTCCTCCTATACCCGACACCACCACGTTATTTTTTCTCTCCATCCTCTGCCTGACTTCCTCCCTCTTCTCGATTGATCGACCTTTTTTTAACCATACGGGTGCCGTTCTCTCCCCGTGCTCGTCGCTTTCCCCCTAGTTTTACCAGCTTGTCTAGTTTCTCCATCATCTCCTTTCTCTCTTTCAGCCACTCGCATTGCATCTCTCTCCATCCATCCATCATTCGCATCCACTCCTTCCTCTCTTTCTTCATCTCCTCCCTCTTTCTCCTTATCTCTCCCTAAATTTATAAGAAATAACTTATGACCAAAAAGCGTGAAAAGGCGCACACAAATTATTTCACAAAGTTGAATGCACTATGTTTTGTATTCAATATATTTATATCATTATATTGTAACCATTTTAAATGAATTTGAAGCTACAATTTATGGGAAATAATTATTATTAATAATAATAAATTTAAATAATCATTCATATAATTCTGTCCATTAGGACTCTCAGTCAACGTCTACTATATAACTATGCCCTGAATTATAGTAAATTGTGGTTTATGTAATTTGCAAAATCCACAAAACAGCCGAAACAAATCGCATTCATAACCGGTAATGATTAATTATTTAATTAATTCGGCCCGCAAATCACGCCTATTTTAATGCGACCGCATGATTTTCGGTGATAAAATTTAACGAAATTTCCATCATATACGTTAATAATTGTAATTTATTTTCTATTGGTAGGGCGAAATCGAGTCCACCCCCAGCGCTATTATGATGAAATTATAATGCTCCGCGGGCTGTGTGTGTTTATTTGTCAGAATTGTTTCAATTAACATTGAATGATGATTTTGTGATGCCAATACGTATGAACGGTGCAATTAAAATGGAGATAGATGAGGCAGAAAGATTATTTGATGTGAAATGAATAAAATAAATATCCGCCATCACTTGTGTGTTGACCGTTTAAAAAGAGTAAATACGGCGTCAATCGGGTGGTTAGCGGCGGAAATATAGCGCCCCTGCTAGCTCGTGTACATATCACTACCGCGCAGTTGTGTCCATTGCGCCACCCCCCAATGAGCCATCCCTTTAGGGAATACAGTCAATCTTGCTGACCCGCTATAAATTTTTCCGGGATTGTTTCTGCAAGCTATCGCTTATATGTATTAGGCTTATTACAAGGGAGAGTAGAAATCACAGAACCGCAAGATAAATACCCCCCGTCTGTACAAGAAATAATTAGATTGTTGTATTAATAATTATATAACTAATTATTGAGTAACCATGCCTTGGTATAAATATAAATACATATGCATACATTTTTTCCGCAATTTTCTATGATTCCATTAATTTAGTTGGCTATGGAGTAGTGTATTGTAATTAAAAATCGGACGACAGAAATTTCATTTACTATTTTATTGGTTCACATTTACTATAGCACTATAATAAATGTGAACCAATAAAATAGTAAATACAATAGTCATAGTCATATTTATTTGTTCAT
The DNA here is from genome assembly GCA_963942505.1 of Lordithon lunulatus. Classification (NCBI taxonomy): domain Eukaryota; kingdom Metazoa; phylum Arthropoda; class Insecta; order Coleoptera; family Staphylinidae; genus Lordithon; species Lordithon lunulatus. The sequence goes on from OZ012673.1 coordinate 39,941,336, forward strand.
ACAAATAACCTTCCTCAGATGTGCTTATATATGTTTAAAGAGGTAATTTATAAAATCCCGAAAGCCCCGAAATATTGATGACTATCAATATGCCAAATCTTGATATCCATTAATAGAATATTTCGTTCAGAAACTTGCCATAGTTATCGACGCTCTCCTGATTGCCCCTGATCTCATCCTCCAAATCAAAACCAGATTAATGCCCAGAAATCAGGAAGAATTTGCAGTAAAAGCAACGTAGATTTAAAAAAATCTATTGACGTATCATAATAATCGCTAATAAACCTTTCAATTTGAAATTACGGACTTTTGAAATTGCTTATTTATTCTATGATTATGTGATTTAAAATGATGACAATTTGAAATCCCTTGAATTTAAATTTATTACTTAAAATTGCACAAGCTATTATGTAAGTTAGTATTATTTTGTTATTATAAATCTATTTTATGACTTATATAATTTTTTTGTCTGGTAGAATCAATACAATTATTTTTATTAATAAATAAATGATTGATATTTTACTAGAAGATGAATAAATTGTTTAGTACCTTCTAATAATGAATGCAAAGACAGGAAATGATTAAATAGTATATCTATCTCTCTCCTTAAAATTAATTTATTACGTGTATAATTAAATTGTGCACAGCGGCGGGTGGTGCGGCAGGAAATTAAGGATGACAAACGGAAGAGCCACCTAGACCTAGATTATCCGGAGGCCTCTTGGAGGCGGCGGCCTGCGCCAGATGCGCTTAATATGGTTGTTATTAAATTAAGCGGGCGCTCGCGTGGACGTTACAAGATTACGCATTTAAATCACCGGGAATTGTCGGCCGCGACTAATGGAAATTATGCACGTTTGTGCGTAAAATAACTTAACGCGCGTCTATTTGCGGAGATTTATGCGCGGTAACGCCACTTTATTAGACTCTTCATGGAGAAATTACAATTAAACAAGTGTTTTAGATGCCCATTCTGTTTTATTCCCTGTTTTAGTAGAAGTCGTTACTGTATTTGTTACAATTTGTAACTGGCTACCGACCTTCAGGTCCTTCTGCAGATTGTTTTATATTATACAGGTTTATGTTATTTAATTATCATGATTGTATATAGTTATTCATCAAATTAAACTAATTTCTGCAGAAATATTGCTTACCGGCCTCTATGCACCGTCACTTGATTGCCGTAAATCTACGGCAATAATAATAATAATAATAATAATAATAATAATAATAATAATAATAATAATAATAATAATAATAATAATAATAATAATAATAATAATAATAATAATAATAATAATAATAATAATAATAATAATAATAATAATAATAATAATAATAATAATAATAATAATAATAATAATAATAATAATAATAATAATAATAATAATAATAATAATAATAATAATAATAATAATAATAATAATAATAATAATAATAATAATAATAATAATAATAATAATAATAATAATAATAATAATAATAATAATAATAATAATAATAATAATAATAATAATAATAATAATAATAATAATAATAATAATAATAATAATAATAATAATAATAATAATAATAATAATAATAATAATAATAATAATAATAATAATAATAATAATAATAATAATAATAATAATAATAATAATAATAATAATAATAATAATAATAATAATAATAATAATAATAATAATAATAATAATAATAATAATAATAATAATAATAATAATAATAATAATAATAATAATAATAATAATAATAATAATAATAATAATAATAATAATAATAATAATAATAATAATAATAATAATAATAATAATAATAATAAGGGCAGGCCCCCAGATTTTTAACAGAAGGCAAAACATATATCCTACCCAAGAACGAAGACACACAAAACCCAGCCAACTACAGACCGATAACATGCCTACCAACCCTATATAAAATTATAACATCAACTATTTGCAGAAAAATAGATCAACACCTAACGGACAATAATGTTATAACAGAAGAGCAAAAGGGCTGCAGAAGGCAAAGTCAAGGATGTAAAGAACAACTGACAATAGATAATGTGATAATGAAACAAACACAAAACGAACAACGAAATCTACATACGTGCTACATAGACTACAAAAAAGCATATGACTCGGTGCCCCATAGTTGGCTGATAAAAGTCTTAGAAATATACAAAGTGCACCCAATTATCAAAAGATTCCTGACGACAAGTATGCAGACATGGAGAACAATAATACAATTAAAGACAAACACAGTATCAATCGAAACGGACACATTGGAAATTAAACGAGGCATTTTTCAAGGAGACGCGCTCAGCGCCCTCTGGTTTTGCATGTGCCTAAACCCACTCTCAAATACGCTGAAGAGAACAACCTATGGATTCGATATAAAACACCGAGGTGCCGTCAAACATACGCTAAACCATCTGCTATACATGGATGACATCAAAATATATGCAAGCACACAGACACAAATGAAAGGACTACTCAAAATTATAGAAGATGTCACACAAGATATCAAAATGGAGTTTGGGATAAGCAAATGCAAAATGCTGCACATCGAAAAGGGAAAATGGATAAATGAACCTGGCACGGAAAAAATCAATAATGAGACTATGGAAAACATGGACAAAGATGAAACATACAAATATCTAGGTTTCCAACAAAGTACCCGACTTGACCATACAGCTATAAAGCAAGACCTGAAGAATAAATTCCAAAACCGCCTAAAGCTCTTATTTAAAAGCACACTCAATTCCAAAAACCTTTTTCAAGCTATCAATACATTCGCCATTCCCGTACTCACATATTCATTTGGGATTATAAAATGGACAAATACTGACCTAGAGAATATCAATATTCTAACACGATCTGAATTAACAAAGGCCAGAAAATTACACCCAAATTCATGTAAAGAAAGAACAACGATAAATAGAAAAGAAGGAGGTAGAGGTATGATAGACATTCACGCATTGCACTCACAACAACTAAAAACTCTCAGAAAGTATTTCAAAAACAAAACAAATTCACTACATAAAGCAATAGTACAGGCAGACAGGAACTACACACCACTAAACCTAGCATCGGACGATATACGAATCGAATACCGTACATTACAGCAAAAAAAAGATGAATGGTCAAATAAAACACTTCATGGCAAACACTGCTATATCATGAAAAACGAAACTATTAGTAAGAAACTAACATATATGTGGCTAGTTAAAGGACAACTCTATCCAGAAACTGAAGGTTTTGTGATTGCCATCCAAGACCAAGTAATCGCTACACGTAACTACCAGAAGCATATATTAAAAGACCAAAATATTACTAACGATCTATGCAGAAAATGTCATGCCCAAAGTGAATCTATAGAACATATTATTGGAGGATGCAAAATATTAGCAGGAATAGAATATACAGAGAGGCATAATACAGCGGCTATGATTATCCACCAAGCAATTGCAAACGAATACGGGCTACTAAGTGATAACGAACCGTATTATAAATATATTCCGAATACGATCATGGAAGACGAAAACTATAAACTGTATTGGGACATAACCATACATACGGACAAAACTGTAGCACATAACAGACCGGATATAACCTTCCAATGTAAGAAAGAGAAAATCACATACATAATAGACATCGCAATACCAATTGATAAAAATGTAACACCTAAATATAATGAAAAAATTGAAAAATACAAACCACTAGCCACTGAAATAGAACGGATATGGAAACAGAAAGAAACACATATAATTCCATTCATTATATCAACCACAGGTATTACACCACACTCTTTTCAACAACATCTGCAACAACTAAAGTTAAAATCATATATACACCACGAAATACAAAAAGCTGTCATATTAAAGACTTGTAACATAGCCCGAACATTCCTCAAGTACAAATAATAGCATTCCCTTTCTAACTTGGTTTAAAAACCCGTCAGAAAGGATGAAAACCCATCAATGGATGTGAAGAAAACAAATAATAATAATAATAATAATAATAATAATAATAATAATAATAATAATAATAATAATAATAATAATAATAATAATAATAATAATAATAATAATAATAATAATAATAATAATAATAATAATAATAATAATAATAATAATAATAATAATAATAATAATAATAATAATAATAATAATAATAATAATAATAATAATAATAATAATAATAATAATAATAATAATAATAATAATAATAATAATAATAATAATAATAATAATAATAATAATAATAATAATAATAATAATGATTGACTTTGTTCTCCAAGAATTTAGTAGTAATAATACAGTACAGAATTATAAATGTCAATAAATAGCGCGAAGAAAAGGCGAGGTTCCAGTATAGAGGTGTTAACCTCAGCATACTACAAGTTTATGCTTCTTATTTAAAATAATCCATGGCAAAAATACTGGTCCTTATTGGTTTCTATGTCAAAAACGTACAAGTGTTGCAAGTCGGCAGAATATATATTTTTATGCCACACGTGCCAAATCAAACACCATGCAAAGATCGCCCATTTTCATTATACCACATTTCCTATAGCTATCATGCATCCAATCATTAAAATCTGCCTCACTGGTTGGCTTCAGCTGCCTGTAACTCCCCCTCGTAGGACTCCTTAGTTGTAAAGACCTTGCAAACTTAAGATTTGAGCACACTCCAGTTTCTCTCATTCAGTAGCATGACTTCTATCACATTTCCTTGGCATCGATGCCTGCCCAAACCGCTTCCTCTCATTTTCTCGGTCCATCGAGCGCACCTATGCTCCACGTTATACTCTATCGGAAGACACTAACAAGACATTTTTTCTGGTTAGCTTAAACCCACAGATATAGTGTTTAAAGCAACTGTGACCAGACAAACATTGTGTCGGATAGTAGTCGACTTCATCAGCTACGGACATCTGGGATTATTTTTAGGGTTCACTCAGCTGTCTCGGTATGTGCAGCCCATCGATCTTGCCATATGTTTAATAGTTTAATATATCGGTACTGATACTGCCTCCATGGCACTGCCGCACCCCCGAAGAAAGGAGGAGATTATACCATCCCTCCTCCTTTCTTCGCAGAACAGATCGACTGGTAAGGACGAGGAGATTTCTGTTACCATGTTAGCAATCGCTTTGGCGGATATAAGTCTAATCAATAGCCGCCTGTGAGTACTCATCGCGAGGTGTGTTTGTTTATCGATGTTCAATGTCGGCATCCAGATGCTAGCGCCGTATGACATGGTCGGTAGGGCAGCGCTACCCAGGAGTTTCCTCTTTTTTTGAATGGGCATAATTCACGTCAGTGCTCTGCAAATTGGACTTGACGCAACAGCGTTAAACATATGCTCCCATGAGCAGATCTTATTCAAACAAGACGACCAGATATTTAAGCGACTTCTGTGGCGTAATGATTCGGCCTCCCAAATGGATTTTGACTTTCTTGGCTCTTTTGTTACCTACCAGCAGTACCATCTCGGTCGTTTCTGGAGCATATTCTAGCTTCTATCAGCTCATCCAATGTGCCACTAAGACTATGGATTCGTCGCAATTCTTCTCAAGCCCCTTAAGAGAGCACGCAGCTATAAGAATGGTCATATCGTCTACGTAGACCATCAGTATGACCCCTTCCGGAGTGGGAAGGTTGAGTATACGTTACACATTAAGGAGGCAAGGACTAACGTCTGCGGAACACCGCTGGTGATATTTATGATTGACTTTCTCTCATAAAAAGCGGCCTGTCACACACATAGCATTTTATCATCTCCAGCAGGCCTCGTGCCCCTGACCCTATGTACAGTTATGAGTTCTCCACAAAGGTGAAAGTATGAAAAGTACCATCTTCATGTCGCGCTCTCACGGCCATGTCGCGATCCCTCTTCATTGCCATGATGGTGGACCGTCCTTCGTGGAAGCCAAACTGTGCGTGAGGGAGCCCTTTTTCATCTTTAAGTCTTTCAGCAAGAATGTATTCCAACATCTTAACCATCACGTTAAGAACGAACAGGGGTCGGTATCCTACTGCTTAGGATTTCAGGACTAGTATGCATTCTTTACACAGTTTATGGGTGGAGCCGTTTAGGAGGAGTCAGTTGACTGCGTAGAAAGACGACACCGGTAGCTATCAGAGCCCATTTGATCTCTGTAGGAAGGCCCTGTAGCCTTATTCGTCTTAGTGCGTCCGATCGTCTGCTGTAATTCAGTGTCCGTAAACAGTGACAACTCAGCCTCCACGTTGACTTTGCTCATCCTGTTTACCGGTCTGTGGGGAGGTAAGAGGTTTGCAAGCTTGCGTAGCTTGATATTTTCCGCTATTGAGTTGTGCTGGCATAGCTTACCGGTAACGATGCAGTAAGCAGTACCCCATGGGCCGTCTCGAACTCTTCGAAGAGTCTTCTCCAAGAGGCATTCTTCGACTGTTTATGTTTAGCTTTAATGTCCTCCTATTATATCAGGAGGCCCAAAGAACACGATGTTCGATGCTTGTAGATCGCCTAGCGCTTCTTACTCGCTTACTTACTTGTTAGGGCCCGTCTTGTTGTGTTGTACTCTCTTTGAGTAGCGTCAAACTCTTCGTACCACCAGTAGGCAGGTCGTCTTCCATTCACCGGATTCTTAGCAAATATGTCATCGCACGCTAGTTGGATTATTTATTTTTAGACGTCGGGAATGATAGATTTCCCTTAATGTCGTCCAGGTCGCAGCTTCCAAATGAATATATTTGGGCCTTCTTAATGCTGGGTTACATCGTGGAGGGGGGGGGGGGTATGTTGTGGTAGGGCGTAGTCGACGGGCACTGGTTCGTTTCGAGTCTAAAAGATATATTTCTTTGTTCACTCAGATTTTCCTCATCGAGATGTACCGTCCACTCTGTGACTCCAGCCGCGGCTATTGGGAATCCAAAAGTCAGATCGAGAAATTATTCTGTTCCTCGAGCCTTGTTTGTAGATCGAAAAATTCCTTTCTGCGCTCCATTCCGGTTTCATTTTCCCCCCTATCGTCCAGACCATTGACTTGGCATTTAGTTGCCACAAACCAATATCTCAGATCTCTGCTGGCTTATACTGCGTCACAGTCTATTCAGAAAAGTCTTATACTGGTATATCCAGACGTTGGATGAGATGTAACAGTTACATATGGCGGTATTAACCCATTTGACCCACGGAAAACTATTCCCCTGTTCATGGTTCTTAATCGCTGTCCTGTTTACTAGTATTTTGATGGTCATCAGTTCTGCTGTAAGTGTACCAGTGTACCTAGGGTTCGGATGCAGGGTCGTCATGGTTGTTTGGCCTAGTGCTCTGATCTTGTTTTTGGGTATATTGTCTCAATTATATATATATATATATATATATATATATATATATATATGTTGGCCCTGTACGACTTCACCTCTAACCTTGTTCTTCACCTAGTTCCGTGTCCTTCTCTCTACTGGGCATCGGAGCCCCCTGCGACATAGCCTTTTGTCCTGCATAGTGCGCAGTAGGCAGTCTGCCTTTTGCCTGGTGGCCTTCCTTGCCGCACCTCTGGCACAGGTTCTTTCTGCCATTCCCACTGCACTCGTGAGTCCGATGGCCTTCCAACTAACACCGGCTGCAGCCTTGCGGTAGTTCTACTATTCTAGTTGCTCTGCATTGTGTCATTCCCACTTTCAAAGTTGATGCCTCTAGTTCTCACTTATTGTCACTGTCATGTTCTGCGCCCCGTTCCATGCCTGTCTAGGCTCCCATGCCCTTTAGTATTCCTCATTATTAGTTGCTGTCTTGATGGCCATCTTGACTAGGTTCAGGCTCCTTATGTGCAGGGTTATGCCCCGACTCTGGTTTTGATTACCGGTTCGTTCGCGCTGATGTTCTTTCACAGTGTGCCGAGTTTGGCACCAATGCCCCTCTTCCTAATTCGGAGCCTAGCGACATTGCTGTCACAGTTATCGATATCCGGATTCTCCCGACTACGTCCGCATACGTCTACACCTCATTCGGTTTAATCAATATTGATTCCTCCTTTGTCTTCGGATTTTCTCCGTTGGTACTGGCCGCTCCCCAGGGATTTCCAGTTGTATTTTATTCCTCCAGATCCCTGATAGTTGCTTGCACATTTAATATTACGAAAAGATATTCTGCCGTTTTTTTCCCCTGTCATGGGTGGGCTGCCTTGGCGCCGGAACTACTATTGCCTCTGCTTCATTGGTGTCTGCGATTAGCCTTACGCATCGGATGCCATAGTAGGTACTCTTCTTCATCTTCTTCTCACTAGTGGTGTCGTACACGATATAGTGTATATATAAAACTCTTGGTTTTTCCCACTGGACCGGCGGGGGCGTGCACCTCCGTGGTGTGGCCTATTGTGGCCAACTCACCCACCTTCCGAATTTAAATTCGAGAGTTCCTCGACCAGCAGTCCAGTTTTCCTCTTCCGGCGGCTTGTCACTGGTATAGATTCAGATTCCTCGTCAATTTGTCTCACAATATCGACACTCGGGGACCATTTGTTTGCGTGCCTAGGCGATAACTTCACCTTCTGGAAGGTGTCTTGCGTTCAGTACTCGGCCAAAGTATCGGCTGCTTCCTTGTAGATGGCAGTCTTATCAATTGAGCCCCGTATTCTGACTATAGTTTTCTTCATTGACTCTACTTTCTTTGGTGCATGGTTTGGTGGATTTTGGTGAGCTTGTTTGGACAACCGGACCTAAATATTCCTTATTTTTGTTCCCATTGCCCCCATCTCCCTGCCCCATTATGCGAAAAGCCTCAGGCGCCAGCTGAAAACCCTGAGGCAGAAACTTCAGGGCATCCAGCTGGCGCTTGAGGCCTTTCGCTTTGGCGCATTTGACGATCTAGCGGGTTTCCGGTTTTTTCAAAGAGCTGCTTGTATTTCTCACGAACAACCACCGCATCAACTTATGCGTCCTTAGGTATGTTCCTTGTTAGTTAGTCTTAACGCTGTATATTTGAGTTCTGCCAACTATATGTGGGCATCCTGACATTCGTCTTCGTTCTCGTTCTGTCTGTTTTATGGTGCTTCCGTAGCTTCTTCCTTGCCGCTGGTGGTTCCGCTTTCCCCTCTCCCCTTTCCGGAGGCAAGGTGGCTTGGCTGCCTGGGTTGGGTGGCTTTCTTCCTCTGAGTTCGCATTTCCAGCCCTCAAATTGAATCAATCGATTGGAAATTGCCTGTTGTTTTTTTCGGCGTTTTTTGCTAGTTTCTAATTCCGTTTGCCTTTTGATCGTTGGAGTTCTTGGTGTTACGCCATCTCCTCAAAATGGGTTTATGTGTTCCATGGGCACTGGTCCCGTGTTCCTTTTTCTGCTGCTGCTAGGTTGTTGTCGGCTGATGGGTGAAGGGTGGGGCACCCACCGCGATGCCGATGTCGGTTCATTGCTTCCATTAATTCTTTTTATTTTATAGAAAAGTAGTTGTTGTAGACTTATCAGCGACATCAACTGTGTTATTATAGCATTAGTAGGAATATATAATCATTTAATTCTATGTCAATATAATATTAGTAAATGTAGGAAATATGTCTTGTGGAATGTATGTTGCAAGAACGTGTAGCGCACACGGTCTTTTACACATGCGATCCTTGTTTGCAGCCCCTGACTAGCTATTTAAAATCAAGTGTCTTGTGTCTAAACGTGCCTGACTACAAACACATTAAGTCGTGTGCATTATTTCATCGCCAGACAATACTACGAACAAAATATTTACCCCCAAACCGTAGCGCCCTTCCTTGGTCGTATGCCGTTGTCATCATCATGTTTTTTCAGTGGTTGCCTTCACTCTTCTTCTCTTTTTTAAGTTTGGGCTCTTGATCACTTGCCTCAGTTCGCGGATTTCACTCGGGTGTGGAGGTTTCCTCTTCTGCTTCCCACACCTGGGCTAACCCGATCAGTGAGCGAGTTTTAAACAGAAATCATCATGTTTTTTCAGTGGTTGCCTTCACTCTCCTTCTCCTTTTTAAGCTTGGGCTCTAGATCACTTGCCCCAGTTCGCGGATTTCACTCGGGTTCACTTGTCCTTGAATGGTGTGGATGTTTCCTCTTCTGCTTCCCACCCACGGGCCACCCCGCTCAGCGAGCGAGTTTTAATCAGAAAACACTTGGAAGAAATTTTCACCAACGTCACTTTGAATTTTGTGCGAACTAATAATTTCGTCGCGTGTACTCGTTTTAAAGGTGGGTTATGTTCCCGGCATTTTTCATCCAGGAACATCCGGCCCATTTCTCAACAGTTTTTCACTTTTTATGTCTTTGTAGCTACATCAGAAAAAACACGTACATTTAGCACTTTATTGCTATTTGCCACTTTAGGACAGCTACTTTCGAGTTAATTTTTCGATATTATCATTCACGATTTATGTCTTTGTAGCTACGGCCCTCGGGTTATAGTCGTGCTAGTATGGTAACTCGATATATAGCCAGTGCTGTAGGGCGACGAACATGGACCTGATCCATCCTCTGTCCGGTCGACGCACCGACTCCCAGAGCATTAGAACCTAGCCTAGCAGACATCCCTCTAAAGTAAATTTTAAAAATGAAAATGTCTGGGTCCAATACCGAGACCAGTCAACATAGCACGATCTTAGATTGGAACCCAGATACAAGGAACCAAAAGAACATGACTACGTACAGTCTGAAAATGGCTAAAGTTGGAAGCAACTGAGTTGTGCAAAATCGCTTAACAGTGAAAGAGAGTAGTGGAGGCCCGAGTAGAAATCCAAGAAGAGATGACTCGATCTTCATTGTACCTTGAATTGAATTTTAATGTAGTTGGTACGGGTATTAACTGTTATATTGTTGGAATATAATATAAGAATTACTCGATGGGCGGTCGTAGCTCTTACATTTATTAACTATTGTAGATCTTTGTAGATTATACATAATATTATTAGTATTCCTCCAAGGTCCAATGCATCTATCGAGGGCCGTATACTGGCTGGGTGTCATTTTTCCAGGGTCGGTTGTTTATCCATTTATATTATCGCCGGTGCCACCCATATTAGAACCGCTTTCATTTATCGTTCGGGAGCTGTTCTGGGCTGGTCTTACCTGGCTTAGAACATCCGGGAACATCTTCCGGACTAAATGAAAGCGACTTAGTTAACAAAAACGTAACTTTTCGATCAAAAACCACCGAAATATTTTTAGGAAGTATGTCCTGGAAAGCCGTTATTATGATTAAAATACTGCCGGCTCTATAATATGGCAGATTGTACCCTATGCGAAAACGCATCGACACGCGCCACTACCACGTAGCGCGCATCATTTATTTATTTATAATTATAAAACTCGCGCCTGCCGCCCCCTCATCCAAATAAACGACGTGCGTTCGAAACGAAACAAACAGCGCGTTCGTGTATTTTGGTCATATAAAACTTTGAATCGTTTATTATGATTTATAATATTAAATGGACGCGTCCCCAGTCGGACGTGCTTCCAAAATTTCAATTTCATTTGCATTGCTGGGATATTACACACAGTTACAACAACAATAAAATTAATTAAAACTTATATATAAATGAGCAAAAATAGATAGCCTTGATAATCTTACCTAGGATTTCAACTTTTAATAGATATGTTACATAAGGTCGATGTGATTACATAAACGTTTGCTATATTTGAACTGAACGGCCGTTTTAAACTTTTTTTTAGTAGATCAGAAAACAAGAGGTCTTATTATATAAAAAAATAAATACAAATGGATTTTATTACAAAAAATTTCCATTTGTTTATACTCCGCTTATATTATTCTCAGTGTAATATTACTGCAATTACACTGAGATTAATATAAGCGGCTATGGACTATTTTAACAATTTTGTGTTTTCTTATGTTTCTTTAGGATAATTGAATCTACATCCGCGAGATTAACTTTTTTAATAAACGATTAGATATTAAACCATGCTTAGCAAAAAAAAGGAAATAAATTAACAAATACACCATGAAAAAAGTATTAGTTCTATGAATATCAAATGTAGATTTACACATATTTGACAACGCGTTGCCCTACTCTTTCGTGCATTTTCATTACGATTGAACTATTCATATATCAAATATAATGCAAAATTTTCGAAAATGTACTTTTTGTGTTTCTCATTTATTTTCTCATTAAATATTGATCGACATTTAACTTTCTTCAGCTTAAATTGTAGGTAATTTAATTGCTTACAACATGCATTAATTGTTGTTCCTGCTAGAGGTCTACATTTTAATATTTAGTTAAAAAATAGCAGAAAACACGTTATTGTAATTTGCCACTACTTTCGAGTTAGTTTTTCGATATTATCATTTTAGTGACCCTTTCCGACAGTAATGTGCAATAAAATACCACGCAGGATTTTTTTCAAGGCATGTGAAGCTAATTCAACTGGACTAGACATGAACAAATCTAATCAGTTAATATATTAAATGATGCTGTACAGTACAAAGAAATTGCTAAACTATTATTCAATGTGATAATATATTTTGGATACATGTACTATCAAAATATAATGTTCGTGAGCAGAAAGACTCCGCTCGTCAGCCCATTGTGGTATATAATGTAATATAAATGTTATGTATCACAATATATGTTTTTATTATTATTATTTAATGTTCATGAAGTATTTTTCGGTAACAACGATGAAACAAAGGGATTTTAAGAAAATATTATAAACCACAATATTTTTGTTGTAGCTTTTAATATTTGAATCTGATTGTTTTTGCAAGATTTATTAATTTTTGATATTAAACGATTAATTTTCTAATATATTTATGTCCCCAAATAATATCACAGCTTTTGAATGCCTCAGCAAACAGCTAGTGATTAATGAAAGAATTTCAATAGGCATCATTGTTGTCCCCCAGAAAGTAGGTTAATTTTCCCTCGTGAATTATGTTTTTAATAAAGAATATTAATTAAATACCCGCCCGCCCGTAGAAATTAATCTTCCTTGCGTAAATACAGCAACTACACGGGTGGCTGCTTTCTGTAGAAAATAAATACACCGCACACACAGAAGATCGGCGGGATGAAAACGTGTGTAATTTACGATTTTCTATCGTGCGGTCGAAATAAAACGCCCGGACGGGGGCTGGCTGGTTGATCCGAGATTATTGAAGGAAATTGGAAAACCAGCTGAGTTTGCGACTGGATGATACGTGATTGTTCCCGGGAAGGAGAATTATTATTGCTGCAGTTTTGATCGATTATAAATTATTGATCGCGGCTGCAATCGGTTTCATTACGGGATTTTCGTCGTCGGAGGCGGCGGTTGTGCGGCAGAGGGGTGCATCTGAGGGGACCGAGCCGCCCTCTTCATCACCGCTGACACGGTAATCCAATAATGCAACGGCCCCGCGGCGGCCCCCTCAGATGAACAACTTATATCCCACACTTACCGGGATCTTCTCCACCGCCGCCCCTCACGACTCTTCACGTATATATAAGTGTGTGTCTGGGTAGGTATGGGGGTACCTGGTTGAGGCTCGCAACTTTCACGACGTGATAATTTTTTGATGGATGACGCGAAATTCTGGCAAGAGAAGTTTCAATCGGCTATTACCACAAGGGGGGGCAGGCTATGTTTACTTGTGTTATATAATTTATCACAGTCACGTCTCGTACACTGCTTGAAAAATTTGTCAATATTTGGAGAGAAAAAATCCTTTGAAGGCCTTTATTGATGCTTCGCCAATGAATTAGCAATATACAGGGATTCAGAGGTATTTATTTATCATCACATTGAAATTTAACTTATGAATTAGAGAGAGAATCGCCTTTCTGCCAGATTTGAATTATTTCAGAAGTGAGAATTTTTGTAATAAATGTGATGTGAAATAATTTGTTACTAGAAACTAAAATTAATCCTATGAATGAGCGAGAGAGAGAATCGCCTTTCTGCCAGATATGAATTATTTCAGAAGTAAGAATTTTAGTCATAAATGTGTTATGAGATAATTTGTTACTAGAAACTAAAATTAAATTTCTAGACTTCACTTAGGTTATTTTTCGTCTATTGAAAATAATGTATTAGAGGCATAAATATTCTTCTTTAATTATTCAGTCAATTACGATAAAACACACCTAATTAATTAATAAACAATAAAAACTTATATCTTTCTAAAGCTATCAGCCGTGAGGCTTTTCCGCCGGCCAAGGAAGAAGCTCAGAGGAGTTTAATCACCCGGTATTTACCTTAACTTCACAGAAAATGTCTGAAAATTGGGTGATTCGCGGAAATTCGCCCCGATGGGGATCAGGCTCCCTCCCCAATGCTCAGTATGAAACGAACGACGGCTCGAACCACTTGGCCACTGAGCTGGGTTATTAATTAATATTATCAAATAATAAAACTCCTAACATGCTTAGGTACTTCTTACGTCATAAAATCATTTAAAAAAAACTACGAGTTTTAAATACATTATAATTATCAAAACATAGAACACAACAAGCTTCTTACATTAAAATTAACACTTTTTAATTATAGATAGTGCACGACCCATCCTCTATTTCTAAAATCGGTTCTTTTTTTATCAGTCCCATTTTAAATGCAATTCCATGTTCTCTCGCACGCCCAAACAATACTATTTTTAGATAAAAAAAAAATGTATAATAGATCAGCCAGCGATATCCCAGCGGACCACTTAAACCGTCGATGGTATCTCCGCGTCCCGGTAATTGTTTTCGGGGTACATTTAAATAAACCGAACTTAACACAATCCGGCCGCATTACCGCGGCCGTAAATAAGAAAATCTGGAGTGTGGGTAGTGCCGGTATGAATCTTTGATGCCGGACAACGCTAACCATCTTTATGTAACGCTATAAATTATTGGGACAAGATTGGGACAACCTGGAGGGACGTTTATGGGCCTTTATTGCTTTAATGTGGGGCTGACTAATACATCAAACGAGGAGGCTGCTCGCTCACCCAGCGGGGTCTTGAAATATGGGCATGGGAAATGGATGTCTTCATTTTCGTGCTAACAGCAGTGTTAGTGCAAGATATTACTGTTTGTTTTAGTTTCTACATTCAACGCTTTATATAACTTTGAAACGGTCACAACATTTTTTTTCACTTCTGAATAATTGCAG
Source organism: Lordithon lunulatus (assembly GCA_963942505.1). NCBI lineage: Eukaryota > Metazoa > Arthropoda > Insecta > Coleoptera > Staphylinidae > Lordithon > Lordithon lunulatus. The sequence continues at coordinate 39,956,425 of OZ012673.1, forward strand.
TATCTTTAAAATGGATCAATTTAACAAATGCCTTTCTTGTAAGTTATTTCTCCTATTATCAGGGACTTTTTCGGTTTCAAATTACAATTTCATGTATCACTTATTTTGGTGTCCTCAGAGTTATATTTTAATTAAAACTTTACAATTTATATTTCCACGACAGTTTTTGATATTCTAATAAAATTCTGAAAACTGTCGTTATATTTAACACAATTTAGACATTTGCACAGGCTAATGCAAATAATCTGCCTCAGCCTTAGTGTTATTAGGTAACTAGAAGGTGACTCAGTGTTTATCAAATATTCCCTCATACGTAATTAACAAACCGGTGTAATCAAAAATACTGAACACCATGTTAACTAAAATAATCATTAGCCAGCGCCACATCAAAGGTCTCACTTGAATCAGTCGCCCTTCGAAAAATAAATATTATTCTATTTATCCGTATGACCTCATGTTTTAGTCTCACTTTACATCTCTCTCTCTCTTTGCCGCTTTTAACAAATATGCACGGGTTTAGGGGGTGCGCGCCTTCACATAGTTTATTCATCTGGGATTTTGACGCCGTTCCGACTGCGGGTCTTCGACAGATGACATTTCCCTGCTTAATTATTAATTCATCCGCGCGGGGGAAAAGGTAGGGACGCGCGCGAGCGTTTCCTGGACGCGTCCGGAAATCCTGATTGATGCCTTAATAGGAATTGTTGCATTTATCAATTATTTATGCGCCCGGGTTCGTCAATCAGGGATTCCAGAGCGGCCAGGGGGTTCGTTAGGGACAGGGATCTGCAGCGTTATTAACCGCGAGCGTAAATAGAACTGAGGGCTGAGACCTGGTTTATGGCCTTGGAGGTGGATTCACTAACCGCAGTAATCTAATACTACAATTGCTGGATACGTAGTCAGTTCTATCTAATAATCTATTTTTATATGACTTTTCATGTGAAAGTATTAATAAACAATATTTTTTAAATTCAATCAAAATTAAAAATAATTGTTTCTTAAACAGAGTGGATCAAAATCTACAAACTATGAGGATAGGGAAAATCCGAAACAAATCAACCTCGACATCTCATCGGGTAAAAGAAGAACCAAAAAGCAAGAAACAAAGAAAGTTATTATTCAGACCATAAAGGTTCACATATAGTTACTTTTAAAAATCGTATATAATATAGTATTATATATAATATATATATATATATATATATATATATATATATATAGATATATATATAAAGACTTTTATTTGGCATATCAGCCCAACCCTTCCCTTTTACACACATTCCCAAACCGTACTTTCACACAAAGAAATCAAAAAAGACACACAAAAAAGAATATAAATTAACAAAAAATAAATTTTTCTATAGATTAAAATAAACCCCCTCTGCCCTCGCCAATTTCCTTTCCCAAGTCAGCCTCCTGCAGATTTTCACGCCTTTCCCATCCTCTCCTAACCATTCGTTCAGCTTTCTGCACTCTCCAGCCCACTCTTCTTTCACTCCCTCACATTCTTTGTTAACAAACTCCTACACAGCGCACACGCGGTGTACCCCAGCCCCATCCACACTTTTCTTCCTCGCTCTTCTGAACCACACCTCGCTCTTGCCATGCCTACTTTGTCCTCTCTGCTCCACTCTCCCCTGGCTAAGTAGCTCGGGCGTTTGCTACTCTACGTAGCCAGGGTTGTATGAGCTCTCAGCCATTCTCACTTGCCTTTCTTGCCACTATCCTTCAATCTCTCCCTTATCTCAGTTCCTAGGCTACCCCTTTCTCTCAGCTTCTCCTCTACCCACCTCAGACATACCCACTCTTTCATACATCCTTTCTCTATCCTTCCTCCATCTACTCTCTGTTCTTCTCTTACACCTCGTCCATACCTCCCGTACCAGTCTTTCCTCGCCCAAATCCTGCAATCTTTCCTCAAACTTCACAACACGACTCGAGCCCTAGCAGATTCTTCAGAAACCAACCTTGCTCCCTTTCTATTACCTCCCATTCACGCAATCCCCACACTTCCACTCCATACAACAATATAGGTTTTACACACGCATCCCATATCTTGCACGTCATTAGGTTACCACCCCCCCCCCAACTCCCCCATTTTCTGCACGCAATCCCCCAAGCCATTCTTGCTTTCGCCTGCATACACTCCACATACATCCTAAGCCCTCCTTTACAGTAAAACCAAAAGCCCAAATATTTAAAGCCATTCACTCTCTCAATCAGCTTTTCCTTCCATTTCAGCTCTTCGTCCTTACCCCTCCTGCTCCTATTCCTAAACAACATCCATTTGGTCTTTTCCACATTCACCACTAGCCCGCTCTTATCCAGGTATCTACCCATTCTATCCAACATCTCTTGCATCTCTTCCACTCTCTTGGCCACCAGCACCACATCATCTGCATACGCCACTACCCACCACGACCCTTCCTGCCTGTCCTCTCCTCAGCACCTCTTCCAACTCGGTCGTGTACAGATTAAACAGGAGGGGGCTCAGCGGGCACCCCTGCCATACTCCCACATTCACCCTAAATTTCTCAGATATTTCTCCATTCACTCTTGCTTTCGCCCATGACTCTTTATACACCCTTCTCACCCACTCCACTCCTTCCTCTTCCATACCCAATCTATCCATACATTCCACCAGTTTCCCCCTAGGAACTGAGTCATACGCAGCTTTTAAATCCACAAACACTCTCCTTTGTGCACCGGGACCACCACCCCCACACGCCACTTTTCCGGCACTCCCTCCTCACCACTCCACACCTTGTTAATACTACCGCACCTTCTCCCTTCCTTCCTCCGGTAATTTTTTGAAAGCCTCTGCCTTCAGCCCATCTTCCCCCGCTGCCTTTTCTAGTTTTAACTGTGCCAAGGCCACCTCCACCTCTTTCCGCGAAAACGCCTCCCTTCGTACCACCTATCTCGCACTCGAACTGCCCAGCTCCACCTCAGACCCCGCCATCTGTTTACAACTCCTCTCCCATTCTGCTAGCTCTATGTTCACTTTACCCTGATTCACCCTTCCCTTTAAGATCTCCCACATCCGTTTCTCCACCACACACTCCCTCAACCTCTTTTCCACTTTCTGCAACTTCTCTATTTGTTTCCTCTCGCACGTACTCTCGAATTCCCTTTTCGCCTGATTAACCCTTTCGACTGCACATCTGCCGTACCTCCAATTCGCCATTTCCCTCCGCCACCTCGTCTTCTTTATCTTACACTCCTCGTCGAACTAACATTCCCTCTGGCGTCCACTCTTCTTCCTCACCACCAACGCAGCCGCCATCACTCTCTCCAACTGTAACATCGACTGCACCTCCTCCCACTTCACGCCCGTTAGGTTTTTCTCATATACCGCAATTTCTACTTCGCTCCATCCAAACCCTTGCTGTCCCTTTTTCTCCTCCCTCTTCAAACCTTCTGTCCTTCTCAAGACCACTTCCACCGGCACATGGTCCGACCCCCCCCCCCCACATTTTCCACCTTGAAGCACTCCAACTCATCCCTTCCGATACCTTTTACCACCACATAGTCCAAAACCGAACCTTCTCCGTGTCCACAGAACGTCTTCTTCCCTTCCCAGTCCCCTTCGCAGCAGCCATTCAGTACATCCCACCCCAACTTTCTCAGCCATTGGATCCATTCTCTACCCTCCTGGTTGGTCACTTTATCCTGCGATCGTCTTTCTTTCCATTCCCCTCCCTCTTCCCTCTCCGATTCCTCCTTTCAGCTCCCCCACCCTCATATTCCAGTCACCCCCAACGATTCATTCATCTGCCTCTGTCTCTAGCCCATCCAGTATCTCCGTTAGTTCTAAACAGTTTTTGTTACAGTACACGGCCCCTACCCACACCGACCTTCTATCCATTTCCACCTTCCCTATTACCAATCCCGCTGCTTGCCTCCACGACTCTCTGATCCATTGTCCCACTGACTTCCTCACTCCTAACAAGATTTCTCCTTTGGCTCTCCCCATCCTCGCTTCTTTCGTTGCACCTTGCATTACCCAGTCCCACCCTGTCGGCATGCAGATTTCTACCTGCCTCCACTCCTCATCCACGTCTCCAGTAGCACCACTATGTCCTTTGAGATGAACCACTTCTCCAGTTCCTTTTCCCACACTCCCCCTAGCACTTTTTTCCTTAGACCCGCTACGTTCCAAAACCCCACCCTGCACTTGCTCCACTCATACTCCCGCCTCATCGATCTCTCCTCCTTCATTCCTTTTTTGACAAGCAGTACCTCTGTCAGACCCACCAGACGTCCGCAATCTTCAGTTTTCGATATCCCACCCTAGCTTCCAATCCTTTGACTCTTTCTTTCTTAGCTCTTTCTCTAATTTTCCTTTGTACTTTCCTCTCCTCTACGGTTAGATCGTCATCAATGTATTTGTTCGTGCTCTTTAGTTTATATTTTGATCGCATTATGTCTATTATATATATATATATATATATATATATATATATATATATATATATATATATATAAAGATAATATAAACATATATCCTAAAATCCTTTAGGAATTATGAAATTTGTCTTTATTTTTTTTAAATAAGAAATTAGTATGTGGTAACATACATCCATGTTTATAACGAAGTATAACTTATTGTTTTGCTTTAATTGTTGAGTCCATACTGAGCTACAAACTCTACTGAAAAGCAATATATTTAGTATATGATTGATTTTGTTGATGATTATTATTAAATCTACTTCCCACCGTAAAAAGAAACTACGCATCAAAAAAAGGTAATATAGTTCTACACCACTCCCCTTATACAATGTATACAACCTGTTTTCTATTATTATTATTTATCCGGTTACCATTATTATTGTTATGATCATTCAGCGGCGGACACAATGGAAAATCCCGGCAGTGCGGGGAATCGGAAAAAGAACATAATCAAGGACGGCAAATGGAAAACATTCCCCGTTTCTATTATTATAAAATCAAAGCACAATCACGGCCCGACAATGCGCCCTTTATGCCGCGGCTCTTGGACGCGCTCCAATTGATTCATCCCGTCGCAGCGGCAGCGGCAGAAACACGGACGACTCCATTTATACATTTTTTTGCAATTGCGTCCATTTATTTTAAAACCCGCCGACCGCGACTTTTCCACATTCTTTTCGCGTCCACTCACCTTTGGCCGTCCAAGAAATGTATCAAAGAGTGTTTTTTTAACATGAGGTTTGGACTAATTAAAGTAGCAGAAAAAAAATTAGACAAGAAAAAACTACATTAAAGCTTTTTAGTTTGTAATGTATAGACGGAGGCAACGTTGAAAAGCTTCAGATGAATAGTCTTTCTTAAAGCTCTCTCAAATTTTATATATTAGTACAATATATATATATATATATGTTGTGAAGGCTATCATCACAGCTATGCCCAGATTGTTAAATTTATAATATTTCGCACTATGAGATGACAAATGTAACTTCCAAAAACTGTTATTGAGATAAATACTTTTTAAAGATTACAGTGGTTCCAGAATTTTACCGTCGACTATAATGTTATCTAATTTTATTATTATTATTTTTTTTAATAATAATTTGGTTAGTTCTAATTGCAAAAAGGATTAAAGGATTGTTAAAAATACATAAAAATCATTCAGAACCTGACAATTTTCATTGTTACAAGTTACGACACTAGTGCCCGGTTTCTCCAACAAATCTTAACTAGTTTAAGACCGTTTTAATAATAAGACGGCCTTAAAGCGTTGCACCAAGTAAGACTAAGTAAGATGTACATATGTTTGGTGTAACAGAATAAAAATTTAAGACGTGGTTATATATAAGACCAGTTTATATAAGACGAGCTTATATACGACAAGCTTATATAAGACGAGCTTATATAAGACGAGCTTATATAAGACGAGCTTATATAAGACGAGCTTTTATAAGTCGAGCTTTTATAAGACGAGCTTTTATAAGACGAGCTTATATAAGACGAGCTTATATAAGACGAGCTTTAAGATTCGTTGGAGAAACCGGGCGTAGGTAGGCATCTCACTGTGAGATTGTAGATATTCAATTCTTCATTATTTTGATTAATTTTATGCTATTTTTACGATAATTACATATGTATTACATAATGCCAAATTATTTATTTCTATAATCTTACATGTAAACAAAGGTTTTGGAAATGTTCAACTGTGATCTTCTATTGTTATATAAGTATGTTGTACACTTGCGTACACGGACTAACTTTCTTTTGATCAAGGCTAATAATACCTTCATCATGTTTTCTAATAAATTGTATCAATAAATATTACTAGTTTAATCCAATCCAATCAAGACTAGTGTGATATGGATATTCTAATTGAAAAGCGACGAAAAGTGATACAAATAGTTTATTTAAAACATTCTATAATTATCTTAAGACATCCAGAAAGTGAACTATGCATTGTGATGGAAGTGTGTAGTTTCCTTTTTGAAAAAGTATTTAGCTTCGAAATGTAATATTAAGATTATCATGAAATTAAATATTATTTCTTTGGCTTTAAGCAGACAAAACATTGTAATGTGTAAATTATGTTCGTATTCATATACAAAAATTATATAACGCTCCCTAAAATGCAAAATTAATGTTGCATCGATTAAATCCTTCGTCAACTGAAATGGGCAGATACTATTTTTAACCGACAATTAGTGCTCAATCAATAATTTAAATAAAGGCGCAACTAAATAACCATCGATTAATAGCGTATGAAAATTAAATGGTCCGTTTTGGAACATTACTTTATAATAAGTTGTAAAAATTTAACTTTCCATTTAGCATTTAACGAAGCGTTATTTATTAACAGACAGTTTATGAATACGGACATTATTGTTTTATTAGTTGTCTAATTATTCAGGCGCATAGTTCTGCACCGTTAATCTACCGGAATGCCCGAGCATATAGGTTGCATTTGTAAAACCCTTGCCGTACATCATAGTTACGTGCAATTTGTCACCGCCGCCCGTGAGGGACGCCTAATTAATAATCGCGCCGGGAATAACGCCGCCGCTGGCGACGCGTCGGGGATGCATTTTGCCGGCCCCCGGTAGTCTGCGGCAGATAATTCACGCGGGTGTTGTTTTGAAAACGGCGATAATTGACGCGCCGATGCCGTGAATCTCAATTAGAGAAACGGGCGGCGGCGGCGAGACGCGTTGCGGCCGCGGGGCAGGAAATCGATGGCCGCTAATTTGTTACGTGCTGAACGGGAGAGGTTAATTTTAACATATCATTCGTATGAATTTTAATTAAAAGTAACATGAGTGGATGATGTGTATTCGCAATATGGAGACCGATTGGCATACAGGGTTTAATTAATCATTTTTAAAATTATTCACCAAGCCCTATTAGCTAATTTTTTTGCCGAAGATATATGAGGTATACTCATATACTACTACATTTAAAATTCTTAACTGATGCTGTGCTGATTTTTTCTTAACCTCTTCTACGTCCCGAAAACGCTTTCTTTTTAGGTTTTTTTTGCATTATTTGGTATAAGAAGTCACAGGGGGCTAGGTCGGGCGAGTAAGGGTGGTGAGAAACCGTTGTCATGCAATTTTTCGTCAAAAAAATCAACCGGTTGATTTTCAAAGCTGTGTGGGCAGGCACGTTTTCATGATGAAGCAACCATGCCTCCGAACACCATATTTTATTTATTTATTAGTTTTTTTTTAAAGAATTCGGTTTATTTATGTACAATATTTATATAAAGAAATTTTACAATTTGTATGTAATATTCTACAGATGTTTCGCTGTGGTTGTTTTATCATCCCTCTTTCTTCGCGTTCAATAGTTACTGCATCTCAGCCTAGTATTGAGGATTTCAAATCGCTTCTTTTTCACTGCCTTGTAGATGTGGATATCTCTTGAGTGAGCCGATTTAGTGAATTGAATCTTGGGACTGAGTGAGTGATTCGAATCAGTTAAATTGCGGGATTCGAATTCCAACTCATCGGCTCGTATTTCGATGAGTGAGTCATTCAATCGCGCGCGCCTGCAACTCTTTACGCGGCTCTCGGTCTGAGCTCCCAAATTAGTGAACGGCGCGAATATTGAAGAACGACTCTACTGATTCGATTCATTTGCGTGCTCAGTCTGCGCGCAGTACTGTTTTCTCGGTTTCCGTGGTATAGCAGGATTCGTCAATAGTGTTATCAGTCCGGTTTCCGAGGCTTTGCTTCAAGTTCTGTTAGCCCGAAGTTTGTCTTCCTTAGGCAGGTTGTCGACCTCACCTATGATAATATATATTTTATTAGGGCATTACATATTCAATCAATATTATTACAATATTATTTAATTTAATACATATATATGTTGGAGTGCATGCTCCAAGTGGCCATCAGCCGTATCATTTCAGGCGAGGATTCCATCTATTCGTTACGAATTTTTTAATTTATAATAATGTCGGTGTTTTAAATGACAAAACTGTAGTTACAGTCGCGATAAATATGCCAAAATAAAACTATATAGAAAATGCTTAGAATATATCCCACTAATTTTTAAAAACTAAATTTTTGACGATTTTTTACATCACAACATGTAATATTTTCATAGTTTAAATATGAACACAATCAATTTACAATTAAAACAACAATATCTTTTGAAGTTATTTTTTAATATATATCATCTAGTTGCTTTTTACCTTTCAGTGTAGGCTATTACATTTACATTACTTAACAATTATTGTTGTTGTTTATACATTTGTAAATTTTGTCCACTCTTTTCTGTTCTTCGCCAGTTCTCTTGCTTGTATAACTGTCTTTCCTTTCTTGATTGATATTTCCTCTATTATGTTGTTCCACTCTTTTCTTGGTCTACCTCTTCTTCTTTTATTTTCAGTTCTTGCTTCCCATACCTGTTTTGTTTGATTCTTATTGTCCATCCTAATTAAATGTCCCCACCAGTTTAGTTGTTTTACATATACTTTTCTATAGCTTCAATTCCCAATTCTTCTCCGATGTCATCATTTCTTATTCTTAGTCTTTTCTCGTAACTTGTTTTAATACTCTGAGATATTTCATTTCCATTGCCTGTATTCTACTTTTGCCCCTCTTCGTTAGTTTCCACGTCTCGCTCACATATGTCAGTATAGGTCTATATATGCTTTTGTATTTATTTATTTTTGTCCTTCTGCTGATCTCTTTTTTGTTAGTCAGTATATTGCACAATGCGTGGTATTTTTTAACTGTGTTGTTTATTCTGTTACTAAGTTCGCCTTCCATTTTTCCGTCTTCTTTCTGTGCTACTCCTAGGTATTTGAATTGTTCTACTTGCTCTATTTTGTGTTGTTCTATCTTTAAATTATTTGTTCTTTTCGGTTTCCTATTACCATCACTTTTGTTTTGTTATAATTCATTTTCATATTATACTTTTCTAGATGTCTGTTCCATACACTCAGGTTGTGTAGTAGATTAGCTTCATTTTCTGCTATCACTACGACATCATCAGCGAATGTTCCTTGCGATATTTTTACAACTTGCATATTTGTCCAGTCCAGTGGTTGTCTTAAATGTTCTTGATGCTTGTCCCTTGGGTATTATTGCATGGGTGTTGTTGTTATATATGTGTTATTGTGTATCGGTACGATTAGTGCTGTTTGCCAGTCTTTTGGTATGGTATTTGTGCTCTATATGCTGTTCAGTAGTTTCCGTAGTTTTTCTTTACCTACCGAGCCCAGGTGCTTGATCATTTCCGCTGTAATCTGGTCTTGTCCTGGTGCTTTTCCTATTATTAATTCCCTTATTATTTCTAGTAGTTCTTGTTCCTTGATACTCTCTGTATCTGCTTCTGTGTTGTTCTTGTCTCTAATTCTTGTATTTTGTTCTTTGACGTTATTTGAGCTTAGTAATTCTTCAAAATATTCTTTCCATCTTTCTAATATTTCTTCGTTTTCCTTCAGCATTCTTCCTTGTTTGTCTTGTATGTATCTCATTTCTTTTCCTTTCTCTTTCCTGCAATCTTTTAGTGTTTTATAAAGTAGCTTTTGGTTTTCCCTTGCGTTTTTTTCCATTGTCTCTCCGAACTTTTCCCATTCCCTGGTTTTTTGCTATTCTAACCTCGTTTTTTACTATTTTTCTCTTATCTCTGTATTTTTTGTAGTTTTCGCTATTTTTGTCGTTTAGATATCTTTGTTATGCTTTTTTCTTATCTTTTGTTTTCTCTCGTTCTCCGAGCACCAGGCTGTCTGTTGTTTCCTGTTTGTGCTTTTCTTCGTACCACATGTCTCTTTTGCTGTCTCAAGCATATTTTCTTTAGGTTATTCCACATTTCCCCTACTTCTTCTCTATCGTTGGTCACTTCTATCATCATCTCCATTTTCTCCATATATTGTATTGCTGTTTCTTTTTCTCTAAGTTTGTATGATCTTATCTTGTTATAGTTTATTGCTATATTTGTCTTGGTATTCTTCCTTAATTGTCGTCACAACTAGATAGTGGTCACTTCCAATTTCATAGCTTCTCTTTAATCTATTATAATAAAATCAAAACAACTAAGTTTTACTTTTCGCAGTTGGTAGTATGTATTATTATTTGTGGTCATGAACGGTCTTAAATAATCCGTTTAAATTAAAGAGTGTTTAGAATATCTTTAGAATATATTCGATTTATTTTCTAAATTATATCATTCGTAATGAATTATTGCTGAATTTTAATAAATACAACTTATAATATTATCATACGAATTATGATGTTTAAATTAATAGACTGAATAGAATATCTTTAGAATATATTCGACTTATTTACTAAATTATATCATTCATAAAGAATTATTGCTGAATTTTTATAATTACAACTTATAATATTATCATACGAATTGTGATGTTTAAATTAATAGACTGAATAGAATATCTTTAGAATATATTCGATTTATTTACTAAATTATATCATTCATAATGAATTATTGCTGAATTTTTATAATTACAACTTATAATATTATCATACGAATTGTGATGTTTAAATTAATGTAGTGTTTAGAATATCTTTAGAATATATTCGATTTATATTCTAAATTATATCAATCGTAATGAATTATTGATGAATTTTCATAATTACACCTTATAATATTATCATTAGAATTGTGATGTTTAAATTAATAAAGTGTTTAGAATGTCTTTAGAATATATTCGATTTATTTTCTAAATTATATCATTCGTAATGAATTATTGATGATTTTTTATAATTACAATTTATAATATTTTCATAGGAATTGTGATATTTAAATTGTCACTCGAAATGCAATATCTAGAACAAAAGAGTTTTCAATGTAAGAGTAAAATATATGCCACTAATTTACAAAACAAATATAAGGATTTATGAGGATCACATCTTGCCATATTTTCACAAACACGTATACGTTTGCATTGAAAATTAAATAATAGCAGCAAAGTCAGTGTTCGGAAATTGTTTTGTATATAGGTTTGCCACTAATCTTTCTAACTAGTATATTGGTGGTCGGTTCAAGTCCCATGGATTATGCGTTTTTGGAAGAATATATAAAAATATTAACTTTCCTCTAAAAGCATCGTCGGTTTATTTTCATATCAAAGAGTAGCATATGGCATATATATATATATATATATATATATATATATATATATATATATATATATATATATATATATATATATATATACAATCTTGGTGTATAATGCGATAAAATAATTTTAATTTTAACTAAACCCATTCTGTAGATGGTCATAGAAATATATAATTTTCTTTATTTGGAAATACAATAGTTTTTAGGTGTAACAATTGAAGACAATAATATTAATGATGTTTTATTTGTTTTAGGTGAGTGATGATGGCGTTTTGACAGCGCAACATTTTGACGGTTGTTCTAAGGCATGGTACGTACTGAAAACCTTAAAAATAACTATAAATTAATCTAAAATCAGCATAAACTAGTAATGCAACCAATGCATAGGGCATTCACATTACGCATATTATGCACTTGCGTAAAGAGGTAGATATTTAAGTATGTTAAATATATAAATATTTAACTTCCGTTTCCGGTACCATTCGAAGTATTTCCCGGAAATTGAGAAGTTATAGTCATAACTCGCTAAATGGCTACTCGTTAATGTGCAGAGATAATGTTGAGAAAAGACAAAAAAAAACTTCATAAAAAACGTCGACTCTACAAGAATACAAATATAGGGCTCAGTAGTCATCATAACGTCATAGATATTCAAAGGTTGTTGGATATTTTGATTGAGCCCTATAGTGTCCGACATTTCTAAAATGCTATCTTGTAAATAGAATATCTGGTGTTGGTACCACACGACATTCCGAAACACTTAATTAATATTAATTCAAAATTAAAGTAACTTCGGTTGAACTCTGTTTAGTTGGCGTTGTAACGTTTTTTCACATTTTGTCACATTTTCTCACATTTTTCCATAATTGCCCGAATTTTCTCACATTTTCTCATATTTTCTCACATTTTCTCACATTTTCTCATATTTCCCTACAATTTCTGGAGTTTTCCCACATTTTCTCAAATTTTCTCACATTTCCACTCATCTTCCCACATGTTCCCAAATGTTTCTCACATGTTCCCGTATTTTGTCACATTTTCTCACTTTATTTTATCATTTACTCACATTTTCATACATCTGGCCACATTTTCCCAAATATTCCACATTTTTTATATTTTAAGTAATACAATTTAAAATGAGGGAGATAAATCAAACTACTATGTTTTTTGCTACTTTTTTATTATTTGAAACAAGTAGATTCGCCTAACCCCTAAGCATTTTCAAGTTTTCCAAATGACTGATGGTACAAAGGTATCAATTGTATAGTCATTTTTATTTCTTATATAAGCGCGCACGTTCGCTTATATAAGAAATAAAAATGACTATACAATTGAACAGCATTAAAAACAATATTAATAAAATTAAAATTATTATAGAGAAATATTTGACACCAAATAAGGATATAACGATTAATAATGTTTTTTATTGCTGTTCAATTGTATACTGTTTATTTGTTTTCGGTGTCGGTAATCTTAATTAAAGCGCGCACGTTCTTTTGTATCATCAGTCATGGGGAAAACTTGATAATACCGAGACCTTATGCGAAACTAGTTGTTTCAAACAATTAAATAAGTGGTAAAAACATATTAGTTTGATTCATCACCTACATTGAAAATTAATTACCACATAGTAGATGCCACAACTATTCAATTTCAGGATAAAATTTATCTTTTGTTTCTTTTATTTTTTAATTAAAGTATTTTGAAACAACATTTATCGAACCGTTTCTCATCTTGTTAGGGTTTTAAATTGCTCTAGGGTCCCGGGAAGTTTAATTTCAGATTTTCCGAATCCCGAGAACTAAAGTAAACCGAGACGAAAAGTTACACTCTAATTATAACAAAAAAAAGAACCTTTATTGGCATTTCCCTCACTGCCTTCCATATCACAAACCACAACAAAAATATACAAAAATAAAAATACAAATATAAATAAAGGAATACTCCGCAAAAAATTACAAATTACCCTCATCTATTACCGCTCCCTGTGCCCTCGCCATTTTCCTCTCCCACGTTAGCCTACTGCAGATTTTCACGCCTTCCCCAGCCTCGCTTAACCATTCATTCAGCTAACTGCAGTCTCCCACCCACTCTTCTTTCACACCCTCACATTCTTCGCTAAGGTGCCACCATGTGTCGCTTCCCTTACTACACAGCACACACGCGGTGTACCCCAGACCCATCCACACTTTCCTCCCTCTCTCGTCTGACCCACACCGCGTTCTTGCCATGCATACCTTGTCTTCCCTGCTCCACTCACCCCTGGCTAAGTAACTCGGGAGTTTCCCACGCACTTGCCACTCTATGTAGCCAGGGTTGTAAGAACTCTCATTCATTCTAGTCTGCCGTTCTTGCCACTCAATATCTCTCAATCTCTCTCTTACCTCAGTTCATAGGCTTCTCATTTCTCTCAGTTTCTCCTCTACCCACACCTCAGACATACCCACTCTTTCGTACATCCTTTCTCCAACCACTCTCCGTCCTACAGTTACACCTCATCCATACCTCCCGGACCAGTCTTTCCTCTCCCAATTCCTGCAATCTTTCTTCAAACTTCACAACCCTTACACACGATTCCCACAACATACTCGTACGATTCGTCTCCTGCAACAGCACTGCTCTCGGTGTCGACCTTTCGAGACCTAGCAGACTCTTCAGGAGCAAACCTTGCTTTCTCTCTCTATCACATCCCACTCACGCAATCCCCACACTTCCACTCCATAAAACAGAATAGGTTTTACACACGCATCCCAGATCTTGCACGCCATTACGAGATTACCGCCCCAAAACCTCTCCCATTTCCTTCTCGCTATCTCTAATTATAACATATGATCATACATAATATTGATATGATACCTAGCTCAGTGGCCTAATGATCATCTCGTACTGAGCATTAAGAAACGTGAGTTCAAATCCCATCTGGGCGAATCTTAGCGAATCAAGTTTTCATAGTTTTTTTTTTCTGAAATTAGCGTAAATACTGCTTAACTAAACTCCATTGAGCTTTTTTTACCTTAACGATAGAAGTTTTTTTTTTGATTGATAAGTCTACAATCCATACTCATTGACACTATAGAGTAGATCCGATGCCCACAGAAAACCACCAATACTATGTGAATTTCACTAACATGACTTGCATTGACATTTTGGTACACTGTATTATTGCAAAATACATTACTTTGCAGTTAATCACCAGTAATTATTATCAGGTTCATTATTTATTTCTATGTAAGCAATCATCCATGACAATGTTGTCCCTCATCGTAGCAGCCTTATGTTTTGCTGTATTAAACAAATACATTATTTGAAAATATTTCTAAAAATTTATATTCCGACGTGCCACACATATTGGAGTTGTAACTAGAGTAAAAGTATGAAAGCTCTCCCGAAATATAGCTGAAGTTTTTCAATTTTCTTTTACGTTTCCTTTACATTTCAGTGCATCTCATTGCAGGTCGTTGTACTTCTCTGTTTAAAAAAATCTATTGGTTTAATAAATATTTGTCTGCCCCTCTCGACATTATTTATTTGAATACAATTGCATCGGTTCACCCACTGAAATATTTTCACACACGCACAAAAATTAATAGACAACAGTACACCATAAAACGATACCAAACCCACCCCCCAAACCACCCACACCCGCATCCGACGGAATTAAATCTAAACAACGCGCACAACGCCCGTTTATTATTTGTTATTCATTACCCGATGCGTATTTACATTTCATACAGTTAATGGCGTATAATATCGCGCGTCCGCAAATAAAACGGGCAAACAATTTTTCTACGGCAGCCGATTTTTCCGCGAGTATGAAAAAAAACACGGAGTTTCCACAAACATGCCGCCGCACTGTTTGTTTACGGGCGAGTCGCTAAATTAAATGCAGCGCTCAAACCGTCGGTTATTACAAGTCGAGTGATTTTTTTATAGTGTGCGTTGAAAATAGCAATGGTTAAAGTTAATTAAATGTACTCTTCGAAGTTTTTAATTAGAACGGTTATGGATCAATAAAATATTGAAACAAATGAGTCTAATTATAATAATAATAACCAATGATCGAATAGTATATTAAAATTAACTCAACCAATATGACGACGATCTGTTATATTATTAAACAAATGTATGCTATAAATATTGTTAAAACAAGCTATTAGTATTTAAAATTTGAAATCTATCAGGCGCATATTATTTTCTTTTCGCTGATGCTAGTTTGAATATGTTCCATTTTGAATCGCTTGACTCGGCGTTATCACTACATATTTGAGACGTCCGACATTATTTCCATAACATAAATGAGATATAAACAGATAAGAATGAATACAATTACTTAAATTTGTTATAAAATGTTTATTTAAACAGAACAGTTCTTTTATATATATATATATATATATATATATATATATATATATATATATATATATATTATATATTAAAATAGTGTGAGTACTACGCGACTTCCTGAACAAATTGATGAAATAAACTTCAATCTTTATAGGGCTATTAATCGAAAGAGTATAATCAAAGGAGTTTTATAACCCGATATTTACCTTAATTTTATAGAAAACCTCTGAATAACCGTTTTAACAGTATTTATTTCAAGGCTTCGCCCGGGATGAGTTTGATCCTTCGGTCCGCAATGCACAATACAAGACGGACAGCGCTTTTAACACCTTTAGGCCACTGAGTTGGGTACAATTTAATACTAAATCAGGATTTAAAATATTTTTGAAAAGTCATTTTATATAAAAGATTGTAATTAATTTATTATATTATATTAATTAATTAATATTTTGTAAAATTTAATTTATTTTACAAAATATTAATTAATATTTCATAAAAAAACTGTTGGAATCATTTTTTGTAGATTAGCTATCAGGTTATGCGCAAATACAACCATATGTCCTATGGTAATATGAAACTCAATTTCAAAAACAAACAAAAAACACAGGAACGAATTAATAGCTCTCTAGTCATTTAGAATGAACAATATGATAAATTCGCGGAATCTTAAGTTCAGCGCAGTCAATTTTAAAGGTAATTATATTGAGCAGACAACAGAGCTACATAATATTTCTCCTGTCCTGAAATGAAAGCCCTGATGAAGATCATTTTTTACACACTCTTTAAGGATGCTACGGCCCTTACATCAAGAATAATTATTGTAAAACATAATAAATAGCTAAAAAACTAAAACAATATTTTTGAATTATACACTTTCTGCGTTTGGGATACCACACAACTAGGCTGCGTGAGGCGGGCGCACATGTTGCGGCTGTAAACACATTAAATGCCATTTAGCCGAAAACACGCTATAAAAAATCAATTAGTCATTTTTATTACAAATGATCACATAAGTGTAATGGATCGCGGCGTTGTCCGCACATGTTCCGCTGTCTATTTTTTTAACCGTTCTCTGTTGCGAGCCGACAAAAGAATCGGCAGCCGTTTTTGTGTGTATGAATGCGTCGACGTGTTTATTTCGGGTGGGGTGTATTAAATTTGCGCGAACGTGTTTTCAATTCTGCTCGTCAAGTTTTTGGTGGGAACGGGCGGCACTATCGATGATGCACACGACGTACACAATACATCTCTGACAATACACAGTCGGACGTGTTTCGATTCTATTTGTATGTAGAAACATATCTTATACAATTTCATGTTACTATTTTGTTTGAAAAATTGAAATATATACAATCTTTACAATATTGAATTGAAAATTGAATACTAAAGTAATCGAATCTGTGACTGCCTAATAAAATTAAAAGCTTAGTCAAGGTGAAAACTCCTCCTATGAATATGTTGACCATGCTCACTTAGAATATAAGATTATGATCCCAGTGAATGTGATATGGTTAAGAATACCTTGACCACGAGTGTCGTTAACAAGGACATGAGGAGAAGGTTGGTTAATATCACCTCCTTCTCCTCCTTGACCTGCCGGTAGGTAGTTGGTCAGAGGAGAAGGCTACAGAATCGTTTTTCAAAGCCATGAGAAAGGTATAGAGTCGGCCGCATTGATCAAAGGGCTTTCGAAGAAAAGAAGAATAATAAATAGATTGCATTGCCAATTATGAGGTGTCCCTTTCAATGGATTGATGTGTAACGATGGAAATACCCTGCCGATGACGCCAATACTGGGACTTGGAACGTCGTCGGAAGGAACTGGAAGCGTCGCTGCCACCACTTCAATGACCGAGGACTAAAACTAATGCTATGTTATATAAGTGTGAACCCACTTCTTACCAATCTACATATCTAGATTTAGATCTTATTAGATATCATCAGTATAGCTCAGATAGTGAGGATGAATTCACACAATATCTCGAGTAGTTATATACGAAAATTGTACAACTAACCCCCTAGGAGGAAAGTTGCGGCACCACATCAAGTAGCAATGCACACCCATATGATAATAACCGTCAACATGTTCATGCCATCAGGATCACCGTTTAGTGCCCTCTATGGAATAATGTTCCAACAGAGTGCTTGAGATATCAGCATAAGGCCAATCGTATAAAACATATATAAGTGTGAACCCACCTCTTAGCAATCTACATATCTAGATTTCGATCTTATTAGATCTCATCACTGTAGCTCAGCTAGTGTGGATGAATTGTATTATATTCCTCCTAGGGGGTTAGTTGTACTATTTTCGTATATAACCACTCGAGATATTGTGTGAATTCATCCTCACTAGCTGAGCTACAGTGATGAGATCTAATAAGATCGAAATCTAGATATGTTTGATTGTTAAGAGGTGGGTTCACACTTATATATGTTGATATCTCAAGCACTCTGTTGGAATATTATTCCATAGAGGGCACTACCCGGTGATCCTAATGGCATGAGCATGTTGACGGTTATTACCATATAGGGGGTTAGTTGTACTATTAATGCTATGTTGTTGAAAGTTGTGGATCTTGTTTGGGTGAAGACTATGATGCCTGTGGCTTCATGGTCGCTCCACGACTGTCTAGTCTGAGGGTACTCTTGCCACTGTTCGTCCTCTTCTGTGTCGTCCTAATCACGCTTTCTAATAGGTTCGTAATGATCGGTCGATAATTGGTTGGTGGGTTATTAGGGTTTCGTTGTGACTTAACGACCGATTAGTTTATTTGCCCAGACAATCGGGCATCGCTTAAGTATAACACAACAGGATAGAAGACGACTGAGGTAATTGAACTTGTGACTGGTCATATAAAATTAAAACCTCAGTCAAGATGAAGGTTCAATCTGTGGAGATGTTGTCCATGCTCAATTTTTTTTGCTTAAGGTAAGCCCAGGAGGCCTATTTGGCATTCTTCCTCGGGTAGTGTTGGATTCCGGGCCGACTTACCAGCTAAACTCCACAACAGGACGAGGTACCGTCGCATTGGCCTCTTGGACCCTCTCTTCTGTTGTAGTCCTTTCTGGAATATTCTGCGCTCACCTCACCTCTGCGGGGATTTTACCTGGCCACTAGCGGTGTTTGATGCTCACCACTCTCTCGGCGCCCCGTATTCCACTTCTTCTGTGCCTTTAGGGTACAAGCAACTCCGCTGTTGGCAGTCTGCCCTGCAGTACAATGAGGATTTCTCTCTCCGGGCTCCAGTGTTGTCAATACAGTAGCATGTGCACTACGTCACCGGCTTCGTATCTGCAATAGAGGCAGGACCCATGGGCGGTCTTCTTGATCATCACCAGGTACGTTTGGAAGGACCTGTGTCCCGTTAGCAGCTGGGTAAACCAGTACGTGGTTTCGCCGTGCATTCACTGAATCCAAGGCCCCAACTTGGGGATCAGTGACCGCTTTCAGGCTTTCTTGATGCTACTGTTCCACCTTCTCTGTCAGGCCTCCATAGTGGCATCTGTAGCTACCTTCTTAGCAGTGGGACGTGGCCGTCCCCACTTTCGCGCCAGGAAATTTATTCCTCCTCTATAATGTTTCTTCTCTATCAGGCCTCCATGGTGGCATCCGTAGCTACCTTCTTAGCAGGGCACGTGGCCGTACCCACTTGCGCGCCAGAAAATTCATTCCTCCTCTGTAATGTTCCTTCTATGTCAGGCCTCCACAGTGGCATACGTAACTACGTTCTTAGCCGTGGCACGTGGCCGCAGCCACTTACGCGCCAGGAAATTCGTTCCTCCCCTGTAATGTTCCTCATTCTTAGTTACAGCCTTGATGGCAGTCTGGACCTCTGTTCTTGTTGTACGTAGGTCTAGGCCCCTTATGTGCAGGGTTTGACCCGGCCACCTGACTCTAGCCTCAGTTCCCGGCTGGTGACCTCTCACAGTGCGTCAACCTTGATGTCGCTGCCCCTTACCCCAATTCCGGAGATATCCGTTGTCGTTTTCCTCGAACCGTGCGACATTACTGTCGATCTTCCGGATCATCCGGATGAGGGCTACAAACATCCCTCGGTCGGTTTGATCAACATTGTTTATTCCTTCATTGTCTTAGGTTTTGCCGCGTTGGTTATGGCCGTTCCCGGGAGTTTTCGGTTGTGTGCTATTCCACCAGGTTCTTCATAATTGCTTCTACATTCGGTCATTTCACCATTTAAACTGACGAGTTCGCCGACCAGTGGTCCGGTTTTCTTCTTCCGGCCGCTGGTCATTGCTCTGTATACTCTATTAATCTAATTGTTTCGACACTCAGAGCCAATTGATTGCTTCCCTGCATATCATCTTCATGTTCTAGAAGATGCCCTGCGGCCAGTACTCAGCCAGAGTCTCGGCTGCTTCCTTGTAGGTGGTTGTCTTGGAAAAAGAATATTCTGGCTATGATCTCCTCCATTATCCCCACTTTCTTTGGTGAAGGGTTTGGTGCGATCTGGCATGCTTGGCTGATCAACTTTTCTAGGCGAGCCTGCATATCCCTCATATGTGATCTCAGTGTCTCCATCTGCCTGCCCAATTCCGCCTTTTCCGCATTCAGGGCTTCTAACTGTGTACCTTGCTTGGTCGTATGCAGTGTTTGTTATCATGCTTTCCCACTCAGTGTTAGTCTCCACTCTCCTTCTCTTTTTATAAGTTTGGGCTCTTGGTCACTTGTCTCTGTTATCGGGTTTCCGTGGCCCACTTTGTTCATTTGTGTTGTCTGCTGTTGAGGTTTACTCTTCCCGATCCCGTGCCACCCACATCGAGGATGTGAGCCCCTCAACTCCTCTCGGTGTTAACACAACCTCTCCGTGACGAGTAAATCCGCCTGTACTGTAGATGCCAGCACTTCCGCGGAATCTGTAGGGACCGTGCGGTAGACTGATGATTTTCAGTTTGCCCGTCCTGAGTGCGCTACGCAACCGTTCCTGATTTGGGGCCGTCTTTGTTGCCTCGTACCATGCTGGCGTCGCATATAGCAGCTTCGATCAGCAATTTACGTTTGCCCTCGCCTGGCCCTCATATGTTAGGCATGAGCCTGGCCACGGCCGACGCCACGCGGGTGGTCCTCCTGGCTGCCTTGAGTATCGGGCGCTGCGATTCTTGTTGGCCGAGCGTGACTTCTAGATACCTCAGGGTTTTAGAGATTGTAATAGAATTCCCTAGCGCTAGTGCTAGTACACTACCATCTCTTTCCCTGCCGGCCCTTCTTGTCGACACCGTCTGGATCTTCTCCTCTGCTAGTTCTAGGTGTCGCTGACCACCGTGTCAACCGCGTTTAACGTCCTCACCGCAGTTGGCCCTCACGACTATCGTCCACGCTTACTTGAAATATTAGGGCATTACCCCAGTCAAGGTGCTGTTGGTCAAGGTAGCCTTGGTCAAGATACCCACGGAACACTTGGTTAGTGTGTAATTGACAAGGACGTGAAAAGAAGGCTAGTCAAGGTTACATTGACATAATGAGATGTTATACCTTGAACGAATAGAAGGCAACTGCAGTAATTGAATCTTTAACTGACTATATAAGAGTATAAGCTTAGTTAAGGTTAAGGTTGCCATACAAACAATTACCAACCGAGAACAAAGGACTTCAAAACCTCGGAATTTGCAGCTTAAAGCCCAGACGTATTTTTCCAACGTTATGTCAACGTTTATAAGTTAGTTAAAAGAAAAAAGTGTTTCTTTAATTACCTGTATAAAAAATCGGTCAAATTTGTCTAATCTACAAGGTTCAGATAAACATGAATAATTTTTTCTTTATCGAAAATCAAAATTAAAAATCTCAAAATAATCATTAACTCACAAATATAAAATTGTATACTAAATTCTGAGATCTGATAAATTTGTGAAAGTTAATGCGCGCATAATTGTTCTAAATACAAGGCTATTTTGATCGTCAAAATATTTACAAACTTGCATAAAATCAAGCCTAATGTTCAAAAACCCGGATAACCTCTAAAAACTCGCCCGGACGTCTCCGGACGCCTCTAAAACTAGGACAAATCCAAGGAAATCCGGGCGGATGGCAACCCTAGTCAAGATGAAGTTTCAACTTATGTAGAAGTTGTCCTTGTAAACGTTGGGGTCCTTGGCAAGACCTAATTAGCGGGCCCCCTACACAACGACGATTTCCAACCACTTTGACGCCACTCCTGGAGTATGGGTCTCTATCTCTGCCTATAATGCTGGCAACTGGCACTACAAGTGGACCTACAGTTTAAGAAGTATTCCGAACCACTGGAGCACGTTTAGATGAGAATATCATCTACTCCGGGCTAGAGAAAGGTGTTTAGCCATGAAATCCCACGCTGGCAAAGCGGGAGTTGAGGGTGTGTGTAAACTAAAAAGTATTTCGCTTTGTGATCTAGGATATCATGCTCTTCAGAGCAGCAGTCCGATACCTTTGCACTGCGATACGCTGCCCACTCCCTTGCACTACATTTTATGAATTAAATAAGGCTACTTATTTCCCTAAAATAATAGTAGATAATCAGTAGTACAACCAGAACAAATTTTAGTGTGAGCTAACGTTTTAAGGCTACGTATGTTTTAGGGCAGATTTTTAATCAGCCCTTAATCTTTCTGTGGCCTATCTGGGGCCTCCTTCCGTTTGGGCACATGCTCCTGTTGCCCCTGCCTAGTTACGGCCCTGCTTGTCTGATATTATTACTATTATTATCATGTTTTTTTCTATTTGAAGGGTTTGTTAATACATAATTCTGTTCAGTATATCGTATAAGGATAAACCATTTAGTGTTTAATAAATATTATTATTAAATAATATATTTACATTTACTTATATTGTCCTGCGTGTTATACAACAACATACAAACATAGTACAAACTAAAACCGCGTATCAAAGATTCTTGTTTGATAAAAGCCCCGTTGTTCCACTTCTTATCATTCATTTTATCGTGCCGACGAAAACATATTTTTTATCGTCCTTAATTTTCCGGCGCGTGCTCGCATAATATCGCTAACGACCCACGGCGCTCTTATTTTCCGCCAGAGGACAGCTTGGCAAAAAAAAGCAGACAAGGAAACGCGCGATCATGTTTTAATGTGTCCCTTCTGCTATCTTTTAAATTGTGCTTTTTAAACTTTGACACTTGCCAGATTAATGACCGTGGAACTGCCACGGCCGACACATTCAAATAAGATCTTTTATATATATAAAAAAAATTGCGCGCAGATAAAAATATTTAAAGCTGTTGGTGCAGATGGTGCGCGCAGAAATAGAACGTATTTTTTTTAAGACAGCTGCTGAGGCGTGATACTATACTGTATTAAAATTAATTAGTTGTATTATCAAAAATAAACAGGATTCAATTCGAATCCGATATTAATAGATCCAATTTGCAATACGGGTCCATGAATATTGTCTACAGTTTAATTTGGTTACATAAACTATTGAACAATATATGCACTATAAAAATTATTAATACATTGTTACTGACTACATCAAAGTCAACAAACACACAAATAAAAAACAAGAACAAATAATATTTAGAACTTCGCTAACATGAAAATTAAGCATTATTTATTTATTTTGGTTAATTAAGACCAAGATTTATATATGGAAGCGAAACATGGACATTGGACAAGAGACTTAAAAGCAAAATACAAGCAGCAGAAATGAAGTATTTAAGGAGGATAGAAGGTATCACAAGAATTGATAGAATACGAAATGAGCAAATTCGAACAATTATACAGATAGAAAGTATACAGACAACTATAGAAAGAAAACAACTTTGATGGTATGGACACATACTTCTAATGCCAAAAGGGAATCAGACAAAATTTGTATGGAACATAAGAATACAAGGAAACAAAAGAAGAGGTAGACTACACAAAACATGGGAAGACAACAGACAGGAAATATTAACGAGGAATGCGTTGGTGAAAACGAGCATAAGACAAAAATTTAATTTTCCCATTCAATGTTAGATAAGTTAGCGCAAAATATTTATTTGTTGTTTTATTTATACTTTATATAGGCACTATTTTATGGTTTATTACTATATATCTCTGTTACTATTCAAACTCTGACTATATAAAATTATTGGAATATAATTAAAATTACGTTAATTGAAAACTTCATAAATAACCATATTGGCTTTCTACATGAGATTTTCTTTATTATTTATTTAATCTATGGTAAGATTATATATGCCGATTATATAAAATATAGGACGGTAATTAAAAATTAATTAAATTAATAAACTCACATATAAACGTTTTGGATTTCTGCATGAGATTTTCTTTATTATTCTCTGTTAATATTACATACGCTGATTATATAAATGTATAGGAAGGAAATTAAAATTACTTATAATTAATAATCTCACATATAAACGTATTGGCTTTCTGTATGAGATTTTCGATCGCATCCGAGTTTCCGATAACTTGCCGGTATTCCATGGGGACGCTAATTGGCCATTGATAAACTTCAATGCGGATGGACCAGCCGCCCCCTCATTGTCTTATTCTATTCGGAGCGGCGCCACAATGGAGCGTTTTCCCGGCCGCTCCTTCCTAATTACATTTTACTACCAAACAGCAGAACCAGATAAAGTAATTCGGATGGGAAATGGGTATTATTTACACCCGTCCCCAACGCGCAAGCCGATACAGCGGGGTGCATATCAGATGACTTCTTCTGCAGAGCAGTGCCCCCCTAATAAGAAAATCCACATAAAATGCGGACGGTGCACTTTCCTCGCAGCTACAGCCATGAATAAACAGAGGTTTTGTAGGTAAAACAGTCCACAACGGATAAATGATATTTTTAGCCAAAAATCACCCATACGGCAAAAATTTACTCGTATAAAACATTGTTAAACACTTAAAAGAGAGATATAGAGTGACAATTATTAATAGTGAAGAGAGGGTGATTATAGTTGGCGTAATAAGATGCACTTATGTATACTAATTACATACAAGTGTTGTATCGCAATATCTATATTGACATATCGTCGCTTACAGATAAAAACCACGTATCTTATTTTTCAACTTTTCGTGGGAGCTGGATAACCACTTTTCAATAATTTGCACGTTATGATTTTCTGATATGGCATATGATATTGTGTAAATAATATGTTTAATATTCATAGCTTCAATTTCATACATTGCGAGTCTATATTATCACACCCAGTTCCTCCGCCCCGCCTCCCCAAAATTCGCAGCATCTGTTTTGCTTCCGATACAATCCAAGATTAATCACCACCACCAGCGCAAAGTTAGTTTGCGCGATGACAAATGTACGAAATATAATTCAGTCCCCGAAACGGCAACTGCACTTGATGTGCGCGCCGGACGACGAGGGTGGACACTTCCTCCGTCCGCTTCTTCTGCCCCGGGGCCGAAGAAAAAACAAGCGGCAAGGGTTGCGCGCAGGGAATATGAATATCTAATCGTTTTCGGGGACACGTCGCCGTGATTAATGGTCGCCGAAATTGTGTGCAAGCTGACGCCGATATAAATGGTTCTGGGGCCGGGAAGGCGCTTCCTCATCGACAAACCTAAGACGATTCAATCTAAAGAATAAAATAGATGAGGGGGAGGGAGCAACGACTATATCAGTATTTTTTACATGGACACAGGTTTGATTGCAATGTATGTATTATTATATCCCTATAATATAAAGACAATATGAAAACTCAGAACTTTAGTGACTTATTGCGTATCGTACTTACTTTATAACCTGAAGAGCGCGGTTCGATTCCTCAATCCGGTGAACTTTTTTTATGTAAAAATTTAATTTTGTCTTATAACTGGAGATTGGAGTATAATAATAAGATATCAGAAAATAAAGTTCGTTATGTTGCTCGAGGGTTTTCCTCCTACTTGCCACTTCACATAAACAGGGTTATAGGAGCTCTCATACGTTCTCTCCTGCCTTTCTTGCCACTCAACATACCTCATTATTTCTCGGACTCAGTTGCTAGACTTCCTATTCCTATCAGTTTTTCTTCCACACACACCTCCGACATACTTACCCTTTCATACATCCTTCCTCTGTGTCTTCTCCATCGGATCTCGGTTCAATTCCTATAGCTTAACCACACCGACAGTACCAGTCTCGCTTCCCCCAAGTCCTGCAGTCTTTCGTCGAACGTCATCATTCTCCCACACGACTCACATGCTCATCCGATTCGTTTCCTGCAGGCGCACTATAATAGGCGTGACCTTTCGAGTGCTACCAGACTCTTCAGGAACCAGCCTTGCTCCATTTCTATTATATCCCACTCTCACAACTACACGCATCTACTTCATACAACAATATTGACTTCATACACGCATTCCATATCTTATCTGTTATTATTAGAATACCATACCACCAAATCCCCCATTCTTCGCTACCCCATGCCTTTCTCGCCTTTGCTTGCACGTACACCAAATGCTTCCTAAAGCTACCTAAAACAGTCCAATGTTAATCATTAATCTCTTCCATTTAAACACTTTCGCTCTAGCCATACACCTTTATTAACAGCATCTGGTTAATTTCTTCCACATTCACTAAGAAACCTCCTCTAATCAAGGAACCTTCCCATTATTTCCAACATCTCCTGCATCTCTTCGACTCTCTTGACCACAAGCACTACATCATCCGCAAATGCCAACATCTATACCTACATTCTTCCTACCACTATCCCTCCCCGCGCCCTCTCCGTAACACCACCTTTAACTCACTTGGGTTCAGATTGAAGAGGGTGTCCCTGCTTTACTCCTATAGTCATACGAAAATAGAAGATATTATGAAAAAAAACCACACATCCCTCAATACCGTTAGCCCGAAGAGGGAATCAACCCCTACAAAACCCATGGTAACGACGTAGATAAAACGAAATAATTTTTTAATGTTTCTGTCAATATAGTTATTTAATTTAAGTTAATATTTTAAATAAACCTAACAGCATATGGATGATGTATTACATTTTAGTGGTTATAAGGAATGTATAAATTTTCTCGGTAGTTCCGCAAGGATTCAATTCAGGCCCAGTGATTTATGCAATAGATATATCTTCTGCTGGTACCCTATCCGGTTAGGACATTGGCGATTAACATGACGATTTTAATTGTGTTTACGGCAGTTCGAAAGAGTTGGGCTGAGTTGAGTTCGAACCACTCTCGCAGGTTTTTAATCCAAGAGTGGCGCCGCTTGTCTGGGCATCTTTTCGCCTCGAGCTTTCCTTGGAGTATTTGTTGTAGTAGTTTGTATTTGTTATTTCTCATTATATGTTCCAGGTATTGATGTTTGCGTGTTTCAGGGTACGGGTGACTTACAAGTCTTTGTTCAATAGACATATCTGCTTTAAAAACATTATATTATTAGAATCGCAAAATTTCTGACGACATATTAGAAACGGTGTACACGTTTCAATAAATGGTAGAATTTTAGAAATATCAGCTACTATGACTTGGTGTTTAACACTCGTACTGAGCATTGAGTAGCGATGGTTAGAAACCCCATCGCGGGCTCATTTTCACACAGTTTTTTAGGGGCTTTAGTGAAGTTAAGGTAAATTCCGGGTGATTAAACTCCTCTGAGCTACTCCCTTTATATATGTTTCGTATTACAACGTCTCCATTTTGCTCTATTCGCCCATAGGTCCTCACCTATACCTTTTTCTCTTAGTTATTTATCAATACCCTGTCTACAACTCTTCCTATATCTTCCACTTTTCCTTCTTCTTTGTGGTGGCCACCTACACTTGTTTCGGGAGTTGGTTTATTTACATATCGTCAATTATGAGTACCATAAGAAAAACATAAATGGATTACTCACGAAGTACCGCTGGAAAATCAAGAATGGAAAAGATCACCAATGACAAAATCTGAGAGATGATGGGAGGATCATGACATCATGATCAGATTATTGATTTTATCATTGGCGATCGTCTCTATTCTTGATTTTCCAGCCGCCCTTCGTGAGTAATCTATTTCTGTTGTTCTTACGGTACTCATAATAGACCTGCCTGAGTTACATGTCATTTTCGGCTGGAAAATCTAGAATATAGACGATCGCCAATGATAAAATCAATAATCTGATCATGATGTCATGATCCTCCCATCATCTCTCAGATTTTGTCATTGGTGATCTTTTCCATTCTTGATTTTCCAGCGGTACTTCGTGAGTAATCCATTTATGTTGTTCTTACGGTACTCATAATTGGCGACATGTAAATAAACCAACTCCCGAAACAAGTGTAGGTGTAGATTTTGTCATTGGTGATCTTCTCCATTTTTGATTTTCCTGCCGCCCTTCGTGCGTAATCCATTTCTGCTTTTCTTACGGTACTCGTTGAAGACATATAACTAAACCAATTTCCGAAACAAGTATAGGTGTAATGGTCACCACAAAGAAGAAGGAATTTTCCAGCGACCCTTCGCCAATAATCCAGTATTGTATTTCAGTGGCTATTGGCGTTGTCAACGGTCCTCCTTTTGGGAGCACAATACTTCTTTTTGCTATAATGTCCTAATCTCCTATCCTCCCTTTTCCTAAAATGTCCTCCTTTTTCTCGAGAATTTTTTATAACCACCCCCCACTCTTCTTTTTCCTGTGAGGAGAAATCTTCTAGAGACGTCCATGCTCTTATCGTTGAGCATGAGTGGTGTCGGATTCATCCCGCATTTGGGGCGCCTACCGACTAAACCTACTTAACTCCCACAGGGGAATTTCCCGTCTTCAAGGCACACTAACCTTCATCACGCTGCCTTGGCCTAGGACTGGGATTCCGGGTTGGCAGGGTTGTTTGTCGCTGGCCTATTGTTCTGGTTGTTGTTGCTGTTGTGTGTCATATTTTCTTCCTTCACTTCTCCTCCATGGCCTGTTCGGTTGGGTCTTGGATGACGGATAGCAGTTTGGGTGTCGTTCTGCCCTAGTTGGCCCTCATCTGTTCGGCCATTGTGCATTGGATTGGCCCCGCTCTTTATGGTCTTATCCTTTGCCTCGTCCCGAGCCTTCCTCTTAATTGGACAACGAAGGATTCCCGCGGAATGTTCTTTTGCCATGTACAGGGCGCAGAAGGCTGCCCTCCCTTTGCAGTGACTTGCCTGGTGCCCTTCCTCGCCACACTTCAGGCACAGGTTGGGTCCTCTTCACTGCATTCGTGGCAGTTCCTCCCTCCATGTTGCTCTGCACAGTACCATGCCTACTCTCTCAGCCTGCTGCGGCGAGGTCGTCGGCAATGTCTTGTTTATGGTAGCGTTTAGGGCCGTTCTAGGTTCCTCTACCCTGTACTGCTCCTTGTTCTTGGTTACTGCTTGATGACTGTCTCAACCTCTCTCATTGTTGTTAGGAAGTCTAGGCCTCTTTATGGAGGACTCATTCACGGATCCTTTTTGCTGATGACCTCGCACAGAGTGCATACTTTGGCGCCACTCCCCCTTACCCTAACCGAAATAAAAAACAAAATTGAAGACCAGGAAGAAAGAATTTATATTAGTCAAACTGACCGAGGGCCAGTAATACGCAGAGCTAATCCGGAGGATTCGGGAAATAGACAGTGGTGACGGCAATGTCGCCCGGTTTGAGAAAACGGACAATGGCTTCTCTCAAACCGGGCGACATTGCTGTCACCACTGTCTATCTCCCACATCCTCCGGACTAGGTCTGCGTATTACTGGCCCTCGGTCAGTATGACTAATATGAATTCTTTCTTCCTGGTCATCAATTTTGTGTTGTTGGTGGTTGTTACTAGGATTTTCGGTGGTGTGGTTCTACTCCATATCCAGGGTGGGTAGCCTTGGCGCCTCAACTAGTATTATATCTGTCCCATTTGCCTCAGCAATTCCCTGAGGCATCGGATGCCATTGTAGATATGTTTCATCATATTGTTCTAACTGGTGGTGTTACACACTATGTAACAGACGTACCGCTCAATTTTTCACGATGGGACTTCGCGACTATGTACATCCGTGCTGCGGCATATTGTGGCCCCTTCACCATCCTCCAAGTTTAGTCTCGCGAGTTCAGCGACCACACGTCCGGTTTTTCCTCTCCGGTCACTGGTCACTGCTCTGCACTCAACATCTATTAACGTCACTGTTTCAACGTTCGAGGCCAGTTGGATGATGCCCTCCTTATCAGCTTCACATTCTGGAAGGTGCTTTGCGGCCAGTGTTCGGCCATAGAGTCGGCGCTTTCTTGTAGCTGACATACTCATCAAAAGATCCCCGTTGTTTAGCTATGGTTTCTTCCGTTATCTCTACTTTTTCTGTTGTGAGGGTTGGTGCTGCCGGGCATATTAGGCTAGCCAGTTGGTTCAGCCGTCCCTGCATGTCCCTCATCTGCATTCGCATCTTCTCCATCTCCTTGCCCTACTGCGCCATTTCCGCCTTCAGGGCCTCCTAGTGGCATTTGAGACCTTTTGCTCGAGCCCCAAGAGCTTTCTAGTGGGGTTCCGATTTTTTTCCGGGGAGCCGCTCGTATCATTGTAAGGTATGTTCATTGTCGCCACTGTCATGTTGGTTAGTCTTAGCACTGTATCCTCTGTGGTCTCTCGGCAGCTTCTTCTTTGTCGCTGTTGGTTCCGCTTTCTCCTCTCAATTTTCTGGAGGCGAGATGGCTTTCCTCTGCGCTAACTAAGTTGAGTGGCTTTCTTCTTCTGTTTTCGAATTTCCAGCATTCGCTATTATCCACTCGACTAGCGATTCCCTGCTCTTTTTTCCGGGAGCTTGGTTCTACCTCCATCTGTCTTCTGTTCGTTGGGGTTCTGGTTATTACGCCGTTTCCTCCAAATGGGATGGTGTCTTCTACGGACTATGGTTCCGTGCTGGCTTCTTCTAGGCGGTAGTCTGGCGACGGTCCGTGTACACCTACCGCGATGCCCTCGCCGACCGGTGCTGTCATCTCCTTCCTCTGCAGAGTAACATTCATTATTTCTATCCTTCCATTAGTTGTTTTTATTCCAAGATATAAGTAGTGCCCTTCCTTGGTCGTATGCAGTGGTCGTCATCGTGGTTATTTCACTTAGTGGTTCCCTCCACTCTCCTTCTCTTTTTGCAAGTTTGAGCTCATGGCCAATTCTCTGAGTTCTCGGGTTTTCTTGGGCGGTTCGATAGTCAGTTGCCCACTCACGACATCGACGTCTCCTCGCAGTGGTGTTGCGACCCGACGGGGTACGCGGTCCTCTGCGTGTAGCCATCGTTCCGGCCAAACCTGATGAGCCAGGTATTCTTCTCCTTGCCTCAGGAATTGTCTGGGTGTTTGGAATTCCTCCCTTCTCCTTTCCGACCCGCACAACCACTCCTAACCCAACCTGAGGGGGGTTAGGTATCAAGCTGTCCTCCTTTTGAACAAAAATAGTTGGTAACCCTAGTGGCCATACATATCTGTATGTAATTATGATTTTTACTATGGTGGTGTAGATTCACTGTTTGTGTTTGTTTAATAGTTTAGGTATAATAGTTAAGGGATACTTATCCCAACAGCTAGCCATTGTGAACGGCCTTTTAGAGTATTAGGATAATTAAGTACCACACGACAAAAGTGTTATCTTCTACTATCATAAGAAGAAGGAATAACAAAGTAAGATACAAAATTTACAAAAAAAAACAACAAAAACTATCGATAACTATGTACCAGCAAATATCTATAAGTAAAATAACATACTTTACACTTACTATATATGTATATATTATTATATGAAGAATTAAAATTTAATTTGATACAATCTCAATTTCTAGAAATCCGAATGTTTTAAAATTTATTCGCCACTTTCAGCTGTCATTCCCATTTGCGCTAAAACCACATCGACGTCAAAAATCGGCGCCCCTCTGCGCTGTGTCCCTCTTCATTAAACACCCCTCCGTAATGCGCGGCATTCACGCCCGCGCTGGCTCGTTCAACCCCTGCCTCCAGTATTTCATCCATTTTTAGCACCTGTAGTATTTACGTTATGATGTAATATATTAGTCGACCGCCCCCTGTTTCGGTTCGGCTGCAGGTCTGCATTCCGGCAAATACCGGCGTATTTTTCGACGTCGCTCCTGCTGCTGCTGTGTCCACCCCCTCGCATTTATTATTTACCCCCCGGACGGGGGGGGGGGGGGGGGGGGGGGCGAGCGCGCGTTGGCAGACAGCTCTGCGAGAAATCGCAATCTTTTACGTGACTACAGGCTGGAAAAGGAGGACAGTTGTCGCGAGGATGTAAATTATTGATAATGACAGCGGGAAGTGTGCTTTTTGGGGAAATGAATGAAAATGTGTACTTTTTGTTCGTATAGCTTTTATTATATATTAAGTGGAGATGAAATGTTTGAATAGCTTGTTTATGTGTTAACAGTAGTGGCTGAATATTGTACATATATGAATTTCAAGCCAAATTTTAATTTTTTCAAAAATTTTAAAACTTGATATGTAGTTTACTAAGAGGTGGATTTACACTTACATATTAAATAATTGTGTCTGTGAATTCAATTATAGTCAACTATTTTTTTCAAAAGTGTGCAATGTGCATAATTTACCCCCTGGTGGTTTAGAGATTTGAACCCAAATAATGTATCCGTAACAAATATAGAATCGTTAAAAAAGGGCATGATAGTTTCTATTGATGTAAACAGTTCATGTTTATTTTCATTGCTGCATGCTAATATATTATTAGGAAAATCTTAAAAAGTCAACTAACTTGATTTAGAATAAGTGAATAACTTCAAAATACAATAAAAACTAAATGTTATGTTCATTCTTCGTTATTCATTAATATATTTTACATACACGTTGAAAAGGGAATAACAAGGGAAGATACAATACCGAAAAACTATCAACTAGTAATTATCGATAGTCTCATCACCCTTGTCCGCTATTATCCACAAAATTTGACGCTGCGTTCCAATACGTAGGTATTCTCTGTTCCACAATCAAGAGTTCCCTCGGATTTACCGGAACAGTTGTCATTAATATACTTTTTCATTTATATTTTTCTTTTAAACGGGCTCTAGACCAGAAATCTTTCGATCCAATTCAAGATACATCGGTTTACGCGATCAGTCCAGAAGTACCAGTCAAAATGTTGCGTGTGGATAAAGATTCGGACTGTTGGCGTGACTGAAAACGTCCACATACAACATTTTGACTGGTACGTCTGGACTGATCGCGTAAACAGATGTATCCTGAATTGGACCGAAAGATTTCTGGTCTAGAGCCTGTTTAAAAGAAAAATATAAATGAAAAAGGATATTTACAACAAATGTATATTATTTGTTTCTTCAAATAAACACGATTATTATTTAGTCAAGACAGACAAAATAAAACAACGTACGATAAGACATACTGTGTAAATCGCTCTTAAAAATACGCAAATAAAATCGCTGATCATTTATCAGCTCCAACAAATAATAAATTCATAATGGCGTGAACCGTTTATTATTTTTTGCTCGTTTTCGCCCTCATGCTGAGCATATTTAAAATATCTGGAAGAGACGCAGTAGCTGACAGCTCAATAAAAATATATTTCGCGCGCGATTATTACCCGCTTCGTGCCAAAAACTGCAGACTGCAAGGCGGTGGTGAGCATGCAGCGTAAATCGCGCCCGCATTGCGGGGGGTGGTGGCGGTGGCCGCCCGATTTCCGTATTGTTTACACTTGTGTCTCTCTTCCTGCGGATGGAGGTCAACCCGCTAAGCCGGAACGAGTGCTCCGGCATAATTTAAGAGTTGCCGCCGCCCCCCACAAGACTGTGTAGAGCTTTCAGCGTCAATAAAGCATTACGCTAGAAGTACGTACCCACCCACCCCTCAGTTTTAAATCGAGCGGCAGTCGCACGGTAATGGGCAATTCTATTAAAGCCAGCACAAAAGTTTACTCCTTGCCTTTCAACACACTTTTATTATCGCGATTCTTTTACTCTCTCTCTGCCGCGAACCTGCCATCCTGGCCTTTTAGATACGTGAGTAATGCTTGGAAACTTTCAGGGTGTGTGGGGTGTTTGATGAAAGCTGTTAATTAGTACTAGCGTCAAAGGAAATACGTTGAAAAGCATTGAAAAATTGAACGTATTAGTTCTGCAACGTGATTTTAGACAGTTAACATTTGTAATTATAAAATATTGAATTATTTGTATTTTTATTCTAAAATACATATTATATATCTAAGATACATACTATACATTAGTATACATAAGCTGTTTTCGTTTATCACTGTGTGCTGCTTCAGGCTTATTGTTTCTTATTCTATTTGTCGCTTTCTATCCGCACAATTCTACCTCGTCCTTTACAACTGGTGCACGACGACAAAACTTGGAGCGATACAGCACGCCACGGGGCGACTAGTAATGATAAGCACTTATAGATGCTGCTAAACATTCATTCATACCATAATAGAAACATTTAAGCCAAATTAAATTTATGCACGCATGGTATTTGCTAAGCACGTAATTTACTTGCTTTTAGGTACCAGTAACGGTTTTTTTTATAATATATCTATTAAAATGCAGTATATTGTAACTTATAAGCTGCTTAACCTGATTCAAATGCGATACCACAAGCTTTTAGAGAGCACTGAACGTCCTCCTGTAATGCATTAAATATAATACACTATTTTGTTAATATTTACAGCTCTTTGTCTGATTTTAACTCGATCCTAGAAGCTTTTGGTGTACATAGTACACATAAGAAAGTCTAATAAAGGTCATTTTCTTATTGTTGCTTTGTTGTTGCTAGCATGTGGTATTCCATTATAAACATAGGAGAAGGAAAGTTCCTTTTTTGCCCGTATGACATTATCTAGTTTCCTATATCGTTTTATATATAAGAATGGATATTGATATTGAAGAGAAGCAAGATATGTTGGAAAGAATGGGTAGGTAACTGGATAAGAGGGGGCTAGTGGTGAATGTGGAAAAGACCAAATGGATGTTGTTTAGGAACAGGGGCAGTAGGGGTAAGGACGAAGGGCTGAAGTGGAAGAAAAGGCTGATTGAGAGTGAATGGCTTTAAATATTTGGGCTTTGGGTTTGACTGTGGAGGAGGGCTTAGGATGCATGTGGAGTGTATGTAGGCGAAAGCAAGAATGGCTTGGGGGATTGCGTGCAGAAAATGGGGGAGTTTGTGGGGTGGTAACCTCGTAATGGCGTGCAAGATCTGGGATGCGTGTGTAAAACCTATATTGTTGTATGGAGTGGAAGTGTGGGGATTGCGTAAAGTAAAGTGCGAAGTGTAATGGGAGGTAATAGAAAGGGAGCAAGTTAGGTTTCTGAAGAATCTGCTAGGGCTCGAAAGATCGACACCGAGGGCAGTGCTGTTGCAGGAGACAAGTCGTATGAGTATGGGTTGTGAAGTTTGAGGAAAGATTGCAGGATTTGGGCGAGGAAAGACTGGTACGGGAGGTATGGATGAGGTGTAAGAGTAGAACAGACAGTAGATGGAGGAAGGATAGAGAAAGGATGTATGAAAGAGTGGGTATGTCTGAGGTGTGGGTGGAGAAGAAGCTGAGAGAAAGGGGTAGCCTAGGAACTGAGATAACGGAGAGATTGAGGGATATTGAGTGGCAAGAAAGGCAAGTGAGAATGGCTAAGAGCTCATACAACCCTGGCTACGTAGAGTGGCAAGTGCAGGGGAATCTCCCGAGCTACTTAGCCAGGGGAGAGTGGAGCAGAGAGGACAAAGTATGCATGGCAAGAGCGAGATGTGGGTCAGAGAGCGAGGAAGAAAAGTATGGATGGGGCTGGGGTACACCCCGCGTGTGCGCTGTGTAGGAAGGGGAGTGACACGTAGTGACACCTTAGCAAAGAATATGAGGGAGTGAAAGCAGAGTGGGTTAGAGAGTACAGAAAGCTGAACGAATGGTTAGGAGAGGATGGGAAAGGAGTAAAAATCTGAAGGAGGCTGACGTGGGAAAAGAAGTTGGCGAGGGCCGAGGGGGTTTATTTTAATGGATAGAAAAATGATGTACTTTATGTTAATTTTTATTCTATTTTTTGTGTGTCTTTTTGATTTCTTTCTGTGAAAGTACTGTTTTTTTTTCGGCTGGAATGTGTGTATAATGGAAGGGTTGGGCTGATATGCCAAATTAAGGTCTTTTTTTTAATAAGAATTGATATATTCAATTGTATAACTACTTCTAAATGGAAAATTTACATTGTGTATCACGGTGTTGTTATTGTTAAGTGAATTTATTTTTATTCCGCCGCTATATCATTTTCTACATGTGTGTATGACACTATGTAGTTTGTGCCTGCATCGAAATGGATATAAGAAACGAGATAATGTCATACGGTCTTTATATTAATCTCGTTTTAGTGAAGACAAATTCTTGGACCAAAAGTTAGTCAAGATATGA
Source organism: Lordithon lunulatus (assembly GCA_963942505.1). Taxonomy (NCBI): domain Eukaryota; kingdom Metazoa; phylum Arthropoda; class Insecta; order Coleoptera; family Staphylinidae; genus Lordithon; species Lordithon lunulatus. Next base: position 39,992,613 of record OZ012673.1, read on the forward strand.
GTCCATCTAAATTATCTAGTATCATACAGCAAATTGTTTGAAATATTGAATTGGAATGTAGAATGAATGTAAAATAAAATACTTTATTTTCTTCTAGGACAAATTTTATGGTCAATATATTAATTAATTTCTTCACGAATATTGATCAAGAAATTGTCTTGATAAATCTGTATGAAATAAATATATTGATCAAGAAATTGTCTTGATGAATCTGTATGAAATAAATATATTGATCAAGAAATTGTCTTAATGAATCTATATCAACTAAAACAATTGCTGGAATAGGAGTACCCACTCCTATTCCAGAAATTGCGATCCTGCACTGTTTGATTCAAGAAATTATTTTTTAAAACGATCTTTAGTGTTCTGTTGTTTTCCATTTTCTATGTTTTAAATTCAATAAGTGTTAACGTACTCTTATCACCGTTACTTTATACCATAAACTTATTAGGATCACTAATTTATTATTATAATACATCCTTTAGGTAGTTTCGTTATTTAGATAGATTTTTAGTTTTCACACCTTGAAATATGCAATAACACTTTTTGGGCTAATTTCGGGGACAATGTAGTATTTTGTCAACTCTCCCACTGCGATTTTGTATATATCAAGCGGAAATAATATTCGATTTATAATATTTTGATAAAACACAGCTGAGTGGGCCATAAATCAACAGTGGTCGCTTTTCGCGGGATGAGTTATGGACGTTTTACCGATACGTTTTGTGTTCGGTACGACTGGACTGGGGACGATCGTTGATTTATATTTATATAATATTTTTTGTGCGGGAAAATGAATCTGCGCTGCTATTAATCGGATATGATCTAGTGCCGTTTAATCGAGCAATTAATGGCTTTATTATAAACGCATCGGTTTAAATTATTGTGGGAGACATTAATTATGATTGTAAATGTGGATATTTTAGCTATTAAATTTCTCTTGTTATTTATTTCTTTATGAGGTGTATTTTACTCTTGGCACATACTATCTAAATTCCCGGCAATTTATTTTTCGGTAACAAGAATATTTTTTATTAACAGTATTATATAAAATAGGACGATACAATTATTTGACTGATTCGGTTAAATTAAGTTAGATGAGGCTGAAAGACCACGGTTGATGGCCTCTTGTACATATATGCATATCTTGTATGTATGTTACAATAAATATATCTTCTTCTTCTAAGTTAGATGCTGTAATAGGTTATTAATGCGCGATTGTTATGCTTTTTACTTTCCGAATACATCACTGATGTAAAGGAAGGTATTGTTTTACCGAAAACGTGTTCACGTTTTCAAACTAAGATTGTGGAAATATGCGATAACTTTCCGGGAAAAAAATTACACCAGAAGGAAGGTATTGTTGCCGTGTACAATTTAGCAAAAAAAAATTCAATTTTCGTTACGTTTTATGCCCATAATAGTCGAAATAAACCCGATTTTTGCGATGTCTGTGTGTGGTATGTATGTCAGTCAGTCTCTCTGTCAGTCAGTCAGTCTGTCTGTCTGTCTGTGAACAAAATTCCGGGAAAACGACACAACAGATTATTAGGGAATATATCGCTAATTTATGTATATTATTATTGAATAATACACAATTTAGCGATATATTCCTTCCTCACTTAATATTTTTTAATATATTATAATATTCCCTCTCTAAAAAGATATATTTTTAAATCCAATATCTCAATATGCTCAAAAAAGAAGGTCTTCAACCAATGCGTATTACCTATATTTACATATGGACTACAAACGCTTACCCTCACGAAACCATCTGCAAACAAAATACGCATTGCTCAGAGAGGAATGAAAGATCGATGCTGAGCCTCTCTCTCTCTCTCTCTATCTCTCTCTCAGAGACAGGATACCAAACGAACAACTGCGTAACAAGTATGGCGTAACGGATGCGGTAGAACGCATAGCAACTCTAAAATGTAACCGATGATGGAAGATGGACACGAAAGATCATAGAATGGTGAGCCCTTCAAGGTGCATACAGTAGTAAGGGACACCAGCAAACTAGATATGAGAAAACTCCAGAAAAATTGGATGGGCATAGCACAAGAACGTCAAAAATAAAATCAAATACCGGAGGCCTATGCTCAGCAGTGGATACAAGCAGGCTGTGTGATGATGATCATTACCAAAACTCTATTTTGTCATAACTCACACATACTCTCGAATATTAAGCTAGAAATGTAATCCACTATTCCATCTCTCCCCTCATCCACTTCCTTTCCCACGCTAGCATTTTACAGATTTTCACGTCTTTCCCATTCTCCTTTAACCGTACACTCACCTTTCTGCAATTCCCCACCCACTCTTGTTTCACTCTTTCACATTCGTTGCCTAGATGCTACCACATCACTCCCTATACTACACAGTATACACGCGGTGTACTCTTGACTAAGATCCATAATATCCTTTCTGTCTCTTCCGAACCGCACCTCACTCTTGCCATGCACTCTTTCTCCTCTCTGTTGCACTGCTTATATAGCTTGGGATTTTCCCCGCATTTCTCTCTCAGTTCCTAAACTTCCTATTTCATTCAGCTTTTCCTTCACACTTTGCACTCATACAATTGCAGAGATAACGGGCCTAACGGACCCGTGGACCCTAGTTGTGTGAGTTTGTTGTAGGTGAATCTTCACGACGATTCCGATTCGAGTCCTGCTGCCTCGGCCTGCCTGTATATATTTGGCTACGAGTATTGACAGCTACATAAATCTCATCTATAGGCTAACCCTACAGTTGGTAATGGGGAAAGCATCCGCTGATATCCCGTTATAAGCGGATGGCTTACCCATTACCAACTGTAGGGTTAGTAATCCTATAGATGAGATTTATATAGCTGTCAATACTCGTAGACAAATATATACAGGCGGGACAAGGCAGCAGGACTCGGATGGGAATCGTCGTGAAGATTCACCTGCAACAAACTCATACAATGGACAAGGACATGATTGAACCACTACGAAAGGACACACGGTTCAAACAGAAATCCTGTCTAGTTCGCAAGCCAATCCAAGAGGCACGAGCTGCTAGAAGGAGGCCAAATAATACATGGTTAAAACATTTGTCCAAATAAATTAATACAGCTATGACCCAATCGCGGGATGGAGATATACATATACATATACTATATACATAATATTCCAAACTGTACCCAGACATGACACTAACAGAGAAAAACGCAGCCGATCGCGTACATCTACGCGAAAAAAGTATTATCTCAAACCGAACTAGACGAAATCATACAAAATGTAGGAAGAGAAAAAGAACATAAGAAAGAGCAAAATAGAACACAAGAACCGGATAATGAAATGGAAGCCGGGGAACGTATATAAGTGTTAGTTGACGGTTATTACCATATGGGTGTGCATTGCCAATTGATGTGGTGCCGCCAGATGGCGTTTAACTTTCCTCCTAGAGGGTTAGTTGTATCATTTTAATAACATTGAGTTATAAAGAATGCATAAGAATAATGGAAAACAGCAATCCTCCAAGCAGGCGATCGATCCCAAAACTATCTATCGGTTTATAGCGTCTCTGATACCTTTCGATTTACTTATGCTACTGTGGGATAGTTTTTGCCTAATTTTAACGTCGTTTGGTTGTTAAGTATCAGGACAGGTGCTGTGTTACCGACGGAACCAACGGCTTAAAGTACCTTCCGAAGCACCGAGAAGTGCCGGATTATTACCGCGGGACACCGTGATTCGATCTCGAGTCCTTTGCGTTACAAATTCGGCGTTTTATCGCTCGGATATACGCTCCGATCCCAAAACTTATCAGTAAATAATCCACAAAATATATCGAAGAACAAGTCAATATGCTGTTAGACAGCAAATTTCTATACAAGAGAATGGTAAAGAAACGTTCGAAAGTCAAAAACAAAGAGATAATAACATCCATTATGGAGAAAACGATTGGAAAACTAAATCAACGATCTATCTGGAAAGGTGAACTACAATATGCAAACGGAAACAGTATCTAAAGAAAGTGTACTACAAGGTACATGTGATAGTGAGAACTATTCACCTAGAAGAAAACTTCAATAACTATTACTAGGTATTTAAGGATAAGCCAAGGCAGACGTGCTAGGCAAAAGGTGAGCGACTAAGACGATACAATTTAATAACAAAGAGACACCAACAGTTTCGTGAGTTGTTGTTCGCGATTGTACATTTACAGTAAACTAGAAAACACAAAAAAAAGGAATCTATTGCAAATAGGGAACCCTCCACAGGTACTGCGACAACATTTGGTCCACCCCAACATATTTTAACAAGGAAAAGCTTGAATCAGTGGAACAAGACACGCAAAGAGTAACCTCGATGGCTGAAATAGAAATACCACCAGAAGAAATCCACTAACAATATTAATGAAATGGGGGTGCCCAGGCCCGCACAACCTCCACAATTACTAGGTCATAGTGTTCCCTTGCCTATATACTGTACCAGCTAGCCGTTTTAACAAAATGAACAACTCTCAGGGCGTACCACAATATCTCACACAAGCCAATATCTTCCGCCTCTATAAGAAAGGAAGTAAAGAAGAACCTACAAATTATAGAACTATAACATCTACCCGCGCTATGTAAGGGTATGACATCAATGCTATATGCAAAAATATACACCCATTGTCTTGACAACAAACTGATATACAACGAACAAAAAGGATGAATTCGAGTTAGAAAAGGCTGCAAGGAACAATTGATAAAAGACACATTAATCATAAAACGTCAACTAAATAAAAAATAGAAACCTCTTAATGTGTTATATAGACTACAAAATAGCCTTGGATTATGTGCTAGATGACTGGCGGATGAAGGTGCTGTTAATATACAAAATCAATCCAAAAATAAGAACAATGACAAAATAGAGAACTCAAATACACGTACAAGGAGAAAAGCTAGGCATCGTGAACACAAACAAGGACATCTTCCAAGGCGATTAATTGAGCCCGATATAGTTCATGCTCGTACAAACTATCTTGCATACTAAATAAAACAAAGTATGGATACCGCCTCTTTCTCAGAGAAGACATTGATCAAGCCACCTTTTATTTACGAATAATATAAGATCTTCGTGGAAAGCAAATGAGAAATACAGTCATATAAAAGCTACTCACATCTTTTCCAGCGATATTTGCATGGAATACAGTTTTATCACAACATCGGTCAGTAGATAACACAAACTTAAAGAAATAGTTCAAAGAAGACGAAGAAATACAGATACGTCTGACGAAGCCACTAAATACAAATATGAATTCGAGAAATCTAACAACTGCAATCATTTCGTGGGCGGTACCAACATATACGAGTTCTTTTGGGACTCTAACACAGAAATTGAATGGTTGTTGCGTCTACTACGTGGTAATTCATCTCCTTCATGCTCTAACACAAAAAAACATATGCCAGATCTGGTATTCTGGAATTTCCCTCGTATTTAGTAAGAACTAATGACAATAATTCCTAGTTATACCTGTGTCTTGCCTCCCCAGCCAGCCAGGTCCCCGAGTTCGCCCAGGGTTTGGATGAAGGACCTCGCCTCCTCAACCATTAGGAATCTACGCCTCGCCATTTGGGTAGCGCGTACGGATTAAAATCTTCCTGTAGCATGCCTTTCCTGGGGCTAAGCCCTGTTCATACAGGTCGTCTTCGGTGACCTCCCAGTTTATGCTTGTCGCCTGGTAGGTTACCTCTGGCCACGTTTCATCGCGTGCTTGTTCCGATGATCCTCCTACTCCATTAGGCCCTTGATTGCTTCTGCGGCCCTTTGCTCTGCGTTTTATTCTTCATTTACAGTCTGGCACCCGACCAATACCGTGTTCCATCACGCCCTTGCCTCTTGCGGAGGTAATCCTCTAACCTCGCGGGTCTGGCCCTTGTTTAATCACGCCAAGCTCACCTCTCATTTCCTCCACTTATCGGGCTAGCGCCTTTACTTGGAGTGTTCTTCCCTTCTTTCGCCTCGCTGTGCTTGTGTTGTTTGTTAGTTTCTTTAGTTTGGCGCTGTCTTCCTCCACGGGGATCCGCAGGTTTCTGATTTCTGGGTGGCGAGCTTCAATCCGGTGCATCACTATATTGTAGGGGAGGCCCAACGGATCGTTCTCGACCTCCCTACATAGCTGCTTCCAGCAGGCCTGTTCACTGCGCTCTATCGCCCACCTGAATTTCCTTCTTCATGTTCGATATTCCTCTTGGAGCTCCTGCATCGGCGCCCACGTCGCTCTCGCTCTTTGTATCCATTGCCGCTCCTTGGTTGCATCTTTCCTGCACTTAGCCAGCTCGGGGCAGCACCAATTCATAGTTTTCCTTCCAATGTTTGCTGTTCTCCTGGGTATTGTCTCCTCGTAGGCTTTTTGGAATTTGGTGTTAAGTTCCTCCACCATTTTCTCTCGGCTGTATATAGTAGATTTTAGGGTGCTAGATGGACTCACAGTTATTAACAGAATACAGAACACACCACCCAAAATCGGTAGTAGAGAAGAGACTTAGAGACAACTTTCTAGGTCTGAAACCCTAATACCTCCTACAAATATCAACTGCAGATAATGGCTATACTCCAAAAAACCTAGGGTATCGAAAGCATAGTGTTGCAAAGGTCCAACAACAGGAAAAAGAAAATTCCGACAGCCAAGCGAAATCATAGATAATATCATAGCCGGATGTCCAGCATTGTCTACCTCGGCGTACCTGGGCCGACACAACCAAGTGGCAATAGTAATCCAGATCCGACTTGCATAAAAAATCCTGCCTCTTTTTACAAATATGATCCTGCACCGGAATCCGACACCTGTTATACTGGGATACCGCAATCATAGCAGACCATACCGCAGACCACAATAGGTCAGATATTATACTCATGGGGAAAGTATCAAAGAAAGCCCGTATAACCGATTTAGGCTGCCCACTCTCTCAAAACATAACCAGAACTGAATCGGCAAAAAATATCGAATATGAAAATTTGGCCATTGAACTTAAGCACGACTGGGGAATGGAGCATGTAAAATGTATACCCATAATTATATCCGCAATCGGTGTAGTATCAAAAAACCTCACACTATACCTAGAAGATCATTTCATGCAGGAGAAGCTAATATATACTATCCAGAGGGCCTTGATACTGCAGACGTATCACATCGTACGAAAATGTTTAGGATGAAGTCCCTGCCCCCACAGAGCCAATCCTAAGGCCCAATTCACGCATAAGCGGCGTCGGGCGCAGGCGCGGTATAGGCGAGGCGCAGGCGAGACGTCGCACAGGCGATTGTGATGTCCATATACAGTGAAGGGGTGGACATTGCACCTTATGTTTACATAGAGGCGGTGTGGAAAGGTTATTCCTCTCGCCTCTTCGCCTACGTGTATTAGGCGAAGAGGCGAAGACGCGGTGCCGGCGCTGCGAGAGGCACGACATTCAAGCCCCCTGTATATAAACATGCCTTGTCACCTAAGTAAGCATTGCACCTACTTAGGTGACGAGGCGCGGGCATTTTCCTCGTGCCTCTCGCCGCGCCGGCACCGCATCTTCGCCTCTTCGCCTAAGACACGGTAGGCGAAACTCTTCTACGCCGCCTCAAGGTGAAAGTTCAACTTATGGATATGTTGTCCATGCAACATATTGGTATTCTATTGGGTTTCTACGGTTAATCCATCTCACTCGGAATCTAAATCAAGGTGCCCTTGGTCTAGATGAGATTAACAAGGTTTGGAGGAGGTTAGGAAGAGGAGCAGGGAAGGTGATGGTTCTTAAACTTCCTCCACTCGTGAAAAATATTCCTATATATGCGGTTGAATTTAAAAGATATATACTGCTGAGTCACTGGTGTTAGTTCGATATACAACATGTAAGTACTATTATTAAAATACTTCTTACCTTAATAGGGCTGTAAGCCGTGAGGCTTTTCCGCAGGTCAAGGGAGAAGCTCAGAGGAGTTTAATTATAGGGTAGTTACATTTTTTTTAATAAAAAATATAAAATATAATTTGAATATCATTTTTTCTCTAGCTCAAATTTTGCTGAATACAGATTTTATTAAAGGCATGAGCATTTCTACATATAAAAGCGTGGTCAATAGTTTGAAGCCGATAGGTCATTCATGTTTCTGTGCTGTCGTTGCAAGAATGGAAGTCGTAGGTTCGAATTCATATCGAGGGTTGAATTGGCGTGTGCAACAAAATTGTTCAAATGCGAATTATTCAAAATGTTGGTGGATATTGTATTTTTTAGACCTAGGAGCCTTTTAATTAAACACTCCTAACTAGTTTAGTGGTTTATCTCACTTTTTACGTCCAACTGAATGTATACATTTACGAAAGCGATTAATAAATTCTCCCCAGAGCCCATTACAGCGAATTACGCGTGAGTAATTAAGTTCCCATTAAAAAAATCGTCTGACTCAACCCCTCGCAAACTAAAACTAACTCTCCGTCTCTTTCTTTTGTTGCAGGTAAGGCGATTTCCGGGCTCCGAGGGGAAAACCATCAGCGCTATCAGATAGACCTGGGAAAATCGTATGCAATTCCTATTTCTATTATTTCCTTATCGCGCTCATTCAATCTGCCCGCGCGCCGCGCCCCCCATTTCGAACTTTTTTATGTCCCGAAAAATAACAACGCGCTGGTGGGGTGCTGTGCAATTTCTGCTCGGGCACAAAACACAGGGCGCCGGTTTTTCAGAGGCCCATTAAAAACAATCGCCGGCGCGCCATTAGCGGCCGGGATAATTAGACGTGATGAAACACAGGTGCCACTTGCCACACACACCCCATTACTTTAATAAAGCCGGGGAGTTCGCAAATGGGGGACAAATGAGCCCGGGCTATATTTTTAATTAGAATTGTTCTGTGCCTAACGAGCTGCAGTTTTATTCCGTGCGGTTGTTTCTAGTACAGTACTGTTTTTCATGAAAAAAGCCATAGCACCTTTGAATGCTCAGAGGGGTACACAATTTTAAGAAAAGATACAATTGAAAATCTTGTTTGTTAAATATTAAGGGCCCAATGTATGGTACTTTGTTCCATATAAGTGTTTTTCGTTTATCACTCTGGGCTGGTACGGGCTTATTGTATCTTGTTCTATTTGGCGCTTCCAATGCGTAAAATTCTACCTCGGTCCTTACAACCAGCGGGGCACGACCGCGATACTACCGATAGTGCACGCCACGGGGCGACTAGTAATACTAGACCATGCTAAACGAAAGCGCCTATAATCTCATGGTATATTTTTGAGATAGAACCACGTAACTACTATTAAATAATAGAGAAATAAATAAACCAGCACTAATATCAGGACCTTTCTATAATACAGAGAGGCGGCCGGATCAGGCCGCATCAGCAAGGTGGCGCCATAAGCAGAGGAATAGTTAACTCACAATTGAATGTTATTTTTAGAGAGAAAAACATGGGCGGAATTTCAAAGCATTGCTACTGAGAAAATCTGACTAATATCTTATGTATTGAACTAAAGCTTGATTTGGAGAAGGTCATATCTTCTTAACTTTTTTGGTTTTAAAGCTAGAAGGATGATTCAAATTACAAAGTTATAGAGAATTTCAAGCCCGACAAACAGTTCTTTAGATGTTTTCCGCTATCTCTTCCTGTTTGCCGCAAAATGCAACAAATTGTATGAAAAATGTGGTTTCGAGCCTTCTCTGGCGCAACTATTTTTCTTTTTAATGCTAGAAGAATGATTTAAATTTCAATGTTATAGAAAGCCCGACAAACGGTCCTTTATATATTTTCTGCTATCTCTTCCTGCTTGCCGCAAAATGTAACAAATTTTATGAAAAATGTACTTTTGGGCCTTCTCTAGCGCAACTTTTTTCTTTTTAATACTAGAAGGATGATTCAAATTTCAATGTTATAGAAAATTTTAAGCCCGACAAACCTGTCAGTTGTTTTTTGGTAATGGTACAGTTGTTCAGTCAGTTTTTGTATGATTTATCATGTCTTTTGTCTTTTTGTCATTATTTACTTAAAAATTACCTATCTCTTAGATTTAAGCATGCCAATTCGCATATTAGGTTTAAAGAGGAAATCACCGAATAAAATCAATGCTGAAAGTGCAGATTTATACCGTCACCAATATGTCGAATATTGGTAATAGTTTCGTTTCCATATTTATAACTGAAATCTTATAAATTTCAACTTTTTTATTAAATCGTGTGCATATCTACTCTCGCAATACTCTTAGAAACTAGAGAATATGTTTGTAATTTTGTAATTTTGTAAATACCATCAATACTGTTGCAGTTGTTCATGTGTAATCCGTTAGCAGCTTATATTTTATCTGTCAGCTTTTTTGTTTATGGTACTAGCAAAAAACTAAAAAAAACTACTGGCAAGTAGATTTTTAGTTTTTTGTCAGTAGTTTTTGTTTTGTTTTTTTTTCAGTAGTTTTTTTGCTGTATGTCAGTTTATTATGTGTCATTTGTTAGATAAATGGAGGAAATCGTGGTTTGTATACTAAACTACTTCTGAATACTTCTCTGCAGCCGGCTATAAAGACATTAACTTTATTTTTATGAAATACTTTACGTGTTTTAGTTAAGATATATAGCAAGATGTTGTTTACAAACATCCCGACTTGTAAAACTCTTCCAAGCCGTCGACAGGAATTCATTTAAGTCGCAATTATCGCACCGCCTTTGCCAAAAGTGTGCGGTTTATTTATCGCGACAATGCAGTAAAAGCAAACTCACTCACAGCTCAACACAAAACCAACCGCACTGAAACTACAGTTTTTATTTTGTATTTACAAGCGTGCCGACGGAGCGGCCACTTAATCTAACGAGTTCCCGGTACCGAGATGAAAGAACGCGATTTTTCCACGTCGCGTTTTACAAACCGACACATTCGGCGCCCGTAATTTATCCGCGGCCGACAGACACGCATATTGTTTATGTTAATGGCACTTTCGTCTGCATGCGGGCAAGATGAATATTCACTATTCTCATTCAACGTTTGGCTAGTTTTGCTAGCGAACGTGTGGCAAGTGCCGGTCCATTGCATTTCGCGCGTGCTAAATAAATTCGCGTTTGGACTGTGTCAGAGGGCTACAGGCACGTACGATTTTAATTGCTTAAAACAAACGGACAATCGAAGGAATCGTCTACGGTCCTGCAGCACAAGTTTAAATAGTTGCGGACTGGAAGATTATCACTATTCGTGGATATATCTACTCGACAATTTTATAAGAAATTTAAATAGTCTGATCAATTTTATTTTTATTCCACAAGAACTAAGTAGTAGAAACATTTTTAATTAGTAACACATACAATTATATAAATTTAAAAATATTGCATATATTTTGTTTCGCAAAAATGATTTAAATAATCCAGCTCAGTGGCTTTGTGGTGAGTACGTCTCGTACTAGGGAGCGGGTGTTCAAACCCCGTAGTGGGAGAATTTTCGAGAATCACCTTTTCCACATTTTCCACCGGTTTCCTGCGAAGTTAAGATAAATACCGGCTGATTAAAATCCTCTGAGCTTCTTCCTTTACCAGCCGAAAATCCTTTGGCTATAAAGACAGACGTTTTTTTTATAATAATTAGTTGTGCGGATTCAAATTTTCCATTCATAATCTAGTAAATTCTCATACATATCTACTGTTGCGAATCATTCTTCAACGGTCTAATTTTATGAAAATATGATATATTCATAATAGTGTAAAATTGATTTCTGTCCAACTCTTTCTAAAATTTAAAAAAAAAAACGTCAATCTTTATACGGTTATCAGAGTTTTCCCGCCGGGCAAGTGTGAAACTAAGAGGAGTTTAATCACCCGGTATTTACCTTTAGAGAGAAACCCTTTGAAAACTGTGAACGATGATTAAGAAACCAATGCTGAGTACGAGCAGACTTGCGCCTCTAACCACCAATAGCCACTGAGCTGGATATGGTCCTTCTGCCGTGTGTTAGTATTTGTGTATGTGAGTGTTAGGACTTGCTACTTCAGAAAATTGTCCCCGACTTTTCTCAAGTCTCGTTAATTGTATCCCATCGATAAATGGTATCGACTACTCGAGCCGGCATTCGAAGTATTGAAATTTTTACGAAATATTAAACATGTATGAATTTAATTTTATTGTATATTGACTAATGTGAATTTTTACAAATTCAATTACCTTTCTGTCCTTTATTATGAAAAAAGTTACTCAACTATATATAATATTGTTATTTACATATTGTTTATAATCGGAGTAAAACAAAAACGTTAACACAAAGTTATTGTTGAACAAACAGAGTAAAAATCGTTTCACACTTTCATATAACTAACCAAGCTCCAGTGGTTGGGCCTTGAAGTTCTCCACATTTGTAAAATCCGAATCATCTGTCCAGCATTTACAATAAGTTATGAACTAAAATACGAGTAAAAACCCTCAGTTTGCACTAAACCACATTTTCGTACAGTTTTGTGGAAATATGTAATAACCAGAGAAACTTTCAAACCCCAATAGGTCAAACCTCAATAGGTCTGCCTTGAAATTATCTACATTTGACTTGTGAATCATTTTAATAGCATTTATAATGACAAAGTTATAGTCAAAAATATCTAAGACGTGTCATCAAGTTGAAATTTTCAAACAGCTTTTCTGGTAAAGCGGTAAAGCTATAGAAAATATTCCCAACCCTATGCTATGTTGTTTCAGGAATACGGTAATAGTTAGCGAAAACTTTCAAATCACAATTTGTTTACCTTAGAGTTCTCTACATGTCATGAGAGATATCTTTCTTGGATTTAGAAGAAAAAGTTTTCAAACCAACCCCTAAAATCACATTTTTGTACAAAAAAACTTTCATTTTAAACCAACCCCTAAAATCTCATTTTCGTCAAAAAATGTAATTTCAGGGACAAAATTTACTTTAATTTCAACCAACAACAATTATAAATGCAAGATAGATGTACAGAAAATTTCAAAATCTAAATTGGTAAATCTTAAGCCATTAATAATCTATTTAACATGTATAATAAAGACGTAATGGTCGAAAACCCTAATAAAAAATCGCTTATTATCTTTTCAGAAAATGGTAGTAATTAGCAAATATCTTCCTAATGTAAATATTTCTGCCTTGAAATTTACTACAGTTGCTATATGAATTATCCTTCTATCGTTTATATGTTTCCTATTCTTTTTACATTTATAATCATAATGTTCGTAAAACCAAATATAAATCGTATGTTTGCATTCAATCCCATTTTCATATGGTTTTTGCAGAATGGGTAATAGCATGATTGATGTATTGGGTATAGTGTACTATAAATACTTCAATCAACGGTAATAGATAGCGTAAACCTACGAAACTCAAATATGTCAACACTGACAACCTCTACATATTACAATGTAAATCATAATTCTACCATCTACCTTCAGAAATTTTCATGGTTTCCAAAGACATGCTCTAGTAAACTAGTAGTAAAATTATGGATATTCGTTAATTAAACTAGACACAACATTAAGGTACTATGATTTATCTAGCTGGTTCTTATTAAAAAATGTATCAGAAATTCAGATATTCATAGTACCATCAGATATTTTCGTTATATCCAAAGATATGCGTTAACAAACTTGAAAATTATAAAACATATATAAGTGTGAATCCACCTCTTAGCAATCTACATATCTAGATTTCGATCTTATTAGATCACTTCAGTGTAGCTCAGCTCTTGAGGATGAATTCACACTCGAGTATCTCGAGTGTTTATATACAAATCTTATGCAACTTAACCTCTAGAAAGACAGTTAAACGCCATCTGGCGGCACCACATTAATTAGCAATACACACCCATATGGTAATAATCGTCAACATGCTCCAAGAGAGTGCTTGAGATATCAACACAAAGCCAATTTTGTAAAACCTATATAAGTGTGAATCCACCTCTTATCAATCTACATATCTAGGTTTCGATCTTCGACTGATGAGATCTAATAAGATCGGTGATCCTGATGGCATAAACATCTTGACAGTTAGTACCATATGGGTGTGCATTGCTAATTGATGTGGAGCCGCCAGATGGCGTTTAACTTTCCTCCTAGGGGGTTAGTTGTATAATTTTTGTGTATAACCACTCGAGATACTGTGTGAATTCATCCTCACTAGCTGAGCTATAATGATGAGATGTAATAAGATCGAAATCTAGATATGTAGATGCTAAGAGGTGGATTCACACTTATATATGTTTTAAAAAATTGGCTTTGTGCTGATATCTCAACACTCTGTTGGAATATTATTTCATAGAGGGCACTACCCAGTGATCCTGATGGCATGAGCATGTTGAACGTTACTACCATATGGGTATGTATTGCTAATTGATGTGGTACCGCCAGATGGCGTTTAACTTTCCTCCTAGAGGGTTAGTTGTATAACTTTTGAAAATTATAGTTATCCACTGATTTTACTAATAAACCTAATTACGTTATACGGGTACTATAAGTTACCTAAGTATTTCCGATTGACAAATAAATCAGGAATTCAGATATTTAGAATGCAATCAGATATTTTCATTATTGTAAAAAATATGCATCAGTAAACTTGAAAATTATAGATTTATTTTTTCTAATATAACTAGGCACCACATTATAGTGCTATGATTTGTCTATGTAATTTTTATAAACAAAAGAATCCAGATATTGGTAGTACAATGAGATATCTTTTTAATTTCCAAATGTATGCTTCAGTAAACTTGAAAATTGTGGTTATTTGCTAGTTGCACTAATAAAACTAGTCAGCACATCGCGGTGCTATGATTTATCTGTGTGATTCTTATCGAAATATATATCAGGAATTCAAATATTGATAGTAAAATCAGATATCTATATTATTTCCAAAGATATGCATCAGTAAAGTTGAAAACTAGGTTTATTCGCAAATTTCACTGATAAAACCATATTGCTATACTATGATTTATCTAAACGATGCTTGTTGAAAAATATATCAGATTTTTAGATACTGATAGTACAGTCACATCTTCATCATTTCTAAAGATATGCATCAGTAAATTTCAAAATTATTCGCTAATTTCTATAATAAAATAGTCACTACATTGTGGTGCATTGAGTTATCTACATAATTCCTATTGAAAAATATACCAAAAATCAAGATCTTGATAGTACTATCAGATATCTTCTTTATTTCCCAGAGATGTGCTTCAGTAAAGTTGAAAATTATGTTTTTCGATCATTTAACTTCTAAAACTAGTCACCACATTTAGGTACTATATTACGACTCATATTACCTAAATGTGTTGACTAGTTTTATAAGTTAAATGATCGAAAAACATAATTTTCAACTTTACTGAAGCACTTCTCTGAGATGGTGATTCTTATTTAGAAATATATCTGGAATTCAGATATCAATTCTAGAATCAGATATCTTCGTTATTTCCAAATATATACATCAATACATCTCTGCACATTATGTATATATATATATATATATATATATATATATATATATATATATATATATTCATATATATTACACAAATAAAATTATTCACCGCATTGGGGTAAAATATACCAGAAATTCATATGTTGATTTTACACTCAGATATCTTCATTCTTTCCAAAGATTGCATTAGTGAAATTGAAAATTATTGATATTCCCTAATTTCTCTAATAATACTTTACTTTACTAGCATTATATTGATGTCTTATGAATCACGTGGGTGATTCTTATTGATAATATACATCATTAAACTTGAAAAAATATGGATATACACTTATTTTTCTAATAAAACTGGTCACCAGATTATCTCGATGATTCTATTTGAAAATATATCAGGAATCCGTATTTTTTTAGCACAATCACATATCTTCATTATGTCAAAAGATATATATGAATAATTTTCAAAAGTATGGTTATTCTTCAATTGCACTAATAAACACTAACTAATATTAGAATACTATTGAGTTATCTAGGAGAAACAAAAGGTGTCAGGATTCCCTATATAGCTAGTCTAATCAGATATTTCCAAAGATAGAATTTTACGTCTATAATTAGTCACCACATTGGGTTATTTTGAGATATTTACGTGAAAATGTAACATGAATTCAGATATTGATAGTACAATCAGATGTCTTCATTATAAATAGATAAGGTTAATAATGCTTGTTATTCGCTATTTGCCCTATTAAAACTAGTCAGCACATTCAGGTACTATGAATTATCTAGATGATGGTTATTGAAAAACATATCAGGAATCCTAAAATAACTAGTACAATCATATATCTTCATTATATCCAAAGATATGCATTAGTAAAGTTGAAAATGTTGATTAATAGATGATTTCTATAATAAAACTAGTCACTCCATTGGTACTATGAGTACCATTATTTCCAAAGAATAGCATGGGTTATATAAATGACCCTAGTTTATAAATATATCAAGATCCCAGATTTTGATAGTATAATCAGATCTTTTCCGAAGATATACATCCACAAATTTGAAAATTATGGTTATTCGTTAATTTCTCTAATAAAACTAGTCCGCATCCTGAGGTATGATTTATCTAGGTGACTTGTATTCAAAAATATATGAAGAATTCAATTATTGATAGTACAAACAAAGAATCTTTATTATTTTCAAAGGTAGGCATCAGTAAAGATGAACATTGTGTTTATTAGATGATTTATATAATAAAACTAGTCAATCCATTGGGGTACTATGAGTTATCCAGATCATTCTTATTGAAAAATATATGAGAAATCCAGATTTTGATAGTACAATCAGATATCTTCAATATCTTCAAAGATCTGCATGAGTGAAGTCGAGAATTATGTTTATTTTACATCTATAATTAGTCATCACATTGAGATATTATGAGCTGTTTGATGAGGTGATTCTTATTGAAAAATGAAATGAGATATTGATGGTACCATCAGATGTCTTCATTATTTCCAAAGATAAGCATCGTTTAGTTACAAATTATGGTTATTCGCTAATTGCACCAATAAAACTATTCACCACATTAGGATACTATCAGTTAATGGATGATTCTTATTATTATCAGGAATCCACATATAACTAGCACAATAAGATATTTTTATTATATCCAAAGATATGCATGAATAAATATAGAGATACTGATAATACAATCAAATGTTTTCATTATTTACAAAGATATACAATGGGTTATCTAAATGGTACTTGTTTACAATATCAAGAACCTAGATTTTGATAGTATAATCAGATTTTTTCCAAAGATATACATCAACAAATTATGGTTATTTGTTAATTTCTTTAATAAAAGTAGTCCGCATAATGAGGTATATTTTATTTAAGTTACTTGTATTCAAATATATATGAGGAATTGAATTATTGAGTACAAGTATCTGAACATCTAGTACAAACAAAGTATCTGCATTATTTCCAAACATAGGCATCAGTAAAATTGAAAATAATAGTTATTCTCTAATTTAATAATATTAAAGTAATTAACGAAAGTAGTTACCATATTAGGATACTATGTATTATCTAGATAATTCTTCTTGAAAAATATATCTGGAATTCAGATATTGATAGTACAATCAGATATCTTATTTTTTCCAAAGATATGCATTGATTGCTAAGATGTAAATTCTCGCTAATATACTTTATAAGATTGGCCTTTATTGGTGATATTTCGAACACTCCATGCGAATGTTAGTTCAATGGAGGGCACCAGTCGGTAAAGAGTGGCATGAGTATTCATATTGAATCATTAAGCAGGAATTTAGAGTAATGCATCAGATTGAAGAATTAAACATTCAAGTGACCCTGATGTCATATTTACATATTAAAAAGTTCAAAATTAAGGCTATTCGCTATTGTCACTAATAAAACTAGTCACAGCATTTGCGCACTATGAGTTGTAGGTTATTCTTATTGAAAAACTAAACAGGAATTCAGATATTAAAAGTACAATTTTGCGGTAAACTTATTATGCATTAAAAGCTCTATCTATTGGCCTTGAAATTCTCTAGATTTGTTTATATGAGGAATCTTTCTAGTATTTATGATCAAAAAGTTATGGTAAATAAACCGAATGAAAAACGTTTACGTTTACGATTACCATTTTCGCAGAAAAAACATACGAAAATGCCGTATGGTTTTTTTTTGGCAAAATGGTAATAGTTAGTGCGAAAGATTCAAAGCATAATTTGCCTACCTTGACATTCTCTACATTTTACAATGAAAATTAACTCTCTACGCTACATTTTTGTTTTACGGGAAACCGGTAATAACTAACGGAAAACGAACCTAAATTTATGAGCCTTAAAATAACTTGAATCACATATTCGACCATGTTCTGCGGGAAATCGATAAGAATTAGGGGAAAACTTCCGATAACCTTGAAATTCTCTACATTTTATCATATGAGTTATCCTTCTAGCATTTATAATGAAATATTATTATTTTCCAATAGATGACTAGAAATTATTCAGAAATTAGAGACAAAGCCTTAGTATTTGTGGACTAAGAATTACCTTAAAACACAGCTACTTTATAAATTATTATCCTGCAGCCAGAAATAAGGTAGTGGTTAGAGGCGTTGACCGTCTTGTACTGAACATTGGGAAGCGCTGGTTCAACCTTTTTTTAGAGGATTTCTCTGAAGTTAAGGTAAATACCGGGTGATTAAACTCTTCCCCTTACAGGCGAAAAAGCGGATAGCCCTATAAATATAGAAGTTTTTTTATTATCCTAAGAGCATTCTAAATTAACCATGGGTCGATCTGTTTAAGCCGGACAGCAGACTTATTAGATTCACACCGGCCCGGCCGTCGCCGTCCGCCACCCCCTACAGTTTTACGGGACGGCGGCCGGCCGGAATCCGATTTAGTATGCCCAAATTGGACGCAAACGCGATTTGCGACCGGAAAATTCCATCGCGCCACCAAAAATATACGCACACCACCAGGTCGATATTAGTTTTCATGAGGTGGATTGATTTTCCGCCCCACCCCCTTGGCAATTGGATTCACCCAAGGAGGGAAATTGCAGACATGAAAATCAATTCGCCGTCCAACGAGTAGTTTCTATAAGACCGATATTTCTCCTATTTTACAACCAATTTTAAAATACTTCGCATAAATTCCAGCAGGAGGGATTTATGCATGCTCTTAGGAAATTAGTATTACCTTAAAGTTCCACCCCGTGGCCAACTTATCGATGGCATCGCTGGAGTAATAAATTCCGATACACTGGGATACTTTTTTCGGGTGGGGGGGCTGCATGGAGAATCAAAAATTCATGCAGCGGAGTTAAAAATCGCCGGGAAATTTATAGAAAAGTTCCAGTCTGAAGGCACTATCTCTGAATTATGAATCTCCCCGGCTGCGTTATTAAGAGAAAAGTTTGTAGTAAAAGTTTTAAGCCAAGGTGGAGGCGAGTTACCGCCGCAGACTGCTATGTTATGTTTTTAACTGGCAGACACTATAGATAATATATAAAAATTCAGTTGAAGGTTTATTTGTTATTAAAATTTGTTATTATTTATATATTTATATTTATATTTAAACCTTCTATGAATTTAAGGTTAATATCGGGTGATTAAACTCCTATGAGAACCTCATAAAACTTTACTGGCGGAAAAGCCTCACTGCTGATAGTTTTTTTTTATAATCAACCATTAGTACGGCCGACGATTCTATTAATTATTGATTCTTACTAAAAATCATACAAATGTGACATATCCCGTGAGACCAATTCACATTTTACTCACCAAATATATTAATTAAAATAAATCGAATTCTATTATTCTAATATTTTATGCGATTTATTTGAAAATCTGCATAGATATTAAATAATTAAATTCATATTTTTTTCTGAACCATCTCAGTGGCCGAGTGGTTAGAGGCGTTCATCTCGTACTAAGCATTGGGGAGCCTGAGTTCTGGGGATCGAACTCTGGCTCGGGGAAATAATTTTCACAAATCACCTTCCACAGTTTTTCAGAGGTTTTTTGTGAAGTTAAGGTAAATGCCGGGTGATTAATCTCCTCTGAACTTCTCCCTTGACCGGCGGTGTCTTTTCCGGGTGATAGCCCTATAAAGATAAAAGTTTTATTAAAATTCTGTTGACTAATCTTCTGAAGAAAAAAAAAACAGTAGAAAGAGAACAACTCAAGAACTCAGAAATTAGTACCCAGAATTGGAAGAAACAAGAATGTTTACATAATTAAGTTTAATTTATAATTTCATCTTCTTCGTTCTATGCGTTTATCCATTAATAACGGTTTACGACAATACGATCCATTTCATAGTCATCATATTGTTCTGCTGAGAAAAAATAATTAACCGTTCCCTTCCTTCGTGATAAATCTAAGCTGCTTTCGTTTATCGTTTGTAGCTGCCCGAACGGTTCGTACTGGAGCTAGTCGTCGAGTAAATATAAAAGAACGCACGGTCGTCACAACTGTGAATGTTCTTGGAAAATTGTATCAATTTCTATAATATAACATTATATGCACAAACTGAAATGACGAATGGCTTTTATCATGATAACTGCAACCGCGATAAGGGACGAGGTTAAATCGAGCGGCTACAGTAATTAGTCTACAACATATCTACATATAGTAACACCAATGTTTTCTTTATAAGAAAATTGTGCTAGAGAGAAGATGAAACCCCTCTGGTAATCAAGTCCCAATAACACAAAGGTAAATAAATTTCATGCTATGCGAGCCCGCATGCAAAAGAGCTGCACGAACGCTCGCGCCCCCTCTTAAATGATTCGATTATGCAATTTCCAGTTTATGCGAAATAATATTGCAATAATACGAGGGGCGACCAATATGCTGCTCACATCGTGTGCGGCACGGGGGCGGCGTCGGGCGCATCTTTTATTATGCCCGTGTAAGTTGCATCGAGAGCGGGAACGAGCGTAATGAAAGAAGGGTCGCCGAAGAATTCAACTGGATTATAATATAAAGACGGAACTCCATACTTTCATCGTACTCCCATTGATCTTTGTGGATGGGGCGGGTATTATGAAAAGTGCGTCCAGGAAATTTTGATTAAACGATCTTTCAAATTTATAGTAGAATGCTTTTTATTCATTTGGGGAGCGTGAGTTCAAACCGCATCGCGAATCACATTTCATAGCATTTAAGACAGTTTTTGTCAAGATAGGGCAAATGCCGATTGTTTAAACTCTGCTAAGCTTCTGCCTTTACCGGCGGGTAAGCCTCATGGCAGATAGCCTCAAAAACATAAAAGATTTTTGTGTTTTCTATCCTTATGTTATTAATTTGTTTAATCATTAAAATGGCACTATGTTTTCATTAGATGGATGTATGTATGTCCTGTTATCCTAATCTAGCACCATAGGCCCGCAGCGTGTATTTTCCAACCGGGTGGTTTCGACGCTAGCGTTCTTAGCTGGTTCCAGCCTAGACCTTCATCGGTTGCCTCCTTGATGGTTGCTCTCTTCCATGTAGTTTACTACCTGCCCGCATATGCTTATTGACAATAACTTTGTGAGTTATTATCATCTATTTTCTGCCACTGTGTCATGAAACATACGGTTGTTGAGGGTAATAAGTCCTGTTCTGAACATTTTGGACCATATCGTAAATTTTGTTGTGAATTTTTATTTTCATTTCCAATAATATAATTGTTATTAATTATACAACGACATGTGTTTATAATTTTCAACCGAATTTCACATTTTACAAATATTAGGGAGGTTTCCGTTCCATGTTCAATTGAAAAATTAAGCAATGTTTCAGTGCTACCAGGTTTAAAAACACTTCTGCCTTTAAAGCTATCAGTCCGATGGATTTTCCGCTGATAAAGGGATAAGAAGAATGTTAGCGAGCCTTCCGTTCGATGTTTCATTGTAAAATCAAAGAATATTCCTGTGGTATAGGAGAACAAGATACAGAAAATCTTTGAAAAACTGTGAAAATTGATTCGCGAAATTGCGCCCACAACGGGGTACTAAGACTTATTTGTCCTGCACTTTTTTTTTCTACGGTGAGTACAGCCCCCGCCCCTAGGCTGTTTGCACTGCGGCCCTTCACGGACATATTGTGCCTCATACAAAATCCATGATATGCTAGCCGGGTCAACTCTTTGTAGAAAAGTCTCCCGACTAGCGGTGGATTCGAACCACCAACGTTACGCACGCAATGGCTTCAGACCGTCGGCTTAGACCACTGCGCTACGACCGTCTCTGCACTTTACTTTTTGTTGAACTTAATATGCATGCAATCCATTTCCAAACGCACTCATATAATTCATCTGACCGCCCTCGCGCGCTTAATTTTTATTCAAATTCTATTCCAAGTATCTGATTCTCCAACCACCACTCCCCAGCCGCTGTCATCCGACTTGCCCCGTCATTACGGAGTCAAGCGGCGCCATAAATTTCAAACGTTTTCCACCGCCGGTTCCCCCACGTGAACCTTCCGCATACGGAAAACCTATGCGAGATTTCCATACATTTCAATCAGGGTTGGGAATCAATATACGATACGTGTTGTATGTCTGTGTGTGTGTATGGGGGGAGTGCAACTGGATGCGTTCGGCATCCCAAAACATGAATAACAATGCTTGCGGGGGTTTTACTTTGCGATTTTCCGACTTTAGTGATGCGATTTCGTGCGCCCACCCTTAGAAGATTGTCGCAGCGAGGTCTGTTTATGGTGGCGAGCGTCTAAATATATTATAGGTTTGGGATAAGTTATTTATGGAGGGGTATCGTAATGCAAGGGGTAGGTAATAACAGTGAGGGATTTTCGTACTAACACCTGATTGCGCCAATGCTAGTCAGATAAGCACCGGAGTTGCCAGATTTTTTAAAGATAATGCTCGAAATAGCGCCCAAAGAGGCAGAATCGCAAAGTTAAAGTTTAATATAATTTCACGCTAAAACAAATCGTTTAATACAACTAGTTGATAGGCAGTATGTGTTAAAATATAAAAATAAATTAATTTAAACCCAAAAATCCACACTCCGGTGGGACTGGAACCCACGTCTCCGGCTGTCGCACTACCAACTGCACTACGGCGGAGGATTGTAGTCGATAGCACGCAAGATATTCGTTTTGTCCAAAACCGGAGTGTGAATTTATGAACTTATTATATACTTAATATAAAAATAAATTACTTTAAGCCCAAAAATCTACACTCCGGTGGGACTGGAACCCACGTCTCCGGCTGTCGCGCTTCCAACCGCACTACGGAGGGTTGTAGTCGATAGCACGCAAGATATTCGCTTTGTCCAAAACCGTAGTGTGCTTTTATGAACTAATTATATACTTAATATAAAAATAAATTAATTTAAGCCCAAAAATCTACACTCCGGTGGGATTGGAACCCACGTCTCCGGCTGTCGCGTTACCAACTGCACCACGGAGGGTTGTAGTCGATAGCACGCAAGATATTCGCTTTGTCCAAAGCCGTAGTGTGCTTTTATGAACTAATTATATATTTAATATAAAAATAAATTAATTTAAGCCCAAAAATCTACACTCCGGTGGGACTGGAACCCACGTGTCCGGCTGTCGTGCTACCAACTGCACTACGGAGGGTTGTAGTCGATAGCACGCAAGATATTCGTTTTCTCCAAAACTGGAGTGTGAATGTATGAACTTATTATTTCATTATTTTTATATATATATATATATAATATTATTAATTGATATTTGGCAAATCTGGTTGTGGTGTTTATCCATTCAGATAGCCTTACAACGGTGAAATTTCTCACTCTAAATTACTATAAAAATAAATGTTATATAATATATCATTTGGTATGTTTTTTAAATATTTTTTCATGTCAAATATAACATTTTTTAGACGAATTAGATCTTGTAATATGTAATTTACAAATAGATTCATTGCACTACACTATAACTTCCTCGGCATCCTTCTCATCATTCATCTTATTTTGAGACTTGAATTCATACATTTTGGAAGTGAACCTTGAAAACATGTAGCAGGAGTTTTTACAAAAAAATTCATTCGAATTGAAATACTATGTTATGCTCATAATAAACAAAATGTTATTACAAATGTTAAATTCATTTGTAATAACATTGTGTTTCGCAATTTTCATTTGACGACGATCATCATTGAGAAGCTTCACTCAATTGCTGCATTTTCTGCTAGCAAAATTCGCTGTGTGAATACGAATAAGGAAATGTCCACCAGTAGCATTTTTTATTGAAATTACTTTCTTAACAAAAAGTGTTGTGCTTACTGGCATCTCTCCGTCAAAAAACTCTGTATTGTGTTTCCAAATCAGACACATTTTGTTGGCGTATCAAATGTGTGGGAACTTCCTCCTAATTGGATTTAACATAATTTTAGGGTTAATATTTTTTATTTCAAAAAAGATACTTAAATGGGAAAACATTAATTTAAAAAAATCTGTAATAACGATTTTTTTTTAAATTCTACACATGTTTGATTTTCTTTCACTTCACCAACTGTAAATTATAACTATTTATCTGCTGCATGCATTTATAACCCAAATAACAGTCGATTAATGATGCACAATTTTGATATTGGTGAAGTGATTTAGTAATGCCGTTTTAACATTTTGTCTTGCAAAGGTCCAATTCGCTGAATTAATATCAGTAATTGCTTGATAATAATCTATAATAGATTTCTGAACGTATAAATTTAGGTAGTATACCTGTTTAATATACGTAATAAAAAACTAAAATAACTTTTATTTCTTTTGTTTATATAGGAATCATGCAGCAATCTTGCTCTATGGTATCTTCCTTTATCAGTTTGAATACTGAAACATATTTCTATTTGTAAATAATATAATATATGTTTTTCAACAGCACGGTATCGCGATATACAACGTGTATTTGATAACTGTTAGTAACTGATTTAGTAAATTTACTATTTAAATTTATGGATCATGGATGTTTCACTGTAGTATTTGAACCAATTATGTTTCTCCAATAGGAATCTTTCTTACCAGCAAATACTTCTGAAGCCTTTCAATAAAAATGCGTACGCTGTAACATGCATTTAATACTAAAACATTGGTCTATAAAGAACTATAGTGCCTTTCGTTCTGGGCTGGTACGGGCTTATTGTTCTATTTGCCGCTTCCGATGCGCATAATTCTACCTCGGCCCTTACAACTGACGACGCACGACCGCGATACTGCACACCACGGGGCGACTAGTAATGCTAAACCATGCTAAACGAAAGCATCTTATGACTCCCACACATAATTAGTGCTCTGTTCCAATACTAAGCAAATTATTTACACAACTTTTTACAAAATAAATCATAAATAGTTTCATATAAATCTACAGTAGTTGTATGAACATGTTAAAATTCTACAATTCTCTTCAGACTGAAGCATCGCCTTCTATAATTGCTCGATCTTGAATCCCCGCCTCCAGTTCGCCCCTTTCGTCCGCCCACTGGGTGCAGGTTTCCAGGGTGTGCACCGCGTCGTCGAATCGCCAGCGGCAGTAGCAGCAGGTGCCATCATCTGTCCTTTCATTCCTCACCAAGTATGTTCGAAGGTACCATACTCGGTGAGAAGTTGGATTGTACAATGGTCTAGATGTCAATGTTTACTCTCCACCCATCGCTTGATGTCTGCAATCCCTCTCCTGGTCCATGCGCCTTTCGTTCAGGTAGAGCATCGTTTCGGCCATCTGTCTGTGATGGTCAGTCTGTTAGTCATGAGCGCCTCCTTCTTCCCGTCGACCTGCTTAATGGTCTGGAAGATGGTGACTCTCTCTATGAGCAGTAGGTACACCGGCACCGCTAGTATTTCCACCGAGTCGTGCGATTCGCTCTGATGACACGGAGCGCACTAGTTCTCGTTGCCCTACGCAGTCTTTCCCGGTTTTGCTCGGTCACTGCCACCACATAACCTGCCGGGGCCTCATAGAAGCACTTCGTTCTTGAGACTGTTGCCAGTAGCCTTCTCCTACTTTCACTTGATCCTCTGGTGTTTGGAAGCAGTCGGGCAATGGCCGATGGCCGATGATCGATGCTTTGAGCGTGATCCGATATAGCGTAGGAAGATTCCGAATTGGGACCGTCTCTCCCAGCAGTTGCGTCCCGCCCTATTCATTGTTAGGAGGGTTGCCTCAGTATTGCCGGTTGCGAATTGGAGGTGGAACTCCGCCATCCAGTCTTTCATTCATTGCACCGCTTCCTCCATTTTGTCTCTCAGCTCCGCCATGTGTTTACCGGTCCCCAGGACCGCCATATCATCTACAAAGGCGATGTTTTTGATGTCGTTTGGCATCGGAGGCAGGACTGATCCCGGTGTCACCCCTCATGTCATCTCGTCAAGTCCAGTCGTCCCATGGTTCCTTCATACCTGATTTGCCTGTCGTTCAGATATGCCACGATGAGTCTCGCCATCTGGTGCGGGATGCCGAGTTTTCTCAGTGCTGTGTTGACGCAGCTGGAGTACCCCCCACTCTCATTGTATTGCTGACGTCGAGGGTGACCATCAGACAATGCCTCTGCTCCTCCGTGGTCCGCTGTTGCGTTCCTTGATGATCTTGGTCACTTGAAGGATCGCGTCAGTCGTAGAGCGCCCATTTCGAAAGCCGTATTGTGCATGCCAGAGGCCTTCGGCCTTCTCTACCATCGCGTCTAGCTTGTTGACAATTAGCCGGTTGAAAATTTTTTTGCGGGGCCGTCAAGGAGGCACAGAGGCCTATACGCCGCTGCGTCTGTGCTTGGTTTCCCCTTCCTGGGAATGAGGACAAGCTTAGTCCTCTTTCACTCTGGATAAACTCTCATCCAGACATTTTTTGAATATAGGCTTGAGGTCCAGAGCCACGAGGGATTCTACCGCCTTGATGATGGGCCTTGCGTCCCAGGATTGCCTCTCTGATTTTGGCCTCCTCCCAAGGCAGTTAGTGTTTATACCTAACAACTTTGCAGTGCTCACATTTGTTGGTTCGTGCACTATTATAGAAAATACAGACTTTCTGAAATCTTCAATTCTTGTGTCACCCCTCATGTCATCTCGAAGTCCAATCGTGGTTCCTTCATACCTGATTTGCCTGTCGTTCAGATATGCCACGATGAGTCTCGCCATCTTATGCGGGATTACTCAGTGCTGTGTTGACGCAGCTCAAAGGGGTACTCCACTCTCATTGCATTGCTGACGTCGAGGGTGACCATCAGACAATGCCCTCTGCCCCTCCGTGGTCCGCTGCTGCGTTCCTTGATGATCTTGGTCACTTCAAGGATACCGTCAGTCGTAGAGCGCTCCTTTTGAAAGCCGTATTGTGCATGCCAGAGCCTTCGGCCTTCTCTACCATCGCGTCTAGCTTGTTGACGATTAGCCGGTTCAAAGTTTTTTTGCGAGGCCGTCAAGGAGGCACAGAGGCCTATACGCCGCTGTGTCTGGGCTTGGTTTCCCCTTCCTGGGAATGAGGACAAGCTTAGTCCTCTTTCACTCTGGATAAACCCTCATCCAGACATTTTTTTAATATAGACTTGAGGTCTGGAGCCACGAGGGATTCTACCGCCTCTTGATGATGAGCCTTGAGTCCCAGGATTGCCTCTCTGATTTTGTCCTCCTCCCAAGGCAGTTAGTGTTTATACCTAACGACTTTGCAACGCTTACATTTGTTGGTTCGTGCACTATTACAGAAAATACAGACTTTCTGAAATCTTCAATTCTTTCCTCTTATGAAGAGGGTGCAATAACTGCCTTAATTATTGCAGAACGCTTTGATCTGCGCAGATGAAGCATTTCCTGATTGAGATTGAGAAGTAGAAAGTACATCTGTCTGCGAAAATCTATTTAAAAGTTCTTTCACTTTAGACCATTCTTCGATCTTTTCTTTTCTTTCCCCTTCTTGGGAATGAGTCCACAAGCTTAGTTCTCTTCCACTCTGGGTAAACCCTCATCCAGACATTTGTTTACTTTGGCCTTCAGGTCGGAAGCCACAAGTGATTCTACCGCCTTGATGATCTGTTGTGGAGACCGCCTGGGCCCGGTGCCTTCCTGTTCGGGAGTCCCAGGATTACCTCTCTGATTTTGTCCTCCTTCCAAGGCAATTAATGTTTATACCTAACAACTTTGCACTGCTCACATCTGTTGATTCGTGAACTATTATAGAATATACAGACTTTCTGCAATCTTCAATTGTTTCCTTTAATAGAGAGGGTGAAATAACTCCCTTAATTATTGCAACCAATTTGATCTGTGCACATGAAGCGTTTCCTGATATTAAAAAGTAGATGGAACATCTGTCTACGAATTTCGCTACGTTCTTTACCCTTTAGACTATTCTTCGACTCACGAAACAACTGCACACCATACCAAATACAGAAATAAGATTATAATGTAAATGTATTCAAAGTTGGTTGATTATTTAATGCCATTTTAGAGGCATGCTTGTCCTGCAATTCCAATCTAGTAATATAGAGCCACATAGTGGATCAAACGGGGGGAGCTTGTGGGGTGCTAACCTCGTAATGGCGTGCTAGATCTGGGATGCGTGTGCAAAACCTATATTGTTGTATGGAGTGGAAGTGTGGGGATTGCGTGAATGGGAGATAATAGAAAGGGAGCAAGGTTGGTTTCTGAAGAATCTGCTAGGGCTCGAATGGTCGACACCGAGAGCAGTGCTGTTGCAGGAGACAAGTCGTATGAGTATGTGGTGGGAGTCGTGTGTGAGGGTTGTGAAGTTTGAGGAAAGATTGCAGGATTTGGGCGAGGAAAGACTGGTACGGGAGGTATGGATGACGCGTATGAGTAGAACAGAGAGTAGATGGAGGAAGGATAGAGAAAGGATGTATGAAGGAGTGGGTATGTCTGAGGTGTGGGTAGAGGAGAAGCTGAGAGAAAGGGGTAGCCTAGGAACGGAAATAAGGGAGTGACAGAGGGATATTGAGTGGTAAGAAAGGAAAGTGAGAATGGCTGAGAGCTCATACAACCCTGGCTACGTAGAGTGGCAAGTAGCCAGGGGAGAGTGGAGCAGAGAGGACAAAGTATGCATGGCAAGAGCGAGGTGTGGGTCGGAAGAGCGAGGAAGAAAAGTGTGGATGGGGCTGGGGTACACCGCGTGTGCGCTGTATAGGAAGGGGAGTGACACGTGGTGGCACCTTAACAAAGAATGTGAGGGAGTGAAAGTGGGTGGGATAGTGCAGAAAGCTGAACGAATGGTTAGGAGAGGATGGGAAAGGCGTGAAAATCTGCAGGAGGCTGACGTGGGAAAGGAAATTAGCGAGGGCAGGGGGGGTTTAGTTTATTTTAGTGGGTCGTTTGTCTGTTCGGATAGCTTGTCTTTCTTTTCACATTGCAGTTAAAATAGTATGACTCCTTTATGATGTAGGATATTTTGTGTACAAATCTTCATAGTTACATCACATTCCATATAAATTAGTAATTCACGAACATCTTTTGAATCAACAAAAGGTAATGTAGAGAGTTCCATTCACTTGTTGTTCAATTATTATTCTTAGTGTATTTATTTGTTCCAAGACAGTGGAGAGGTAGTAAGGGGACGGGGTTATTAACGGGGAAGGGAAAAATGATCCAATGGCTAGGAATGGATAATGTCAGCGTCCTTAAAAAATAAAAATGTAATTTATATTATTATTAGTGATAGTTTTAGTTATTTTTTTCAATATCAATCAACTATAGTTATTGTAAATTATAAACCACAATTATTATTTAATTTGCCTCACTACTTTTTAATAAAATAGAGTATATTTACATGCAATACGAATTAAAATATTCAGTTTGTTTACAATGTTTGAGGTGAGTTATTTTATATGTGGAATGTACTAAATCCTCTACCAATTTGCACACAAAGCGTATTTACCGTTATATAAATACTGGGCTGCAGTGGTCTATTTTTTTACTCTAAACCCCTTTCAGAGCTTATTAATACTGCAAATTCAATAAAACAGTCGCTTCGTTCATCGAACGATGAGCAGAAAACACAATGAACGGATTATACTTTAAGAGCTCGAGTATATTTATAAATAATTATATTTCAGCTGTTATAGACAAAAATATATTTATTATTAATTATAATCCTGCTTTAAAAATATAATCCACCCGATGCAATATTTCACCCGGCCAGCAAACTTAATCCACTCTAGTTTGTTGGCCGGGCGAAATATTGATGGATTTTATTAATATTATTTATATACTTATCACTTTGCAACTTTAAAAATAATAGGAGAAACATACGAGGGTTGCTATTTATGTATTGAGAATGAATAACATTCATAAACAATGATTGGGGGTTAAAAATAACTGCAAGAATAACGAATGAGAAAGGTAGGCGCAGAAGTGGTGAGATACTACAATATAAAGAAGGTGCATATCTAAGACACGTGATACGAAATCAAATATGTGATATACTACAACTTATTAAGGTAAAATTGAAGGAAAAATAGAAATTGGACCAAAAAAATGTCTTGGCTGAGAACATAAGTCTTGTTCATACAGCCAAGAATCGCGATAAGATGAATATTGTCGTTGTCATCCATTGATGGATATATGCATAAGAGGAAAGCTGGCTATTCATAACTATAGGATAAAAATGAAATATCATACACAGCTTTGAATTCTAAGCTGAAAAAAACGAAATAACTTTTTTCCATACCTCCTTTTTTTAACTTTTACCTTTTACCAATTATCATATCACATATTTTTACAGATATGTAAATTATAATAATATATTTAAGCTAAGCTCTCTCGTAGTGCTTCCACCCATCTTCTGGCTTGGAAAACCTGTGAGATAATCGCATTAAACAACAACAAAAAAAACAAAAATAATGAAAACAAAAAAACAATCTCCTTCACATTGGAGATTGTTTTTTTGTTTTCATTATTTTTGATTGTTGTGTTGTTTAATGCGATTAACTCACAATTGTAAGTTTTGAAGTTGTATTTTGAACATTACTAATTCAGTTATTTCCTTTGGGGATTTCAATAGTTTGTTATGTTATATTCTCTCTTTCTTATCATACCATATGACTATATTTCCTTTCTTTGTTAAAAAATAAGTTACCCTTTATTAGATTTTAATTATCTGCATTATCAATATATTTTTTTTACTTTCCGAATACAGCACTGTTTTAGGAAAGTATTGATAGCGCGAAAAGAAATCTAATTGCTAATATTGACGTTTCTTTATCTATGAACAAAATTGCGGGAAACCGGCCGAAATGATCGGGACCAAATTTTGGGAAGTGGTTGAAACGAGATAGGACAATCCCGCTACAATTTGAGCAATATCTGACATCACAAGCGACAGTTTTTTAATCTCTAATTTTCGTTTGCTTAAAGTCCTGGTTTCCTAGAAAGCGGTGTCGATAAAAACGGCCGTTTTTGTCATTTATACATTACAAGATACGTTTTAAGTACATGTAATTGAATAACTCACCAGATTCCAGTGTAATTCATTACATTTTTCCAATATTATGAAGTATATCGCTCTCTGGATTAGTACATTTATTTAAATAAACGTAAAAGAAATGTGTGACGTCAAAATGACGTGAAATATGGCCGCTTTTGTCAACACCGCTTCCTAGGAAACCAAGGCTTAACGCTCCATTTGTACGAACATTTTATAAATACATACTCGATGGAGATGCATAGATGATTATGAACACTCAAGTGATTGGAGACATGTATGTGTGCAGTTAGATGTCAACAAATAGGATTCAGGCGATAAAGGGCCAATGTTAAATATTTTTAGTAGTAGTTACTGTATTTCGTATTTGATAGAATCAGTAACTGGCTATCGACCTTTGATTTATTTATTTATTATTTATCGACAATTTTAACGGGTCCTTCTGGCATAAAAAATGTATTTAATATTAATAAACTAATTCATTCAGAAAGTCGTGTGGTGCCCACACCACATATTTTTCATTAATTTTATTAAATATGGTCTGTTCATTTGCTTCTTTATGCACTTCTATTGTAGAACGGGACTTCGAAATTAATTTATAGAACTTTGGTCTGTTATTTTTGTATTTTGTTATTTTTCTGTAATTAAATTTACGTGTTAAGGTAATTATTTTGTGAGGCAAACCGGGCGTTATATATTTGTATTGTACGCGTTAGGCTCGTATTCTATATAGTTCTGGATAGTTCTGGATAGTTGGCTGGAGGGTAGCATAGCTACAGACACTTAGGCCTCAAGATAGGCCCATTGTGAAACCTCCCTTTAAAGGCTGCTCACTCGTCCCACCAGTCAATTTTGCGTGCAAGCCGCAAAACCCTGGCGGGTGAGGAGCTGCCAATGCTGACCATACTAGGCCAGCACTCCCCTAGTATTTGATGCCTGGTGTTTACTAGAGCTGGGCAGAGGCATATTACATGCTCTGCTGTTTCTAGTTCTTCATTACACCCTCTACATCCTATAATTTGTCTCTCTCATTTTAAGTTGTATTTTATATAGATTCAAGTGATTGATATCTTTGACTTCTTTTAGTTCCCAGTTATTAATGTTTAGTTTTAATGAAGTTTTGTGTGTCCTTACATAACATATTGCAAGTATTATATATATATATATATATATATATATATATATATATATATATATATATATATATATATATATATGTGTGTGTGTGTGTGTGTGTGTGTGTGTGTGTGTGTGTGTGTGTGTGTGTGTAATTCGTTTTCTCTTCCTCTATACTACTAATTAACGAACAAGAAACGAATTATATAATAATTACAAATAATTTAAGGAAGCATAACACTTAATTAAATTATGTAAAAAATTAACATTGTTATTATTGCAGCAGTTTGTAATTTAATCCATATCATTTTTAATTTTATTCAGCATTATTTTTTAACAGTATTTAGTTGCACAGTATTTAGAGATTTAATTGGTAATAGATAAAAAAAACGTTTGTTTTTAAATTATATTTTTTGTAATTATATCAACATAGTTAGCCATTACAATATCGTCATGCAGTTAAAATACGATATTCAACAACATTTTCTCACCAACATTTGTTTTACAACCGCCCAATTTCCGGTCCATTAACACAATTACCCCTATCTGAAAGCTTTATACCACACTATAATAATATGAACGGGTTTCAATGAAAAACGTAACAATCCACCCCCATATATTTCCATAAGTATAACTCTATAAATTGAGATATCAAAAAAAACTGATATTATAAGGAAACCTATACATAAGTAACATCATTATCATCTATGACAGTCCTGTGCGTGTTTTGGAATATTTCAGTTGTATTTGCATGATCAACCGAAAAATACATATCAACGCCACTATAATTCAACCAGAAATAACATGTATTTTTTGGTTATTACATTACATACAACGTTATAATTATTAAACGTTAATTGAATCGCAGCTAATTATCCCTCGTCGAAAAGGGTGATCGAAATGCATTAATAAATCGTGTTTTAAATTATGGGGTGATTTTATTCAAAGTGCTTTCATAACATCAAATACAGCACTAATTGAATTCAGTTGGAAAAAAAATACATACATTAATGAATATGTCAATATAACGTGAATTAAATTAAAATATATTTGGTGGTCAATGTTTATAACAACTAGATAATATTATTTTCTTTCATTTCCCTATGCAAATGTACCCAACTGATAATTATTACCGTTATTGAAGTATACATCAATCAACGGTATTACCCAACTATTCTTTGTTTCAACATAAACAGATCTTTAATCATACAAGGAATTACCATTATTATATTTATATACTTCAATTCGCATGTATATAATTGTAATATGAATTTACTCTATTCGAATTCATATAATAAAACATTTCCCCTATACGTACGTCAAATTTCAATCCCACTGTAAAACTTTTAATTAAGCCGCGGCCGCGATTAATGTTCTCCTTTTTGTTTCCATGTACCCAGCTCGCCTAGGTGCTCTTTTCACAATAAAGTTAATCGCTCACCGTCGGGGGGGCCATCACGATCAATTATCGTGCACCTAAAGGGAACTGTTGTCGCGGCGTCCGCTAAATTGCAACGACATTAATCACACAAACGCGAGCGAGGGCGGGTGGTGGTTGAATACATGGGCCCTTTTTATGGATTCCTTGCGCACATGCCGGCCATATTAGCGGGGAAGCTGTAATTAACCACTGCATTCATGCTATTCTCATTTGATCAATAATTACAATGTGTTCGCGGCTTTATTGACGTGATTAATGTTGCACTTTGATATGAAGACATAGATGGTTATTAATTAAAGGATTTTAAGTGTTTAATTAATAGCGCCACTAATTAATATGTTAATTCATTGCAATAACTACTACTGCTACTACCATCGACAAGCCTATCAGCAAAAAGTAAAAGTAAAAAAGACAAGAGATTTTTCTTAGTTAAAGTTAACTTTGTATAAGTATAAAATATTAATTTATCAAGAATATCAGGTGAATTAAATAAAGCTTATTATTTCTCCAAAAATAATAGTTTAGCCAGTAGTACAACGAGAAAAACAAATTTTGGAGGCAGCTAATTTTTTTAGCTCGGTATGTTTCCACTAATTTATGAACACTTTTTAAATTTAGGTGTGTTTTTCTTGTTTTTTGTTTAAACGGGGGAGAGCGTGCCCACACCCGTCCCCTATTGGTATAGGCCACTGGTTTTAAGATTAACTCTTTATTTGAAAAGAAATAAAATATATGATTAATATAAGACGTGTACAAAATAAATAGTCTTTATATTAATTATTGTAATTGTTTTTAATTGTTCTAATAATTTATAATATTTAATTGCTCTTAAACTTAAAACGTATCTAATTGTACTCTTCTTGCCTTCATTTTGACAAATTCATCAATTCAATGGATTTTTTTAACAATCTGTATTACTTTTGTATATATTATTATATTTTAGTCTTATTAAATAAATAACAAAGGGGAAAAAATCATCAAAGATAATACCTTGAGCAATATTAAATAAATAAATATATTTATTGCCCAACAGAATAATAAATTTCCAATTACAGTCCTGTAATTGGAATTTTATTATTCTGTTGGGCAATATTATTATTATTTATTTATTTAATATTGCTCAAGGTATTATCTTTGATGCATTTTTTCCCTTTGTTATTTATTTAATAAGACTAAAATATAATAATATATACAAAAGTAATACAGATTGTTAAAAAAATTCATTGAATTGATGAATTGATTGATGAATTTGTCAAAATGAAGGCAAGAAGAGTACAATTAGATACAACAACAACAAGATATTAAATAATAATATAATATAATAAACTATATACTAAATAATAACTCAATATACTCAATTGAAAGATTGGATAGTTTCTCTTGAGCTAGGGTTGATCTTAGATGATTTTTAATTATCTTTAATTTGCTGAAACTCTTCTCACACGAAACAGTCGAAATGGGAAGAGTCAGAAATATTTGTAGAGTAACTACGATATATTGATATAACTAATTCAAAGTCTTAAATACTATTTATGGGTACTGGGCAGGTGCCCCTGTTGTCCCTACCTATTTATGGTCCTGACTACAACGCTTATTGTGAATGACCTTTAATATTTTAAAATATGAAAACTTCTCATTCTGCTTGGTAAGTTACCACAAATATTTCTAGAAACATTTACTAATACAGAATTACAAACGTAAATTATTCATCACAAGTGCTAAATCTAAATGTCTTTGTAAGTCTAAGTATCTTGATTGCTCAATTATAAGAATAAAACGCACACGCTTATATAAAACACAAATGATAAATTATAGCAATCTGGGAAAAATACGAATTTATACAGAAGGGACACAGTGATATTGGATTGGCGACAAAGAATTGCGATTCCATGTAAAGATAAAAAGCTTATTTCTCGTCTGGCTGCACAACACAATCTATAAGATTTGGTGCTGAAATAGACATCAATTGTGAGAAAAATAAACCTTGTATGTAATCAATAGAATACTTGAATAGAAATTACAGGTTATATTAAATTTTGTGCATCAAATCGATGTGTGTTTATTGATGAAAAGTAGCATGTATTGGGTTTAAATGTAGATATCGTGAAAACCCTTATTAGCATTCAATAAGTACAACATGTACTAAAATAATAAACATTTCAAATCAACATATCTTCTAAATCTGCATTATTCTTCTTATTATTTATCCTATATAATTTTTTTAACGATATTTTGTATGTATTATACACCCTGTCCGACTTTGTCGAGTAGAACGTCAAACGTTCAATTTACGTTAATGCAGTGCTACAGTTCTCGCAGTCATCTCTCATCCCTCCACACATTAATATATTTTCTCCTCCTATTTAAACCAATACTTATTCACTCTCTTCTCATTCCCACAATAGACATTGCAATCATTCGTTAGCTGTCTCCTAACTCGTTCCGTCTTAAATATATCAGCACCTTACTGTGCACTTGTATGATTTTGTACTTTATGTGTTACCCGCTCTCTATTTCATCTATTTTTTTGTTGTCTTTCTTGTGCATTTACCTCATTTAGCCTGTTTTTCCATCTTGTCACTTCAGTTTCTGACTTGCCTACACTTTCATACACTTTCATACACTTTCATATACTTGCATACGCTTTCATACACTTTCATACACTTTCATACACTTCCATACACATTCATAAACTTTCATACACTCTCATACACTTTCATACACTTTCATACACTTTCATACACTTTCATACACTTTCATACACTTTCATACACTTTCATACACTTTCATACACTTTCATACACTTTCATACACTTTCATACACTTTCATACACTTTCATACACTTTCATACACTTTCATACACTTGTATACGCTTTCATACACTTTCATACACTTTCATACACTTTCATACACTTTTATACACTTTCATACACTTTCATACACTTTCATACACTTTCATACACTTTCATACACTTTCATACACTTTCATACAAAAAAAAGACCTTTATTCACCACATCACAACACAACAAAAATATACAAAAATAAAAATAAAAATACAAATATAAATAAAAGTAATACTCCGTAAAAAAATACAAATTACCCTCATCTATCACCGCTCCCTGTGCCCTCGTCACTTTCCTCTCTTACGTCAGCCTCCTGCAGATTTTCACGCCTTCCTCATCCTCGCTTAACTATTCATTCAGCATTCTGCAGTTTCCCACCCACACTGCTTTCACACCCTCACATTCTTCGCTAAGGTGCCACCACGTGTCGCTTCCCTTACTACACAGCGCACACGCGGTGTACCCCAGACCCATCCACACTTTCCTCCCTCTCTCGTCTGAACCACACCTCGCCCTTGCCATGCATACCTTGTCCTCCCTGCTCCACTCACCCCTGGTTAAGTAACTCGGGAGTTTCCCACGCACTTGCCACTCTACGTAGCCAGGGTTGTAAGAGCTCTCATTCATTCTAGTCTGCCGTTCTTGCCACTCAATATCTCTCAATCTCTCTCACCTCAGTTCCTAGGCTTCCCATTTCTCTCAGCTTCTCCTCTACCCACACCTCAGACATACAGACATACCCACTCTTTCATACATCATTTCTGTATCCTTTCTCCAACCACTTTCATACACTTTTATACACTTTCATACATTTTCTTTTTTTATATATTTCATTTTTTTATTCCCCATTTAGTCTCTCTACTAACGTTTAGCAGTGTAACGACTCTGTAGATCGTCGGGTTCTTTCTATCACCTAACGTGTACACCGGCAGTGCTGCACAGCCATGTTTTTTCCCATTCAGATTTGTTTAAGCTTTTTAACTAATATTACTATATTCCTCTCTGTTGTCCATTTCCAGGTCTCGCTGTCCATGCTGTCCTGTCCACTAACTAGACTTATTTTTCTGCAAGATTTTGATATGTGCCTCCACTCTAGCAATTTTCTGTTCAATTCCTATTAATCGCTCTTCGTTTATCACTCTTTGTTCTTTCGTGACTTCTTGTTTTTCTTGCCAGAGTACTCGGAAATGCTCACTTCCTCATTCTTCTATTAGTATGTTATTTTTTCTGATATTACTTTGATGTACTTTCATGTGAAAGTGTGGATGGGTCTGGGGTACACCGCGTATGCGCTGTGTAGTAAGGGGAGCGACACGTGGTGGCACCTTAATGTGAGGGTGTCAAGGCAGAGAGGGTGGGAGATTACAAAAACTAAATGAATAGTTAAGAGAGGATGGGAAAGGCGTGAAAATCTGCAGGAGGTTAACGTGGGAGAGGAAATTGGCGAGGGCAGAGGTGGTCTAGGGTATAGAAGAAGGCATAGAGGCGATTATCTATTTTTTTATTCTTAATTTTTATATTTATTATTTTTTATTGGTTGTTGCTCTTATGAGTATTGTTTATTAGGGAAATTTTGTATTTTGGAGGAGTTATGCCAAATAAAGGTCTTTTTTTGCACTTGCATATCTCTTGTTCGGAATTTAATATCAATTTTTTTTATCAATTTTAGTTCTTTGTTCCCTGCTTCTTTATTTTTTTGCTTTCTAGTTCTTTATCTTCCGCTTATTTAATTTTTTTGTCTCTAAAGTTTCTCTGTTATAGATATTTCCTCGTTGCTGCTGCATCTTCTATATTTTTCTATATATTTTTTTCAGATTACTCGTTGCTTCTTCGCACTTACTATTGAACCATTGCTTTTATGTTTTATTTATTTTCTATCCCTTCGATTCTTCTACTAATGCTTTACTTGAGTAGCTGGTTAGCTAGACTATGCTCTTAATGCTAGTATATTTGAATTTTGGAAATTATGATATATATATATATATATATATATATATATATATATATATATATATATATACTACTTGTGAGTTCCACCTGTATGGTTTCCTGACTTTATCTTGCGTCTCTTCTTCGCTGTGCTGTGTCTTCCCACCAATGTATTGATGATGGATAAATGATCCAACTCCACGTTCTCGTGTACCATGAATTTACCACCTGTAACGCCTTCTCGTGGACAACTCTGGCTCCAATAAATGTGCACTCCGACATCCAATCTACGTCTGCGAATCCATTTATGATGTTCCAATCCCCCGTTTCTGTCCACTCCATCAGTCTTCGTCCTTCTGTACTTATTATGTTACCTTTGGACCTCTCCTCTACTTGAAGACGTTTTGATTCTCCAATTCTTGTATTTCAATCCTCTCCAACCAAAATTCCCTTATTGTCTTTGTTGCTTAATTGCTTGGCAATAATCTCTGTCATTTCCTTGATGTATGAGATACAATACCGCCTCTTGCTCTTCCCTTTCCATGCTCTTTTGACGTGGCTTGCATTGTCTATTTATAATTAATTCTAAATCTGTGGCATCTACTACTTGTACTCTTGCCATTCCTCTTCCTGCATCCATATTTCGGTTATTCCAATGATGACATACTGCCTGTTAACTTCTAACCACTTCTTTCTTTTGTGCCCCTTTATTTTTTTCTATCGTGCTGGTTATCGCTTTCTCCTATATATGTATATCTATATATATATATATATATATATATATATATATATATATATATATATATATATATATATATATATAATCCTTATTCATTTCATAGTTTCAGCACATATGTTCGGTTTTTTTCGAGCGACATCGGGCCTCCCTTCTATATATAGTGTTTCGTTCGTTCTCGTAGCTTTTATTTTCCATAATTGTTCTTTTGTCTTTTCAGGTTCCTAACTATTTACTTTTTTAATTCATTATTTTCATTTTTTTTGTAGACAATAACTGTCATATAAAACATATTAAAGAAGGAATCACATGTTTTACTCTTCTTGTGGCTCGAGTAATCGAATAATTGTATTGAAGTTTTAGTAAAACTATACAGCGGCATACAATGATTTCTAGTTGATT
Organism: Lordithon lunulatus; assembly: GCA_963942505.1. Classification (NCBI taxonomy): domain Eukaryota; kingdom Metazoa; phylum Arthropoda; class Insecta; order Coleoptera; family Staphylinidae; genus Lordithon; species Lordithon lunulatus. The sequence continues at coordinate 40,032,407 of OZ012673.1, forward strand.
AAAATACTTCTGAATTGTTTTTTACGTTTTGAAACTATGGATTATGGTCAACAATTTCTACAAAATAAATTTCAAAGCCTGTTGGCTCTAACATTTTAATCAACTAGTACAATCCGATGCATATTTTTTGCAAAAGGCTTAATACAGTTTCAGAATTTGCGCCATAAGAAAAGTATAGACGTGATCCCTCCCTTAAATACAAAAATCCTTGCTTATATATTGTTTGGACTTTAATTTGTGGTATTTTAGGCATAAAGTATGCAAGTTCATATCACAAACACGTTTTAAGTATATGTAATTGAATAACTCACCATAATTCACAGTAAATTGCCTTTTATTTTACGTGCAGATTTACCGCATCTGTGGTAGATCTATTTTTCTGCAAACCCTGTTGTATGAGTTTGTATTCTGAGATGATACTACATATGATTTTCGAGAATAGTATTATCACGGCACTTAAGAGGGTTATTCCTCTGTAGTTGCTTTTTGCCGCCTTGTTTGAATACAAGAATGGTGACCCTTTTCTTCCTGTCTGATGTTATAGTTGTCTCATTTAGGATCTTCTACTAAAGGCTGGCTAGTTGGTAGCTTAAAGGTTTACCTCCGTATTTTGTCAGTTCGTTGTTCAGTTGGTTGATCCTAGGATCTTTACGTTTTTTTTTCAAGCACTCTGTTGGAATATTATTCTATAGAGGGCACTACCCGGTGGTCCTGATGGCATTAGCATGTTGACGGTTATTACCATATGGGTGTGCATTGCTAATTGATTTGGTGCCGCCAGATGGCATTTAACATTCCTCCTAGAGGACATATGTTTGTGGTCACTTACCCATGCCTTTTCAGAGATAGTTTTTGTTGTTACAAAGTCGTTAACTTCTCGTTTTCTTCCTCGCATCATTTCCCATATCTTCTTTTTGTTGCCATAAAGGTCATGCTTTATGTCCGCAGTGAAGATTTCCCAGTATTTGATCTTTTTTCTTTTTATTTCTACTTACACTCTATCCCTTGTTTCTCTGTATCATAGCCACTCTTCCAATGATCTGTTTTTTAGGTTATTTAGGTATCTCAGGTAGGATTATCGTTTTTCTCTTGCCATTTGTTTTACATCCGTCGTGAACCGTGGTTTATTATGTTGGTTTGAGCTTTTGTGTCCTGCTTTTTCTTAGTGATTCGTAGGCAGCTGTCTCGATTTGTAGTTTTACTTTTTTCCAAATTGTTTCCACGTTGGCTTAGTCCGGAATTGGATGTTCTCATGTCCTTCATCGTGGAGTCATTTAAGGATTCGATGTCCAATTTGTCTATTTAGATAGGTGGTAGCTTCTTTTATAATTGTGCTGTGAGTGGTAGTTTGACTATGATTAGTTAGTGGTCCAATCCGTCGTACACTGATATTAGGCAGCATATGTCGATTATCTGGGTCGGGTCTACTGTTCTATTCGAGATTATGCAATCGATCGTGGATGAGTGTCCTTGAGTGTTGACTAGGATGTCTTGTATTATGACTTGTGAGGGAAGTGTGTAGTCTCATCTCGTTTTGTGCGTAGAATGTGGTGAGGGTTTCTCCACTGTTGTTGATGTGTACTTTATTGAAGCGTTGTTTACGACATCTATGATTGTGTCGCCAATTCTATCATTCAGATTCTTGATAGAATTGGCAACACAATCGTAGATGTCGTAAACAACGCTTCTCAATATACAAAATGTCAAAATACATAACCAGCAAAAGAATCATGATCATTCTGATTCATGATCATGATTTTTTTGCTGGTTATGTATTTTGACGATTTCGGCCTATCTTTGCTCATAGAAGATGTCGATTTCCTCCTTGTTTTTGTTGCTATAAGGGGCGTAGACATCTAGAACGATTCTTGGCATTGTTTCAATGACATATAATGTGTCTTCTATATTTTGTGTGTGTTTATAACTGATTAGCATGACTACTCCGGCTCTAGTTCTTTTGTATTTTTTGTTTCCACAGTGATTGAGTATGTATCCTTTATATGCAAGATCACCTTTTCCTCTGCATTAAGTTTTGGGTAATGCACATATATCTATTTTGTGTTTCCACTTCTAGAAAAACTTCTTGTTCGTCTCTATTCCAGGATCTTATGTTCTAACATATTCTTCCTCCATGACTCTTTTCCCTTCGTGTTCTACTCATATCTGTGTCTGTAGCTGGATTCGTCATCGCTGTATCAGTCCATTTCCGAGGCATGTTGATGGTACTATGAACGTCTGGCCTGTTTTACTGTAGGTAGGCTGATAACCTCACCTACAAACCCACCTCCTTTATCCTGGCTTGGGACCCACAACACTGACGCTGGCCTACTGAATCTACCGAGTGGAGTGCCTCCGCTTGCATTCTACTGGGTTGATTCAGTAGCTCAGCGGCAGTGTTGCCAATCTTGTAAGCGTTTTAAATTTATAAATTCGTGGACGAAAAATGTTATGATTTCTCCCTGTTCGCATAGTAATTGACACAATTAACTCATTCGTTTTCGCCAGTTATCACTGTTTTTCGCCAAAGTGTGAAAAAAATACAGGATAATACTGCTAATTTTGTTTTCTTCTAAAAGCGTCATATCCGTTTAAAATATGTTGGCGATCATGGTATTGTTACTTTATTTGCCGCTGTTCTGAATAGTTAGCTACCATATGGGTGTGCTTTGCTAATTGATGTGGTGCCGCCAGATGGCGTTTAACTTTCCTTCTAGGGGGTTAGTTGTATCATAGTTAGCTTATTGTGGTTCAAAGCTATGGTTACTCAACTTACTCAGCCATAACGTTCTTCTTCTACCTGGACCACGTTTTCCCTCGATATTATCTTGAATTATTATGTGTAAGGTATTACATGTATCTGGTTGTAATGAGACAACCATGGCCGAAATAGGATAGCTTCGTTATTTTCACGGTGTTAACAATTTTCTTTTCGTTTTAATTCTATTCATTACCTCTATATTAGTAAGTCGATATATACAGCTTATCTTCATCATTCGTCTGTAAACCCACAATTCGAAGAATAAATGAATATTTACATCATTTGGGTATTAAAACTATAAATGATGAAAAGCATCTATCAAGCCGAAACACGTTTCCTCTAAAAAAAAAAACGCTTCTCCTTCTATCTAACTCTAAAAGGCACCTTACACGTTCAATAATACTGTCAATATTTTAGAATAATGACAGTATTACCAGTATTACAGTGCAATAATATGTTTAAAATGTTCATTATTCTAACATATTGGCATTATTACTTGTTGTGTAAGATATAGTAACGATGAAATGAAGAGAATACTGATGTATATACGGATAATTGATTACTTGATAAATATAAAGGAGGATTGAAGCAAATAATGACAATACTAAGATTGATAGTATTATTGACGTGTAAGGTGCCTTTATAAAGATTGTATTGCCACCTCCTTCGAAACCCTCTGTTATATTATACGTTGTAATTATTATATCAACATAATAATAAATTTCCGCGAATCATATTTTGCGGTTTTAACCGTACAAAATGTATCAATTATGCATATTTATATGTCGCATTTTAATTACTGTGTTAATTAGTTCAATAATGCGACCATCACAATTGCAACAGCATGGTCATTTGCACCCGAATTGCAATAAATATTTATAGCACTGTCCCAATGAAATCGTTAATTTTATATTAAATACATCGGTATACGCAAATATTTTTAAACAATTGTTTGCACGCATTTTAATAGTAGTACAAATATTCGGTCTGGTTTGCATTCTTTTCGGGAATATTGTTTGTAATAGTTGACGGGAATGCGTTGTTGGAATGCGCAAAAAATATTCGGTCGGTTTAAATTAATAAAAGGGGGAATAATGGAGAGATCAATAATTGAGTGTTTTTTTTATGAGATTGCTTTTTTTTGGCTCCAATTGTAACGGGAGTGGGAGATTATATTGTTTTCTAATCTGCTGTTTGAATGGTTTGGCATTACTTATTTATATAAACAATTTTGTACTTATTTCAGATCTCTCAGATTATCTAGATTAATTGATCCATGATAAAGTACTAAATTGGAATGTGAAATATTGAAAATGATTAAAGTTCACTAACTGAAGAATGTTTTTTAATGCAGAAATTCCCCAATATCGATACACATTGTATTCGCTTAGCTGCTTTCGTTTATCTTTTCTAACTGCCCCGAACAGTTTGCATTAGAGCTACTCGCCGCAGAACAATAAAAGAACGTCACATCTGTAAATTTGCTTGGAAAATTGTATCATGTACAATTTCCATAATATAACATTATATTCAAATTGAAATGATGACTGGGCTTTAATATGATGAAAAATAACTGCAACTGTGGTAAGGGATGAGGTAAAATCGTGCATTCCAGGAGCGACTTGTACGGGTAAACAAAAAACAGCCCGGAACAGCTCCCAAATGATAAACAAAAGCGGCTTTAGTGTATACTTAAGGTGGGTAAACACAAGACAGCCCGGAACAGCTCCCAAATGATAAACAAAAGCGGCTTTAGTGTATACTTAAGGCGCTTTCGTTTAGTATGGTCTAACATTACTAGTCGCCCCATGTCGTGTAGTATCGCGGTAATGCGCCGCCGGTGGTAAGGGCCAAGTTACAAATTATGCGCATCGGAAGCGGCAAATAGATCAAGAAACAATAAGCCCGTACCAGCCCAGAGTTATAAACGAAATGCACTTTATACAACATGAAAAATAACTGCAACTACGGTAAGGGATGAGGTAAAATCGTGCATTCCAGGAGCGACTTGTACGGGTAAACACGAGACGAACAGCCCGGAACAAACGTTAAACGAAAGCGGCTTTAGTGTATAGTTATACAACACATTCACAGTTATAACGCCCATACATCTGCTAAGGGCAAAACTTTAATTCAAATAAATATGATACATAAGTATTAATTTACTTCTATTAATTGCAGCATTGAGAGCAAACTAACCCTCAAATTTTAAAAATCTTTTTTTATGATGTTATTATCATTATTATTATTATTAGTACTAACATAAAAATTAATTTTATTACAAATATTTCAAATTTGATATTTTCATGCATTGTAAAATGTTTAATGCCGCTCATTGTAATCATTTTCACCTATACACAAATTGTAATACCGTCGCCATAATTAACGCGCCCATGTCCGATTCATCCCCCCTGCAATGTTTTTAATAAACCCTTCGAATTTATAGCGGTCGAAAATCGCGCCGCTTGCGCTTAATGGCCGATCCGCTTGAAAAATTCAGCGGAGGGTGCGAAGTGTCGGCGAGGGGTGTGCACGTGTAAAATTTGTAGCAAAAAAAAACTAACGCATCGCCGACGGACATAGAGGCGCGTCGAAAAATTAAAAGTGCTACAACCCAGCGGCGGGCGGTGATGTTTATTTTTAAGTTGTTTTGAAAGTGGGGCGCCCGCACCGAATTGCTTTTCCATGTCGCAAAGTGTATCGGGCGGTGGTGAGTTTTCGAGTAATTTATTTCCTCAGTACAGACAGACAGCACTGAGAAACAGGCAGCTTTGAAAAGTGACTACTTGTATGAAACTGTTTATTTTATTATACAATTTTATTTTAGCAATGTGGGAACAAATAGTATAGCAATTATTAAAAATAAATTAAGATCCACAAACCAAAAATACAAATTCAACAACTACGTTTAGTTTTGCATTTTCATTTAAAAAAATAATAGTGTTCATTCTAAAACAATGTTGGTTGCAAATTTCATGACGAATTCAGTATAACGTAATTCAGGGTTAAACGGTGGACAATATTAAGTATCTGCGGCAATAAAAACCTAAGAAGAGAGACACTTAAATAAACATAATAATTGAAGAAACAATTACGCATTGTATTTTAGGTAAACAATGTACGTATTTTTGTTTTGTTTTTTATGTTTAATTTTTTTTGTTTAAAATATTTTTCACTTCTTAGGAGTATTATTATCGTATTCCTGCTACTACAGGAGTGTAATTTTGCTCCTTTTAACAAACATAATATGTATTTTTATATATCTTTTTCTTTAATACTATAACTATAATCTGAATGACACGTTAATAAAGTTATTATTATTCTTATTATTAATACTTAATTATGAATACATATCTCTTCATTATGTATTCTGTATTCTGTCATGTCTATTTTATAATACCATCATTCTTAATTTTAACATTTGGTTTTATAGTTTTTAAGTTTATTTTCTTAATCTGTAATTGGTATATATTAAATTATTAATATTAAATATATATATATATATATATATATATATATATATATATATATATATATATTAAATATATTATTTTGACCTATGAAATAAAAAAATATTTATATTATTATTTATTCTTAAATAAAAATGAAAAAACATAGGTGTGAATGTTTTTTGCATTTTTATTAAAACTAATACATTTTCTTATATTTAATTTTGATGTGTTATAGGTTTAAAAATCCGTAGTTCAAGAAAAAATCCAAAAAATAATATTGATTGACGTTATGTAAGCTAACTTTTAAAGTTTTTAACAAAATATTACTAACTACGCGCAATTTACATTAGTCCTAAACAAAAAAACACATGCACTTCAGGGAAATAAAGTTAAAATCATATTTTGACTGTAGGGCGACGACATCCTCTATAATAAAAAAAATCCATTAAAAAAAATCCTCAAATTTATTCAAGAAAACATCCTGTTATGAACCTCCGAAAAAAAGCATTCCATTACATATTCATTCTCACACATCTCTTGATAAAGCGCGACACATCGTGGGGCGGCGACCTTATTCCCTCCCCATCTCTCTCTTTCTCTTACCCCGAAACCATTTTTTCACCCCGCCGCTCAATAATAAAAGTATGACGGGCGCGGAATAATAATAACGCCGCACTTGAAGGCGCGGGGCCGCGTCTGTTCGCGAGCTGAGCGCAAATAAATCAATCTCGCGGAGACAATATTCCGTGCGACGTGCGAAATCCGCGCTACCACCAAACCGCCCACCCCTCAAGCAGGCAAAATAAATAAATAAAACGAAACACAGCGCGCGCGATTTATCTCTCTAAAACACACCCTCGCCGCGCCGCGCGCGTATGTTAAGATTGACAGTGTCATTTATATAAAGAACTCTCCGAGTATACTCTGTAAATGAGGTTTGATGAATATTGCACAGGTAAAAACCTTGCCGGGGTGTTTTTGAGGGGGGTGGGGGTTAATCGATCTGCCTAACAAATTGCGCTCCATCACTTCCCAAAAGGGTCACCAGCCGTGACCTAATCCATCTGAAAGTTTATTATGTGGAACTGTGTCTCTCTCTGTGGCACCCTTAAATGTGTGTAGCTGTTGTAAATGGTGCTTTAAGAAAACTCTAAAGGAATTAATGTATAGGGTTGCATGTTTACAATAAATATCATGTGTCTCGAAAGTGACGTATAAATTCAGTTATTTTTAATTAAAAAAATATAAACCTCTATCAGACTTTTCCGCCGGTCAAGGAAGAAGCTCACGGGAGTTTAATCACCCGGTATTTATCTTGACTTCACAAAAAAAACCTGTAAAAAACTTAGATTCGCGAAAATTCGGCTTACCAATGCTCAGTATGACACTCACTCGGCCACTGAGGGGGGTATGTTTCAATATATTTTAATTAAAATGCATAAGAAAGCCGAGAGACCTTGTCCAGGTACAGGTACATACCGAACTAATATAACTGGAAAATGTATAACCAGAATCGAACTTGTGTACCAGGGTCCCGAAATTTAGTCACTCTGCCAGGACACGTGTAATCAATAGTATAAATAAATATGTGTGCATCCACCTCTTAGCAATCTACAAATCTAGATTTCGATCTTATTAGATCAGTGTAGCTCAACTAGTGAGGATGAATTCACACAATATCTCGAGTGGTTATATACAAAAATGATACAACTAACCCCCTCTAAGGAAAGTTAAACGCCATCCGGCGGCACCACATCAATTAGCAATGCACACCCATATAGTAATAAGCGTCAACATGCTCATGCCATCAGGATCAGCAGGTAGTACCATATGGGTGTGCATTGCTAATTGATGTGGTGCCGCCAAATGGCGTTTAATTTTTCTGCTAGGGTTTTGTATTAAAAATACATGTAACACTCCTTCCACTATTCCCTCTGGCGAGTGGACATACACATCCTCTTTCACGCCAGACTTTTGTAGATATTCACATTTCCACGCCTTTTCCATTCTCTGTTAACCAATCACCCAAATCTTCAACCCACTCGGCTTTCAACCTATTACATTCGTTGCCTAGAAGCCACCATGTATTGCTCCCCATGCTACCCAGCACACATGTGGTGCATCCCTGCCTCATCCAAACTTTCCTTGCTCTCTCTTCCAAATGGCAGCTCGCTTTTGCCATGCAAATCATGATTCACCCTCTCCTGGTTATAAAACTCGCGGGTTTATACAGCAGTTGTCATTATTTATAACCATGCTTGTACGAGTTCTCAGTCATTCTCTCTTACCTTTTTTGAACCTCAGCGTCCCTTATTTTCTTTCTGATCTGATCTCAGTTCATAATCTTCCCATTCCTTTCAGCTTTTAAACCATCCATATATTACATACATCCATCCTCTATGCTATCTCCGTCAACTCTACCCTACTCCAACTCTACATGTCATCCACACATCCCGCATAACCCCCATACCGCCTCCCACACGACTACCACCACATGCTCATCCGATTCATTTACTGCAGGAGCATAGGCATCATTCATTCGAGTCCTAGTAGACTATTCAGAAATCAGTATTGCTTCCTTTTGAGTCTATCCTACTCTCGCAATCCTGAACTTCCACTCCATATGACAATATTGGCTTCATACACGCATCCCAGATCTTACATGCTGTTATTGGGTTACCATCCCAATGCATCTACCATTTTCTCTTCGCTATCGCCCAAGCCCTTCTTTGCATTTACATGTACACAATTCAAATGATTCCTTAACGCACAACTGCAACCAACCGAAAGCCTAATTACTTAAAATCATTGACTCTATCAACTATTCTTCCCTTCCATTTCAACTTTCCCGCTACCTATCCTGTAGAAATAAGGGAGAATGTATGCAGTTTTTGTGAATCTGAAAGCAGCATATGATTCAGTTCGTAGGGATAAGTTAGTGCGTTTAGAAAAAAACATCATCCATTTGCTTTGTCCTCATTCAGTAGTAACCCTTTCTTATCAAGGTACCTCCTCATTCTATCCAACATATCTTGCATCTCTTCCACGCTCTTGGCCACAAACACTGTATCATCCATATATGCTAACATTCCTACCTTAGTTCTTACTACCACAACCCCTCCCACTAGCCCTCTTCTCACCCCAACTCACTTATGCGAGGAAAGGGCTTCGAGGGCATTCTTGCTTTATACCCATATTCATTCTAAATGTCTTAGACATTTATAAATTTATCCTTGCTTGTGCTCACGACTCATTGTACTTCATTCTCACCTATTCCAACCCTTCCTCAACCATCCCAATCCATACACTCTACTAGCTTATACCTATGAACTGGGTCAGATCCACAAAACCGCATACGTTCTCCCTTTGCACTCCAATACGTCTTCCATGATTCTCGCTAGCGCGAAAATTTGATACCTCGTCCGTTTTCCATTTCTTAACACTAGCCTCTTCTCACCCCAACTCACTTATGTGAGGAGAGGGCTTCGAGGCATTCCTGCTTTACACCCATATTCATTCTAAATTTCTCAGACATTTCTAAATTCATCCTTGCTTGTGCTCACGACTCATTGTACATCATTCTCACCTATTCAAACCCTTCCTCAACCATCCCTATCCATACACTCTACTAGCTTATACCTATGAATTGGGTCGAATCCACAAAACCGCATACGTTCTCCCTTTGTACTCCAATACTTCTTCCATGATTCTCGCTATCTTGAAAATCTGATACCTTGTCCGTCTTCCCTTTCTTAACACTACTCCAACTTTACGACATCACATAACAGTCAGTTTTCAACATTTTCATTATTAGCTTATACCCCATTCTCATCAACAATCACATCCACTTTTTCTTCAGCCCAGCTATATTCTAATGTCCCACCCTGAATTCGAAGTACTCCTCCTTCCTTCTTCTAGCCACTTTACTTTTCGATATCCCACAACCGCTTCTACTTCTTTCTGCCTCTCTTTCTTTACCCTTTGGTTTCTTCTGCACCTCCCTCTGCTGTTTGGTCAAGTCGTCGTCTGACCATTCTCATCTGGATCTTTAGTTTTAGCCACTCTGTCATCGGTTTTACATCTTTTTAACACCTAACACCATTACGTTAGGCTGTCATTTCCTTGGAGTATCCGTTGTTCCATGTTTGGCTTCGTCCATTCACAGCTTCTTATGTTTGTACCTAAATCGAAATCCCACCATGCCAAGAATACGCAGATAATATTCGTGACAGGGGGCAGCATAGTGCAGTGGTAAGGCATCGGACTGCTGCGCTGAAGATCGTGACTTCAATCGTCACAAAGCGAAATAATTTTCAGCTTGCACGCGGGGGCCGCTTCCCAATCAGTCTGACCAGCGTGATGTTTCATGGCTAAACACTATTCTCTGGTCCGGACTAGATGATATTCTCATCTATAAAACATTCTAGTATCCATGTTAACTTGTAGGTACACTTGTAGCGGCAGCTGCTAGCACTATAGACAGAGAAAGAAACCCATTGTCAGGAGTGCCGTAAAAGTGGCCAGAAACTAAAATTGTCGGCACGGCGATTTCGATGTCTTCGTCCACTTGGAGGGCTGATATTTCGTCCTTTTTTACATATAAGTACTTCGTCTTGTCGTTCTTAAATGTCAGAACCAATGATTTGTATTATTTTAGGAGTTTCCTTGTCATGAATTCTAGATCTTCTTTATCTTATGCCAGGATCACCTGATCGTCTGCGAGGTGTAGTGTATAAGCTGGTGTCATTCACTTTGTGACATGCTCTCCTCCATTATCCTTAAAGTTTTGTCGATATAGATGTTAAATAGTTTGGGAAACACGCTACATTCCTATCCCAGTTCTTTCGTGACTTTTTAATAACTGGCATCCCGTTGTTGTTACTGTTGATCCTTTGTATAGTTGTTGGACAGCTTTTTCTATAGTGATGTTTATCTTGGTTTCTTCTTCTCAGAGCCTATTCATATGGATTGTGTCGTATTCCTTCGAAAGGTCTACGAATTGGTGTGATAAGCTCATTTCTAGCCACCCTCTTTTTGTGCAGCTATGGAATTTATAATTTGCGGTGTAGCGCAATACGGGCCAATCTTCTTTTTTGACAAAAGAAACAACTAACCCCCTAGGAGGAGAATTAAACGCCATCTGGTGACACCACATCAATTAGCAATGCACACCCATATGGTAATAACCGTCAACATGCTCATGTCATCAGGATCACCGGGTAGTGCCCTCTATGGAATAATATTTCAACAGAGTTCTTGAGATATCAGCACAAGGCCAATCATATAAAAGGTATCTCACTAGCTGAGCGACACTGATCGAAATCTAGATATGTAGATTGCTAAGAGGTGGGTTCATACTTATATAGGTTCAAACTGATTTAAAGGACTTAATAAACAAAACTAAAAGGACAAATTTACAAGGGCTAATTTGGAGCTTCTTCTCATTTCTTCATTTCACAATAGTTAAAAATTAACTATTAGTCCTTAAAATCAGTTTGGTCGTTTTGTTAAAAAAGCAGATTGTCCCTTCTTGCACTACACAGTCGATATGTGGTCTATGTACAACCTGCCTATTCTCAAATCGGTTTGCTCTTCTATTTCGTAGGGTCTGTACTCTTCTTCTATTAGCTGTTTCAGGACTTTTCCGTGTATTCGGCTCATGGTATTTGTTACACATATGCAGCGGTGGTTGGCAGTGTCTTTTTCCCTTTTATAATGATATATAACGGCGTTAACCAGGCCACGTTATTGGGGTTTCTTCACCGTATTTATTGTAAATAGCGTTGTTAAAAGTTTATTTACCTTCGTAGTGCTGTAATTAAACAGTAAGGTTATGCAGAGAGAAAAAAAAACACATAAAATAATATGCAGTGTCCCATCTGATTTCTCGTTCTATTTTTTTCTTGAGGTCGAAAAATAAGCTCCACAATTACTTCATCTTATAGTAATCAATAAATTTCTCCCTGCATCGCCGTTCGCTTTAGAAATATTTCATCAGGAAATGTCTCGATGAAAGGATTTTTTTCCCTGTATTTCCGTCAATAAAGATTGCATTGGCCATCACGTAAACAACGTTTTTAATCAATGTAATGTAAAAAATTCAAATAAATAAACATCAGAAAAAAAATCCACTCTTTGTGAGATATTTCATTTACCAAATGTGTTTTGCGTGTAAAATTATTACCGTACGTACACAAGTTTATATTAAATATAACCGTACAGACTACAGACATTAATCCTCTAGAATTTTTTATTGTATATAGGTTTTTTATATGTGCAAATTCGAGGATGTTAACATAATAGCAGCAATGGAATTTGTATTGTAAAAATTCTATCCAAGATTTTATTAAATATGACTGAAGTCTTACGTACTCCTTGCTTGGATTAATTTTACGTCTACAGTTTTTCCTTGCTTTACAACACAATACAACACTGAACATGTTCTTGTATAAAATCTCCTAAAATGAACTGAAAATTGTTTCTGTTCATTCATATTAGTTATATTTCTCTAGGATATCGAGTATACTAATTAAAATTAGCTTTCTGACATTTTTTAAGTTTGCTTTTTCTAACAAACCCTTAAGATTAATAAATAAAATTGTATTTAGAAAGGGAAATATATGAACCTATTATTTATTAAGTACCACTACTAAGTATTTCTAATATTAATGTCTATGTTATCCTACTAATACACACTACACTACACTACACTACACTATATTACATTGATAAATGTATTGATTCAGTTAGTACTGGGTGCCTCATATATAAATGCAGTTTGCACCAATTAAAGTTCAAGACTTACCTCTTACCTTTAGCAATTTTTAGGTTAGTGGAGAGGATAATGAGGTGATGAGTCCTATAATGCTTGGTTATCTACTTTGTTATAATTAATTTTAAAGGATAACTGATTTTTACCATCTGAGGAAGTTCTAAATGGCTAGGGTTTAGCCTAAAGTGCAATTAATGTATGTTAAAAGAAACAAAGTAGTCATTTATCCTTTACATGATATTTCGTTTATAATTTAAATTCCGATTTAATTGAAAACTTGTGTAAAGTCCGTATGACATTATCTAGTTTCTTATATCGTTTTATATATAAGAATTGATACATAAAACTGTATAACTATATCTAAATGGAAAATTATCATTGTGTATTACGGTGTTGTTATTGTTAAATGAATTTATTATTATTCCGCCGCTATATCATTTTCTACATGTGTGTATGACACTATGTAGTTTGTGTCTGCATCGAAAACGATATAAGAAACTAGATAATGTCATACGGGCTTTAAAAGAAACAAAGTAAAATCATTTATCCTTTACATGATATTTCGTTTATAGTTTAAATTCCGATTTAATTGTAAAAGTGTGATGCGTGAATATATTAAATAACTTATTAGGAATAGGAATATTTATACATGTACATTATTTAACTATTTCCAATAAATATTATTATTACTAAAACTGTACTAGTATAATATCCCGTTAAAATATTGAAACGCATGTCCTCCCTCATAATCCAATTCGATAAATAGCCGCCCCGATCGTAAAACCGTCTGATTTTTTTCTTCTGCCGAACCCCCCCTGCTGTTTTTTCTTTCTCATTGACTAGTTTTCATAATCGTAAAACATTCCCGGCGCGCTTTACGGCGTGAATAATGGCCAAAGTTCGCGTTTCATAACGCGATCGAAAAAAAGTTTCGATGAGATTATCGAGACGTCGAAATCCGATATTGCTTTTCCCACCATACACACACACACACCCAGCATGCCATCAACAAATTGATAAAACAATCTGACCGCGCCGGGGAGGCGGAGGAGTCGGGTGTAAAAAATGCACGAGGATAAATGGGGCGTGAAAGGGATACTTTTTTCATCCGCGTGCCAATAAAATAACTCCTTGGGTATTTGTCACAGCTGTTGGGGAAAAGGGAAATTGCTGAACATAATACATTCTCAAACGGTTATTTTTGTGTGGATCATAAGAAGATGTATGCATGAAGAAATGTCTTTTTTAAGCATTTTTTTTAAATACATTTTGTTTGTTGATAATTCTACTTATACTTTATTTTTTTTAATAAATAAATAATCTATAAATTGTTTTGAAGCTTATTACGCATGGGATTATATCTATATTCTTTTTATTCAAGAAATATTAAATTGTGTTTATCTATTACTACTTTTACGCCGTATTTTGTCTATGTTTATTTAACAATTACTAAAGTTGAGACAAAAGTTTGATTACATATATTCTTTTTTATGGCACACATTGTGAAGTTGTAATGAGCTTTTAGTCAAAACTAGGACAATAAAACGGCATACAATTAAAGAAAGTTAAACAGTATATTGTTGGCTCTGATACGGATTTTGTATTTTTACTGATTTTTTATTTTGATTTTGTAAATTGTTGACCATAATTCGTAGTTATAGAACGTAAAAGATGCTGCTATATAGTCGAATCTTCTATACTGTCTTCCACGTTCTATAACTACGAAATATAGTCATCAATTATTATGTAGGAATTGATGACCATAACTGCTTTCTTTTATCGTTCGGAAGCTGAACTGGGCTGGCTGGCTTACACATCTAATATTTCATGGTTATAGAACGTAGAACTGGTAGAACGTAGAATGACTATATAGCAGCATCTTTTACGTACTGTAACTACGTTTATGGCCAATAAATAAAGTGTTTCTTTAAACATGCGCATATTGTATACCATTCCATTTAATACAGCTGAATACAACTGCACAATTCTTGCCATAACAAAAGTATTGACATGAGCCCTCTCGTAAGTTAAAGAAATGAAACTAAACCAAAAAAAAGTAATCTAACATATCGCACCTTGAAACGACAACTGACGCAACTTCCAACACAGTTTTTTGATAAATGCATTTTAAAGATCGCAATAGTTCCAGTAGTTTTACCATTGAGTATAATGTTATCTATTTTTTGTTTAAATAATAATTTGGTTTACTCTAAACGCACAAACAGGATTATAGGAGCGTTGAAATATACATGAGAATAATAAAAACAAAAATATCAACCTGAAAATTCATTTTGGAAGTTACGACATTTTTTACAGTTTAATATAATCTTCTGTGGGCTCTAATGAGGCTTCGTCATTAAAAAAATAACCTCAATTTGTCATGAAGGTGCGATATAAATTTTTTACTGTTTAATAGTTTTACCATGGAGTATAATATTATCTATTTTTTTGTTTAAATAATAATTTGTTTTACTATAAATGTACAAGGATTATAGGGGCGTTAAAATATACATAAGAATCATCAAAACAAAAACGAATACCTGAAAATTCATTTTAGAAGTTTAATATAATCTATAATCTTCTGTGGGGACCATATGAGGCTTCGTCATTAACCTCATTTTATGAATGATGACTGATGAATCAGAGTTAAAAATATTTCTGAAAAAAATTATTTCAATAAAAGTTGTTTTAAGTAAAAAAAAATATATATAGAACACCTGCCTTAAAATAAATTAAATACTGATAAATCCTCACAAACATATTTTTCAACAAGGTGTTTGCTATGCGCCCCTCAAACTGGAAACGCGCGCTATCGCGGAAAATATTTTACAACCGTCTGCGGGTGGTGGAATTCATTAAATATTTAATTAAAAACCCGAGTTTCAGAAGTTTGTAAATCATGCACGGGACGCGTACAGACTACGACTTTTTTGCCTCCTCCGAAGAAAAAAGCCCCGTGATTAATGGTTTTTGTGGCCGGCCGAAATTTCGGACAAAACCAAAACCGAAACAAAAGTTAAAAGCGTGGGCGTACGTGTTAGCCCCCCCTGCAACTAAAACAATAAAGCACGCGCAACTTCCCCCCGTCTAATCGCCAAACTTTCACCTGGGCTTATCCAGCAAACTTTCGCCCGCCCGGACGAATTATGTCGCTAATTTATCGCGCGCGGATAAAAAATTTACGGCGATAACGGAAAGTTTAATTGGTTCTTATTTTCTTTTAATTCGATGTCTCCCGATAGCAGGGGCGATTTATTGTGGGGATCGGAAAGTTTTTAATGCGTACTCTGTTTGGGGGGTCTAACATATTTTATTTGGGGCACTTTTACGGCCGATAAAAAGGAGGAACACGAACAAAAGGAGAGTACAAAGAGTTTCTAAATTAAAAGACTCATTTGCAGATAATCAACTTTTACGGTTTGTGTTTGCAAAAAGAAAGCTTTGTAGAATTTAAGGACTGGAATTTATGTTTTAATTTTGTTGTGTAAATTTGACCCCAATTTTTTAATTACTTGCACAAACAAAGCACAAATAACCATCTCAGTGGGTGAATTTTCACTGGATTATGAATAAAATCTAAAAATGATTAAATTATATATTTTAAATATTGAATGGTTGTGGCATCTACGTGGTAATTAGTTTTCAATGAAGGAAATAAAAAAAACTGCTATCTTTTTTACCACTCGGTGGCCTTTGTCCACTAAGACTTCGCAATGGTCGGCCCCGATAAGCCGAATTCAGCTGGCACGCTTCCGGTCTCTCCTTGCACAATCCTGGTGTTTATGTAAATTTCTGCTGGCCACTTCTTGGTTAGGGCTAGTACCGCCTGCTTATACGGGAAGTTTAGAAATTCCCCTCTTGTGGTTTCAGGTCTCTTTGTGGAAGTTTTGTCCTCTGCCTGCTCATGTTGTGTGCCTCTATATATCCTTCGATATTTGCGATTCTATATCTCAGCTCCATTATTTCTTTGTCCTTTTAGATCTCGAGCTCTCGAGTTCCACCGCGAGGCTTCTCGCCACGTCGTCGATACCTCCGCTGCGCTTCCTGTGGTTTTTTTTTGACCCACCGCCTCCCATTTCTCAAAAAGCTCTGTTACGTCAAATTTATCTCATTTCGGGTAGTCTGGAAGCCGACGTAACCCTTTAACCTATCTACAATCTCCCTGGTTTTGTTGAACCATTCGTCCGTCATCTTAGCTTCGTCAGGCCTTCCTTTTGGAAGGTGCTGACGGTGTTTGGAATATATCTTCGCTGTTCATGGTTTAACCTGTTTTGCCTCATATTACCCAAGTTATGACTTTGTAATGTTAACTAATTGGAAGTATATTAATATGATTCACAAACATCCACCACACAAATGTTAGCACTTTCGCTTGATTTCTGTATTCAGTTATTTAACAAAAAAAAATATTCATTGTCTAAATGAGAATATGTTTTGTATATTTTGTGTAAGTTTAAACCTGACATCACTCATATAAGTCAAGTTATGACTCTAAATCTACAGATAACTACTTGAAAAAATATCGCAAACATAAACCGCACAGTCAATTTTTATTTTATCACTTTCAAACTCAAGGATATGTATTAAATATTTGTGCACAGTTTCACCCTGTTTTAACCTATATAGCAACAGTTATAGACTATATCAACCAACATTATTAGTAAATTCTAGAATTTTAGACCTAAAAAATTCGGTAAAACTGCTGCAGTATCGAGATATATGTATTCACAAAAGAACCGTCGAATTTATGATATTTTCGTTAAATAAAACAATTAAAAATGTAAAATACATGAATCCTCTTATCTGATAATTCCATATAATTGTCTGTAAAATATTTAAAATTCGGCCCATTGTCTCCTCATAACTCAGTCTGTCGGCATCCGCTTAATTAGTTCCTGCTTTCATATTCCGACCCTGCAGCCGCCGCCGCCGCCGTCTCCATTGCCGCGTTCACCTGTATAAATCGCAGATCCGTGTAATATTCTCGCCGCCGTCGACGTCGTACGCCCCCCGCGACACTATTGTCTGCTCAGAAAAATGTTTTCAATTAAATTGGAAAATTTTCAAGTGATTTAATTAGCCTGAGACCTGCTTTTGATCCCTAATTACCAATGGAAACTTTTTAAAGAAAAATGCTTATGCTGAATTAATCCGGGTGATATTTAATTTCTATATGCAAAGTTTGTGCCAAAAAAAGTGAAACGTAGCGTCGAGAGTCTTCAAGGTTACTAATTCGAAGGCTAGACAGAATATAATTACGTATGTATATACTAAAAAATGTGTACTGAATACAAAATATATATATATATATATATATATATATATATATATAATGAAAAAAAGTTTATCTTGTAGTTACAAATCAAATTTGGAACATAATTCTCATTAAAATTTCAAATCGTTTTTTGTTGTTATACCTTGCTTGTTTCAACACTTCTAGCATTCATTCTTCCGCTCGGTGTGCGAAACGCATATATCGATCCCCACAAAACACTCTCCGCATCATCTTACCCGGCGCCTGCACCAGATGTGCCCGTCCACGGTGGTCCCATTTTTCATTAGCACTCTCCCGCCAACCGCCGGTAATTCAGTTAATGATTGACAACGGATGGCCATACCGCCGCCCCTCCCTCTAATGATACATTGTGTAAGCGTTCGCTGATTCGCAAATTGCTCATTGAACTTTGCATGCGATTAGGCGTGTGCGCGTCTTTTTCCACTCTCACACATGTGGCCGCACCCCCCAAATTGCTGTTTGATTGCTCGAGATTGCATTATTTATTAAAATGAATGGCGGAACTAGCACAGCGACGCGATTTTAGTGAGGCGCGGGGTGGAATTAAATTTGACGAGGGGATGGCGGTGGTAATTTTTACAGTGAGCACTTATCGAAACGATGGAAAATATTTACATTTTAATGCATGGATGAAATATGAGGGGTTGATAGTTTAAAAATAAATATTGCATACGTAATAAAGTGTAACGGATTGTACTAGACTACTAAGCACCGAGACTGAAGAATATTTTGAAAATTATATTCAATATTAATTAATTTGCGGGTAGAAAACATGATGATAATAATTATTGATTGAATAATAATAATAATATAATTAAATTTAAAAAATACATACACAATGGGACTTGAAACAACATGTATGTCTTTCGCGGCTATCATACCGAGTCTCACCGAACTCTGAACGTCTGAGATTTAATTTCTATGTGTACGTATCATCAGAAAATCTATTAACTCCTCAGAATCATTTTTTAGCACTCAAAAAATACTACTTAATCCTTAATCCTTAATCCTTAATCCTTAATCCTTAATCCTTAATCCTTAATCCTTAATCCTTAATCCTTAATCCTTAATCCTTAATCCTTTATCCTTTATGCTTTATCCTTTATCCTTTATCCTTTATCCTTTATCCTTTATCCTTTATCCTTTATCCTTTATCCTTTATCCTTTATCCTTTATCCTTTATCCTTTATCCTTTATCCTTTATCCTTTATCCTTTATCCTTTATCCTTTATCCTTTATCCTTTATCCTTTATCCTTTATCCTTTATCCTTTATCCTTTATCCTTTATCCTTTATCCTTTATCCTTTATCCTTTATCCTTTATCCTTTATCCTTTATCCTTTATCCTTTATCCTTTATCCTTTATCCTTTATCCTTTATCCTTTATCCTTTATCCTTTATCCTTTATCCTTTATCCTTTATCCTTTATCCTTTATCCTTTATCCTTTATCCTTTATCCTTTATCCTTTATCCTTTATCCTTTATCCTTTATCCTTTATCCTTTATCCTTTATCCTTTATCCTTTATCCTTTATCCTTTATCCTTTATCCTTTATCTTTATATTTATAATTGAATCTTAAGACTCAAAATTTAATACTCGCCATTTAGCACTCGACACTAAACTCTCGACACTAATCTCTCGACACTCGACCATCGATACTCAACACTCGGACTCGAACACTCAACTCTCAACAATCGTACTCAATACTGAACCCTCAAATCAACATTCAACATTCAACATTCAACATTCAACATTCAACATTCAACATTCAACATTCAACATTCAACATTCAACATTCAACATTCAACATTCAACATTCAACATTCAACATTCAACATTCAACATTCAACATTCAACATTCAACATTCAACATTCAACATTCAACATTCAACATTCAACATTCAACATTCAACATTCAACATTCAACATTCAACATTCAACATTCAACATTCAACATTCAACATTCAACATTCAACATTCAACATTCAACATTCAACATTCAACATTCAACATTCAACATTCAACATTCAACATTCAACATTCAACATTCAACATTCAACATTCAACATTCAACATTCAACATTCAACATTCAACATTCAACATTCAACATTCAACATTCAACATTCAACATTCAACATTCAACATTCAACATTCAACATTCAACATTCAACATTCAACATTCAACATTCAACATTCAACATTCAACATTCAACATTCAACATTCAACATTCAACATTCAACATTCAACATTCAACATTCAACATTCAACATTCAACATTCAACATTCAACATTCAACATTCAACATTCAACATTCAACATTCAACATTCAACATTCAACATTCAACATTCAACATTCAACATTCAACATTCAACATTCAACATTCAACATTCAACATTCAACATTCAACATTCAACATTCAACATTCAACATTCAACATTCAACATTCAACATTCAACATTCAACATTCAACATTCAACATTCAACATTCAACATTCAACATACTGAATACTGAATACTGAATACTGAATACTGAATACTGAATACTGAATACTGAATACTGAATACTGAATACTGAATACTGAATACTGAATACTGAATACTGAATACTGAATACTGAATACTGAATACTGAATACTGAATACTGAATACTGAATACTGAATACTGAATACTGAATACTGAATACTGAATACTGAATACTGAATACTGAATACTGAATACTGAATACTGAATACTGAATACTGAATACTGAATACTGAATACTGAATACTGAATACTGAATACTGAATACTGAATACTGAATACTGAATACTGAATACTGAATACTGAATACTGAATACTGAATACTGAATACTGAATACTGAATACTGAATACTGAATACTGAATACTGAATACTGAATACTGAATACTGAATACTGAATACTGAATACTGAATACTGAATACTGAATACTGAATACTGAATACTGAATACTGAATACTGAATACTGAATACTGAATACTGAATACTGAATACTGAATACTGAATACTGAATACTGAATACTGAATACTGAATACTGAATACTGAATACTGAATACTGAATACTGAATACTGAATACTGAATACTGAATACTGAATACTGAATACTGAATACTGAATACTGAATACTGAATACTGAATACTGAATACTGAATACTGAATACTGAATACTGAATACTGAATACTGAATACTGAATACTGAATACTGAATACTGAATACTGAATACTGAATACTGAATACTGAATACTGAATACTGAATACTGAATACTGAATACTGAATACTGAATACTGAATACTGAATACTGAATACTGAATACTGAATACTGAATACTGAATACTGAATACTGAATACTGAATACTGAATACTGAATACTGAATACTGAATACTGAATACTGAATACTGAATACTGAATACTGAATACTGAATACTGAATACTGAATACTGAATACTGAATACTGAATACTGAATACTGAATACTGAATACTGAATACTGAATACTGAATACTGAATACTGAATACTGAATACTGAATACTGAATACTGAATACTGAATACTGAATACTGAATACTGAATACTGAATACTGAATACTGAATACTGAATACTGAATACTGAATACTGAATACTGAATACTGAATACTGAATACTGAATACTGAATACTGAATACTGAATACTGAATACTGAATACTGAATACTGAATACTGAATACTGAATACTGAATACTGAATACTGAATACTGAATACTGAATACTGAATACTGAATACTGAATACTGAATACTGAATACTGAATACTGAATACTGAATACTGAATACTGAATACTGAATACTGAATACTGAATACTGAATACTGAATACTGAATACTGAATACTGAATACTGAATACTGAATACTGAATACTGAATACTGAATACTGAATACTGAATACTGAATACTGAATACTGAATACTGAATACTGAATACTGAATACTGAATACTGAATACTGAATACTGAATACTGAATACTGAATACTGAATACTGAATACTGAATACTGAATACTGAATACTGAATACTGAATACTGAATACTGAATACTGAATACTGAATACTGAATACTGAATACTGAATACTGAATACTGAATACTGAATACTGAATACTGAATACTGAATACTGAATACTGAATACTGAATACTGAATACTGAATACTGAATACTGAATACTGAATACTGAATACTGAATACTGAATACTGAATACTGAATACTGAATACTGAATACTGAATACTGAATACTGAATACTGAATACTGAATACTGAATACTGAATACTGAATACTGAATACTGAATACTGAATACTGAATACTGAATACTGAATACTGAATACTGAATACTGTAGTAATATGTGTATAATTACAGTATAAAAAATATTTCTATTACAAACAGTTTTCTAAAAAAAAATATTGTTAGTCTGTAGAACAATAAATCTATAATTATTATAATCATATGTACATCTATATTGAAGAATAATTGGTAGTTACCATGCTTTATCAGCCTTAATATGTTGGCATATCTTACAAATTCATTCAAATGATGAACATAGTTTACATTTATAGATTTTGATTATTCTCCTTAAAGTCAATGTTTTAAAGGCAAAAACATTGTTTTTTGTGATGTCATTACAAAAGCGAGAGTCGTGGATTCAAATTCCCGTGTCCTGGGAAGAGAATGTGACGCAGTGCTAGAAACAAGTTATGACCTTGTTATTTCTAGCTGTGGAGATTTCTCGTGGAGTTTATGTTTTGATTAATATTTAGAATGAATTGTCCATTATTATTAGGTATCTATACTTGCCAATCAAGGTTCTGCTTTCTGGAAAACCCTAAATATTCTGCTACACCGCCCATCAAACAACGGGAATTACTCCTGTACTAGTATAATAACCATTAATCAAATCAAAATATCCTTAGCTATATTTATGCATTCTTAAATTGAATGATAATTTTTTATTTTGAACAATTTAATTTACATTTATTATATTCTTTTTTCCTGATACTAATTGCTTTTCTTTTTGTTCCAGGTGAGTTCTTCTTCTTCGGCATATTACCACCATGGCACGTAACGCCCGGCCATGAAAGTGAGCGCAATTCAATTTGAGTTTCGGCGGCCCGTTAAATGGCTCGCAAATTGCCCTTTTAAGAATTCGATTAGGCGCCGCGTCGCGCCGCTAATTATTTCGTAACCTGAGAGCACCAGACAAGCTTTGCTGCCAATTTAAATCTGCATAAAGCTCATTCAAAATTGGAAGCTGGTAAACTAAGAAATTAATGCAAATACAACGTAAAACATTTAAATTGAAAATTACAAATTTCAATATAATTTTGGTTTATGGTTTCAGAGCATTTATGAAAAAATATGTATTAGTAATCAGCTCCTTTAATTTTTCTCTATATATTTTATTGCTATTGCCGATACAGTCAATTTAAACCTTTTAACGTATACATGAAAGTGCCGATTCGAAATCATAGCGGCCGGAATTTTCATATTATTAAAAAAAAACTTTCTAAAAGAGTGTACGTTTTACAAGACGACTGATACTTACATTTCTACACCATGGATAGGATTACGATACCAAATAAATGTAAATATCTGCAAGAGAGAAATAGACAAACATTTCCGGGCATTGTCAATTTCAAATATACTACATTTTATATAAAAAAAACTCTTGCTCTTTTTGCAGTTACTTTAATATACAATTTCAAATTTCCATGTCCTGAAATTTCTTCTTTTCAATACGTAGGCTTCTTTGTATTCTTTCCATGTTATTCTGTGTTGTGCTATTTAATCTAGTCCGGAACACAAAGAACATAACCAAGGTTTTTAGGTATATATCTTTTTTCTTCATATAAATCTGTTTTATATTGTCGCGGATTAGTTTACTTACACACCGTGCCTCCTTACGCATTCCTAGCGCCGGCTGTCGATTTCGGGGATGTGAGAGGGGATGATGAGCCGCGGCAAATCCCTTTTTCTACGCGCCTACAGGCGCTGCATGCAAAACATATGGCGGGAGGCTGGGGGAGGTGCAAATCCAGACTTATAAGGCACCGTAATGGGTTTAATATGATTGTAACATGATCCGGGCCGTTATGCGTTACGACGTCGTGGGGGCGGCGGGGCGACGCGCGTGAGGTGAATATTGTGTGCGGGGGCTGCCGTGTTATTAGTTCTGGAAGAAAGCAGGCGCGGAGGGAAGGAATCGACACTTCTCTCCTTAAGACGCCGATAACGGTGATACCTTGCGCGCTGGACAAAGGGGGTGCGAGAATGGAATAGTTTCTGGGGGGTTTACGACGGAAAATTTAATGGAAGAGAAGTGAATGCATTATAGGTCCCCTTTTTTCGGGGAGACTGATGCAGGGTTTAATCTTCTAAACGGAAAATATCCTTTGAATAATAAGCTTTATGGTTATTTAATATTAATAATAATCATTTCGTACGAGTTTACGATGAAACAAAAAATGCATGGGAGATAAATTTAAAGACTTCTTAATCTTCAACCAAATAAATCAAGAAAACGCATGCACCACCACCAACAACAACTCCTTCACACCAAACTGTCCAAGTGAGTGGATTGGTAACAGCACTTCTTCTCAGTGCTGTTACCAAGTCAATATATCTAAATAATTTAATCTGCCCTATGAAATTTGCAATGTGAAGTTATCATAATTAGTTGAATTTTGATGAGTCTTATTCAATCAGTTTTTATTTTTACAGATTAAAGTACTACATTATACCGGATTTACACGTGTATAGTAGCTAAAGTATGGTGGCCGGCATCAAATCAGCTGTTCCGTTTAGTAGACATAATTCAGTCCCTACGAGTGTTTTTCATTTTGCTATTTAATGTTGGTTATACAACGAGCTCGTACAAGAAATATGTCACGCACTTCACTTCTAGTTTGATTACAAGTACATAACTTGTATAATAATTGCAACTAGAAAGTTTAGCAAGTTCCTTGACGAATCTAGTGCAATGTATTTTCCCGTTTTATATTCGTGAACATTAAAAATACCTGTCTATAATGCACAAGGCCACAATAATACATTTTAGGATATAATAAACGGACACTACATGGGTCTCGTAGCGATACAACCTGTGTAGAAAACAAATTAAACTTGTTAAAAATCCTACGTCCTTCGTCCTTCATCGCGCAGTCGGCGCGCATTCGGCAGCGAACTCACGTAGCGGCTCGAGGGATATTTGTTTCTGAACGGTTTCGTATAAATCTTGCAAATGCATCTTTGATATTTTATCCGATATCCGCCCCAGATTTTTTGCCATAGCTCCTCGAAATCCGAGATATATAAAAACAAACGACGCGGACGTGACCAAACTAGGCGCTAATTTAACACGCCCCAGCAAAAAATAAATAAGTATGGACAGAAAAACACATAGTACTCTGCTCTTCTCTACTCTATCAGCAATAAGCTACTCGACTCGCTACTCTACTCGTTACTCTACTCGCTACTCTACTCGCTACTTTACTCGCTACTCTACTCGCTACTCTACTCGCTACTGTACTCGCTACTCTACTCGCTACTCTACTCACTACTCTACTCGCTACTCTACTCGCTACTCTACTCGCTACTCTATCGCTACTCTATTCGCTATTTTACTCGCTACTCTACTCGCTACTCTACTCGCTACTCTACTCGCTACTCTACTCGCTACTCTACTCGCTACTCTACTCGCTACTCTACTCGCTACTCTACTCGCTACTCTACTCGCTACTCTACTCGCTACTCTACTCGCTACTCTACTCGCTACTCTACTCGCTACTCTACTCGCTACTCTACTCGCTACTCTACTCGCTACTCTACTCGCTACTGTACTCGCTACTCTACTCGCTACTCTACTCGCTACTCACTCGCTACTCTACTCGCTACTCTACTTGCTACTCTACACTACTTGCTACTCTACAATACTTGCTACTCTACCCTACTTTACGGCCGTTTTTTTTTGTAAGGGTCGATTTACTGTACTTGTTACTCTACTCGTGTTTTTACTTTACTCATGTAATCCAGGCCAAAGAGACCGGGTAAGAAACAAAGATATCAGACAACAATGCGGAATTCATGACATTGTAAGATGTGGGCGACAAAGAAGACGACTATGGCACGAGCACGTTAAACTAATGGACGAGGATAGACTAGCACCCATAGTACTCGAAAGAAGAGTGAGCCGGCGTAGGGAGGCCACTTTTTCTTTTACTTCTGTGAAGAGGAGTCTTCAAAAGACGCCCATGCTCTAATCGATGAGTATAGGTAGTGACAGATTCACCCCACGTTATGGCGAGGCTCCTACCGACAAAACCTACTCATATCCCAAGTTGGAGACATTCGAGGCACACTAAGCTCTGCAGCAGCTCCCTGGCCTAAAGTTGGGATCCCGGGTCGCAAGGGTTGTTTGTCCCTCTCTCGTGTTAGTTCCTGGTTTGTTGTAAGATTCTTATGCTGCGTTGGGTTAGCCCCCTCCACCATCACATCTGACCTTGTTATTTTCCTTGTTCCCAGCCCTTCTCTTTATTGGACATCGGAAGCCCTCTGCGGTGTGGCCTTCCTCCTCGCATAGGGTGCAGTATGCAGACTGCCTCCTGTATTGTCTTGCCTAGTGGCCTTCCTCGCCGAACATCAGGCATATGTTCCTTCTATCGTCTCCACTGTACTCGCGGGCCCGGTCAAACCAACCAACATCCAACCAAGAGTGGCTGCATCTTTGTTGCTCTATATTGTATCATACCTTTCTGTCCCAGGGCGCTTGATCGCCTTACAGGCAGTCCTGAGCCCCCCTTACCGTTTTATCGTCAGTCAGTTAGTATTGTCTCGTCTCTCTTCGTTGGCTATGCTGTCATGTCTGTTCGGACGCCAGGCGTCGGTCAGTCTGTCCGCAAGTCGTAGTCGAACTTTAACCCCATCACCTTCCGGAAGAAGGTCGCTAACTCGTTCCACGCCTTCTTGTCTTCTATAATTTTGGCCTCTATGTCCTCTAGAGGGGTTTCCACCACCTGAAGCCATAGCGTGGGCAATGGTAGATGGTGTGAGCTGGATCGTCCGTCTCAACACAGTATCGGCATCTGGCCGAGTCTGCCATCCCTATCCGCTGAAGGTACGTCTGGCATACTCCCTAGCCGGATAGGGTCTGGGTGGTCCAGTGGGCCAGCTCACCATGCCCCCCTGTTGATCCAAGGCTCGATCGTTAGTTTTAGCTTACTTGTCCATCACGCGTGTGTAGCTTCCCACCTTATAAGTATGTCCTTCCTGGCTCCTTCCCGGGCTTCCTTGGTTTATTTCCCGCGCTTAGTCCGTTGGTATGCCTATGCCCGCTCTCTAATGAGTAGACCACCTGGGACCGATACTGCCAGGACCTCTGCCACTTTCGTAAAAATTGTACGGTATGCCATCGTTATACGATTGGCTCCAGTTCGCAGTGCCCGTCGCAGCCTCTCCAAATTTCATTCGGTTTTGGTGGCGTCCACCTAGCCGGATGCTGCGCTGGGAGCGCGCTACCGTCGCCAGCAGCACTCTCGTTTTCCACTGGGGCCACCAACTTCCGGAAGCAGTCTAACGAAAGCAGCTTCCGTTTTGGCTGCTTTTCTGGTGAGCTCCAGCACCTGGGCGGAGTGGTAGACGTTGGATTCAAGCACCAACCCCAGATACTTGATCCTTCTGAATATCGGCATGGTTTCCCCAAGCAGGTTGATGTTGGCTATGGCTTCCTGTGCCCCCTTGCTCGAGAGCAGGGCGACATCGGTTTTGGCAACGGCGATGGCGAGGCCGTTGCCCGTCGTCCATTCCGTCACCGCTTCCACTGAGGTCTTGCTCTTATCTTATTTTCCTTGGTCTTCTCCAGGTCTTGTTTCCGGGCGACCACGACGGCGAGATCGTCCGCAAAGACAATTATCGTGACGTCCTCCAGCAACTTAAGCTGCAGGACACCATCAAGTTGCACAGGAGGAACGCCCTGTGGATTCCCTTCCCCGCCCCGTCACCACATATCTTGTGGCGCCTGCGGTGCCTTCATTGGTGATGTCTCTATTTTGGAGGTGCCCATTGGCCAGGCTCCTGTGGGCTGGTGGTATCCCTCTTCTACGAAGTGTTTCATCGATGACCCTCATGGCAGTGTGTTGAAGACGTTCGCCACGTTAAGAGTGGCTATCAAGCAGTGCGCCTTTTTCCTCATTGTACCCGTGTTTGACCAGCTCGCGGTCCGCCAGTATGGCTTCACTTATGGATCGACCCTTCCGGAAGCCATACTGGTTGGCATGGACCCCCAGTTTCCTCGAGGGCTTCCATTATGCGGTCCCCAATGAGTCTTTCTGCTGCCTTCGCCAGGCCGTCCAGTAAACAAACGCGCTCGGGTTGTCAGGCGGCTTCGCGAGATTGGAGATTAAAGTTAACCTCGCTGTGTTCCCCCTGCTATGAAAATCACCGGCCGGTGCGCATACGTTCAGTATGCTACTTAAAATTGGGGCTATCTCCGCTAACGCTGCCTTGACCAATTCATTAGACCGGCCAGCCGGCCCAGGTGCTTTATTGTTTGGGAGCTTCAAGAGGACTTGTGGGGGCACGTCCTCCTGCTACTCCAGGTCTTATGTTCCATATTCCTCAGCTAGGCTGACATATCCCTGGGTTTACAGTGGGTTGGTGTAGCTACTTAGCGGAAATAGGACCCTGGTGACTGCGACTACCCTTCCTGGGACTGTGACTTCTGATCCCGGCGGACTAGCCATTATCTTCTTCATTACAACTCTGTAAGGAAGGCCCCATGGATTGTTTTCGGCCTCCGTATAGAGTTTATTCTAGCACTTACTGTGCTCGATTGCACGCCAGTATTCCCGACAGCATTGAATCATACCTACTTTTAGCCTTGTTGCTGCTAGGTCATTTCTCAGTTCTTGTCACTGTTATAGTCCCATTCCTCTCTGTTGTCTGGACTCCTACCCTCTAGTATTCCTCATTTTTTTGTCGGCCTGATTTCCGTCTCTAACTCTATTCTTGTCGTGACTAGGTGTAGGCCCCTTAAATGCAGGATTACGCGCAGCCTCCTGACTCTGGGCTCGCTTTCCGGTTCCTTCGCACTGATGGTCTCGCACAGTGCATCGAGTTTTGGGCCACCGGCGATTAGCCTTACGCGCTGGTACGCATGGAAGTTTCCTTTCGTCTTCTCCTTGTTGGTGGTGTCGCAAATGTAGTGTGTGAACCGCTCGGTTTTCCCCAGTGGGCCTGCGGGGACGTGCATGTCCATGAGAACACAATAAGCCACGATTGTGGCCTATTGTGTTCTTCCACCTTTAGATTTTGTTTCGAGTGTTCTTCTACCAACCGTCCAATTTTTCTCTTCCGACTGCTTGTCATTGCTCTACATTCTTCGTCTACTTGTCGCACTATTTCCATACTCGAGGGCTATTTGGTTTCCTCTCCACCACCTTCACTTTTTGAAAGGTGCCCTGCTGGTAAATCCCGGCTTACGCCGAGGCTGTCGTCTTGACAAAAGAGCCGTATTTTGGTTATTGTTTCCTTCAGTTTGTCTACTTCCTCTGGTATATGGTTTGATGCCATTTGGCATGCTTGGCCATTCCGTTTGTCCAGCCGTGCCTACATTTCCCTCATCTGCGTTCTTAATGCCTCCAGGGAAATGGAGCTCCATTTAGTTTTTTCGCCTTCAGAGTTTCCAGCTGGTGCTTGAGGCCTTTCGCTTTGCCATTTTGGCAGATTTTTAGTGAAGTTCCGGTTCTTAAAAGAATCACTCGTATTTTTCCCCCGAACAGCCCCCGCGTCCGCTTTCACGTCCTTGGGGAGGCCACCTAAATGGAAAGTCAGCGGACAATTTGCGTCGCAAGAAAATTAACACCAGCAGCAAGTTCAGAAAATAACAGAGTAACAGGTCTCAAGAAGGAAAAGGGTATATTTTTCGAAGAAAGAAATTTTATGGAGGTCGAATTTCTTTTTAAAAATGTAGAGAAACGTTTAGAGACATTCACTATCTTAGTCCCTGCTTTCATACAAGAAATATTTTAACTTACAGATTGCGATGTAAATATTAGTCGGACATTGGAACCGAAAAGTCCTTAATGTCATAATATTTTCTCGAGAATGGCAGAAAATGGTACGCCGAGGTTCTTTTAAAGAAATCGCCTTATTCTATTCATAAAGTAACCCTTTTTAAATATATTTTTTAAATACAGATTACTGGATTGTTAAGATGTCTACTTTGTGATAATTTATTTTAAAGAATAAATAAAACGTTTTTTACTTTGTTTTTTTATTACACTATTCTTGTTTCAGCTAACATGTAGCAATTTTCGTGCTTAAAAATCACTTAGCTTAGCTGAAACAAGTTGCAAAGTGTAACAAAAGTGTGATAAAAAACGAAGAAAAAAATGTTTTATTTATCCTTTAAAAATAAAGAACTTTCCAAAAACATACAATTATCTTATATTTTTCTATTTAAGTAAATAAATGTTCATGTTGTCAAGATCCTTCGCAGTGCTGTCCAATCCACTGACCTACACAGCCTGGTCATAAATTTCTTCAAAAACCATTTCAATGTTTTATGCTAACAAAATTATATAAACTTTTAACAGGCTTTTATTCTCACTTTGCAAATATATACATTCTATGTAAATCATATTAAAGGCCAAGGGCCGATAGCCTAATAAAGATCAATTTTTCTCTCTAATTTAATCCTCGATTTCTTACTATTGTTTGCCTACAGTTAACTATTCACATTCCTTCAATGTTCCCATATAAATGAAAAATAATAAACTTTATTTACGTAATTTAACGAAATTATCTTTCTCAAAACTCCGATGTAGTGCAGTGGTTAGCACCACAACTACGAACGGACGGCCCAGGTTCGAATCCCGTCCCGGTTATTCGGTACCATTTATCGTTGGGATAAAATTAAAGAATGATTAGGAAACTCGAGGACGGTTTTCTGAAGTAGCAAGTCCTAACACTCACAAACACATACACGGCCGAAGGACCCCCGAAGGTCGGTAACCAGTTACTGAGTAACAAATACAGTAACTAGTACAATTATTCTCATTAAACTGCAGGTCGTCCTCTATTGCCATTCTAATATAGTAGGGGTGACCAACTTTTGGCCGTACAAATGATCTACGTTTTATCTAAAAAATGTGTGGCTATAGACTATGATAGGCTTCTTGTCATAGTCTATCACCACACATTATTTAGATAAAACGTAGATCTTTTGTACGGCACGGGGCACATTTTGTACATAAAAAGTCTAAGTGGGGAGAGGGAGGTGTGAAATGCATATTATGTTTATACACTGTATTTCAATAAGAGGTACACTCTCGCGAACTGTGGGTAGATTATCAAAAGCACGCATCTACCTTAAGTAGTCAAGACGTCGCGAGCAATCGACCAAATTTGGCTAGGCGATCGACCGGTCGATCCCGATCGACTTGTTGGCTACCTTTGTAATATGTAATTATTTCATATATTTCTAAATGTGAAGAAATTTAATCTATATCTGGATAACTTTTTTTTGTGGTGGTGGCTATCTAGTTTGACCCTACTAATCGAGCTTCACTAGATTTGTTTTAAATCCTGCACTTGTGAATACGAATATATTGTCGATAACGTAGAATAAGTGCATATATTGCTCTAGAAATAAAATCCTATATTATTTACGACAATATAAAAGCGCTGGCTTGGCCACTTTACATTCGCGTTGACGAAAATTATTCATGCCTAATCCTCACCGAGCGGGCGCGCAAAAGTTCCAACTGTTCTACCTCCCGCAATCGGATAACGCCCCAGAAATCATACTTCGATTCGAGAGCAATCGCCGTGAAAGGCACGTTTGTGAATAATAAATTGCGACCCCGCACGAGGCAAGTAACTGCTGCACATGCGGATTTTTTTTTTGAGCCATTGACTTTCGCCAGATTCAAACCGCAACAGCTGCTCTTTTAGCAGATTTACATAATATGTTTCGAAAACAGGGAAGCGTACGAGAAATGTATTTAAGATGTTTAAGATTTTTTTTTCTTTATGCACGATTTATTTGATTGATGTAATAGTTATTTGCACTAAAAGTGTTGCGATAAAATTATTTAAAAAATAAGCATTTTACAAAACGACTGATTTTAAGTCAAGCCTACGATAAAAATGAAAGTTTTCAAGGGCATGTAAATTCTCTAGAGGTATGAGTTGAGAGAAATGGAATGTCACTGAATATGAATAGAAGTAAACCAATTACATTTGGGAGGAAGAACATCTAACAAATCTAATTATTTGCGAGAATATTCTGAAATTGTGGTAATATTTAGTATACACAACAACAAGTAACAGTCACTTTTCGTGGACCACGCCGGACAATTCACTTATTTTTGAGTTTCTTTGCGAGAATCTTACTGAATTAGCTTTTTTTTATAGTGAATCTAATTATATATGAGCCGTTTTCAAAAATTTGGTGAAATTAAGTGTACATAAATACTAGTTCTAGTAACTTTTCTTGGAAAAATCGAACAATTTTGTTATATTTAAGTTATAAGGCAAACCGTTTAGAAACATGAACGACGAACCATGTACGACGAGCAACGAATGATGAATGATGAATGATAAAGAGATTATTTCCCTAAAATAATTTGGTTTGCAGAAATACAATACTTCGGATGAAGTAAAAAGAGCTTATAATTGTTATACATTTTTTCAGAATTACAAATAAATATAGATTGTAAATTTTACGCGTTCGTTTAAAATTTTATTCATTCTGTTAAACCAGAGTGAAAATTAAGAGATATGCATTTTTAAACTTAAAAGTCAGCGTCATTTTAGAGACAGCATGTTTATAAAGAATATCAATTATTTAAACTTTATGTATCAAATTTTCTCAACTCAAGAGCGATTTTGTTTATATATTCCTAAAATCTCAAAACATCTTCCAAGTCACTCTAATTACGTTATTTGTTGAACGCATTGCGAGCATTTCTAATTCAATTTTCCGGTTTATACAAATATGGCGCATCTCAAAGACGGAGGGGTGAGAGTTGCGCTCGTCCAGCCGGGGGGACATTCGCTCCTCCCGAGGAAGATATTCTAAATAATTAAAGGGACGCGCAGTTTTCCCCGTTTGCTCTTACTTTTAACTCGCAAACTTCCCTAATAGATGGTTCATTTATTAATTACAACCGAGCCGCGCGCCAGTCCTGCCCCGGAGAAATCGATTCGGTCGTAATCTTGTAAAACGGGGGGTGAACCTGGTTATCGCCGGACAGGACCTCGCGCCTCACTGCGCACCCCTGTATTTTATTAAACTACTATTGTCCGTGTTATACCTACAGCTGCAGGGGAGGGAGGCTGGAAACGCGTTTTCCTCCGAAAAACATGAAATCGGTCTGCGACGTTTAACGTCCGCCGTTTTACAGCGTAATGAATCCAACCCTTTCCGTGCATCTCCCCAATTCCGGCAATTACACGCTGCTGGGGGGATATAAATTAATTCCAGCCGAATCTAATTTATTTGTCTATTTTCTTTCCGCCACCGCCGCCGCCTTTAACGACTTCCGGATTTCGCGGTTCAATTAAAATCGAAGAAAACTGAATGAATGAAAAGTTTCGCACTTAATTAGCGACGTCTCGGAATTGTTTCCATCGGATGAAATTGAATGAATGGCGGTGGAGACTAATTGGAATTATTACGGAATGTAAAAATCAAGCTAGAGAATTATAACAATTAGCCTCTCAGTAACAAAAGGACCTATTATGAAATTTTGTGGCATATTCGTAAATCCATTGTATGCATTTTCAACAGAAAAATATGTTATATTGCGATCCATTCATCATCATCCATCATCTAATAATGTACTGAGATATTTGATAATTGTCAACAACTTTTATTACAATAATAATAATAATAATAAAGTTTCGAGAAGACAGTTGTTGACAATTATTAAATATCTCGACTGTGACTGTATTTCAATCATGCCCTTTATTGTTTTTTTAATGGAGATATACATGACAACGTATTTAATATGTTTGTTATTAGTAAATGACAAACATATTAAATACGTTGTCATGTATATTTTTCAATTTACGCTGTTATGGTGTCATCGGAAATTATCGCTCAACTTTGTGTGTTTTGATTGACTTGTGTAATAAATTTATTTTAGATCACAATAAATATTTCTATTTCAACAACAAGTTTCACGAAAGATAAATGACATTTATTTAAAAGTGAGGTTACAGATGTCCTTTAAAATATAAGATTTTGAAATTATGCAGGGATTTAAAAGCACGCAATTTGTCTATAAAATTATAACATTCAATTAATTAAAATCTGCCAAATTGAGTAAAATACTTTGCCTATATTTACAAAAGTTTCGTTAAAACGTGCATACAAACGATATGGCATTCTATAAAAGACACCTTACACGATCAATATTACTGTCAATATTTGAGAATAATGACAGTATTACTATAGGATAATATGTTTAAAATATTCATTATTCGAAAATATTGCCAGTATTACTGATCGTGTAAGGTATAGTAATAATGGAATCAAGAGAATACTGATGTTTATCCGGATAATTGATTACTTGACAAATATAAAAGGAGAATTAAAGCAAATACTGACAGTACTAGGACTGGCAGTATTATTGACCGTGTAAGGTGCCTATAAAGGATCAATAATGTCATTATTGTAGAATAATGACAATACTATTGTACGATAACATGTCTAAAATGTTCATTATTCTATAATATTGCCAGTATTACTTATCGTGTAAGGTATAGTAATGATTGAATGAAGAGAATCCTGATGTTTTTTCGAATAATTGATTACTTGATTGCTATAAAAAGAGGATTGAAGCAAATACTGACAGTACTAGGACTGCTAGTATTATTGACCGTATAAGGTGCCTATAAAGGATCAATAATGTCAATATTGTAGAATAATGATAATACTATTGTACGATAACATGTCTAAAATGTTCATTATTCTATAATATTGCCAGTATTACTTATCGTTTAAGGTATAGTAATGATTGAATGAAGAGAATCTTGATGTTTTTTCGAATAATTGATTACTTGATCGCTATAAAAAGAGGATTGAAGCAAATACTGACAGTACTAGGACTGACAGTATTATTGACCATGTAAGGTGCTGTATTGATATAAATATTCTTAATTTTTTTCTTTTTTTATGAAAATTGACAATATCTTTAGAGTATATAAATGTGAATTCAGATCATCTACAGATTTAGATTTCGATCTTATTAGATCTCATCACTGCGGCTCAGCTAATGATGATGACTTCACAGAATCCCAAGTGGTTTATATACAAAAAGACCTAGATTCAACACATAGCAATCTACAGTGCTAAGAGGTGAATTCACGCGTATATACTCTAAACAAATTGTTAATTTTCATTAGAAGTTATTTTAAGAAGATTTATATGTATAGAATTCCGAATTGAGAAATCTATTCTTCTCTAGAGAAAAAGTTGCATTAATTTCTTTAGATGTTATCGACCAATTCTTTCTTAATAAAACTGCACCCGCTTCCCCACTTCTTGGCAATAACCACCATTCCAAATAAATCCTGCGACCGTTTAGACATATCGAGTTTTCCCCGGCCGCGTGTCACATAAAGACGGCTAGACGTCGCGCTTCCAGTGAAAGCGCTCCGCTCTCCTTACTTTCCGCCCATCAGGAGGAGGGTTTTTCCTCCCCAGCCCTGCCCGGCCAGCATTATAAAATGAAAAATCGCGACGCGGTAGAAACAGTAAGGAAAGGAGAACGGCCGCCCCCACGCGTCCCAACGTAACGGACCCGAAGGCCGTAAAGCCCGGACATGAAGAATGCCGAATATTAAGATCATATCTGTGGATATCAATACGGATAACTGTGGGGGCGGTTGTTATGGCGCGTTGTGCGCCGTGAATACGGAATAACGCGCGCTCCGGCACCGACCGCGATATTTATTCATGGAATGACGGACGCGTCATTGTTGCTGACGAGAAGATATTAACTGGAATCAATAAGCCATACTACGACAGAAGGATAGGACACGATTTTGATTTGTAATATGTTCGAATTATGCGAGGAAATTACGAATATAGCAATTTTGGTTGCATTTTGCACAGAAATCCATGCTTTAAGATCGTTTTAGACAAGACAATTTCTTGATTCTAAAGTTAGTCAAGATGCGAGACAATCTAAATTGTTTTGTATCATACAGCAAATTATTTAAAATATTGGATGGTAAATCTAATGGAAAAATATAACGAGTTCTATTTGTCAAGGACAATTTGTTTAGGAGGAGGATATATGAATTCATTTCTTGAACAACTTTTGAACTAAGAAATTGTCTTGTCTAAAACGACCTTTAGTAATGTTGTTTCTTTTGGATTTTGTATAATACGAGTTTAAGAAAAAAATTTGGGGGTTAAATTAATAAAAATTGCAATATGTTTTGTTGCAAATATTATTCAATGGCAGGCTTATAAAAAATACTTGCTGTCAACTTTTTTAACTGTTCTTTTTTTTAAACCACTAAAGAAATGTCTTATAAACAAAATTGTTAAATAAAAACATTGGTGTATGGGTACATACATTTGTTAATAATAAAAACTGATTTTACAAAAAATTTACTTACATACATGTTTATGTTCGAAAAATATTGAAAAAAAAAACATCAGACGGTAAGGGGGAAATAAGCATCGACATTAAAGTAAAATATTGATGTTAAATAATAATATATATTCATATGGAAAGTGATTAAACCAGTCATATGAAAATGGTTAAATAAATATTCACACTCCAATTTATTTTGTATACATAATACCTCGAGATGATTTGAAATACAATCACTATTTACACTTCTATGTTTGCGTATACAACTTTCTTGGTCTTTATACTCTTATACCCGTGTTGAGTACCGATTGTGTATATAACAATAAACATTATTAATATTATAATTATTAAATACACATAATTATTTATGCTTCAGTATTTTTTTTTTTCAAATTATTTTTAGATGTTTAAATTTCGATCTATTTTGAAACGTATATTATCAAAATTATTTCAGATTTATTATCTATAGTAGCTCCTATGGGGCATGTTACTATAAAACGTGCATCGTTCCAGTGTGTGATTAGCCGCTAGGCGTGCTAGCGCGCCGCCCCCGCAGCAAAGAGATTGCTCTTCTCAACCCGCATACAATATTTACGAACGATTAAAATCGCTTTAGTGTGTTCGCCGCCTCCCCCTAGCTACGACGGCATAAATTATGCGGCTGTTTATCAAATAGTCGTTACTATATTGCCCCTCAATTCTATTTGTTTGGCAAATTGCTTGATACAAGTTTTAATTAACACAGATATGATAGATGGTTTATTCTAAACAGTTTTATATATATATATATATATATATATATATATATATATATATATATATACATATATAATACACACACACACACACACACACACACACATATATATATATATCTTTTAGTAACATACGCTGCTTCTAATTCTGATGATTGATTAATAAATAAAATCAACAATCACAAAAAAATTGTCAAAACTGTGAAAACCTGTCCATAATGGAAGTATATAAATTGTTGAAAATTACAAACAAATAAAGTATGATGGTGGGCTTTCCTTGTACTTTCGTTTTAATATTACTAGTCGCCCCGTAGCGTGCTGTATTGTTTTGCGGTGGTGCGCCAGTTGTAAGAGACGAGGTAGAGCATCGGGAGCGGCTTGCACGAAAATAAGAACAAGAGACAATAAGCCCGGAGTAGCACACAGTTATAAACGAAAACAGCTATAAGGTCATCCAATAAGAGGTGTCATTTTAAATCAAAAGAAAAATACAATATGTTTATGTAAAGTGGTGATATCTTTAGCCCCAAAGGAAGAAGTCTAATGGTGTTACATCGACGATCTCGGCGGCCAATTGAAGTCTCCTTTGCGAGAAATGAATCGTCCAGGAAATTTGTCCTTTTTCCCTACTGATTCTTTATACTAATGTGTGTGTGTGTGTATGTGTGTGTGTGTGTGTGTGTGTGTGTGTGTGTGTGTGTGTGTGTGTGTATGATTACCTCTTTCACGCCACTACTTGCGTATGGGCCTTACTCTTACTCTACCTATAGTGCTGTAGCTATGCTACCCTTCAGCCAACTATCTAGAACTATCCAGAACTCTGCCTATAGTGGTGGAAACTGGCACTACAGGTGAACCTACAGTTTAAAGTGGATTCAGAATCACTGGCGTGTTTAAATGAGAATATCATCAATTCAGAGAAAGAAGTGTTTAGCCGTAAAACCCCATACTGGCCAGACAGGTTGGGGAGTTGAAGGTACGTGCATGAAAAGTATTTCGCTTTGTAAGGTTTGAACTCACGATCTATAGCGCAACAATCCGATGCCTTGCTGCTGCGCATCGCTGACCCCCTCTTTAATAATACAGAGTCGATAATCGATCTGTCATATGTTTTCTTAACACTGATATTATAAACACCTACCACATAGATTTCTCGTTTGGATTAATCTGTTGTTATCAACAGTTCTTCCCAGATCTAATCTGTTTCAGCTGATTTATCATCTTTATTGGGTCCATAGACTACAATAATTGTTATTTGATTTTTTTTCATATCCATTTATAGTCTACAGATATTCTTTCCAATTTTTCTGTAATGAGTGCCATTCCTTCATGTAGTATACATCCCATATCCGCTGCTGCTCTTTTATTCTTGTGTAGTCCGTGTATGTATGTGTATTTAGCATCATGTTTATATATCATGATGCTAAATACACAAAAAATCAAAATATAATTTCTGTAATGACCATGCCTAATAAAAGGACATGATCATTGCAGAAATATTAGAGTTTGCTTTCCCGTTTTTAGGGGTTACGATCTTGCATCGGATTTAAGGCCCTTGACAGCCTATAGTCTATAACAAATAAACTCAACTTAACATCCAAAACAACTTAAACATAACACTCCTCCAGATCACTATTTTCTTTCTACGCTCACCGGCTTCATCTCCCATGCCAGCATTTTGCGGATTCCCGCGCCTTTCCCATGCTCTCTTAACCATACACTCATTCAATTCCCCACCCACTCTTCTTTAACTTCCTCACATTTGTTGTCGAGGTGCCACTCCTTACTACACAGTGCACATCTGGTGTATCCTTACCCCATCCATACTTTACGTCCTCTGTTTGTCGAACGCATCTCGCTCTTGCCATGCACATTTTATCCTCACTACTCCTTGGTTATGTAGCTCGGGAGTTTCCCCTACTCCATATAACCAGGTCTGTACAAGCTCTTAGTCATTTTCTCTTACATATTTTGCACCTTAACAGCCCTCATTCTCTCCCTGACCTCAGAACCTAAACATCCCATGTCTTTCCGCATTTCAGTCACCTACACCTCAGACTTACCCACTCCTTCCTCTATACTTTCTCCATCCACTCTCTGCCCTACTCTTACATCTCATCCTCACCTGCTACCTCAGTTTCTGTTCCCTCAACTGCTGCAGTCTTTACGAGAACTTCACTACGTTCCCACACAACACCCACTACATGCTCATCCGATTCGTTTCCTGTAGGAGCACCGTCATAGGCGTCGAACTTTCGAGTCCTTGCTCACTTTCTACTATATCCCACTATTACAATCCCCTACACTTCCACTCCTAATAACAATCCCCTACACTTCCACTCCATATAACAATATTGGCTTCACACACACACGTCTTATATTTTACACGCTATTACCAGATTACCATCCAACCATATCTCCCATTTTCTGTTTGCTATCCTCCAAGCCATTCGGGATCTTGCTTACATTCAAAATGCGCCCTAAACTAACCCCTGCAGACAAACA
Organism: Lordithon lunulatus; assembly: GCA_963942505.1. Lineage (NCBI taxonomy): Eukaryota > Metazoa > Arthropoda > Insecta > Coleoptera > Staphylinidae > Lordithon > Lordithon lunulatus. The sequence continues at coordinate 40,072,607 of OZ012673.1, forward strand.
CAAAACTTAAATATTCATAACATGTCATTCAATCATTATTACCTTCTATTTCAACTATTCCGCTTCCTATCGTTATCACTAAACATCATCCATTTGGATTTTTCTACATTCACTACTAAACCCTCTTATCAAAGTACCTTGCCATACTTTCGAACATTTCCTGCATATCTTTCACTCTGTTGGCCACAAGCACTATATCCTCCACGTATGCTAACATCCATACATTGGTTCTTCCTACGAACAGCCCTTCTCGCTTGCAACTCTAATGGAGATGATAAGACCTCCTCCAACTCAGTTATATACAGATTGAACAGGAGCTGCCTTATGGGGCATCCGTACCTTACTCCCACATTCATTCAAAATTTCTCAGAAACTTCTCCATTCGCTTTTGCACATGACTTTTTATACATTGTTCTTATCCCTAATCTTTCCATACACTCCGCTAGCTTACCCCCAGTAGCTGAGTCATATGCTGCTTGCAGATTTACAAATATCGCATACATTCTCCCTTTGCACTGCGGCACTTCCTGCACTAGCAACCAACATCTGTTCACTTCACCTTCCAGTCTATTTGTCACCATTGTTATCTTTAGCATGTACCCTTTACTCATTAACTTGTTCCTACTATAGTTGTTCAGCTCTGAGTACACCCCCCACACGCCACTCTTCCGCCACCTTCACCGTTTCAAGGATTATATACATGAGGACACCGCATCGCATCGTGAAAGGAAATCATTTGTAGCCATCGAACTGTGATGTGGCAGGAATATTTGGCGTTACATTTAAATATCACTGCGATCGAGTGGGGTGGGGAAATAGCGGCAAATTAAAATATGCTGTAGTGTTGGTAATATGTAAGACCAGTATAAAATTAAATACTATTGCTTGTACTTGTCTAATTTTATAATATACTACGGAAGAATAGGACTTGCATCATCCTACCCAAAGACTTTATACTGCTCTTGCATAGTACCACCACTACAGCAGATTTTAATTTGCCACCAATTCCCGACCCAATCGTGTCACGCTGCCAAATATACAAATGTCGAGGACAGCCCCATCCCACTACACGTCCATTAGTCTATTCTCATGTACTAACATTTTTGGTTTATTTTATCCAAACCCCTGCTACCCTTTCTTCTTTGCTTTCTTTGTTCGGTCTTTTCTCGTCTTCAACTCTGAAAGTTACTAGCTTATCTCTTCCGATCTTCACCGAACCGCCTCGTTGGCCGTAGAACATCTTCTTCGCTTCCCAGTACCTCTCTTTACATCCATTCAGAACTTCCCATCTCGCTTTTCTTACCCATTTCATGCACTCTCTTCTTTATTTATTGATCAACTTGTACTGAGAACGTCTTCCTCTCCACTCTCAGCCCCCATCGATACCTATTTTCAACTCACCCACTCTCACACTCTAATACCCCTCTGTACATCCATTCGGAAGATCCCATACCGCCTATTTGACTCATTTCATCCACTCTCTTCTTTTTTTATTGATCAACTTGTACTGAGAACGCCTTTCTCTCCACTCTCAGCCCCCATCGATACCTATTTTCAATTCACCCACTCTCACACTCTAATACCCCTCTGTACATCCATTCGGAACATCCCATACCGCCTTTTTGACCCATTTCATCCACTCTCTTCTTTCTTGATTGATCAACTGGTTCTGAGAACGTCTTCCTCTCCACTCTCAGCCCCCATCGATACCTATTTTCAACTCACCCACTCTCACACTCTAATACCCCTCTGTACATCCATTCGGAACATCCCATACCGCCTTTTTGACCCATTTGATGCTGTCACTCATGTCCAGGAAACCTACTATTCCCTTCGTGGCTTTGACTCTTCCAGCTCTTTTCCCACATTCTTCCTAACATTTTTATCTTCAGACAAGCTATATTCTAATATCCCACCTTGAATTGAACGTGCTCTCACTCCCCTCCTCTAGCCAACCCTTTTATCAAGCAGTCCAGTCCATCTACCATATATATATATATATATATATATATATATATATATATATATATATATATATATCTATATATATATATATACCCGCCCTCTTCATGCTCGCCGCCGCTATCCATGTTTACTCGGGCAGGCAATAGTGCGTATAAAAACAGTGTCTATTTTCAGCCACCCCCGTCACCGATACACGTAGCACTACGGATTTTTCGACGGCTTAATAAACTAATTACGCTTTTTCGTAACTTGACTTTGTTGTCACATCTAGGAGATCTAAAGCCAGCAACCACCAGTGGGACAAAATCAAATTACTCGGCCAAGTATCACTTAACTTTACTCTGAAGCCTTAACTCACATATATTTATTTATTTTCTACTTAACCAAGAGAAAATATATCAAAATACTTCTTCATATGGCCCAAGTTGGGCCTTGGTCTCCTGCAGCTTCTGTCTCCACGGCTCCATGTTTATCGGCGCTCTCCTCCAGATTCTGAACTATTGTTCTTGTTTTCTACAGCAATGGGTAGTTGATTCATCGCCCAACCCTTCTTCAGTCCTTTCTCACACCTCCCCATTCGGAATTACTTTAAAATCCGTTAATTCCTATTTTTATACATGGTCTTCTTCTTGGGCTTCCTATTTGCCATATGCATTGTTATAGTGTCATGTGCATTGTTTTAGTGGATCCTATTTTTCAATTTATTATTATTTCGACTGTTCATTCATAGATTTTTGTATCATTTTCAGGAGTCGGAGCTTTAAACTTTTTGCTTTCTCAAAATCTATTGACAACCATTTTTCATGCTGCACTATTACTTTTATGGAGTCACCACCACCATTTCTTATTCTTCCCTTTCCTCCAGCTTAATTCATTTGTTCCTTATTGTCCTTATATTCTCTCAATTATTGAATCATATTTTATCTTTAATGTTTTTTAACTTGTTAACCATCTTATATTATATCATATTAAAGTTCAAAAAACTTGTCTTCACTTCTGGATATCTTACCGCGCTTATTTCGCCCTGGTTCCGATTTTTTCGTAAAGGTTTTCAATTTATTTTTTACTATTATTTTAATGATCCTGGTCCTGATCATCTTCATCATCAACAACATTAATTACCGGATATAAACTTTTTCTAGCTTCTTTATTTTCTCTCTATCGTCTAATTTTCTCAACAATGTCCTGCCAATCGTTTTATTGCATTTGCCCCACTGGTGTGATGTTTTTCCTGCGATCCTTTATGTGCCCGAAGTCTCAAGTAACAGACTAGTCTTAATCTACAGAATAGACCCCTAGATGTTCTTGCGTTAATTTTAAGCAGCTCCTACTATCACTATTTCACTGCATTTTTCTTATAAATATTATACACAATGCCCATTAACGGGTATTCATTTCGGATCTCCTTAAAACCGTTACAAAATATCATCTTACTGTAACTGTATTCAAAATTTGCAGTTTCTTATAATTAATTTGTAAAGCATATTAAAGTAATGGTTTAAAATCTAGTCTGCAAGACTGGTGAGTAGTTTTTATTGAACCTAAACCGCTATTACAATTTCTTGAATCTAAGAGTTCTCCTAATGGCATTTCATCATTTTCCATTGTTGTGAGTTTTTAATATAATATTATTACTATAATTATAATAATAATAATAATCAATAACGTTTCTACACTGAGCTGTTTAATAACAGGCACTTTTTGCAAAAGTAAATATAACATGAATAGTTACTGTACAATCTAGAGAGATGCAGACCTATAAATTGTGGTCCTGAGTTGTTTTAATATAATATTACAATTATAATAATAATAATAATGATAAATAACGTTTCTACACTGATCTTTGTATATTATTTAATAACAGGTACAACTAAACTAAATATAAAACAAAGAGTTGCAGAACTATCGAGAGAAATGCAGACCCACACAAACTGAACATTGTGTTACTATGTGTGAGTTTAAACTTTAAACTTTCAATTACTGCCATTATAACGTCTGGATTTAATACCCGTTGCAGTCTGGCAACGTGGAATTGTGACCAATTTTAATTTTTAACATCCACAACGTGTTTCCCCACCGATTTTCGGAGATGCAGTTCGTGCAATCCGCAGGGGATCCACTTGCGAAGGCGGCGCTCGTAAAGCGGCAGCAGTCAGGATTTACGGCCATTGTAGTTGGGCCGGCGTGCCCCATTCCCGCTGCAAGATTGTCGCCTGGTCTAATGTATGCATAATTTAATTTAACTAAAGTGTCCAATAAAGGAGAGCATTGAATAGCGGCCGCACCTATTCCAACAGCGAGCGCCAAGCAGTTGATCGTAGTATTAAGAGCTGTCTATTGAAGATCTTAGATTAATTTACGGAGATAAGAGGTGTTCTATTCAAAATTTCGGAAACAATGCATTTTAATGGTTTTTACTTAAACCGGTTTCATATTATATTATAATTTTATTAGTTTTCATATATACATAATTCAAATAATATTTTATATTGAACGAGAAAATATTCGGTGGCTACCGAAAGTAGGGAGAAATTCCAAATGTTTGTTTTTTATATAAATTTTTCTTCTGTAGATATATACTATATACTATAAATTGCTTCAAAGTGCGAGATACATGTAAAAACTTATTGTTGTAATTGCTTTTTGTTAATTATTTCAGCCACCCTTCGAAGGTATTATATAAATATCTCCGCATGTGAGAATCGGCTCTGCTAGGTCTAGTAAACTTAATCGTCGTGGCATATTTAGCAATGTTGATAACGTCAAAAGTTTCATGAGTGGGTCAGGAATATTTGATTAAAATCACTTAGGAACATGTGTAAATAAATAATAATAATTTACGATATTTGTAAAATAAAGACGTATGTTATTTTTAATTGTTGTCAGAGTAAAATAATCAGTTTTTCTCTCTCCTGTCAAACTTGTTTAAAATTGTAGATATATGGTGTTGCTGCTTAAGCGACGAAATGTTCCTTATAAAGTGTCAAATATCAATTAACATACAAAAAAATTAATTGATATTTGACACTTTATAAGGAACATTTCGTCGCTTAAGCACACCATATATCTAAAATTTTATTCAAGTTTGACAGGAGAGAGAAAAACTGAATATTTTACCTGACAACAATTATCCTTTTTTATTTTAATTGATTATATTTTATTTATTTGAACCAGGAGCAATGTAATAAAATCAATAAACATATTATAATCAGTTTTTCTCTCTTCTGTCAACCTTGAATAAAATTTTAGATGTATTGTGTTGCTGCTTAGGCGACGATCATGAATAAAAAAATCATTTATGTTTTATACTTAGGTGGACACGTTGTATATTCATTTACATTAATTTGTTCCTTTTGGTTATCTAACTAAAATCACGCATAATATTATTTCATTTTCTAATCGATAATTTCATTTATTTCTAATTAGCCCATATTTATACGAATTTCTTATTAGTCAGGATAGTAAATAGTAGTAGTAGTAAATAGCTTTAAGCTTTATATAAACATTGCATTTTCTCATTTTCAGTCTCTCTGGTCCGTTCCATGGCATCGAAATAAATTATGTTCGCAACGTTGTCACTCGAGTAGATTCAGTTTATAAACAACCATTTGGAGTGCGATTTTATCTGCTTGTTATTCCGGGCGGCGGTGGCGGCGGCGCGCTGCAGAAAACAAGCTCGAATTGATGCTGCAAATGAAATGTAGATTGAAACCGTAAAAACAGAAAGTGCCCTATAATCGCTCTACTTACTAAGTTTTATCCACAATAGAAGCCAATGGTTATGGGAAATAGTTCACGAACATTCCATTAACTCTGATTAATAGGAATAGTTGGCGTGTTTAATAAACTCAATCGATTTTTGCTTTGTTCAAATTTGCGTCTGGCCAACGCTCGTTGTTGTAACTGTGAATTATCGTGGCGGGACGTATTTTCAGCAAATAAGGTTAATTTGAAAACATCTGGGTTCATAACACATTTTAGTGGAGCGCAAACAATACGATTTTAGCACTGCATGGGAATATTTAATTTGTTCTACAAGTCTATTTGCGATTTCTTCTTGACGCACTTTAAATAGATAGATGCAAAACTAGGACACAGTTAGTATTATTGTTGAATTTATTGTTAGCAGATTATTTTTATTTATGTAATAAACAAATGTAGAGCGGGCATGTTATCGTTTTAAAACAAGATTTAATAGAAATCATAATTCAATTGTATTGAATTATAAGCCAAATAAAATAATTATATCAATTGTTATATTCAAATAATATAATATTATAAAATATAATAACTATAAATGTCTTTATATCTAAGAAGAAACATACTATATTAATAAAAAGACTTCTATCTTTATACATATCAGCCCTAGGGATTTCCGCTAGCTTAGATTAGTGTAATTATCCGGATGTTATAACTAACCCCCTAGGAGGAAAGTTAAACGCCATCTGGCGGCACCACATCATATGTAGATTGCTAAGATGTGGATTCACACTTAGATATGTAATTAACCGGAATTTAACTTCAAGAAAACCTCTGAAAAATTGTGAAAGGTGTTTCGCGAAATTTCGACCACAACGGGGTTCTCTTACTTCCCTATGCTCAGTATGAGACACGCTGCGCCTCTAATCACTAAGCCACCCAGCTCGGTCAATATTAATATAAATAGGGAATAAAAAATGGAATGGCGAGTCGAGAAAATGTTGTTTTTATTTATTTTTATTCCCTATTTATATTAATATTGACCCAACTGGGCGATCTCTGATTTGTAAAAGATATCAAAGATGACGTATTGAAAATTAACTCGAGAGTTATCTGCTTTATACCACCAAGCCTTAAGCTTACGTCAATAGCGGGTGGTTTTATTTTTGGTATAAGCTTCTTCTGTTTAACAATAAGTATCTTTAATGTTTCTTGTTAATATAAATAATATAATTATAATTACGTAGCATAATTAATGTAAGTACCAAAATTAAAACAAAATTATTTCTAGTATATTTACAAAAATAAAGGATAATTTGTTTCTACCCTCCATCCTCCGCGGGCTTAAGTTATAAATATTGTTCTCAGTATTGCTACAACAGAATTGTAGTCTGTAACAATATCGGCTATATACGTATGTGAATCCACTTTCAGTACAACACTATAAAAATGTGACGAATAACTTTATATCATTCTTTGTAAGATTCTCAGCTCGATCAATTACAAGTTTAAAACATTTCCCAACTTGCAGCTTTTATCATTTGGCCATTTTCCCCGCTGCAATAACTTCTTTATCACGATTTCACTCTCAATTTCCTCGGCTGCGAAACTAACTTTGCGAGCGAGAAAAGCAACGGCGGTGCTCTGGGTCGCGGCTAATTTCAGCGTCGAATAAACAAGCCCCACAGACGCAATTTTACGAGGAAACGGCGCCGATCGCAATTACTGACTATCATAACCGACCAGGGCTTGTTTTTACAACCCGCCCGGAATCAATCGAGACGCCATGAAGTTTATTTGGAGATGGGTAATTAATATCAGACGGAAAAATCAATTATTATACCCTGTGATATTTCAGAAGATATAAACAAGTATGTATACATCGATAATTTAAAGTAGTGATGCAATAAGTTTTTTTTGTGAAAGATCATTTACATATGTTATCTCCGCGGGCAACATGGACCAATATATTCATAAAAGTTTTAGCTGGAGAATGTTCATACTACAAAATCGTAGTAAGAATCGCTATGGGGCCCAATATATAAGGACACATTAAGTACAAAGAGATTATATACTTAAGGTCGTTTTAGACAACACAATTTCTTGATTCAAAAGTTAGTCAAGATGCGAGACAATGTAAATTCATACAGCAAATTATTTGAAATATTGAATTGGATGGTAGATCGAATTGAAAAATATAACGTATTCTATTTGTCAAGGACAAATTGTATGGGAGGAAGATATATGAATTCATTTCTTGAACAACTTTTGAGCTAAGAAATTGTCTTGTCTAAAACGACCTTTAGATATAAGCAAAGATAATGGAAATAAAATGAAATTTCATTCGATAAAAATGTAGGAATTGTACTTACTGTATTTGTTAAAATTCTGTAACTGGCTATTGACCTTCCGAACCTTCTACCGTGTGTGAAATAAATGAATAATGAATAAAAACATATTTAATGGAGTTTACATGGATTTACATGGATTAAATACATATGGACAATTTGTATGATAAATAGAGATTCGCCGTGCAGTGATGCAGTAACTGTAACTTATCTCCGCTCCTATTTAATCTGTACAGCGAAGCCATTTTCACAGAAACCATGGAAGTAGACAATGGGGATATATATATATATATATATATATATATATATATATATATATATATATATATGATATTACACGTACAGACATTAAACTATGGATAAACGCACCACCCATAGATTAATAGACCCAAATTCCGAATGGAAAATTGGATCCATTAATACTAAACCGGTGACGGCAAGAACGTAGTGATTCGACCGTCGTATTAGACCACTGCGCTACGACCGCCCCTTTTGTTTTGGTTAAATTCATTTTAGCCCGTAATTGCTACACCCAGTATTGAGGCAAATATAGCTGTATCGTCCGCATATCGCAGATTATTGACAACATAAGCGACTATAATAACGCCCTGTAAGAAGTCTTAGGCCCAATTCACACATAGGAGGCGAAGAGGCGAAGGCGCGGCGAGAGGCACGACGCTTTCACGCACCATCTATATAAACATATGGTGCAATGCCCACTAAGGCCCAATTCACACATAAGCGGCGTCGGGCGTAGGCGAGGCACAGGCGCGACGTCGCACAGGCAATTGTGATGTCCATATGCAGTGAATGGGTGGACATTGCACCTTATGTTTACATAGAGGCAGCGTGGAAGAGTTTCGCCTACCGTGTCTTGTAAACATAAGGTGCAATGTCCACCCCTTCACTGCATATGGACATCACAATCGGCTGTGCGACGTAGCGCCTACACCGCGCCTCCGCCCGACGCCGCTTATGTGTGTATTGGGCCTTAGGTGACGAGGCGTGGGCATTTGTCTCGTGCCTCTCGCCGTGCCGGCACCACGTCTTAGCCTCTTCGCCTGAGACACGGCGGCTGCAAGGCGAGAGGCACAACTCTTCCTCTGTGTAAACATATAATGCAATGTCCACCTCTTCACTGCATATGTGCGACGTCGCGCCTGCACCTCGCCTACACCGCGCCTCCGCATGACGCCGCTTATGTGTGAATTGAACCTTAGATTCTAAATACATATATTCGTATAGATTCTTGAAAACTACCTTCACTATACACGTTAAACAACAAAGGGGATAGGACACAGTCTTGACGTACGCCACAAATAGTTTTTTTCCTCCGTTAATTCATCACTAACATTTGATTCTAATAGAGATTGCTGATAATACTAGAAATATTTCCATATTTATAGCTAACAGAGCGCTTTATCGATGGTACAGGAAGAACCTTAGAGGAATGTAATCACACGGAATTTACCTTAACTTCACAGAAAACCTCTGAATATATGTGAATGGTGACTCGCGGTATTTCTCCCACAAGGATGTTTGAACTCTTGCTCCTCAATGCTGAATACGACGCAAAGGGCGCGCCCAACAACGCCACCGAGCTAGGTACTTATAATATCTCGGCTTTAGAATGTTTCTTCTTCAAGATCTACTAGCTTCGCGTGTTTAAATGCCAAATTAATTTTCATAATCAGTTACTGCCCTTACAATCGTTCATCTAATTTCTGAACCGCCTCTTGTCATGTCTTCCCTGTTCCACCGTCCTCCCTGGTTATAAGCTCGGGGGGGTTTGTCCGCCGTCCATATAACCTTGGTTACACGACCTCCTAGTCAGTTGTTCTTGCTTTTTTTGCACTCAAAATCCCTCATTCTCTCCCAGACCTAAGTTACTAAACTTTCCATTTTTCTTAGCTTTTCATCCACCCACTCAGATATACTTATTCTTTCATAGATCCTTCCTAGGTCGCTCTCTATCCTACTCCTAAATCTCATCCACACCTGCCGCACCAGTATCTTTTCCCGCAACTAGACTAGACTATATTACCATCCCACCACATCTCCCATTTTCTCTTCGCTATCTCCCGAACTACTCTCTCCTTTACTTGCGTCCACTCGAAATGCTTCCTAAACTCACCTCTGCAGTCAAACCAATAGCGTGAATACTTAAAACTATCCTCGCTCTCTCTCTCTCTCTCTCTCTCTCTCTCTCTCTCTCTCTCTCTCTCTCTCTCTCTCTCTCTCTCTCTCTCTCTCTCTCTCTCTCTCTCTCTCTCTCTCTCTCTCTCTCTCTCTCATTAATTCCTTCCATTTCAACTCTTCTGCTCTACCCATCTTACTCTTATTTCTAAACATCATCCATTTGGGTTTAACACATTCACTACTAATCAGGGTATTTTTATTTAATTTATATTATTTATTTACCCCATGTATTTCCAACATTACTTGCACCTCTTCGATACAATCACGCTATCATCAGCATACGGTAACCTTCATACCTTAGTACTTTCTACCACTACCCCTCCCGCTTGCCCTCTCCTTAACAGATCCTCCAAATCACTTGTGTACAGATTGGAAAGGAGAGGGTTTAGAGGGCATTCTAAATTTATTTGAAACTTGTGTATTTATTTTTGCTCTTGTGCACGACTCTTTGTAAAGCCTTCCCCATTATACCGGTTCCTCTTCCTTCCCTAACCTTACTACTCCACTAACTTATCCTCTAAGAACTGAGTTATATTCTGATTTCAGATCAAGAAATCCTCATACATTCTTCCTTTGCACTCCACCACTTCTTCCATCATTCTCGCTAGCGTGAAAATCCCTTTCTAAAACCACCCTGATGTTCAGGCTTCTACTGCCCCTTTCACCTTACAGTCTGGTTTTCATGATTTCCATTGTTAGCTTCTGCCCCGCATTTATCAACATGACCCTTATAGTTTTTTAGTTTGGACTTCCCCCTTCAGCACTAAGACAATCTGGTTATGAATGAAGACGCCGTTGTTCTGTAGTCAGACGATTCCTTAGTCTTATTCTTTTTATGAAAGGTAATACGTGTAGATACAGCCTAGCCACTGATGTTGGTACGTTGACTTTTGTGTAGATTCGGGAGTGGAAGCGTAGCGCAGGGGTTAAGGCATCAGGCTGCTGCGCTGAAGATCGTGAATTCAAATCGCGGGTAAAAATTTAACCAAGATATCTAGCGCTTCCTCGTCGATAAGTTGTTTGAGTTCTATTGGAATTTCATCTGGTTCACTGGTTTTACACCTGTTGGTTTGCTTTATGGCTCTTCTCTTAGTATCGCTGGTTCAATGTCGCTATCATCATTCATCTTCGGTAATATACCCTATCCTGAAAAAAAAACAAGAAGAGAAGAAGCAAATGGCAGTAATTCAAAAATAATGGAAGCTATCAAGAAGTGCAACCCACAGTTCGAGAGGGAATGGAAAGATGAAAGGAAGGAGTTAGCGGGGAATCTAAATACAATCGAAAGGACGAAAGGAGTGCGCCAAAAATAAGAAGAATATTATAATATGCGAAAGCGAGTAATACCATAAATAGGTTGAAATATTGATGTAAGACAAATTTAAGATGAAGCCAAAGTGTTTGACAAATAAGAGGATAGGAAGCTTCAAGATGGAAAGATAAGACCAATAAGACCGTGCTAAAGTGTTTGACAAATATGAGCATAGGAAGGTTCAAGAAGGAAAAATAAAACCGTGGCAAAGTGTATGACAAATAAGAGGATAGGAAGGTTCGAGAAGAACAGATAAGACCGTGCTCGTTAAATTAGATGTGATATCAAAAAACTATTATGGAAAACAGAGCAAATCTGAAAGGAACATGGGTGTATATGGATGATCATTTGATAGAAGTGTACAGAAGTACTTGAGAGGTGTTGCCTAAGAAGATAGAAATAATGAGGTCATAGCAGTCGTTCGATATAGGAAAATTATGGTAGAACATAATTGGTTAAGTTATAAAAAGGTGTACCCGGTCAGGAAAGATAATGACGGGATCGAGGACTCACAAACACAAAACTAAAGGAAAACAACACGGGGAAGATGGTAACAATAGGTCGGCGAAAAGGGTCTAGGATGAAGGAATTGACATATGAGTATGGAACATAGCAGAACAAGATGAGATAGTTCAGTGGAGCTTCTGATAATGCCAATCAAGGTTTTTGTGTGTGTGGGGGGGTGTTTGGGGTGGGAGATGTAAAAGGGGAAGGTGGAGAGATAGAATATGAAAGTATAATAATTAATAATAATAATTAATGATTAATAATTTCCTATATTCTTCGCAAATCTTGTTGACCAATTAAGGAGTTATATAATGAGTCTCAGTAATGGAAATTTGAAAATACCAAGACATCGCATAGGAGTTTCTTTGTCTTTTTATTGAGTAGTTTTTGGTGTAGGAAAATTGCTTTGAGTACTGTACAGGGTGTCCTCTCCTAAATAATGGAATAAAATCGTCGATAAAACTTTATTTATGGTTTTTGAAAATATTGCTCGGACACGTCGATTTTTAATTTAAAATTGCCATTTTATGGTTAAAATATAATTTTTTTTCGATCATGTTTGAATGAGCAAACATTTTTTCAAATGACAACCCAATATTTTATTGCGGATTCTGAAAGAATTATTTTTCAGAGATCAGCAATCGGTGATATAGATCACAAATTTCCGAGAAACATCATTTCTCATTCTTCTCTCATTTCAAATCTCATGGTGAAGAAAAACACTAAACGCGAAATAATATTGAATTAAACAATAAACAGCTAAAGTAAATGCTCAATATGTGCACTATTTACAGTCTGACAATAGATCTACTCAAAGAAAAAATTCGTTGTAAACAAAAATAGTACAACTTACCCTCGAAGAGGGAAGTTAAACGCCATCTGGCGGCACCACATCAATTATCAATGCGCACCGATATGGAAATAACCGTCAACATGCTCATGTCTTCAGGATCACCGGGTAGTGCCCTCTAGAGAATAATATTCCACCAGACTGCTTGAGATATCAGCACAAGGCCAATCGTATAATACATATATAAGTGTGAAACATATATAAGTGTGAACCCAACTTAGCAATCTGCATATCTAGATTTCGATCTTATTAGATCTCGTCAGTGTAGCTCAGCTAGTGAGGATGAATTCACACAATATCTAATAAGATCGAAATCTAGATATGTAGATTGCTAAGAGGTGGGTTCACACTTATATATGTTTTATACGATTGGCCTTGTGCTGATATCTCAAGCACTCTGGTGGAATATTATTCTCTAGAGGGCACTACCCGGTGATCCTGAAGACATGAGCATGTTGACGGTTATTACCATATGGGTGTGCATTGCTAATTGATGTGCTGCAGCCAGATGGCGTTTAACTTCCTTCTTCGAGGGTAAGTTGTCTATTTTTGTATATAACCACTCGAGATATTGTGTGAATTCATCCTCACTAGCTGAGCTACACTGACGAGATCTAATAAGATCGAAATCTAGATATGTAGATTGCTAAGAGGTGGGTTCACACTTATATATGTCGTTGTTAACATTTTGCAATCCATCCAGATTAATGGGCAGCAAACTAATTATCTAGAAACAATTTTCTTTAAATAATCACCAACTATTTCCGGACATTTTCATTTCTTAACAAACTCTAACATTTCTCCCGCTGCACGTATTGGCTCATTTTATTTTGTCTGTCGACCTGTACACAAACTTTCCCCATAAACGTAATTGACGCTCGCGTCTGTATCATCCCGCCGGCGCCCCTGCGCCGGCGGTTGCCTTTATAAAAGTAAATCAAAATTGATCTGAGGGTGGTGGCGGCTTTATCTTGTTCTCAAATTGCCCGCCCGTCGCCGTAAACGATCTGGACAACGACGCTATCGCCATAACATAAAGATTATCTCTTGCAATTGGTACGGACGGCTTTTATCTAATTTTTGAAGGCCCGAGGGCCGGGAATTAGTCCTAAATTGTCAAAGGCCAGGGCGGCGGAGCCGGCCGAGTTGATCAATTTGTAAAGCACAATGCCAGACACGGGAAATTGACGGTATTGACTGATGAAACGGAGAGATTAATCGAGTTAATAAACGTATTTGTTTGCATACTTTGGGTGAAATTTGATTAAGTTGTTATACGAATTTCTTTATGTCTTTCGGGTATTCGGAGTCATTTTTTTATTATTTGATTATAAAAGTCCAATTGTAACTCTGTTTGTATTTAAATATACCCTAGCTCTTTTCAAATTACACAAATATACCCTAGCTCTTTCCATATTATTCAAATAAACAGATTAAGTCAATTTAGACAACATTATTTAACCAGTTCATAAAATATAAGAAACTACATTGAGGTAATTTTTTTATTAAATAAAAATAAAATTATATTTAATAAATTAAAAATATATGGACGACATCACTTTTGTCAATAATAGTTTAACTGTTATCACATCCATATTCTTCTATTATAGCGACTAGTAGTTTTCTTTCACGTTGATCTTCTCTAAGTTTCAGATTATTACGAGGTGTGTTCAAATAGTATCCGACTTTTAATAAGAAAACATACTATATTCACATACAACTAATCTCCTTCAAAGTAGTTCCCTTGTACAGCTAGTTTTTATTTAAAGCTCAATACGAACACTTTGACATGACGAACGAAAATTCAATAATTGAACAGGCCCGTAGAACATTTACAACATGCGAAATTTCAGACATGACCTAATCTCCAGTGCCCCTGTATGGATGCGAAAGGTGGGCTCTTAACTCCGCCATGGAAAAAAGAATCTAAACTTTTGAAATATGCCTATATGTCAAATTAAACAGGAGTCTCCTTCGCAGTGCTTCACCAATATTTAGATGGATCTGGAAAATCTAGTGTGAAGGATGTTGTTTCTTGTCGTATTAGTTTGGGTTTTCTTCATAATTTGTACGTTATTACTTCTTTTTAAAGGTGTATGCTCAAGATATCCTGGTTGTAAAGAGTGACTAATGTTGATGTACTCATCAGCATGTAAAAAAAAACAAAATAATTGCTCCATACTATGATATTTAGATGGGACGTATAGTATAATACCTTGGGCACATAATGACAGGGAAGCGTTACGAGCTACCACGACTTATTATTTAGGGAACAATACAGGGAAATAGATCGGGCGGTAGACGCTAGAACTCGTGATTGAAGGACGTACGTAGCTGGTTCGGCTGCTATCTTACGAGCAGTCGTACCAAAAACGATGTTAGTCAATTGAATCGCCAACCTTCCAACTGAGAAGGCGTGAGAAGAAGAAAACAATTTTAAATTCTATCCTATCTTTAAGAAAATACATTTCCGCTAATAAAATAAATCAAAACATATCTAAATGTTAATGAAACTGTACAAAATCAACTATTTATTCCCCCCTTCGTTAATAAACTATAATCCTGCCACTTAGTTCGACTTGTATAAACTATGCGTGCAAGAGCTTACTCCAGCTACTTATCGCCATAAGCAACTAGACGACACACATCACATCATCTGAGCAATTAGCTCCGTCGCCGTTGACCAGATTAGACGCATCACGGCCATCGTCGGGCCTCTCTTCTTCTCGGAGGGGCGCACTAATCGCCCCGGCTCCGATATCCCGTGATCCCTGCCCCGACGCAGGATTACGTCCGCACTTTATTTCGCAGGATTACGCCCTTAAATCTAATCTAAACACGTCGTATTTATAGCCTCCTCTGCAAAAGAAATAAAAGGTAACAGCAGATAAGGGCGCGACAATAACGTTAAAGATCGAACTTTGGCGACTCGCCCGCAATCAAGACTGATTAAAGCGCAAAGGCAAATGAGGCTTTCAATTTTGCCCAGTAATGGACGGCCGCCCAAATGGGTGGCGCGGGGGCTTAATTTCTGCTGGGGGAAGGTCAACGGAATCCCAATGCTAAGCTGCAACGAGGGATGGGGGATTAACTCCTATTGTGTCTGTGTCCACCTAGAGTCCTGCAACGTTCTATCCAATGCAGCAGGAATAATATTTGATAGTATACATTATTACAGATACATTGAATCAGTAACCGATCCCTCTAATTATACTAGGAGTTTATAAATGATTATATCATTATATAATATTTTATATCTAGAGGGTTGTTCAAGTTTCGGTTGGATGCTTTTAATCAAAACACGAAAACTTTACACGAAGTGTTCGTATTTGTGCATCTACTTTTATTAGTTTGGAGCTTATTACATTACAAAATACACACTCATTCATACGTCTTCATGTATGTCACATGTCTTAACCCCCTACATCTAAAATTTAAATTTAAATTAATAATAGTATAATACTAAAACCCAGCTCATTCGCCGAGGCGTCGTCCGTATCGTACTGAGCATTGGTGAGCCTGAGAACTGTGAAAGGAGATTCGCGAAAATTCACCTAGATGGGGTTTGACCATATTCGCGAATTACCTTTCACAGTTTTTCAGAGACTTTCTGTGAAGTTATGGTAAATACCGGGTGATTAAATCCTCTCCCTTGATTGGAGGAAAGCCTCACGGCTGATAGCCCTATAGGGATGGAAGTTTTATATAATACTAAATATAGGCTGGTAGATGGTAGTCGGCGGAACGACAACGGTAGTTGCAGCACTCTTTCCAGCTGGAATGCGCACGAGTCAAGACATCCACCCGACGACACTGATACACACGAACACAGACATTGGAGAGGGGAGGAGGTGATAAAGGCGCTAAAAATCTATCGAACATTTTCCCTCATTTTTTCAAATTTTCCTATATCTTCTCACATTTTACCACATCTTCTCACGTTTTCTCAGATTTTCCCACATTTGCTCACATGTTAACATATTTTCTCACATTTTCTCACATTTTCTCACATTTTCTCACATTTTCTCACATTTTCTCACATTTTCTCACATTTTCTCACATTTTCTCACATTTTCTCACATTTTCTCACATTTTCTCACATTTTCTCACATTTTCTCACATTTTCTCACATTTTCTCACATTTTCTCACATTTTCTCACATGTTCTCACATTTTCTCACATATTCTCATATATTCTCACATTTTCTCACATTTTCTCACATTTTCTCACATTTTCTCACATTTTCTCACATTTTCTCACATTTTCTCACATTTTCTCACATTTTCTCACATTTTCTCACATTTTCTCACATGTTCCCGTATTTTCCTCATTTTCTTACGATTTCTCACATTTTTACATTTTCATTTTCGTTAATACTATTAACATGCGACCATTTTCGCTAATTTCCCGCGTGATTTACGTATAGTGCATTAAACGCCGATAACGTCACTTGTTGTTTTTGGACCGACAACTCCTAATTGTCCACAGGAAATCGGTTTTTATCCAGTTTTTTTCTCTGATAGTGGACCGATCACCGGTCATCCCAAATCAGGTTATCCCAGAATCCCATTGTTCACAGGCAGACATATAATACACACACAGTCGAGTTAATTTCGACTATTTTAGGCATAGAACATAAAATAAATTGAAATTTGTTTGTTCTATACTGTTGATTACATACTTTCCTTATATAGTAGTTTTATTGCCTGAAAGTAATCGTAATCGCATATTTCGACAATCTTAGTTAGAAAACGTGAAGACGTTTATACGATACCATTACTTTCCTTTACATCAGTGATGTATTCGGAACGTAAAAATCGATGCTACTAATACTGCAAATAAAATCTGCACACTCAATAAATAATAATCTAATATTCGTAATTGGCAAATACCTATTGTCATAACTTGAAGCCCCGAACACGGCGCAGTTATTTCGAGAATGTTTTAATCAAATCGCAGGCTCCCCTGGCGCAAAAAAAAATTCAGCCATCACGCAGGAGGATATTTTGCCATTAGCGCACGCGAGGCTGCATCCGCATCTTCTGGAGGGGCAGGCGGAAAAATTAATAATTACAAGATTGATAATTTAATCAGTGAGATTATTTCCAACCGCCGCCGGGAAACCGGCTCTGCGGGTTAATTGAAAATTTCAATCTTCCCTGGATGTAAATGGAACCGAATCTGATTACAAGTTTTTGGGAACGTAATTATATGCGCGATGTGATTATCATTGGGCATTGTAGTCAGGTCTTTGGGAGGAGGTTTAAGTAATTGGGAAATTACAGAAATTAATTTGCGGCATAATAAGCGAATCGATTATTTTAATGATATTTATTTGAGCTTTGTTATTACAATTTTGGCGGTAGATTTTTTGTAATAATAATAATCTTTTATAATAATTTATAAGGGGATTTTTTTTTAAATTACCACTATTTCAGTTTATTATCAAATCTTTAAACTTTCTACTATTTATTTTTCTTGTATCCTTTTTAAATCTTCATTTTTTTCAGGTTTCTCTTGTATTGCTATTATATCTGTTGCTGTTTGCGTTGGTTCTTCAAACCTTATACCTTATACCTTATACCTTATACCTTATACCTTATACCTTATACCTTATACCTTATACCTTATACCTTATACCTTATACCTTATACCTTATACCTTATACCTTATACCTTATACCTTATACCTTATACCTTATACCTTATACCTTATACCTTATACCTTATACCTTATACCTTATACCTTATACCTTATACCTTATACCTTATACCTTATACCTTATACCTTATACCTTATACCTTATACCTTATACCTTATACCTTATACCTTATACCTTATACCTTATACCTTATACCTTATACCTTATACCTTATACCTTATACCTTATACCTTATACCTTATACCTTTTACCTTTTACCTTATACCTTATACCTTATACCTTATACCTTATACCTTATACCTTATACCTAATACCTTATACCTTATACCTTATACCTTATACCTTATACCTTATACCTTATACCTTATACCTTATACCTTATACCTTATACCTTATACCTTATACCTTATACCTTATACCTTATACCTTATACCTTATACCTTATACCTTATACCTTATACCTTATACCTTATACCTTATACCTTATACCTTATACCTTATACCTTATACCTTATACCTTATACCTTATACCTTATACCTTATACCTTATACCTTATACCTTATACCTTATACCTTATACCTTATACCTTATACCTTATACCTTATACCTTATACCTTATACCTTATACCTTATACCTTATACCTTATACCTTATACCTTATACCTTATACCTTATACCTTATACCTTATACCTTATACCTTATACCTTATACCTTATACCTTATACCTTATACCTTATACCTTATACCTTATACCTTATACCTTATACCTTATACCTTATACCTTATACCTTATACCTTATACCTTATACCTTATACCTTATACCTTATACCTTATACCTTATACCTTATACCTTATACCTTATACCTTATACCTTATACCTTATACCTTATACCTTATACCTTATACCTTATACCTTATACCTTATACCTTATACCTTATACCTTATACCTTATACCTTATACCTTATACCTTATACCTTATACCTTATACCTTATACCTTATACCTTATACCTTATACCTTATACCTTATACCTTATACCTTATACCTTATACCTTATACCTTATACCTTATACCTTATACCTTATACCTTATACCTTATACCTTATACCTTATACCTTATACCTTATACCTTATACCTTATACCTTATACCTTATACCTTATACCTTATACCTTATACCTTATACCTTATACCTTATACCTTATACCTTATACCTTATACCTTATACCTTATACCTTATACCTTATACCTTATACCTTATACCTTATACCTTATACCTTATACCTTATACCTTATACCTTATACCTTATACCTTATACCTTATACCTTATACCTTATACCTTATACCTTATACCTTAATATGTTTTATATGTTTTCCTTTTAATATCTTTTTGTGTCCTGTAAACTAGTTTTTTTGTTATCCCTGTAGTTTCCTGCCATCTTTCGAAATTGTGTCAAGGCTGCTGCCTAGCTCTTTTATCCCTTTCTTAGCCTCATTTCTGTTTTCTTTGTATTTTTATAGTCCTTGTCTATCTTTCCGATTTCATCTTTTTTCTTCATTCTTTGTTTTAAATTCTTTGGTCTACCACTCTGACTTTTTTGTCTAGCTGTTTGATATTTTTGTTGGTCCGTTTTTTTAGCTCACTCTAGTTTTATTATACTAGATTTTTTCCCACTTGTCATCACATATGTATCTGCCTCTTGCCTTTCTCTCAATTTTTCCTTGATATTCCTTTGTGTTTTCTCTACATTTATCTTCTCTCAGTTTGTAGCTTATTATTTTTTTCTTTTATTTTTACTCATTCCGAGCTCTCTAAATGTCGACCTCTAACTTGTATTTTTTTATAC
The DNA here is from genome assembly GCA_963942505.1 of Lordithon lunulatus. Classification (NCBI taxonomy): domain Eukaryota; kingdom Metazoa; phylum Arthropoda; class Insecta; order Coleoptera; family Staphylinidae; genus Lordithon; species Lordithon lunulatus. Next base: position 40,093,000 of record OZ012673.1, read on the forward strand.
ACCAACTATTAAATTATTACGTATATAACTTGAATAAAAATGTTTTATATTACTTTATTATTGCACCACTATATCGCCTAGATTTCCATAGTCCCTGTGCTCACCCCAAGCGCGAATTGCGCGTTCAGCGCCCATAAAACTTTTACGGACCTCAATTACATGGAAATCTGCAATATTATAAGGAAATTCACGTGCAGCGAAGCGCCTTTACGTCCCTCATTAAATCTATTAAACGTTGAAATCACATTCATAGTTTTGTTTGTGCTGGAATAGAAATTCACCTGAGTTGAGTAATAGCGCAGTAAATAACATCAGGGGATGTTATATAAATTTTAAATTTGAATGCACGTATTCAAATTTAAAATTTATATATATATATATATATATATATATATATTATATGATAATTATACACTATTGTTATATTATTACATATATTAATTAATATTAAAATGAAAGAATAATGTTTTTCGATGCATTTTTTCTTCATATATAAGTATTTGTTCATCAAATAAATTAAAGTTGGTCCCTTTTAATTTTTCAAAAACAAATTCACAAAAAAATGGTGAAAACATCTAATTTCGATTAAAAATAGTGTATATGAAATAACATTTTGAATGAGGACTTTTCCAAATTATAGAAATTGATTATTTACACAATATATTCACTATCAGAAAATTTAGTTTGCGAGAACATACGAACATTTATATCAAAGTGTCAAATAATGACTTTCCGAATACAGTGCTGTTGTATAAAGCCCGTATGACATTATTTAGTTTCTTATATCGTTTTCGATGCAGACACAAACTACATAGTGTCATACACACATGTAGAAAATTATATAGCGGCGAAATAATAATAAATTCACTTAACAATAACAACACCGTAGTACACAATGTTATTATTTATTTTTCATTTAGAAATAGTTATACAGTTTAATATATCAATTCTTATATATAAAACGATATAGGAAACTAGATTATGTCATACAGGCTTAAGGAAGGTAATGTGCGAAAACGTTTTCTAACTAAGATTTTGAAAATATGCGATTAATTTCCGGAAAAGAACTATACTATGAGGAAGGTATTGTTATCGCGAACAATTTAGTATACTAAAACAATCACTTTGCTTTAGGTTTTATGACTAAAATTATCGAAATAAACCCCATTTTTACGGTATGTGTGTTTAATTACGTATAAATCAACTTACGACGAATGGAGATAAAATTGTCAAAATTTCAAAAATTACAAATATCTTAAAAATGTCATAAAAGTTAAAAATGACAAAACTGACAAAATGTGAATCGAACCGAAATATCTTAAATTTCGAATTTAATAATTAACTGATTCGGAAAGTCGTGTGGTGCCTACGCCAGATATTTATAATAATAATTTTGAAAAATAGCAAAATAGATTTTTTGAATTATTTGATAATGTATATATATTTTTTCAATTACGTTTTCTCTGTTATTTTATTTTAACTTAATTATAATTTATTTTTTATTATTTTTGGTAAAGTGTAGGTCCTGGGCACCAGTTTTTGTACTGCTTACAGGCACCATGAAGAGGCTAAATAAATAAATAAAATAAATAAATAAAGCTGAATATTTATGAAAATTGTGTATTGTAAAATTAATGCACTACTCTTATTAGAATGACTGCAAGTTAACGCCATTATATACATTAACAGCGACATTTATAAATGAGAATATGATATAAAATAATATTTTTTAGTGTTTTTCATTGAGATTGAAAAATATTAGTTTGTTAATTAGTAATTTCAATTTTTAACTGGATATTAATTGTTTCAGCTTACCAGCACAATCTGCAGCAGCCGCCCCGCATCACCGAGCACCCGGTGGATGTAACGGTGGCACGGAACGAGCCGGCAACCCTTAACTGTCACGCAAGCGGGGAGCCAGAGCCGGTGATCGTATGGTTTCGAGATGGGGTGCCTGTGAGGACGGCGCCGAAGGATACACGCTCACACCGCGTCCTTCTGCCCGCCGGAAACTTGTTCTTCCTGCGTGTTGTCCATGGCCGGAAGGAGTCTGACGGCGGCGTTTACTTTTGTGAGGCCAGCAACGCGCTGGGGAAAACGAGGAGCAGCAATGCCACCCTTACTGTAGCAGGTAAGTCCAATATTTAAATTTTCTCATCGGAAATATACTAGATAGTATAATCAACTATTTTGAGTTGACTGGGTAGAACTTTTTGAGAGTATAAATATTTTAGGTATAATTCTGAAGTGATACATGTAGGGAAATTGTGCAATCATCTCATCCCTAATTTAACAGCATACATAGGTTGTTTTAAAATCGAGTCTAATTTTATGAAATTTTAAGCTATCTTAGTGTAAAGACTAGGGTTTTCGTAATATTCGGTATATAGAAATAGAAATTTATTTCAGCTGCATACAATACATATACAATAGTATATTATATATTATACATTGAAATATTATCAAAAAAGAAGATGGTGATTACATCATATTTTTAACTTCATGAAAGAATTCCTCTAGTGAATATTGTTGACATTTATATATATATATATATATATATATATATATATATATATGTATATATATGTATGTATATATATATATATTTATATATATATATATATATATATATATATATATATATGTATATATATGTATGTATATATATATATATTTATATATATATATATATATATATATATATATATATATTCAAATGGAATCAAGCATCTATAATAAATTAATGACCGTAAACGGAAGTTAAACAAAACGCTCTCATAAATGCAAATTGGACCGTTCAATTTTAACAACTGATTTTAAGGTTGAGTGGCACCGATTAAATCCTTTACAGGCCGAAATCGGCAGATACTATTTTTATCACAGGATTTTTTAAATTTTTTTAGATTTTTATTTAGTAAAACTACATGATTAAAATAATGGTGCAACGAAATTAAACACAAAAGGCATGACGGCGCAAAATAAATTACTAATGCTATACAAAATTCAATACAGCAAAATAAAAACAAACATTACACTCAAAACAAACACAGAAATTCATGAACATTAAACAAGTAGAAAATAAAAATTAAGAACAAGAAAGCATATAAAGACTAAATTTTCCACAATAATAACTGTGAACTAAATAAATAAATGAAGTCACTCGCATACATCCCTTTCAAATTAAAATCGTACTCCTAACCGACAAAATTAAATAAAAGCGAAAGAGGAAGAATAAAATAACCCAAAAATATACAACACAAACCAACATAGTATAAAGTATATCCCTCAGTACCCATAACCTGAGGAGACACGAAAGCTACAAAGCTCGCGGAGGGACGGAGCAAAGAAATAGAAAGTTATTTTGTAAAAAATTACTAAGTATAATTTGAAGTACATAATTATAATTATAATCTACTTTTAGAAAACAAAAACTTGTTATAAAAAAGTAACCCGCGATTACTGCAGCAAGACCCGATAGCCAATTACAAAATTGTAACAAATAACTGCTAGTATAATAATAATCATTATAATTTCTCAAAAATGTCACTCTCCGGTGGGACTGGAACCCACGTTTCCGGCTATCACGGCCATCGCGGCCATCGCGCTAACAACTGCGCCACGGAGGGTGGTAGTAGATAGCACGTGATTCCAGTCCCAGCGAAATTTTTGAAAAATTATTAATTAACATTGATATATCTGGTCATTCTTCATTCAGATAGTCGTATACGGCAAGAAGTCCTTCATTAATAATCATTATATTTATTACAACTGAGTAGTATTTCGAAACAATTTTATCTATCTATATCTATCTATTTTGTCTATAAATCTTATACATTATATCTATTGGTATACAAAATACAATAGTTAATATTAATTATAACAGTATTAATAGTAATAAAGGACTTTTGACCCGCGGTCTTTCTACCCAACTGCTACTATATGTCGGCGCTTGATCACAATAATCATTTTCAAGCCATAATGCGGGATACAAGGGTGCATTGCGCAGCGTCTGCTTGGTAGTGAAACCAATCAGGAAGGCCGATTTGAAGGAATGTGTGTACTTGAGATCTTACCCTCGATGGGGGTCTGAGCAGAATCAGTTGACATAGCGCGTCGGTATGGAAATACCGAGCGTTGGCGTTGACCGGGACTGCTTTCTCAAGATAATTATTAGTTATTGTATAATCAGTGCTTTAAGTTAGTTATTCAGTTGTTAATAAAATGTGTTAGTTGATTGTGACGAAGGACTTATTATTTATTGTGTATCTAATAATATCCTCCAAAGAGCACGCCCTGGATTTACCGGACCAAGTACCTGACCATACTAATAATTGTTATTAGTATTAAAGATATGTGATACATCTAATTAATACACCGCCCTGTATATACTATCTACACTCGCTCCGACATATATTATTACTACACCAGGTGAAAGTTGCAACTTCTAAGATAAAAATAGACGCAAGTATCCTGCGATGCGTTGTTTTTGTCCTCATTTGACGAACAAAACTGTCAGTAATAAACAAAGAAGTCATAAATGACAGATTGGATGGCTCCACAACATTGTCTTTGTTTTTATATTATAGGAGTACATGTCTGTCGTCCGACAAGGGATTATTTACAAAAAAATATTGTAATTATTTAAAATATTTATAATTTAATTTAAATTGATTGAATTTATAAAATTTGTTTTAGTTGGTTTTCATATAAATTTATTAGATGGGTATAACAAGAGGAAAAATTCTGAAAGATGAAAAACAGAATACTATAATATTACTATTCTTTTTACTGAGAACCTTATACTGGATGCCAATTTGGCCTTTTCATTATTTCGATACTCACTTGTTTTTGATAAATGATGTGTTGACTGTTAATTCCGCGTTATTCTGTATGAACATAAAATACTGAAAATTCAGATAGACGAGTACTTAGGATTGTACTATGATATTCCTTTTATGATTTTTTTATTTTGATATCTCACTTTATTTTAGACAAATGATTTTTTGACTGGACTAAACACGCTTTATACTCGGAATAGACATACAAATACAGGAATTTCAGATAGACGAAATATGCACTTAGCAGTATACTATGATAGTTCTGGATAGTTGGCTGGAGGGTAGCATAGCTACAGACACTTAGGCCTCAACATGGGCCCATTTGAAACCTCCCTTTAGCCTTAAACTCACTAACTCACTCGTCCCACCAGTCAATTCTGCGTGCGAGCAGTAAAACTCTGGCTGAGGAGTTGCCAATGCTGGCTATACTAGGCCAGCACTCCCCTAGTATTAGATGCCTAGTGTTTACTAGAGCTGGGCAGAGGCATATTTCATGCTCTGCTGTTTCTAGTTCTTCATTGCACCCTCTACATAACGGGCTGCCCACCAGACCCATCGTGTGTAGGTGTTTGTTTAGCCGGCAGTGTCCAGTTAGGATGTTGGTTAATAATTGTAGATTAGTAGATACGTTAAGGCGGGCCGTGGCTGCAATTTTACAAGGTTGCCTAATTGCTACCTTTGATTGCTTGCAGTCCTGCGTTTCTCGCCATCTTACCTTGTGAAGAGCATGTATAGCACACATATTATTTTTTTTCAAAGTACCTGCAGGAAGTATCTCATCCTCTTGGGTTGTTAGAGGATGTAATAATCCCTTCCTGGCAAGCTCATCTGCTATTTCGATCCCCTTGATTCCACTATGTCCTTTGATCCAGCAGTGTTCTAGTTTGTTATGTTTAGCTAGCTCCTCCAGGCTGTGAAGACATGAATATAGCTCAAATGTGTTGGCATTTAGTGCATTTAGAGCTGCTTTGCTGACAGTGAGTATTTGAATATGTTTATCCTTAATGTTCCGTTCAGCTAAAAGATGAACACACTTTAGTATTCCCGTTAATTCAGCTTGGAAGACGTGAGTCTTCCAAGTGGTGCACTTATCTTGAGATCGAGTTCTGGTGAGAATATTCCATAGCCAGCTCTCGTCTTAGTTTTGGATCCATCAGTATACATGGTTATGTTGGTGCCTTGTGGAATACCGCCCAGTATGATGATGGTCTGAAAATGTTTGGCAAAACTGTATTTGGGTAGAATTCTGTCGCACTTCTATGAGGGGATCTAGTTTGATAGCTTCACTCAGTATACTCCAGTGTCCAATGATTCTACCTTTATCATGCCACAGGTTGAGTAAAAATCTACTGCATTAAGGCTATCTTCACTTAACCTGTGGCAGTACACTATGATAGTTCTATTCTATTTACAGATTTAACATAGTCATCAGTAATTTGGTGGTGTTAGCAGTAATTTCACTTTAAACACCAATTACTTTGAAAAAATTACTCAATAAGTTGCTGTTAATAACACTCGCCATTCTGAGTGCTACTGATTTGTAATACTATGTTACATTTTGCAATGTATTTCACATCTTCTTCCTATGACGAGTTGGGACTTGGCCTGCTGCAGCATCAGCCTTCAAGACACTCTTCTTGTCGCCGCTCTCCTTCAGACTCGGATTCCCATAAAACCACGTGGATCCGTATGTTTTTATTCTCTCATCGGTCCTGCTTGAAATCTGTAAATACATTGGATACTTTGATGTGTTCCCAGGCTTAGATTATTATTTGTTTAGCCGTTAATATTTGGTAGATCCTTGATCTTCCAAGTCTAAATCCTGCTTGGTAGTCCCGATAGATAATTTCTGCTATGGGTTGGAGGCGTTTACTCAAAATGCGTGTTTATATATTGTACGCCGTGAACAATAGTGGTATTCCTTTGCAGTTTTCGCATCTCGTTTTTGTCGCTCATTTTATAGATAGGGCATATAATATTGTTTCTCCCGTCGTTAGGAATTGTCTTTTCCGACCATATTTTTGTAATCAGCGAGTTGATATATTCCGTTAGGTGTTGCCCACCTGATTTCTACTCTTAAGAAGGAATTTCATCGATTTCTTTGTTGTTTTTTGCTTCTTTGCCTTCCTCTACTGTTGGAACCCTTTCTTCCCCTTCCGCCCGTATATATAGCTACTTGTCTTATCTTCTCCTTGCAACACTAGTAGAGTCCGGAACTATCCTTTGCAGATATTGTTAACGTTCTGTGGGTCGCTTCCAAATTGCCCTCTTTAGTTTTTGCAGAAACTAGTCCGAGGTTTGTAGTACTCACAAATGGCTTAACGTCGTTTTAGACAAGACAATTTCTTAGCTCAAAAGTTGTTCAAGAAATGAATTCATATATCCTCCTCTCATACAATTTGTCTTTGACAAATAGTATACGTTATATTTTTCCATTCGATCTACCATCCAATTCAATATTTCAAATAATTTGCTGTATGATACGAGACAATTTAGATTGTCTCGCATCTTGACTAACTTTTGAGTCAAGAAATTGTCTTGTCTAAAACGACCTTTAGATAATTGAATGTCCCTGTTGAATCAGTCTCCGTAAGTAAAGTTCTCTTCCATCCTAATAATATAGTTATTTTCGTATTTTCTCTTCTTTCTTCTGTATGTGTAATCTGCTGTCTTCTTTCTTTCGTTCTTCTTTTTATATATGTCTTATATTTATTATTCCTGTCTTCAATCTCCCTTTTGCACTCTTCATCGAACCAGTTTGCTCTTCTTTTGCTTTCTATTGACTATTGTTGTTATTGCTGCTTCTTTAATTGCTGTTTTAATTGTGTCTTTCTGGTGAGTTTCTTCCGCTAATTTATGCGTGCATTTTTACTCAAATCTTTTTCTTATTTCATCTGACTTCATTTTCTTAATGTCCATTTTTCTGCCTTCTCCCGTTTGTCACGTTTTCTAAGTGCCTTTCGTTTATCATTCTGGGCTGGTACGGGTTTATTGTTTCTTGTTCTGTTTGCCGCTTCCAATGCGCATAATTCTACCTCGGCTCTAACAACCGACAGCGCACGACCACAAGACCTAAGCGATTCTGTACGCCACGTGGGCGACTAGCAATGATAAACCATGCTAAACGAAAACGCCTCTAGATATGCAACATCTAAATTTCATTTGTACTAGGTAATGGTCCCATCCACAGCTCATCCCGTTTCTTGACCTGACATCCAGTATGCTGCTCTATTATCCATCAGAATGTGGTCTATAAGGATTCTTGTGACTCTATCCGGAGACACCCAAGTGTCGTCACGAGGAATACGTAGAACTTACAACCATATTCTTTCTACTGGCGAAGTTCATTAGGAAATCTCCAGTTTCGTTCGTTCGCTTATGTAATGAGGGTCTTCCTATTGTCCCCGCAAACTCTTCCTCTTCGCCTTCTCGGCTCCGAAGTAGATGATATTCTCATCTAAACACATCTCCAGAGGTTCGGAATCTACGTTAAACTGTCCATCTGCGGTATCAGTTTCCAGCTCTATTGGCAGAGAAAGAGCTGACAATAGACGAAATCATAATCATTTACAAACTTACTAAAGCTGCTTTCGTTTATCGTTTCTAGCTATCCCGAACGCTTCGCACCGGAGCTACTCGTCGCGGAACGTTAAAAGAAAGCACATGCGGTCGTAGCAACTGTGAAATTTCTTGAAAAATTGTATCATGTACAATTTCCATAATATATAATTATATAAATTGAACTAATGAATGCCTTCAATGAGCAATAACATACATAAGTTTCGAAAAATTAGAAAGACATTGTCCGGTTGTTCCTATAAAGATTTTACGCAAGGACGAACAAAAATCTATATAGGAAAACCGCGGCAAGGGAAGAGTGCGTTCTAGGACCGGCTTGTACTGATAATCGAACACTAGACGAAAAGCCCGGAACAGCTCCCGAATGATAAACGAAAGAGGCTAATATAATAAGCCATAATAATATAATAATATATTATTATATGATATTATTATTATATAATAATACCATAATTTAGGGGATGCTGTTGAAAATGGCCATACTTGTTTCTATGATAATAATTTCATATGTTAATGTTATCGACATTTAGATATTTTGTTTTTTCGGTCTATATTAGATATTTTGATTAGATACAGATTAATTAACAAGAACAAGAAACCAGATACAGATATTCACTCAGTCTTTATTTTAGTGCATTTAATTTCCTGTAAGTTTGTCCTGTAAACAAACCTTCTATCGTCAAGATCACAAAAGTTATGCGGTGGTCGCAAATGAAAATTATTTCTCAACTCAACTTTACATCTAATTATCTCTCAAACTAGCACAATAAACATTATCCTCCCCCACCGGAAAAGCGCGCATCTGCTCCGGCCCGACAGTACAAAATGCAAATTCCCCGACAAAGAAAATAATCAAACCTAAACGAATTGCGACCCCGCGCGCACAAAAAAAGCAATTGCAGAAATTTAAACCACCCTCACCCCCCCTGCCGCGCGCGCAAACCGAACCAACAACAAAAAAAAAACACTAACGTAACAATTTACAACCGCGAAATGCAATTCCCACTTTCCATATTAACCAACTGCATTTACATAAAGAACTCCTCCATTAAATTTGCATTTATTTTTATACCATCCGCCCCGTCTTAACGGTTCCGATCATTACACGTGTGTCCGATGAAGAAGAATCGGAGGGCAATTGCGAGCGCTTTGTGCGTCACCGGCTTAGCTTTTCTTTAATTATTCGGGATGTTTGGGCTTTCTTTCATTTGGCATTAAGCATTCCGTTTGCCGGCACCATTGCGGAATTAAGATAAATATCGTCACTTGTTGGCGTTTAAATTGCAGGCCCCCCTTAAAATAAGACACGGAGGTTAAGGATGGATTTAAATGCAAATCGAGGGGGGTGGGTTTGTACAAAGAGGACGGCAAAGATTAAATACAGCAGGTTTATTGTAGACTTGATTAGAATTTTAAGAATATTATTACAAGAATCACTATAATAATAATAATAATAATAATAATAATAATAATAATAATAATAATAATAATAATAATAATAATAATAATAATAATAATAATAATAATAATAATAATAATAATAATAATAATAATAATAATAATAATAATAATAATAATAATAATAATAATAATAATAATAATAATAATAATAATAATAATAATAATAATAATAATAATAATAATAATAATAATAATAATAATAATAATAATAATAATAATAATAATAATAATAATAATAATAATAATAATAATAATAATAATAATAATAATAATAATAATAATAATAATAATAATAATAATAATAATAATAATAATAATAATAATAATAATAATAATAATAATAATAATAATAATAATAATAATAATAATAATAATAATAATAATAATAATAATAATAATAATAATAATAATAATAAAAATATTTATTGTGATACATAAGATTTACATTACATTACATACCGCAATGGGTTAACAACCGGAGTCTTTCTGCCCTCACTATACTATTTATATCAGGGATAGGTAACCTGCAACCCTCGTATAGAGATATTACATCTTACAGTGTATTCTGTAATGCTGTATACTAGGTTTATTTTGTTAATAACGAGATCATTTTGGTCATCATTCCGTGTTTGTTTATACTCCCTCAACCTTTCTCAAGAACTTCATTTCTGCAGCTTGGATCTTGGATCCTTGGTTCAGTATCCATGTCTCAGGATACTGAACCAAGGATCCAAGATCGAAGCTGCAGAAATGAAGTTCCTGAGAAAGGTTGAGGGAGTAACAAGGCTGGATAGAATAAGAATTAATGTAACTCCTCCAAACAAACAGCATTATTAATGCCAGAGAGGAAGCAACTAGAATAGTACGGACATCTCTTAAGACTGCCAGAAGATAGACAAACAATAATAATATGGCAAAAACAGTACTAACCAAAAAGAAGAAAATCGGAATATCGCGTAAAAGATGGGATAACGGAGTAGAGGACATATAATACAACAAAACATGACAAAAAAGAAATGGCCAAAAATAGAAGAGTATGGAAAGAATTCGTTAGGACCAACCAAATTTCGACACTCTAAAGGGCATTTTGAGATGTAAACCGATTGTATATATATATATATATATATATATATATATATATATATATATATATATATTCAGAGTTTGTGTTATCATAAGATTCTTAGATAAGTCGGACTCTACATATTTAGATTTATAGCTTCTTCTTCTTCTTCTCAGTAGCGCTACAACCCGGGGTGGGTTTTGGCTGCCTTCACCACTTGTCCCCATCTAGGGCGGTCTTCTGCGGTTTCCTGCCATGTGGTTAGGTCCACTTCTATTGTTGTGAGGTTGATGTTGTCCCGCCATCTCAATGTTGGCCTTCCTAGCGGTCTCCTTCCTTGGGGTGCTTCCGTCCACATTGATTTGATTAGTTTCGTGTTGCGACTCCTCTGAACGTGGCCTGCCCAGCGCAATCGGTTTGCCTTTACTTCCTGTACAATATCTGGGCTATCATACGACTGGCATAGTTCGACGTTTATAGCTGGCCCGTTGTAAAAAAAGGTTGCTCATTAAACTCGGCTGTTGCTAGTTACCGACCACTCAAAACTGGCCCTTACATAATGTAATTTTTGTATGTTAACTGATCAAATAGCTACGAAGGATAAATCATAGACCATGTTAGAACAACATTTTTTATATATCCACTCCTTTCCTGCAGCATCGTCTTTTTCTTCGTCCGAACAGTTTCCGAATTATATGCTTTTTGGCTGTCTTTCTTCTTCCATCCTCTGTATGTGGCCAAGCCATCTCAATTGTTTTGTTCTTATATCCTGTGTAATTGTTCTCTCCACATACATTATTTCTCTTATTCTGACGTTGTTTATTCCTTCTAATCTACCTCTCCAAGCCGATCTCCAATTCTCCAAAAATCTATTTCGGTAGCTTCTAGAGCTCTTTCCATTCTACCGCCAATTGTCTAGCCTTCTGAGCGATATAGAGTTATTCTTTTCATGATGGTATAAAGTATGAAGTATAATTTAATCAAACTAATACTCCGTTCTCTGGGTCCATCTCTAAAGAAGCAATAACTCGTATATACAAGAGTTTTTGCTTCTTTAGAGATGGGACCAGAGAACGGCATATTAGAATAAGCATATTAGTTTTATTTATTTATAGAAAAATATGTAAATTAAAATCCATTAAACTGCAACCGGATTTTTTAATAGGTTAAGCAATAAAATGAATTTGTTAACATTCCTGTGCGCTGCTGCGATTTCCACGTACCGTCGGTGGCGCGGCGGTCCCATTATGCGAACTTCATTGAGATGATGTGGAGCAGTAAGCTAATAGATAACATGAGGGGTGTGGGGTGAATCCACCTCTAATCGGACTGTGTGAGTGTATACATAAAGGGCGCCCCGCACCAGTAGAGGGGACCGCCATTCAAGATATTTGACGCGGGTTAATTGAACCAAAGACTGCCGGCTCTATCACGAAAGGTATCTCATTATCTGCCGCCACCGCAAACCCCCAAGCGTTTACAGCGAACATTTATGTGCAGACAGAGTGCAATAATAATATTAGGACGGACCTAGATGTTTATTCAGATAAATAATATACTAAAAACATCAACTGTTAACACATGATTATATGTATAGAATATGAATGCATTAGTACTGCTTTAGTAGTGAATACTGTAAATACTTGTATTCTCCCATCTCGACATGTAAACATAAACTGATTTACAATATTTAATAGTTATAGAAAATATTCTAAAAGATTATACATATAAAATTGCTACATGTAAAAAGACTAGCATATGTATATATATATATATATATATATATATATATATATATATATATATATATATACACTGGCCTTTTCTACCACAATGTGGTGTAAAGAATAAAGAAATCATTGATGGCCATTAATTCTTCAAATCAATCAAATATATACCACTCGAACGTAACATCCCTATATACATTCCAACGTTGTTTGTGCCCCCCTTACTGACCCAAATATTGGCAAGCCATCGGCCACACATCAAAAGCATAGCGCTTAACCCTATCCCGGCCGAGTGAAAAAATGTTTATATCCTGCCGAGGTCTGGTTTTGGTGCGCACCAATTAATTATTGGTGCGCACCAATTAATTAGGAGGAATGCAAAATAAACATCCCGGCGCATCCGCGGCGCTGCGATCCAAACATCACTTTAATCACGTTAAGTAAAGATATCCAGCTCGGCGTATGTGCTCTGGCAATTGCAAATATGACGGGACAACACGTGCGTTGCGCAAACACCACGAGCAAATAGCATTTGAGCGCGTAAAAGATTAAAATCTGACCCCTGGAGCGACACAGCAAACAGCTATTTGTTAAACGGGAATTATTAAATCTGTAATGGATGGGCTGTTTGTAATTGTTGGTCGCACATTCATAAAGGCTTAGTTCATTTTAAATAGTTATTTTTATTTTAAATTATATTTATATAAAATGACTAGTAAAAAACTAGCCTATTGCCTATATATAAAAATCATTTATTAATTTTGAATACACACATTATGTTTCATATAAATAACATGGAAAATTATGCTCCCTCTCAGTGCTGTCACCAATCCACTGACCTGGATTGCCTGGTGTGAAGGAATTCTTGTTGTTGTTGTTTTGTTGTTGTTGTTATTGGTGTTGTTGTTGATGGTGGTGTTGTAGTTTGTTTAGTTCTCTTATTTTTCTAGATTCTGAGGTCTTTTTTATTCTTTTAATTTTTGTTTAAATGTTTTTTATGTCACTTTCTCGGCATTACATGTTAGAAAACATTTACCGACCCCTGTTGCTATCCGGTTGGGCTCGGGTAAGATGCGAATATCTATCAGACATCTTGCTGTTGAATACTGTACAAATTTGTTGACAATCCTGCAGCTAATAAGTCTGGCTACCTTTTGCATGTTGATGTAAATGAAAGGGTTTCAGCTGAGTGTTTGTAAGTTGTTATGTGTACCACACGTATGACTATGGTTATTGATAAAACAATGGTAATATTTTTCATGTTCCACTTTTTACTGTAAGTACTAATGTGTATAAAAATTTGGATCACAATTAGCAATATTACTTTTTGAACAAATTTATCAGAGACAGACGACAGACAAACATGTTCCAGAGATGGTCTTCAAATAATCAGTGTACCTAATAAATACTATTTTCGAAATAATAGACTGTTTCCTCAAGGTTACAATACTTTCTCCAATGGTACAAAACAATGGTAATATTTTTCATGTTCCACTTTTTACCGATTTCGACTTTTAAGTCGGCATATTGAAGGACTTTTTCTTCTATAGTTTCTACTAGCCGCTATTTGGAACTGTCTATAATATTTGCTTCTCGTATAGCGATAGCTGTTTACGTTTATCACTGTGTACTGCTCCGGGCTTATTGTCTCTTGTTCTATTTATCGTGCAAGCCGCTCCCGATGCGCACAATTTTACCTCGTCCCGGTGCATGACCGCAAAACTTTTAACGATACGGCACGCCACAGAGCAACTAGTAATGTTAAACGAAAGCATCTTATATCTTGTAATACAATATTATACAATAATATCCTACTATTGTGAATCGTTCTCAATTGTTTTAGGAGGCCAATACAAGTAATCATCAAGCCCATTCTTATCTATGTATATTATACTACTATTACTATTTATTACACTTGTTTTTGTATGCTTCAATTAAATTTGTAATCATAAAACAAACGTATTGTTCGTGCAGTGAAGCAATAACAGCAAAATCATCATTAAAACAAACTCGGAAAAACGCGCGCACGTCCGAAAATAATACACAGTATAAAAAATTAATTTCTTTAATCGGCGAGCATCTGCCCAGGAGTAACGACGTCCGGGGGCGGGTTAATTAGTGCGGGTAACGCGAGCGTAATAGTTAAATGCAACATAAATATGGACCCTAAAGGCCGGCATATTGTTGCCCGAGATCTCTGATACTGGCGGGGCACGATCATTGTTGCCCGAGATCTCTGATACTGGCGGGGCACGATCGCGCCGCCCCCACACACCACCGCTACACTGTGTGTATATAAAGGGTTTCCCGGATTCATGGACCTTTACGATCGGACGCGGTGATACCGGAGCGCTCATATAGTCCGGAGCCCGGAATTTAAGTTTTAAGGGCGTTTTAATTAATATGTTAATACGTACCTGGAATTATCAGTATTAGTAGTGATTATTTATGCACAATAAACTTCTAAGCTATGTACATCTGGATACATCAATGATAGAGTGATATTATTGATGTGTTTATATATTCTATAAGAAATTGACATAGTAGTATAGAACATAGCAGGAAAAAATTAGAATAGTTTAGAAATGCTTTTGATTGATAATGCCAATAACGGTCTAAATGTATCTGTTTGGGGTGGAAGATGTGTGGTAAGTGAAATCGGAAGGTAGATAGATTGTAAGCTATAAAAAAAGACCTTTATTTGGCATATCAGCCCAACCCTTCCCTTTTACACACATTCCCAAACAGTACTTTCACAGAAAGAAATAAAAAAAGACAGGAAAAAAAAAAGAATACAAATTAACATAAAATACATTTTTCTATCCATTACAATAAACCCCCTCTGCCCTCGCCAATTTCCTTTCCCACGTCAGCCACCTGCAGATTTTCACGCCTTTCCCATCCTCTCCTAACCATTCGTTCAGCTTTCTGCACTCTCCAACCCACTCTTCTTTCACTCCCTCACATTCTTTGCTAAGGTGCCACTCCCCTTCCTACACAGCGCACACGCGGTGTACCCCAGCCCCATCCACACTTTTCTTCCTCGCTCTTCTGAACCACACCTCGCTCTTGCCATGCATACTTTGTCCTCTCTGCTCCACTCTCCCCTGGCTAAGTAGCTCGGGAGTTTCCCCTGCACTTGCCACTCTACGTAGCCAGGGTTGTATGAGTTGTCAGCCATTCTCACTTGCCTTTCTTGCCACTCAATATCCCTCAATCTCTCCCTTATCTCAGTTCCTAGGCTACCCCTTTCTCTCAGCTTCTCCTCTACCCACACCTCAGACATACCCACTCTTTCATACATCCTTTCTCTATCCTTCCTCCATCTACTCTCTGTTCTACTCTTACACCTCTTCCATACCTCCCGTACCAGTCTTTCCTCGCCCAAATCCTGCAATCGTTCCTCAAACTTCACAACCCTCACACACGACTCCCACTACATACTCATACGATGTGTCTCCTGCAACAGCACTGCCCCCGGTGTCGACCTTTCGAGCCCTAGCAGATTCTTGCTCCGTTTCTATTACCTCCCATTCACGCAATCCCCACACTTCCACTCCATACAAAAGGTTTTACACACGCATCCCATATCTTGCACGCCATTACGAGGTTACCACCCCACAAATTCCCCCATTTTCTGCACGCAATTCCCTAAGCCTGCATACACTCCACATGCATCCTAAGCCCTCCTCCACAGTCAAACCAAAAGCCAAAATATTTAAAGCCATTCACTCTCTCAATCAGCCTTTCTTTCCATTTCAGCCCTTCGTCCTTACCCCTCCTGCCCCTATTCCTAAACAACATCCATTTGGTCTTTTCCACATTCACCACTAGCCTCTTATCCAGGTATCTACCCATTCTATCCAACATCTCTTGCATCTCTCCCACTCTCTTGGCCACCAGCACCACGTCATCTGCATACGCCAACATCCACACTTTGGATCTACCCACCACGATCCCTCCTGCCTATCCTCTCCTCAGCACCTCTTCCAAATCGCTTGTGTACAGATTAAACAGGAGGGGGCTCAGCGGGCACCCCTGCCGTACTCCCACATTCACCCTAAATTTCTCAGATATTTCTCCATTCACTCTTGCTTTCGCCCATGACTCTTTATACACCCTTCTCACCCACTCCACTCCTTACTCTTCCATACCCAATCTATCTATATATTCCACCAGTTTCCCCCTAGGAACTGAGTCATACGCATCTTTTAAATCCACAAACACCGCATACACTCTCCCTTTGTATACCAGCGCTTCCTTCACCATTCTCGCCAGCGTGAAAATCTGCTGCCCCGTCCCTCTTCCCCTTCTGAACCCACCCTGGCATTCCGGCAGCAGCTCTTTTTGTTCCACTTCCCTATCCATTATATTTTTCACCATAGTCATCATTAATTTAGAACCGGCACTCATATAGGTGATCCCCCTATAGTTTTTTACGTCCGAGGCCTCTCCTCCTTTGTGCACCGGGACCACCACCCCCACACGCCACTTTTCCGGCACTTCCTCCTCTCCACTCCACAACTTGATAATACTCTGCCGCACCTTCTCCCTTCCTTCCTCCGGTAACTTTTTGAAAACCTCTGCCTTCAGCCCATCTTCCCCCGCTGCCTTTCCTAGTTTTAACTGTGCCAGGACCACCTCCATCTCTTTCCGAGAAAACGCCTCCCTTCGTACCACCTGTCTCGCACTCGAACTGCCCAGCTCCACCTCAGACCCCGCCATCTGCTTACAACTCCTCTCCCACTCTGCTAGCTCTATGTTCACTTTACCCTGATTCACCCTTCCCTTTAAGATCTCCCACATCCGTTTCTCCACCACACACTCCCTCAACCTCTTTTCTACTTTCTGCAACTTCTCTATTTTTTTCCTCTCGCACGTACTCTCGAACTCCCTTTTCGCCTGATTAACCCTTTCGACTGCACATCTGCCGTACCTCTAATTCGCCATTTCCCTCCGCCACCTCGTCTTTATCTTACACTCCTCGTCGAACCAACATTCCCTCTGGCGTCCACTCTTCTTCCTCACAACCAACGCAGCCGCCATCACTCTCTCCAACTGTAACATCGACTGCACCTCCTCCCACTTCACGCCCGTTAGGTTTTTCTCATACACCGCAGTTTCTTGAAGCACTCCAACTCCTCCCTTCCGATACCTTTGACCACCACATAGTCCAAAACCGAACCTCCTCCGTGTCCACAGAATGTCTTCTTCCCTTCCCAGTCCCCTTCGCAGCAGCCATTCAGTACATCCCACCCCGACTTTCTCACCCACTGGATCCATTCTCTATCCTCCTGGTTGGTACTTTATCCTGCAATCGTCTTACTCTCCATTCCCCTCCCTCTCCGATTCCTCCTTCCAGCTCCCCCACCCTCACATTCCAGTCACCCCCGACGATCCATTCATCTGCCTCCGTCCGTTAGCCCCTACCCACACCGACCTTCTATCGATTTCCACCTTCCCTATTGCCAATCCCGCCGCTTCCCTCGAAGACTCTCTGATCCATTGTCCCACTGACTTCCTCACTCCTAATAAGATTCCTCCTTTGGCTCTTCCCATCTTCGCTTTTTTCATTGCACCTTGCAATACACAGTAACACCCTGTCGGCATGCAGATTTCTACCTGCCTCCACTCCTCTTCTGTCATCCACGTCTCTAGTAGCCCCACTATGTCCTTTGAGATGAACCACTTCTCCAGTTCCTTTTCCCAAACTCCCCCTAGCACTTTTTTCCTTAGACCCGCAACGTTCCAAAAACCCACCCTGCACTTGCTCCACTCATACTTCCGCCTCGTCGATCTCTCCCCCTTCATTCCTTCCTTTTTTGGCAAGCAGTCCCCCTGCCAGACCCACCAGACGTCCGCAATCTTCAGTTTTCGATATCCCACCCTAGCTTCCAATCCTTTGGCTCTTTCTTCCTTAGCTCTTTCTCTAATTTTCCTTTGTACTTCCCTCTCCTCTACGGTTAGATCGTCATCAATGTATATGTTCGTGCCCTTTAGTTTATATTTTGATCGCATTATGCCCATTTTGTCGTCCCAGTTGGTTAATTCTATCAGAACTCGGTCACCTCTTTTCCCTAGCTCTACTACCTTGCGTATTGGCACTAAGATACTCAGCTTCTCCAGCATTGCAGCTACCCCTTCTCCTCCTATACCCGACACCACCACGTTATTTTTCCTCTCCATTCTCTGCCTGGCTTCCTCCCTCTTCTCGATTGCATCGACCTTTTTTTCAACTACCCGGATCCACTCCGGTGCCGTTCTCTCCCTTTGCTCGTCGCTTTTTCCCCTAGTTTTACCAGCTTGTTTAGTTTTTCCATCATCTCCTTCATCTCTTTCAGCCACTCGCATTGCATTTCCCTCCAGTAGATTGTAAGCTATATACAGCTGGATACATCAATTACCGAATAATATCATTAATGTATTCACATATTTTATCAGGAATTGACATAGGAGAATAGAACATAGCAGGAAAAAAGGAGAATAGTTCAGAGAATGCCTATTATATGTTCTTTGTTATCAATAGTTAATTTATTTTAAATTTTCAATTATTCATGCACTTGTAATTAAACTAATGTTTATGCGAGCACTTAAAAAACTGGATTACATGTAATTGCATTCACACTTAATCATTAGGGCAATAGACAACGAAGTAAAGCATTTATAGAAAACTTCATTTGGTCCACTTGTATGGTGTTCAAGAAATAATTGTTGATTTCCCTTCCTGCTGATTAATGGCCCGCAAAAGCAATTTAGCTGTCATCATGAATGCCTCGCCAAACTATTATCTATTGCATATGCACGGCAATAAGTGACCCCCCGTTTTCATACCGGCTGAAGGTAAATGAGCAACTGCCACCCTACACGCGATCTTATTGAAATTCCCGTAATGGGAAAGTGTTTAATCGATGCGCGCTCGGTTTTTACCCTGCGGGCGCAATTCGAGACATTTTAAATGGGATTTACTGCGGTAATTTTAATTGAAACTGACATGATAATAAGAAGTTGCTTCAGTCAAATTGTAGGTAGCAACTGGAATATGTATATTATTAGTTTTCTAAATCCAGAAGGAATCGTCTCAGTAAACCAAAGCGCTCTTTGACATAAATAATGCGGTATTAATGATCGCAAAATAATTCAATTTCTTGTAACCTACTATGCAAGGCGTACCATAGGTATCACCAAAAACTTTTGACTTCTTAAATGTAAGTAGAAGAAACTTTGTTTAGACTAAGGTTTAAAAAACGTTCACTAATATACCGGAAGAAATTTAAATTTTTTCTATAAGGAGGCCATTATAGAA
The DNA here is from genome assembly GCA_963942505.1 of Lordithon lunulatus. Classification (NCBI taxonomy): domain Eukaryota; kingdom Metazoa; phylum Arthropoda; class Insecta; order Coleoptera; family Staphylinidae; genus Lordithon; species Lordithon lunulatus. The sequence continues at coordinate 40,112,971 of OZ012673.1, forward strand.
AACATTCAAATTTCGTTTCGTTTTTAGTTGGTTCAATAGTCAAGGACGACGTTTGGAAACCTCGGTGAGGTACCCCCACAGAAAAAAGTCGCAGTGGCTAAATCAGGCGAGTGCGGTGGCCGCAGAACTACCTCGTGTAGGGCATCAGTCGACCCGGGAAGATCTATGAAGGAAACAACAACCTTGCTGACTTCTGGTTTCAACGAGATAGAGCTACAGCCTATACAATACGTTGTTCGCGTGACATTTTTGAAGACATATCCCGGGTCGACTGATCTCCCTACGCGAGGCTGTTCCGTGGCCACCACGCTCGCCTGATTTAAATCATCGTCTTTCGAGTCATTCTGCCACGTGCTAGTACATGTAACTCATTATTTGAATTTTAAAAATATTCCGAGACTACTTTTAAAGAATGCTATAAAATGAAAACACACTTTCTTGGGAACATTTCTCGGAATCTATTTCAAATTTTATTTAACTTATTATAATTCGCTCACTTGCTGCATACAATTGTATATGATATTTTTTAATATAATACGTCATAAAAATTATACCGTGAAGACATTGAAATGATACTGATACCTTCTGTTTGCCAAGAGCTGATATATGCGCGAATTTGTGACATCCCGACTTCTAGTTTCCCCAACAATTTTGATCATATTAATTATTTTCGAGGGCGCCTATAAATAATATCAAACGTAATTTATACGTTACAACTGTTTCCTAAATCGCTTCGATTATCTCCAGCACGCTACGCAGGGAAACAAACGGGAAACGAGCACGTTGCGTTCCCCCCAAAAGCAACCTCACTTCTGTTACAAATACATAGCAAATCGTTATAAAATTTAACGAATATTTGTGTTGCGTGCCGTGCAACAAAGAGGCACCATCTTCGATCTATCATTTTTTTGTTTGTGTGCACGGGCCTCCTCTCTCGAGTCGAACGCGTTTAATATCTCCGCTCCTGTTTAAAATAATTGGATATCCGGGGAGCGAGCACGGATAAATCACACGAATATAATAAACCATTATTTCTTGCCGGAAGCGAAGAAAAAAAAGGGATGAAATGAACTGCGGAGAATTGTTTTCTTGTAAACAGGGCATGTTGTTTTCGCAGTTGGCTTTGTTCGAAGCAAATTCTCTGATACATCATTCAAGAGCTGTTTGTCTGTTGGCGAGGAGGGAGCATCCAATAATAAAATGCTAACAATGGGAATAATATTGCGAGAAGTTGTGCTAATAATTATTTATTATTTATAGGTGAAATATTTTTTATTTTATTATCAGTTTCTCGAACGATGTAGCATTTATATCTTTTTTATTCTTGCCCTGCGCTTTCACCATTATTTTGTAAATCTGAGATTACAATGACAATTATGAGGTTAATAACTCGATAGATGCAAACATCACAATCATGTCAATTTGTATGAATAATTGGACATAAAGAAAATCTTGCGTGTTATTGACTACAACCCTCCGTGGTGCAGTTTTTAATGCGACGGCCGCGATAGCCAGAGACGTGGGTTCGAGTCCCACAGGAGAGTCAATTTTTGAGCAATAATTAATCTAATATTGATATATCTGCTGATTCTTCAGTCGTATACTGCAAGAATTGTTTCACGATATATATATATATATATATATATATATATATATATATATATATATATATATATAAACCCTGCTCAGTGGCCGAGTAGTTAGAGGCGTCTTCCACCTCGAACTGAGCATTGGGGATCCTGAGTTTGAACCTTATCGGGGCGAATTTTCGCGAATCACCTTTCACAGTTTTTCATAGGTTTTCAATTAAGTAAATGTAAATACCGGATGATTAAACTATTTCGAGCTTCTCCCCTATAAAAGTAGAAGTTTTTTTAAATTCATTAACAAATCATATATTATTTACAAGAAAAACATAAATACAGATGATTTAGTAATATTATTATTATTTTATACTGTAAAATTTTGGGAGTATCATAAGATTTTCTTCTGCTTTTTTAATACTGATTCAATAAAATTTCATACTGCATTACCCCGCCAAACATGTTTCACATCCCACAAGATGACTAAGGGCAAATCGTCGTCGCACGCTAGACAGATCAAACATAGAAGGAAACGCAGGGGGGTGCGCGCGTGTAATTACATTATCCTTGATCAAATAATACAATGATACGCCGGCCGCGGGACTCGGAATTACCTACGGGCATTACAAGATTAACACATACGTGCGCGACGTGGAATAATTAAAACGCGGTAGGGGGTGGAGGTCTGGTGGCGGTGGTGTGCCGAAATTCGTCGCTCGTTACCGCGGCGTTTTTGCGACATTCCCGACGCCGCACGTGTAAACAGCCCACCCGTCTGTGTGTTGTTTTTTGTATGCGTGGCGTTAAAACGGATTACAGCACACAACGCGGCGCCGCCCTTTTTTTTAATTAAGCCTAGGTTTAAAAAATGTCACGAAAATGTTCATTAATATGAGATTAAAATTCAGGGAAAACAGCACAGGTGATACAAAATACATAAAGGGATTTAAAAATGGCGGTGTTGTTTAAATTAAAGTTAATCTAGGGTGGTCATGAAATAAATGCATAACAAAAATTTAATAGGATAAATAAAACGATTTTTTACTTTGTTTTTTATCACATTTCAGTTACACTTTGCAACTAGTTTGGGCTAAGCTCTAGTCATTTTCGAGCTCCTCCGATGACTCCGAGGAGCTCGAAAATGGCTAGAGCTTAGCCGAAACTAGTTGCAAAGTGTATCTGAAGTGTGATAAAAAAACAAAGTAAAAAATCGTTTTATGTATCCTTTAAAATAAATTATCACAAAGTAGACGCCTTAACAATCCAATATTTGAAAATTTTCATAGTTGTAGTGGTACGAGGTAATTCATTTTGAATTGAAGAAAATTTCTAAAACTACTTAGAATATCCCCCATGCACCTCTCTAATCAGCTGATAATTTTGATGAAAGCACTGGGTGAACTAACTATTACCACACTAACACTTGGAAGATGTTGAGTTATCTGGAAACTTCAAAATATCTACAAATAAAAACACATAGTAGCTTTTCTCAACACTTGCAAAACTTGCATCATTACAGCTAGAAGCCCGAGAGCTTTTCCGCTGGTAAAGGGAGAAGCTCAGACGTATGTACCTTAACCTATCATAAACCCTCGGAAAAACTGTGCAAGATGATTCGCTAAAATTCGTCTCGATGGGGTTCGAACGACTCCTCAATGCTCAATACGAGACGGACGGCGCCTCTAATCATTCGGCCACTTAGCTTTTCTATTTTTATACATTGATTTAGATTTTGATATTCTTCCAATCTTCTGTTAGCAATTTTTCTTCATTGTATCATAATTGCGATACAGTTTCTAATTTCTTTTGTTTTTTAATGTTGCGATTTTGCGCATATTTTCTTCGTGACAGAGTGCATGTCTATTTTTTATTTTCTGCGACAACTGGTTAATATCTAGGTTGTCTAGATATTTCAAACCCAATTCAGAAATTGAATGGTATTGGCGTCTACTACGTGATAATTCATTTTAAATAAAGGAGATGAATAAAACTACTATGTTTTTTATCACTTATTCACCACAATAAGTGGTAAAAAACATAGTAGTTTTATTCATCTCCTTTATTTCAAACCCAATTATTTTTGCACATCTTTTTCATATTCTTCTCCTTTCAGCTTTGTAATCCTGTCTTTATTATTAAATTTTCTTCTCTCTAGTTTCGTATCAATTGAAATTATTGCTCGGACTAATATATGGTCGCTTCCTGTATCGATGCAGTTTAGGACCGAGATGTGTTTGCATATTAGATTTAGAGGATATAGTAAATTTCATTGTTGGTCTTCGATATTGGATTTTTCCTTGAAACCTTGAAAACATGTAAACTGATTATAATTATGTATGCGTATGCATTTTTATATTACATTTCTAACTACCATATTACCTATAAATACATAAATAAATAAATTATTGAGCTATCCAAACATGCCTTGCATTATAATAATCGTTACAAGAAGTAATATTCAAATATGTCTGCTGGTAAGATTGTAGCTGCTAACGTTCTGCAAATAGTTGTAGCCCTCCAGGGCATACGCGCACGTATTCCGGAGCATGCGAAAAAAGTTAAATCCTAACGTAAACAGCCCCCGCCGTTAAAAAGTCTTATCATCGTTTATGTAAAGCACGCGGCGGTGTTTCTCCCGGACGTGCTATATTCCTCTCTTTCCCCCCGCAGCCCTTGCGAAGCAGGTATTCGATAAACCAAAAACTTCCGCATTAGTTTGACGGAGCGTCGCGACGCCTAGTCCCGCGGGACGCGATAAATCCGGGCGAAAAAAGTTAACAGGGATTTGCACATTTAGACGTCGCGAGCGCGCGCGCTACATATTGACAGTTCGCACAATCAATTCTAACGAAATGCAGCAATTCCACGATACTTTCGAATTTAATTCGCAGCGACAGACGAGGGTGGGGTGGAGTGTGGGTGATCGAACGTGCATGTGGGCGGACGGCTGGGGGAATGGGAAAGTTTTGAAATTATAGCCGAGTAAATTGAAAGAGGATGGATCGAGTAGTTTTATTTGTGTGTCGAATTTAACTTTTTGAATTGTTGCCCTGCCCGGCGCATTCACCATTAATGGATTAATCTGAGATTGCAGTTATGACACTATTATGACATTTATAACTGGGGTGGCACAAACAACAGATGTGATCACAACCTTAAAATTCATTCACTTTAAAATATTATGTATTATTTAATATAATTCATGCGTTATTGATGTTTTACATTAATATTTACATTCGTCAAAATAATATAGAAAATTTTTATAATAAGTAAAAATATTAAGTAAAATATTAAGTTAAAATTTAAGAATAGTTTTTTTAATAATCTATATACTGTATCGGGAAATTAGGATAGTTAAATAGTATCATTCTCGTTTTTAAACTCACACTCACACTCACACTCACACTCAAAAAGATGTGTGGATTCAATCCTCCTATGTTAAGTTTGCTAGCCCTGCAGCTTAGTGCATTGGGCTACGGCGGTAATGGTACGTGTAGTATGAAATGTGTGTAATGAATCTGAATTAAATTAATTTAATAATGGTTAAAAAAAATCGGCTGATGTGTGGGGATTCGATCCTCCTATGTTGGGTCTACAAGCCCTGCATCTTAATACATTGAGCTACGGAGATTATGGCATGGGTAGTATGAAATGTGTGTAATGAACCTGAATTTAATAATTTCCTCGGTGGATGTATTACGACCTCACAACAATAGGAGTGGACCTAACCACATGTCAGGAAACCGTAGAAGACCGCTCTAGATGGAGACAAGTGGTGAAGGAGGCCAAAACCCACCCCGGGTTGTAGCACAACGGAGAAGAAGAAGAAGAATGTATTACGAAAAGAGTTGGATTACTTTTAAAATATTCTGGTTATGAAAGGAGATAAAAAAATAAGTAATATTTAACGTCTAACGAGCCGGTTAGAGATTCAAAGATGTCTTTTCTAGTCTGGGGTATTTTCTTAGAGCTCTGAGTATTCTTCGTTGTTTAGATATGTTTTGGCAGCTAATACGTCTCGCTTACTGAGTGCGCTAGCGAGTTTTTTGATCAGCCACTCATTGTGAGTCAGGCTGCCCAATTTGGGAGCGAGTCGCGGATCAAGTAAGCGTGAGCGTGAATAGCACTATATGCAGACCTGTAAGTTGGGATTGAGTTGGAATTCGAATCCCACTCTTTTATTGAGGACTCATTACTGTTGTAACCGGTAATCAGTGCAATCATAAAACGCAATTTTTACTAATTTTTTCCGATGAACAAATATACTAAAATTGTAATTTTTTAAATTCTCAAATTTGAATTGCTACTCCATTTGTAAAACACAATATTGGACGTAATGTGACTTTTCATCTTTTCGTCCTCACTGTGACCTTAGTAGAAGTAGCTAATAAACAGTTGTTATTGAATGGTGTAGTTAAATACATGTATAATCCAGGTTTCGATCTTATTAGATCTCGTCAGTGTAGCTCAGCTAGTGAGGATGAATTCACACAATATCTCGAGTGGTTATATACAAAAACAGTACAACTTACCCTCGTAGAGGGAAGTTAAACGGGATATTGGAATATTATTCTTATTCTCTAGAGGGCACTACCCGGTTATCCTGATGACATGAGCAAGTTGACGGTTATTACCATATGGGTGTGCATTGCTAATTGATGTGGCGGCACCACATGGCGTTTAACTTCCCTCTGCGAGGGTAAGTTGTACTGTTCCTCAAATTTGGATTATTACAGCATTTGCAAAACACAATATTGGATGAGATTTGACTATTCAACTTTTGTCCTCACTGTGATCTTATTAAAAGTAGCTAATAAACAGTTGTTATCACATTTCGTAGCTAAATACATGTATAATCTGGGATTATACTTGTAATTTTAAAAATCCTCAAAGTTGAATTGTTACAGTATTTGTAAAACACAATATTAGATGTAATATGACTTTTCATATTTTTGTCCTCACTGTGACCTTAGTAAAAGTAACTAATGAACAGTTGTTATCGCATTTAGTAGATAAATACATGTATAATCCGGGATTACACTTGTAATTTTTTAAATCCTCAAATTTGAATTGTTACAGTATTTGTACGTAATGTGACTTTTCATCTTTTTGTCCTCACTGTGCCCTTAGTAAAAGTAGTTAATAAACAGTTTTATTGCAGTTTGTAGCTAAATACATGTATAATCTAGGATTATACTTGTAATTTTTGAAATCCTCAAATTTTGAATATTACGGCATTTGTAAAACACAATATTGGATGAAATTTAACAATTTATATTTTTGTCTTCACTGTGATCTTAGTAAAAGTAGCTAATAAACAGTTGTTATCGCATTTTATAGCTAAATACATGTATAATCTAGAATTACACTTGTAGTTTTTAAAATTGTCCAATTTGGATTGTTATAGCATTTGTAAGACACAATATTGGATGAGATTTGACTATTCATCTTTTGTCCTCACTGTGATCTTATTAAAAGTAGCTAATAAACAGTTGTTATCACATTTCGTAGCTAAATACATGTATAATCTGGGATTATACTTGTAATTTTAAAAATCCTCAAAGTTGAATTGTTACAGTATTTGTAAAACACAATATTGGATGTAATATGACTTTTCATATTTTTGTCTTCACTGTGACCTTAGTAAAAGTAACTAACAGTTGTTTTCGCATTTAGTAGATAAATACATATATAATCCGGGATTACACTTGTAATTTTTTAAATCCTCAAATTTGAATTGTTACAGTATTTGTACGTAATGTGACTTTTCATCTTTTTGTCCTCACTGTGCCCTTAGTAAAAGTAGTTAATAAACAGTTTTATTGCAGTTCGTATCTAAATACATGTATAATCTAGGATTATACTTGTAATTTTTGAAATCCTCAAATTTGGAATATTACGGCATTTGTAAAACACAATATTGGATGAAATTTAACAATTTATATTTTTGTCCTCACTGTGATCTTAGTAAAAGTAGCTAATAAACAGTTGTTATCGCATTTTGTAGCTAAATACATGTATAATCTAGAATTACACTTGTAGTTTTTAAAATTGTCCAATTTGGATTGTAATAGCATTTGTAAAACACAATATTGGATGTAATGTGACTTTTCATCTTTTTGTCCTCACTGTGATCTTAGTAAAAGTAGCTAATAAACAGTTGTTATCGCATTTTGTAGGTAAATATATTTATAATCTAGAATTACACTTGTATTTTTTTAAATCCTCAAATTTAGATTATTACAGCATTTGTAAAACACAATATTGGATGAAATTAGACAATTTATCTTTTTGTCCTCACTGTGACCTTAGTAAAAGTAGTTAATAAACAGTTTTATTGCATTTCGTAGCTAAATACATGTATAATCTAGGATTATACTTGTAATTTTTGAAATCCTCAAATTTGGAATATTACGGCATTTGTAAAACACAATATTGCGTGAAATTTAACAATTTGTATTTTTGTCCTCACTGTGATCTTAGTAAAAGTAGCTAATAAACAGTTGTTATCGCATTTTGTAGCTAAATACATGTATAATCGAGGATTACACTTGTAGTTTTTAAAATTCTCAAATTTGGATTGTTATAGCATTTGTAAAACACAATATTGGATGTAATGTGATTTTTCATCTTTTTGTCCTCACAATGACCTTAGTAAAAGTAGCTAATAAACAGTTGTTATCGCATTTTGTAGATAAATACATGTATAATACAGGATTACACTTGTAAATTTTAAAATCCTCAAATTTGGATTGTTACAGCAGTTGTAAAACACAATATTGGATGTAATGTGACTTTTCATCTTTTTGTCCTCACTGTGACCTTGGTAAAAGTAGCTAATAAACAGTTGTTATCGCATTTTGTAGCTAAATACATGTATAATACAGGATTACACTTGTAATTTTTTAAATTCTCAAATTTGGATTATTACAGAATTTGTAAAACATAATATTGGATGAAAATTGACTATATCTTTTTGTCCTCACTGTGATCTTAGTAAAAGTAGCTAATAAACAGTTGTTATTGAATTTTGTAGCTAAATACATGTATAATCCAATTAAATTTAAACATGAGAATTATAACATTTGATAATTTGATTATTTCTTTCGCAATTTTCATTCATATTTCAGAACTACAAATATAGTTGTGTAAATAGATTTCAGCCATAATTAATTTTTTGATAGCCTCATTCTTCATGAACTTTTTCAAAATTATTTAATACTTGTTTTGAATTTCGAGTTAGTTAGATGTTTGATTCATAACATCGCAATTTTCAGCCATATTTTATTATTTCATACTCTTATTATTCAAGAACATTTTTATATCAACATTATTTCATTTGACATTTTCAATTTCAAGAAATTCCTATCTTAGAGGACCCATATAATAGTAATTTATATTATTAGTGCAGAAAGGCAAGTTTCCCGAATGAGTGCATAGCACAAACCGAAGGCGAGTACTGTATTAAGAGCGAATTCGGGAAACGGCCTTATCGCACGAATAATGTATGTTATTTTTTGTATGAATAAATAATAAATATTTATTTATAGTTGTTGTGACAAATAGGTTATGTCACGCTACCAATTACATATAATTTAAAGTAATATTTTCTTCAAAATTATATTTATTCAGTACCATATCGTTAATTTTTAATGCTATTTGAAGTATAAGAGGTATAGGCAGTGCTTGAATGCATTCTCATATTTATAAATACACATTTACATTGGTACCGAATTTTAAGTTGGCAACACTGGCTACTTCCCGCACTAGTACGGGAAATAGTATTTCCCGCACCCAAATCAATGCGGTAAATGACTTGTCCTAGGACATGAGTACAAAAACGTAATTTTCATTACAACATAAACCAATTTAAAAAATATAATTAGTATATATAGATTTTAACTATTATTTGTTTCTAGATGGTCTCAGTCCTTGGGACATTTAAATGTCAACATTATTGCAATTACCACGAGAAATACTTTTTTTAGCAGAACCATAAAATCGTGTTTTTGTAGAAAGTACATAGAATTGGTCCCAATACCAAGATTTATTCTTGATAGGCTAATTTTTCAAGAAAAATTTGACCTCAATATAATTTCAATAGATAATTGAATTTCAATACATTCAAAACACTATTATGTAATTTTCGTCATATGTATGTACTTTAAGTTATGATTCTAGGGTTGATTTTGAACATATAATTAACATAAAATTTAAATGTTGACGTGTGTCACTTATCTATCAACGGAGCGATATGTATATTCACATGAATACATTTATTATTATAACTGATATAATGCAAGATAAAAATTGTTACACTCAGGCATAAGTGCTGTGCAATAAAAAAGAAGTGTCGTGTTACCAACACCGCTAATCTAATTCCACTCTCCCGCCCGCGTGAAATTAATCGCGGAAGACAGAAGGTGCGGGATGGGAAGTTCGAGAAGTTAAAAATCCAATTAAGCCCCCTGTATCGCGGAAATGTATCTTATTAAATAATAACTTTCCTCCGGCGCGGCCTTTTCCCCTTCGACCGGAAAACTTTCTTGCAGGGTACGGGGAAAAAAACCACCCGACCTCCGACTATCTTTTATAAATCAAATCACAAGCGGCGAGTGAAATAAAAAGCCAACCACACCAACTGGCTTGTATTGAGATAAGTCCGGCGTCTGCGAGAGCACTTTCCCGGCGGTGTTATTTATGGCCCACTTATGGCGAGTGCCGCGCTCCGCGGGCAAAATAAAGAAATCGTCAAATTGCGCCATGTAATTTAATCCCCCCCGAAACTGGTGCGGTCGTCGATCGTCGATCGCACAATGCGGAGCCGGCGTGCATGAAATTGGGTGTTTTATATTCAAAGAAGGTGTCACTCATAATAAGCCTTGTTTATCTTGCGCCGCTCTCAATTTTACGCGCCGTCGTTTCTGCATGAAAATTTACTGGTAATAAGGGCACTTAATCTGCTCCCATACCGGTCGTTAGAAAGGTGAGCTCATCACGGAAAAGTTTCCCCTGTAGATGCAATCAGCTGCATATGTCATCTGCTTTTTCTGCACCCACTTTACCGCCCTGTGTAGGATCAAGGAGGGTATATAAATAACCTCATTAAGGGGAGCCTACAAAGGAAGAGCTAATTGAATGTGAGATTTGTATCGAAAGCGTTTTATACAGTTTTTAAATCATTTGTAGAGCGATTTAATGCTTTAAACGGCTTATAACTGTTTCAACTAAGTACATAAAGAATAAGACGGAAAGACCACCGGCCGATAGTTTAATACAGATTGATTTCTAATAAAGTTCGAGTAAAATTAAAAGCGGGGGATTTACAATTATCTTTGTTTGAGTTATTATGAAGTATTAGTGGAATAATTGAAACATCTTATAGTGATTATTATTTATTGATAGTCCTATAGTCACAGTTGCCGTTGTTGCAGTTGTATTATACAGTTTAATAAGAATTTTATATTCAAAAAATTCCTTCAATCTGATTAAATATCGTTTAGGTTGGCGTAAGTATTGAAAATCGACAACGGACAGTCTTCAGTGTTTAATATATTGATGATGCTCGATATAAATTTTGCGAAATATTGTTTATTAAGAAGTATTTTCACTACGATTTACCGGTTCGCAATAATTGTAGTCACCAAATACTTTACTTAGAAAAACTACATGTTCGGTGTTAGAAATTATGGTGCATGCGCCGGGCAACAAAAATAGTATATCATTCCATTTCGGGAAGAGTTATGTCATATTTCCGGTAATAGTCCGCGCCGCGGGTATTCCATGCAATAAACACGAAGCTTCTCAATGTAGGTATAATGCCGGACCGATCTCAACAGGGTTGTACTTTGGCATGAATGCACTTCATTACAGCTTCAATGTACATACAATTATACCTAAAGAAACTGAGTCCGTTTTATTAGCCCTCCAGAACAATCTCCGAAAGGTTTGCCTCTCCGCGGGTGGTCATTGTGTTTCAGGTATAGGACAATAATCCTATTACTGCCGCTAAAAATCAGCTAGTCCTTCACGAAATGGAACGACCATACCTTGTAGTAGGTACCTTAATATTCTTTTTAAATAAATTATCTGATGACCATTGAATATTTTTTCAGTTTTTATATAACAGCTGATTATGTATTTGAATGTATTATGCCTTATTTATTTTTATATTTATTAAACGTATTACAAATTGTATATGATATTTATAGCTAAAAGCTAATAAACCGATTTATATTCAAAAATATTACAACTAGCCCCCTAGGAGGAAATTTAAACGCCATCTGGCGGCACCACCCATACGGTAATACACTGACGAGATCTAATAAGATCGAAATCTAGATATGTAGATTGTGAAGAGGTGGATTCACTCTTATATAAGATTTATATTCATTTTTTATTTTGATTTTGTTATTTATTAAAATTTACATTTATTAGTTTTACAGTATTACATTTATTAATTTATATTTACAGTTATGAATTTTAGCCTTGTTCGTGAATCTAAGTGCCTTTTTTGAAGAAGGGGGTGGGGTTGGGGGATGTCATTACAGACGCCCGGGATTTCTCGCCCGCAGGTGTAGGGCTCGCCCTGCAATTCAATGCAGATCATACCCACTTAAACCTGAACCCGTGCCCACGCCCATGGCGCTGGTCTGATTCAGAGGCACTTCCTTGGTGCTAGGCCGTTGTCCGACGTCTAGTCTTTTCTATCCTCGCCTCCTACCCGGTTGCCAACCCGCCCTAGTGCTTCGCGCCGATGACTGCTTTCGCTAGAGCAGTTACCGCGTTCCATTTCGGGCGTCTCTAGCATGTTTGGCTTTAGGCGGGCTGTTGTTGCGCTCTCGCCAAATGCTTCCCGAGCTCTTGTCTCTTGTCTACCTCTCACAGGTCTCTAGTATGTATTCATCGCTTGCAATAAACTCACATTGCTACCACACCTCGTCTTCCCGATCCGATCCGGGTAGAGCTGGAAGCACCCGTGCCCTGTCAGTAGCTACGCGACCCAGTGGTTGGTCTTACCGTATCTCCTGTCGATCCATTCGCGCCTCATCCACCATCTTCTATTTGTCTTCTGCCACATTCTCTGCCACTCGTCCGTAGTTGTCTCTCTGGCCTGTTCCCTTGCGTCCTTAGCCAGTAAGTCATATATAGGTTTCCTTTCAGTTGCCTGTATATCCGCCTGTATGACCGTGGTGGAGATGGAATTGCCTGTATAATCTGTTCGCGCATCTAATCCTCAGGGATCCAGTGCAGAGGACCTAGCGCAGTCTGTCACAGTGCTGACACACCCTTGTGGCCTTCCCGATCCGAACCAGGTCCTGCCCTGTCAATAGCTAGGTGATCCAGTGGTCTTACTGTATTTCTGGCCGATCCATTTCCGGACATTCGGGATGAGCCACCTCGTCCAGTGCCCTCTAGCTGTCTCTTGCCACCTTCTCTGCCGCCCTTCTCCGGTCTTCTCTGTGGCCTGCTCCCTTGCGCCCTTAGCCAGTATACCTCTTCGTGGTAAGGTATCTACTGTTTTCTTTCTGCTGGTATGACCGAGGCAATGAATTCGGCTGCGTCCGTAGAGACCGTTCTGTACACGCAGATAATGCTTAGAGCTCCAGTACGGAGGGCCGAGCACAGTCTCTGCATGTTGCGTTGTGTACTTGCAGCTCCTTGGCCCAGAAGGGCGCCGCATATAGTAGCCGGGCACAGGATACTGTTACCAGCAGTCTCCTCATAGCCTCCCTGTACCCCCCCCCCCCCCCCCCCCCCCCCCCCAGTACTCTGGCAGCCAGTATGGCGTCGACGGTCGACTCGCAGAAGCCTGGGATAGTGGCAGTCCGACCGCTTCTTCGATCACCTCTAACAGTCAGTTCGCAGCCTACAGCTCAAGGACTATGGCATCGGCCGCCATATTCCAGTCCTTATGCGGCAGCCCGTCAGGGATGGTCGGTATGTTTCCTAGGGCCTTTTGGACCTGTTCCTCGCTCCACTGTCTGTGTTCGTCGGTGTCGGTGTCGTCCGGTGGTATGTCGTTGCTCGTGAGCATTGGAACCTGGACGCCTAGCCCCAAATCTTCTCATAATGATCTTTGGGAATCCTTACTGCTTTTGGCATTGTTGAAGAATTACCTATCCTTGGTCCGAAGGCAGTTGATCTCTCCATTCCAACAAGAGGGTTCAGAACTTCTCGTACCGGCCGTTCTTATTGGACCTCATATGATGAAATCAGTGGTTCTTAAAGGTAAAGAATACTGAAAGTCGCTCATGGTTTTGCTTGTTTATTTCACGGTTGATCCCCCATCACGTCTGATAGGAATCTGTAAAATAACAGAGGCCCTGGCATATTTCGCCATCTTACCTTATGTAGAGCCTATGCTCTATTATTATTATTTTTTCATAGAACCTCTTAGCAAGCTCATCTATTATTTTGTTCCCCGTCATACCTACTATAATATGTCTTATAACTAGCTACTAGAGACATGGTCACTGTTGCGAAACATGTGTGTTTGCATATCTAAGTGTGAATTCACCCCTTAGCAAATCTACATATCTAGATTTGGATCTTATTAGATCTCATGAGTGTAGCTCAGCTAGTGAGGGTGAATTCACTCGAGCTATTGTGTGAATTCACCCTCACTAGCTGAGCTACGCTGATGAGATCTAATAAGATCGAAATCTAGATATGTAGATTGCTAATGGGTCGATTCACACTTATATATATTTTATAAGATTGGCCTTGTGCTATCTCAAGCACTCGCTTGGAATATTATTCCATAGAGGGCACTACCCGGCGATCCTGATAGCATGAGCATGTTACCATATGGGTGTTCATTGCTAATTGTTGTGGCGCCGCCAGATGGCGTTTAACTTTCCTCCGAGGGGGTTAGTTCTATCATTTATGTATGTTGGCATTTAGTGATTTAAAGGGTGAATTTTTAACAAAACTGTATTTGGGTACAGAATATTCATACTTTTCTTCTGCGAGAGAGTCTAGTTGGAAAGCCCCACGCAGTATGCTTCTGTACATAGTAATTCTACACGTATTATGCTACAGGTTGAGTGAAGATAATATTAATGCTGTATGTATGTATAATATTCCGGCAGGTTTTGGGGACTTAAAGACGAGGAAGTGGAATTGCCCATTCTAATTTAGTGCTACTTATCATTTCGTAAGCCAGCTGCGAATCATCCACTTCGGGTAGATTGGTTGCTATATTTGGACCTTCCAGTTGACTGCCATGGAAGTGTGTGGCTCCATAGTTTGGGATGCTGTTACCATAACGGTGCAATCCTCCCTTCTTAGCGAGTTGAGTTGTTGTACAAGGTCTTTAAAGATCACTCTCCTTAGTCCAGCAGCTGCTGCTGTTGATTTAATGCCATTGCAGTAGACTCATTATGTACTTTAGTCGCTTCCGGAAGCTATCTTTCTAAGTTCTTCCGACGTCCTTAAATATATCCCATAGAGCAAAATTCATTTGGCTTTGCTGAAGGATTTCCTAGCTTTGGAATCGAAGATAATTGATCTCTGCAGCTCCTCGTACTGGCCTTCCTCATTGAACAGGACTCCTTATATGATAAAATTCTTGAAACTGTAATTAACCTCAAATTCACCCATTGATGTTGCTTGTTTTTGTTTATTTTGTTAGTTGGTGCCCGATCATGTCTGATAGGTATCTGCAAAATAACAGAGAGTCTGGCATAGTTGGCCATCTTACCTTGTATGGTAATATGCCATATGCTCTATTATTATTTTTTCAGAGTACTTGCAGATAATATTTAATTCTTCTTAGCAAGCTCATCTGCTAATTCGTTCCTATTGATGCTAGTATTTCGTATAAAGCTACTCCAAGCTTTGAAGACAAAATAATGCTTTTTCGAAACAGATGTGTTGTATTTAGTAGTAGTATAGAGCTGACATTTTTGACAAAACTGTATTTGGGTACAGAATAGTTCCCAGGGGTCGATCTTCGCACAGACGGCACCAGTGGTGTTTTTGGCTCCGCTGGATGGCGCCTCGGTATTCCTTTCTCTTGTCCATATATTGGGCTAGCAGTTCGCATATTAGTCAAGCTGCTGCTATCTCTCGCTGCGATTCCCTTCGTGTCTTGTTGGTTGTCCTCCTTGCCATCGCCATCTCCTCGCACCACTAGTAGCCTGATCATTTCCATCCATGCGCCGCTCTGGCTGGCATTGTGGCATTGCGGGCCTCCTGCATTTCGGCAACAAGTGTATCTGCTATATACTGGGCTCCTATACTCGAGGTGTGGTCTAGGTTGAGTATCTCAGGTTGGAGCCGGCTCGTATTCCAGCTCATGCCTGTTGCTGGTGTGATTGTTCTGTTGCTGTTGCTGTTGCTGTTGCTCCCCGACAGATTGTCTGTGTTCGTCGGTATCGGTGTCGTCCTGTGGTATGCCGTGCCTCGGGCGCATTGCAGTTGGAAAAAGCGCTGCGACCTCCGCTGTCGCTAAAATCGCGCTCGGTCATGGAGGCCTTGCCCCAAGTCTCCCCATAATTATCTTATAGTGGAATCCCAAGGAGTCGACCTCCACTTCCTCGCACAGACAGCACCAGCAAATTTTTTGTCTCATCTCATCTCGTGGGATGGCGGCTCGGTACTCCTTTTGCTTGTCCTTATATTAGGCCAGTCGCTCGCATATTAGTCGACCTGCAGCTCTCGCTCGCTGCCCTTTCCTGTTGTCCTCTTTCCTATCATCTCCTCGCACCACCAGTAGGTCGGACATTTCCGTGCCTCCGCCGCTCTGACTGGCATCGTAGCGTTACAGGCCTGCTGCATTTTGGCAACAAGTTTATCTGCCATATCCTTGGCTCCCGAGGGGCTAATGCTCGAGGTGTCGTCTAGGTGCCGGTTCAGTATCTCAGGTTCGAACCGGCTCGTATTCCACCTCATGTTCATGTTGTGGGTGTGGTTTTTCTGTTTATGTTGCTCCCCGATGCCGCGACCACTTTTTCAATGAGTTTGTGGTCCCTCAGGGATTCTTCGTCCCTGCCACCTTCCCACTATCCCGTAATTCTTTCGTGCACCTCGGTCGTAACATCAATGTGCGAGGTGGAGCTGTCCCTCACAAACGTCGGGGAGTTCCCGCAGTTGCAGGAGAGGAGGTCTAGGTTATCTTGGCACTTATATGGTCGCATTACTTTTATATATTTTATTAAATTGTAATTTTTTAATTTGTTTTAAAATAAACTTTTGAATTTTTTTCACGGTAAATAAGGAATTTTAATAGACGTATCCACTATAATTGAATATGCTTGAAAATAATTCAGCGAAATGTTTATTAAACTTAAAACTAAGTATATAAAAGCGGGGATTTACGATTATCTTCGCTGGAGAAAATATTTATTTATTTATTTATTTATTTATTTTATTTATTAACGCTATTATTAGCATTTACAACATACATGTATATATACAAATCAGATTATGCATTGTAATGCCTTAATTGACTCTTAAAAGACACAAGGGATATCCCTGTCATGTCCACGGTGTTAGAAATTTCATTGACGTGTTGTGCAATGCGACCGAAATAAAATAAAATATTACTGCGATTATAGATACATCTTAAACTGTATTGATACATGAATTTTAACAGTTTTATGACCGTATTATATTTAAACCAACGGTTCGGTATCTGTTAGGGTGGCGTAAGTATTATCCCCGGCGCATTCACCATAATTCAGATCCAATTTAAAAAATCTTTATAATGAATTTTCAATTCGTTTTGAATTGTGGTGGATGCGCCGGGCTAAAAACAACTTGCACCATCCTAACAGACATTGGACTAATGGTTTAAATAGAAAGTGTTCATCAAACTGTTAAAATGCATGTATCTACGTATATTAAACAGTTTAGGATGTATCTATAATCCCAGTAATATTTCATGTTCTCTCCAGCAAAGATAATCGAAAATCCCCCGCTTTTATTTTTTGTTGTCCTTTATTATTTAGAGAGATAATAAATTTTTATTATAAGCTTTCGGCCAGTGACCTTTCCTCCTAAACCTTTATTTACCTGTATAAAACAGTTATAAGCCGTTTAAAGCATTCAAGAATTAAATCGCTCCACGAATCATTTCAAGTATAAAACGCCTTCGATACAAATCGCACATTCAATTAGTCCTTCCTTCGTAGCCTGCTTAATATATTTTTTGTTCTCATGTGCTAAGACAAGTCATTTCCCGCATTATTTTGGGTGCGGGAAATACTACTTCCCGCACTAGTGCGGGAAGTAGCCAGTGTTGCCAACTTAAAATTAGGTACCAATGTAAATGTGTATTTATAAATATGAGAATTCATGCAAGCACAACGTATAGCTCTTATACTTCAAACAGCATTAAAAATTAATGATATGGTACTGAATAAATAATAAAAGAATAATATTGAAGATAATATATACTGAATTATATGTAATTGGTAGTGTGACATGACCTTTTTGTCACAACAACTTTAAATAACTTTAAATAAATAATTAGTATTTCTTCGTACAAAAATAAGATACATTATTCGTACGATAAGACCGTTTCCCGAATTCGCTCTTAATACAGCATTCGCCTTCAGCTCGTGCTGTAAACTTATTCGCTCATTCGGGAAACGTGCCTTCCTGCACTAATAATGTAAATTACTATTGTATCTAGGTAAATTCGACAATAGCAAATTTCTACGTCTATATTAATTATACATATAATTAAAATTTTCTTAGAGCCTTAAAACGCAATAAAAGAGAGTTAGAGAGCAGATTTTGAATTAATAATACGTATGATCAAATGTATGCAGATTTTGGTTGATATGAAAGCGTATTGGTGTGTAAATCTTCCATACAATGAATAAAATGAATTTTCTTAAATTAAATTCTGCAATACATCAACTTTGATTCCTCTCTCCGCGTCTTTAAATATGCTGTCTAATAATAGCACCCGAGTAGAATTAATTCCAAACCCCCGCGTCGTGGATCGAGATTGAAATTTTAATATGCGGGCGCGCTGGTGCTAAAAACAAAAAAAGGGTTCCCCTGGGGGGGCGGCGGTTGGGCGAATTAAATATGTTAAATACGTCCGCGCTTCTCCGTATTTATTTTTTCTTCCGCCCCCTGATGAATATGCGGGCGGTTTCCTTGCGTAATAACATGTTTTCATGATTTCTCGGCGAGGCCGCCTCCGGGGAGCGGGGGTGATTGTAATTCATAACAATATTTCCGCGAAAGCGTCTTCTGGGAGAATGCTTATATTTGAATATTGGCGATTTTAACTGAATTGTAACAATTTTGTTTAAATTATATATTATGATAATTTGTATTTCCTTATTACAGGAGATTAGGCTAAAATAATAATCGGAAATTATTTTTTTTATATAAAAACCTTTTTGCATGGGCATGACGAAAATGAGCAATGAGTCAAGAAATGTTAATTTTTATAATTTATTTCTACAAAATAAAAATAAGTTGCACGGGATCAAATTTAGAAATTATTATGAATTTATATAAATATATAATATATAATATAAATATATAATATAAATATATAATATAAATATATAATATAAATATATAATATAAATATATAATATAAATATATAATATAAATATATAATATAAATATATAATATAAATATATAATATAAATAGAGGGTTACAAAATACAATACAAGTACACAGTTACAAAGGGTTCAAGGTTACAAAATTATAAGCAAAAGGTAATATTTTTCCAAAATTATTTGCTGTTCACATCTGGATTCAGCTCTTCGGGCCAGGAATCAGTCGAACTTTGATGATAGTCGGGCCCAGATTGAACCCGGGCCCCTATTAGCTCCGTAAGACGTAGAATTCGTACCTGAACATTGTTGTCCTTGACAGGAGCTTCCCTAATAATATTTCCTTTCTCTGTATTCATCAAGATCTAAAGAAAATTAATCTTGGCGAAACGTCAAAATTATCAGATGTATAGTGATAAATTATTTTAGATTCGAGTTGTTACAGATATTATTCGCATGTAAAAGTCACGATATTTAGTTTTCCCATTGTAATTGTCTCTACCGAATTGTTGATTTTAACTGAATTCCAAATTAAAACTACACACCTAATGAATATATTCAATACACTTAATGACATAAACGCAATTCCGGATGAAAAATAAAACCTAGCCGAGCGGACGGGCCCCGCGCAATCCAAATTACAAATTAAATAATTAAATAGCCCCGCTCGAAAAACTGGCCGAACGAAAATCAAATGAAAAAGATCAAGCGCCCGCACTAAACGCAGCGGCCAATTATTTTAATTAAACCCCCGCGCGCCCTTTTTTAAACAACAACAATTTTCTTCGATTCGCGCCGCACGCGCCCCCCATAAATAAGGCGCGGCCGTAAAAACGTCCCCCGCCGGCCGATTTATCGGGCGATATTTTCACTTTTATGCGCGGCATAATGAAGCGGTTCAATTAACGGGTAGTTCGCCACACTTTTCTTTTTATAAACGCCGTGATTAAGGTGTGTTTGAATCCGGTGCCGATTTACTGCGGTACTCTTAAATTGCACTCATAAAGTATCCGTTTGGGAAGAAAAAAGTTGAAATATTCATTGTGAGCAACGATGCCGTTAATAGCTATTTATGTTATGTAATAGGCACGTAATCTAGTACTTTATGACTATAAACTCCACACTTGCAAATAAACTTCAATGTAGTAAAACAAAGTCAAACTAATTTTATTTTATTATGTGAGATATATTCTAGAATCACTTGTTTGATTATAATATCGTACTTCAAACAGAAAAGTGACACAGGTGTGAATTACTGAATTATCTAAAAGAGCAATTTTAAGTTTAGAAATATATATATATATATATATATATATATATATATATATATATATATATATATATATATATATATATATATATGTCGGCGCTTGATCACAATAATCATTTTCAAGCCATAATGCGGGCACAAGGGTGCATTGCGCAGCGTCTGCTTGGTAGTGAAACCAATCAGGAAGGCCGATTTGAAGGAATGTGTGTACTTGAGATCTTACCCTCGATGGGGGTCTGAGCAGAATCAGTTGACATAGCGCGTCGGTATGGAAATACCGAGCGTTGGCGTTGGCCGGGACTGCTTTCTCAAGATAATTATTAGTTATTGTATAATCAGTGCTTTAAGTTAGTTACTCAGTTGTTAATAAAATGTGTTAGTTGATTGTGACGAAGGACTTAATTAATTAATTTATTGTGTATCTAATAATATCCTCCAAAGAGCACGCCCTGGATTTACCGGACCAAGTACCTGACCATACTAATAATTGTTATTAGTATTAAAGATATGTGATACATCTAATTAATACAATCGCCCCTGCTTATACTATACACTCGCTCCGACATATATATATATATATATATATATATATATATACTCTTTTAGGTAAATCCAAAAATAAAGTTAAAAACTTTGATAGGATATTCTAACAAGATTACAGTTGAAGGGCATTAAAGTATTTTTCTTAGTGAATAAGTTTTGGGACAGAGAACAACTGTCCTTCTCTCAACTTTCTGTTATAAAACTTCTCTGCTCTGATTTTTATCGGACAATAATTGAATTACACCAAAATCGACTCCAGAATAGTAACAAGAAAATAACACCGTCCTAGTAATCTCATTTTCAGTTTTAGCTGAAAAATGACGATTTCCTCACAATGTGCGATATCTTATAATAATAATAATAATAATAATAACGCTTTATTTCCTACAACAGAAAAAATAACAACCAATTACAGAGAAAAATTATACCATAATTATATATATTCTGTATTCTGTTGTTTTCAGTTTCAGTTGTAAGTCTAAATTAAATCATCTTTGAATTCTAAATTACTACCAAAGTTCTAAAATAGTTTACTCTTTACAGAAAACATTGCGAGCAACGATGCTATTAATTGCTATTTATGTAACAGGCATGCAAATCATGTATGAGTGACTATATTATACAGCTGAAGATATTTGAAGATTAAATTAAAGAAAATTGATTAGAAAAAATTATTTTTTATTAATTCACAATGTATAAAAATTAAATTAATTTTGTTTTTTTCTCTTTATTATTAACCCTTTCGGGCCCAAAATAAATATTATCGTAAATAATAATACTATTCAAATGTACGAATATTATCATGAACATCTATTTCTACCGACAATTATTAACGTAATTTACAGTTAGGAGCCAATGCATGACACCACATTTACAATTTGACGTATTTGGTTTCTTAAAGCTATCACTGAATTTCTAGAAATAATTTATTAAGAAGGTGGATCTTTGTGAAGCCACTAGACACGAAAGGGCTAAGTATATTATCACAAAGTAAACGCCATAACAGTTGTTTATTACAAACGTTTTATTATTATAAGTTTAGCTATATAATGTCTATAAGGCACCTTACACTGTCAATATTTTAGAATAATGACAGTATTACTGTACGATAATATGATTAAAATGTTCATTATTCTAAAATATTGACAGTATTACTGATCGTGTAAGGATAGTAATGATGGAATGAATAGAATACTGATATTTATCCGGATAATTTATTACTTTATAAATACTGAAGGAGGATACTAACAGCACTAGGATTGACAATATTATTGACCCTGTAAGGTGCCTTTATAATGTCACAATGAGAGCCTACACTATTTTCTATTACTATTCGGTTTTACTGCCACGAATCTTGTGATAAATAAGTCTAGCAGTGCAGATATGATTTTCCACTCCCCGCCATGCTCGTAATCCCGTAATCAATTTCCCTCGCCTTTGTTTTATTTTCCTTTTAATCATTGTCCATCTGCCGACCGACCTGAAGATCGATCAGCGGTTTTCTTTTCCTTGAGGGGCCCGCCTTTGATGGGGGAATTTCCCAAGCCCATCCATTTTATATTGATTATACACGCGCTTTCCATTGATAGGAACATTAATTGAAAACACGTTTTTATATTCCACCCCAAAAACCACGATTATAATGATGATGGGAGGTTTATTAATGATTCGATTGATTCGCGCCAGCTGCCGATATTCAAGAATTGCTAAGAAGATCTGTCTCTAAAAACTAATCCATGTTTGTGAAAATATTATAGACAATTCATAAGACTATAACACATATACGTATATACACCTATGGGATAATAAATTTATATTTGTAAAGGTCATTTTATAAAAGACAATTTCTTGACTCAAAAGTTAGTCAAAATGCGATACAATCTAAATTGTCCTATATCATACAGCAAATAGTATGAAATATTGAATTGGATTGTAGATTGAATAGAAAATAAAACGCGTTCTAATTTTATGAGGACATATATGATTGCGGAACAAAACTGGTACATATTAACATCTGCCGTATTATATCCATGCATATTTTACAGGTTTTTCTCGCCTACCACTCATTGTGCCGAATTTGGGTTTCTTGCACCTAGGCAAAAAATGGCTTAAATACGAAATATTTAAACGATTCAGCCACCAATTAAGTGCAAGTACTATCAACAAAATAAACATATCAAATCAATTGACAGCAAAACAGCAACAAAACCTTGCAAAAGTAATTTATTAAATAAAGTTCGTCCAACATAATTTTATTTATTAATTATTATTTATTATTTTGTGACCATAAACACCCTATTGAAATTTTTTTAAATTTATTATTTAATATTTTATTTCAGCATAAACCCACCTTTATTCCAGAATTTGTTTTGTATCATACAGATTCATCAACTAAAGCAACAGACAATTTCTTAGTCAATATATTAATTCACTTCTTGAATAACTTTTAAATCAAGAAATTGTCTTAGACTGTGCTACATATACAATACACAATATAACGATTGTCAGATTTATGAAATCTTAATTATCAAAGATGTTGACGCCAAAGACACTGTCCAATCTAGAAGAATAAACGGGCAATAACTGGTGAACTATATTCATTTAATAGGATGAATACAACAATTTTTACTTTGTTTTTCATCACACTTTAGTTACACTTACTAGTTACGTCTCTAAAGCCCTGGTTCCCCAGGTGAGCGGTCACTTAAAAGCGGCAGTTTTTGACGTAATTTTTTACGTCAAAAAGATAATTTTACGTGTATATAAACGAATATATTTTCCCATTCAGACTAATACCTCAACGTACTGCAAAAAACGTAATGAATTACGATGAAAAAATGTGAGTTGTTCTATCACATATATTTAAAACGATTTTTGTGATGTGTAAATGACGTCAAAAGCGGCCGCTTTTAAGTGACCGCTTTCCTAGGAAACCAGGGCTTAAAGTCTAGTTCTAAAGGTCGCTTTAAACAAAACAATTTGTTGATTCAAAAGTTAGTTAAGATGCGAGACAATCTAAATTGTCTCATATCATACACCATATTGTTTGAAATATTGAATTGGATTGTATATTGAACGGAATATATATATATATATATATATATATATATATATATATATATATATATATATATATATATATATATATCGCGTTCTATTTCTCAAGGACAAATTGTATGAGCGTTGCACTGAACGTTTGTTTTTATTCGGGATTATGTTCCTTTGTTTCTACATTTCTCCAATTACGTTTATTTTAGTTAATACCCCTTTTTGGAGCAGATATGTCAATCTCTTTTACCTAGCAAGAAATTATCTATGGTCTTTCTCGTTGGCGCTAGTCTCAGCCGCATCCTCGGCACAACCTACAAGACATCCGCAGAATGGCATGGTATATGATGTACGTGCTTGCGTAAGGTCAAGCCCTGGTCTATGATAAACTCCAGGTACTTGACCTCCCTTCTCTGGATCATCAACACAATTTTTTGCCGATGAAGAGTATCGCCTCTGTCTTCTTTTCCGCGACCTGGACAAAAGTGATCGTGAAGCCAACATCGAAGGTCCTCTAGGTCTGCGTCCAATCTCTCTCCCGCAGTTCCTCCTCGTTGTCACCCACAAGCCAACTGCAGGATGGCGTCGTACGTGATGTACGTGCTTGAGTTAGGTCAAGCGTTGGTCTATGACAACCCCCCGGTAGTTGGCCTGGAGAAATTTTTCATCTAGCCTACTTCCCAGCTCCTCCAGGCTTGGGTCCACTCGTCCACTCTCTCTGGTCTATGACAAAACCCAGGTACTTGGCCTCCCTCCTCATCATGTTCGTGGCGCCAGTACGGAAGCAGACCTCTGAACAGGAGGAGTACCGCTTTGTAGCGACCTAGAGGAAGTTTTTTCCGAACCAATTTAGCAACACCTCCAAGCTTGCATCCACTGTGTCCACAGTTCATTCTCGTTGGTATCAGTCGGGACTAGGGCCACATTGTTGGTATAACCTACAAGCCATGCATAGGTTGGCGTCGTACATGATGTACGTGCTTCCGTAAGGTCAAGCGTTCGTCTATAACAACCCCCCGGTAGTTGACATCCCTCTTTCGTGGCGCCAATACAGAAGCGGACCTCAGAACACCTTATCTTGCCGATGAGGAGTACCACATCTGTCTACTTTTTAGCGACCTGGAGAAAGATTTCATCTAGCCTACTTCGCAGCTCCTCCAGGCTTGGGTCCACTCGTCCACTCTCTCCTATCGTCGGTATCCTACAAGCCGTCGTATTTTAGTAAGGTCAAGCCCTGGTCTATGACAAATCCCATGTACTTGACCTCCCTCCTCGAGATCATCTATGAACACACATTACATTACGCATCTCTGAACACCTTATCTTGACGATGAGGAGTACCGCTCTGTCGCGACCTAGAGAAAGTTTTCCTCTAGCCAACTTAGCAACTTCTCCAGGCTTGCTTCCATTCTCTTCCACAGTTCCTTTTTGTTGGCGCCAGTCGCGACTAGGGCTACATCGTGGACATAACATTTACCGCAGGATGGCGATGTACATGACGTTCCACAAGGTGAGTCCTAGCGCGGACCCCTTCAAGGTGAAGCTCTTGAGCCTTACCCCGCCCGCGCCTAACAATAAGTCGCGCGCTACCCAGGTAGCCATCCACGTGCATTACGTCATAAAGGAGCCGCAGCTCCCTACACCTCTCCAGGGTCCGTCCCCAATGTGAGTTGATAAAGGCATTACTCGCGTCGATCGTGACGAAGAGGCACAACTGCCACCTACTTCACGATCCTTCCCATGCCGTGTCACTCTGCCATCTCGATAATGTTCGATCTCTGGCGGCCGTAGCGCTCAGCCCTTCCCGATGTTTGGTGCTTATCTTTTGGGCCAGTAGTGCGATGGGAGGTATACAAGCTATGGCGAGGATAGCCTCCCTGGACACCGTCCGGTAGCCCCTCTTCCCGGAACGCACTCTAACGCTGTACCTACGCCAATATTTGCTTAGTGCGCTGGTACACCAATATGTGTCCCCAAGCTGGGGGTGTTGTAGAGCTTCGCACTCTGTAATACCATTTCCAGCTGGCTTTAATTGTCCTGGTCTTTCAGTTTAGAATTATCGCTGCCCACGCTCTTGCCAGCGTGCTTGCAGAAGGTCAAGCTCTGATCTATAATAACTCACAGGTACTTAACCTCCCTCTTCGGGATATCCTCCCTGGCACCATTATGGAAGCGGACCTGTATACCTTTTCTTGCTGATAGAAGTACCGCCTCTGTCTTCTCTTCGGCGATCTGGAGAAAATTTTCGTCGTGCCAACTACGCTCCTCCAGGCTTGCGTCCATTCTCTCCCGCTGTTTATCCTAGTTGGTACCAGTCGCAACTAGGGTCACATCGTCGGCATAACTACAAGCCAACAAGAATAAAGTCGTACATGACGTTCCACAGGTCGTGTCCTAGCGTAGACCCCTATGGAACGCTACAATTCAAGGTGAGGCTGTTGAAATTTCCCCCGGCTGCGCCTTCAATAATAAGTCGCCGGCACCCTAGGTCTCTGTCTTCTTTTTCGCAACCTGGAGAAACTTTTCATCGAATCAATATCCCAGCTTCTCCAGGCTTGCATCTTCTCACCCTCACACCCACAGTTCCTTCTTGTTGGCGCCTCTAGGGCCACATCGTCGGCATAACCTTAACCTACAAGCCAACCGCAAGATTGTGTCGTACATGACGTTCCACAGAGTGAATCCTAGCGCAGCCCCACCACCACACTTCAAGGCGAGGCTCTTACGCCTTCCCCCGCCCGCGCCCTCAACAATAAGTCGTCGGCTACCGAGGTGGCCGTCCACATCCCCAGCTCCTTACACCTCTTCAGGGTTCATCTCCAATGTGAATTATTAATGCATTATGCACTATGATCATGACGAGGACGCACAACTGCCAGCTCCTCCACGATTCTTCCCGTTCCGTCGTATCTGCATATATGACCTTGTTCAGGGCTTAAATAGTGGATCTGTCCAGCCTGAACTCAGATTGGTGGTCAGATAGTGCACCAGGCGCTTCAGAAAGCCAACCGCAAGATTGTGTCGTACATGACGTTCCACAGAGTGAATCCTAGCGCAGTCCCCTGTGGAACGCCACACTTCATGGTGACGCTCTTGCGCCTTCCCCCGCCCGCGCCCTCAACAATAAGTCGTCGGCTAGCGAGGTGGCCTTCCACATCCCCAGCTTCTTACACCTCTCCAGGGTCTATCTCCAATATGAATTATTAATGTATTATGCACGTTGATCATGACGAGGACGCACAACTGCCAGCTCCTCCACAATCCTTCCCGTTCCGCCGTATCTGCATATATGACCTTGCTCAGGGATTGAATGGTGGATCTGTCCAGCCTGAACTCAGATTGGTGGTCAGATAGTGCACCAGGCGCCTCAGAGAGCTAAGCGATCCTCCCCATACTAGGTACTCCAGGACTGTGGCATCCATGGCATCCAGCATACAAAGAGGTCTGTATGCCGACGAGCTGTGCAAAGTTTTTCCTGGCTTGTTGATTAGTACCAGCCTGCCCTCTTGCTCGTCGTGGGGAAATACCCCAGCTAAGTGCTTTGTTCATCACCGCCAAGAGGACTTCAGGAAACTGTTCCGCCGCCAGCTTTATAGCCTCTGGAGGCACTCCGTCCAGCCCCGGTGCCTTATTACTGTCCAGTTCCATCAGCTCCTCCATGACGGCACCTTTGCTCGACAGGGGTTTGTGGTGTCTACCTCCGACTCCTCGTTTATGTTCATCTCGGCTCCCGGGAGTCTGGGAGGGGACTGCCACTTCTTTGGGCGCCTTAAGGCTATCGTGTAGTTGGCAGTTTTAACGGCTTTTGGCCCAACTGTGTTCCTCATCCTCTTCCTCCCTATGTCTTGAGATGTTTGCTGAAACATAATAATTCCATTTGAAACGTACTACATTCAGTACTGCTGGTTTTGATTTCTTTGTTAGAATGATCCCAACTCATATATCTGCAGTTTTGGTAGACTCGAAAAAAATACATATAGTGATATTTGAACACAGTCAAAGTCCACAATAAGAAACTGAGAGTGGTGTGTCCGGTCCATTTCACATCACTGACACCTAAAATACCTACGTTCCTGCTTCTCTTCGCTGTTGCATTATGTAGATTTCCACGTTCGTACATGCTTGTCTATGTTGCAAATTTATATTCTAATAGGGCACCTGGGGATTACTCTATTCTGGCCTTCTAGGGCCTGCCGGCGACTAAGGGCCGTTGTTCTGTTATTTCGTTCCATTATGATTTTAACTAGGGATACTAAAAGAATGATGTAGTTTCTCGCTGGTTCTCTTTCATCGCAGTATCATATCCGGTGTGACTGATCCAGTCATTAAGTCATTCGGAAAAATCATTTCTCCGCTTGATACTGTACTCTTGGCTACCCTCCACCAGTATCCTTCTGATACCGTCGCCTACTCTGGGCCAGGCACTTTACTACTGCCTCATTTGTAAATATATAGGTATTAACAACAGAAATTTAACACACAAAAAATTCAGCTCAGTGGTATACTGAACTCGGTTATATATACCATTATATTATGTTAAATTTATATTTTATGTTCTAAAAAAAATATTTTTTAGGACGAATGAATACTTTAAAGCACAAAAACGGAGACACACCGAAATAAACGTGTGTAATAAATTGCTCACCCAGGTAAGCGCATTACGTGCGGATAAGGCGATATATAAAATTAAAAATAATATGTAAAAGCGTAAACCCTTTAAAAGCTTTAGGGGGGACTCCGTAATCCACAAAGAAAACAGGGCGGAATAATAAATAAGTTTCGGGGAGCAGCCCCCGGGAGAAGTATTCCGCTTCATTAACCGCGAACGTAAACGGCTACAAACAATAACACCGAATTATACACCATAAACATTTACTTAGCTGGGGCACGCTTGTTATCATGGAAATCATTGCGCACAACAACCGCCCCCGCGCATAAATAACAGCGGCGGAATCGGAAGCGCGCATGTTTATTAGCAACAATAAAACCTCGCACCATATAATTCAGGAAATTACGAATTTAATTAATCGGTGGACTATAAAAAGTATTTGTAGTGCCCACTACATAAATTTAATTATTATATTACTGAATTCGGTAATAAAAAAATATGTAGATTTCCCAGATTAATTACAAATATCTGATAGGACACCACAAATTTCATATTAAATGGCTGTACTATAAAAAGTGAACAGAAAATATATACATATTTTACGACAATCAAATATAATTAACACTTATCGAACACTTCGAATAAGCAATTATTGATAAGATGATGATTTCTAATAGCCCCCTATAGGAGCAGAACTTTAATAAGATTTACCTAATAATCAATTACAAAAATTAATATCAACAATTCTCTATTCAGTTGCTGAATCATAAAAAGTAAATATAAAATTTGTATACAT
Source organism: Lordithon lunulatus (assembly GCA_963942505.1). NCBI lineage: Eukaryota > Metazoa > Arthropoda > Insecta > Coleoptera > Staphylinidae > Lordithon > Lordithon lunulatus. The sequence goes on from OZ012673.1 coordinate 40,142,354, forward strand.
TTTAAGATAATTTATATTTAATTTAAATTAGTATCGAAATCTTCAAAATAATTAATAAGGTCCGAGAGGTGATGATGATTTCCGATAGACATATAGGAGCAAAATTTTATAAGAAGAAGAAATAACGGAAAGTGACCATCACATAATATGGGCATATGTATTCATAAAACGCTGTTAAAAATTAAGCTCCGTTAAATGCAAAAAGGTCTATTTTGCATTTAACGCAGCTATATTTTTAACATCGTTTATGAATACAGGCATATATGTTATATGATGGTCACATCTGATCATGATGCCAACTGATTTTTTTGTTCCAAAATGAACTGTTTAATTTTTTTACGTCCGCTCTTCCCATGTTAAAGGAATTATTATATTAATCTTCTATTAATTCGTTGCGTCATTATTTTAATAATTAGCTAAGCACTAGTTCTCGGTTACAAATAATATCTGCTGCTAAAATAAATTATAGTATATTTTATGGTAAGCCAGACAAAAGATACCAACAGTAATCAAACACAATTAATTAATGCATAATAGATTGCTTTTACCTCCTTCTTCCTATAACGCTAAAACCAAATTTGGGCCTGGGGTCCTGCAGCTCAACGCCACTCCGTTGCCGCTCTCCTGCAATAGATTGCTAAATTCATTTATTCCATTCCAAATCCCTTTGTTAAACCGCCAACATTAATCAGCCGCGTTTTCTTTGTGGTTCTAAAAATTTCAACCACCGCATTCCAGAATCATTCGATTAGTTGTTGAAATTCGAAATTAGGCCACAAATAAATCATGCGTTAATCCGCAACTTTCTCAACCGCCGGCCGGGGTTGGGGCCTGCGGCGACCCCATTTGCCTTGGTTTCGGACCCGCCGCCTCCTCTTCCACAATGCGAGTGATTAATTCAACGAAAACAGTCGCCCGGGCCACGCGGAACCGATGTCTTATTCCGACCGGACGGAAGTCGTATGCAAATCGGAAGCACTCTTGTATCTAGAGAGACCCGCCCCCTGGCGGCCACGTCGACTGAATTAATTCTATTCGTATCGTAATTGCTGAATAAATTTCCCGGGAAGAGGAGATGGATATATGAGGGATGTAAATGTTTTAGGGGCGGATTTAACTAACTTTTTGTTTATTTGATACGTAAAGTTTTAGCAAATCTTGAGCAATAGTCATTAGGATTCGTTTACACAAAACCACACATTCCGGTAACTTCGGTGAGCCACTTGTGTCTCCTGAGTACTCATTTTTGGCAAATACTATATCCTAAATCCCATACAGGAAAGTATTAGAATAACTTTCAAGCTGTAATAATGTAACTAGCTCAGTGGCCTATTGGTTAGAGGCGTAGTGCGTTTCGTACTGAGCATTAGGGAGCGAGAGTTCAAACCCCATCGGGGCTTATTTTCACGAATCACCTTTCACAGTGTTCCAGAGGATTTCTGTGAATATAAGGCAAATACTGGTTGATTAAACTTCTCTGAGCTTCTCCATTTGCCGGCGGAAAAGCCTTACGGTCTTTAGCCCTATAAAGGTAGAAGTTTTAGCTAGGATTATTCTCGTATGTAGGTATAAACTAATATTTTATGCACTCATGGAGTAAGGCAAGGGTCGGCAGATTTTCGAACCGGAAGAGTCAAATGTATCCCTCACAGTAATTTTATTTTATTTCATTTCCCGAGACATACATATTTATATATAACAATAATAGATCTTTAATAGCGATGTTCGCTACTATACAGAATTTAACATAAATTATGACAAATCCCTAATACATGGAAAATAATAAAAAATGTACTTTAGCTTACAATGTACATATATTTATTATTAGACATATATATATATATATATATATATATATATATATATATATATATATATATATAATTGTCACTTTCAATGGTATTTCAAAAGAGCCGCGAGACGCATGTAGGTCACGTGCATCAGTTTGTCAGTGGAACGTAAAGGGAACTGTATACAAAATATCTATCCATGATTTTGAAATCATTAATTGCATGACTTGCACAGAATGTAGGTATGTATAATCCAATGCCAGTATACAAGAGGACCTGGAAGGTGCGTCGACCAATTCGGTGACGGCAAAAGCAATACTCCATCGGTATGTAATATGGCAGAAACATTTGGTGGCAAATTTAAATTAAATTTTCATTTGGCGACTAATTTAAATAACACGATCGGGCGAAGAATATGACAGCAAATTTAATACTACTATAGTGCGATGTATGCCATTTTATTAAAATAAGGTGAAATTTAATTGTCATGTTAATTAAATTTCACCTAAACCTAAAAAATCTGGTGTGCGCACCACACAACATTCCGAATCAATTAATTCATATTAAAACAAAATTCATAATATTTCGGATTAGTTCGATTCACATTTTCGGATTTTCACGTTTTACATTTTTACATTTACACATTTTCCATTTCTCACATGTTGAGCTCTTATTACATTTTTTCTAATTCACCGCTGATTTACGTATGTACCAGTCACCGCCGATGACGTCACCTGTTTTTAGCACGACGCGTTCCATTTTTTGAGCGGCCTCATGCCATACGCGCAATAATGGAAATGGTTTTATCAAGTTTGTTCTCTATTATTAGACCGATTTTGCTCAATTTCACAGGATCGTCCCAGCTCGCTTTCGCAGCCGATTGTCAAATTTATCTCGGAGTATTGTACAGACTTCTAAATATACATACACACACACAGATATTTTCCAAAAATGGTCTAATTTCGACTGTATTAGCTATGAAAGCTCAAAATTTGCAATTCTTCTCTATAACAATACCTTCTTCATTATACAGCACTGCTGTATAATGAAGAAGGTATTGTTATAGAGAAGAATTGCTAATTTTGATTCTCAATTTCGACTGGATTGGCTATGAAAGATCAAAATTTGCAATTCTTCTCTATAACAATACCTTCTTCATTATACAGCAGTGCTGTATAATGAAGAAGGTATTGTTATAGGGAAGAATTGCTAATTTTGATTCTCAATTTCGACTGTATTGGCTATGAAAAATCAAAATTTGCAATTCTTCTCTATAACAATACCTTCTTCATTATACAGCAGTGCTGTATTAGGAATGTAAAAATAATTAGATAGAAGATTTTCAATATATTGATAGTTTGTGAATTCTGTGTGGACAAGGATTGAGATATTAGTCTGATTGATCCGCGCCGTCTGTCTGTCGCGTAACCGATCCGATAACAGATCTCTCCATTGCAACTTAAGACAATAAACTGGAAATTGTTTTGGAAAACTACCGCATAAATCACCACCGCCCGCACGCAAGCCCGTTCGAATTCTAACGACCCCTGGGGGCCAGAATCGCGGCCGCGCTTCCTTTTCGCGAAACCTACGTCACACACGCGTGCCGTCGCCTATTTATTTCCGGCCCCTTTTCATTTCACACACCATTCCACCCGTTCTTGCCGGGCTATTCTGTTTTTTCTGTCTACTTGCCGTCCCCAAATGAAAACGAGATACGCCCAAACAAACAAATAAATAATGCGAGCGACGACGACGGGGAGCGCCGCCGCCGCCACGGGGGATATTTATATAGAAAATGAAAGGATGTTTGTATTTGTTTATCAATCAGGGAGGGATGGCAGCGACGAGTGGAGTGCAAATATGATTACGCTCTGCAGGTATATTTCGTTACTGGCGGTGACATCTTTTCATATTAAAGAATGTTTACTTTCAAACAGGTAGTTTATTTAAACATATACCGAGCGTTCATAAATGGTTTATGGTTTAAATTGTCCGCGATTAACTTCACCAAGTTGGCAGCGTGCAGAGTGGTATTTACTTTTAGTGTCCGACCGAATAAAATTATGGTAAACGTGTCGAAAATTGATTTTAAAATATTTCGTAATCAGCCGAATCTGAAGAAACCGAAACCTAAATTCGACTTTGATCTCAGAATTGGTCGACACCAACATTTTTTTAAATCAATTTGTGACAGGTTTACCAAAACTTTATTTAGGCTTTGATTATAATATAGGATTATCCAAATTCAATCAAAATGCATCATGCAGTTATTCGAGAGAGAAAAATACAAGGGCATGAAACATTGTAACTTTTAATATTAAAAATCTCATCTAATTGCACATATTGAATATTATCCATTAACTATATAGGAAATAGGTAATTAAATAATAAATTAATTAATATCCGAAAATTACATAAAAGATATATTCTTTGTCTTTACCCATAGAATTCAAATACAGTAGACATTGGCCATTTTTTTTGGCCGAAATCGAAACTTATGCCAACACAATATTATGGCCGGAATTAGCCGAAATCGATCCTTCGGTCGGACACTATATATTATGTTTCAAATATGGTGGCAACCTTCATATCGGTTTACTATATAAAATACGCCTCAATATTAAACGAATGGTGTTAATTAGTGAAAATCATTACATAACTAATATTTTCTCTAGATGTTTATTCCATACACTCAGGTTGTGTTGCAGATTAACTTCATTTTCTGCTATCGCTACATCATCAGCGAATGCTCCTTCCGATATTTTTACCACTTGCATGTTTTTATAACCTATATTTGCTCATTTGATTTATGGTTTCATACTCTTCATTATTTCATCCATTTATATGTTGAATAATGTTGGACTGAGCCCGCCTCCTTGTCTTTTTCCACATAGGAAATTTAAACTGAATCTGTCGTAGTCGGAGCTTGGTCGCAATTATTGTTTGATTTACATTAAAATTTGTAATTCAAATATATAAATATTATATATTTTGTTATATCATTAAGAAGAGAACTATCGAAATATATGGAAATATATAAGCGTATACCACAATATATACCAAATATACACAGGGTGGATAATATTATCAATGGAAAGTGTGTAAGCATCTAGGTAAACTACGAAATAAAAAACATAATAAATAATAATATGAGAATAACAAATATTTTAAATACTCTGAAAATAATAGTGTTAACATAGCGTAATGGTTTAAGGTTATAGGCGCTATCTGTCTCGTATTGAACACTGCGGATTGAAAGTCAAACCTTATCACGGGTGAATTTCTCGATTCACCACAGTTTTTCAACGGTTTTCAGTGAAGTAACTGTACATACCGGTTGATTAAACTCCTTTAAGCTTTACCGGAAAAGTTTTGCGATTGTTAGCCCTATAAACATAGAAGTTTTTCATGAGGTTGATTGCCCAGAATACAGAAATGTTTGTCGACTGTTGGTGTCGGACGTTGGAAATTTTCCGCCAATAGGTAGACGAAATTATGCCTGTTGTAATTTTTTGATGACAAGTATTGCTTTGCACCATTTTGTGATCTATCAATATCTATCTAAAATAAAACGATTTTTTACTTTATTTTTTTTATCACACTTCAGTTACTCTTTGCAACTAGTTTCGGCTAAGCTCTAGCCATTTTCGAGCTCCTCCGAAAAATCGTTTTATTTATCCTTTAAAATGAATTATCACAAAGTAGACGCCTTAACAATGCAATTACTATATATATATAATTGATAGGGATTGTATATTCTTCATACATTTTGACGTGTTGCGTAGTATTCTCATAGATGTCCTAGACTAGGTTAGAGTATCTTGAGTCAATATGTGCTTGTCCAACGTTTCAAGAATTGTCCATTATTCTTCCGAGTCGAACGTTTTTAGTTATCTACGAAGGCTATATGTAGTAGGATGTTGTACTCGATGCAGTCTTTGATGACTGTGCGCACCGCTTGAATATTTGTGTACTGCTTCTTCGGGTTGGTAAAAGTCCAACCTCTGATACGATTGCTTATGATTTTTGTCATCAGCTAAATACATAATTGGGAGGAGAGACCTGAGTCTATGGTTCTTAAGCAGCAAGACATCCATGTATACGGGATGTCACTCTCTTTAGGGCATTTATTCAGTAATATCAATATTGTTTCTTTTAGTATTGCTCTTTTTGTTGCACTTTTAGCATTTCGGCCGTAATTTGATTTTGCTTTGATGCCTTATAGTTGCTTAGTTATTTTACTGCGGTTCTCAGTTCTGATTTATTTATTTCTGGCAAATCGTTGGATCCCACGACGAGCTTTCTTGGTTTTCCTTGCTACCCTTGATTTTGAACTAACCGACTATAATGATTTCGGTAGTGTCTTCGAAGACCTTTGTGATCTTATGTTTTCCTATAATAACTCTTCCAGAATCGTTCTTCATTTTATGAATTTTGAATTTTCCCCTTAAACTTCGTGATCTTATCTTTTCCTATAACGACTCTTCCAGGATTGTTCTTCATTTTATGGATTTTGACTTTTTCCGTTGACATTTTTGGACTTGTTTTTATTGTTGCTAATGGTTTCCTTGTTTATTGAATGCTCTTACGTCTCTTCTAATAGCTTTCTTCTCAGTCTTGTTCAGCTTTTTATCCTGGTGAATCCCTGTCTCTTGAACGGTACAAGGTGCACTTTTGTGTGGTCTTGTACTGAATTCGGAGAAAACTATAATATTCTCATTAAAAAAAAAACCTAAAACAACAAAAAACTACATCTATAATATTCTCATCAAAAAAAACCTAAAACAACAAAATTTCCAAAACCCTAGATCCTGCAAGTTTGTATGAATTCTTAGAAACAAAACAGAATCTAGGATTTTACAGTTTTGTTCTTTTACGTTCCTTAATGTGATATAATAAATATAGTTTTTACCGCATTCAGTAAAAGATCCATGGATCCATGACTCAAATCGGATATGTACATAGGATTTCTGGCAACAAACAGAGTATTTTTGTCATACTTTGAACTTTGACAAGCTCATTGTCCAGGAGCATCGCAAAACAAGTGTACTATGCTATTTTCATTTCCATGTCTTCTTCTTCTTTTACTGCATATATCCATTAATAGATGTTTGCGACCACCTGTTGCATTTCGTCCCGATTCGTCGATGTACTGATCCAACCACCTGTATCGAGTGTTTGTGTTAACTGCTTGATGTTTCGCAGCCATGACATTTTTTCTTCGCAGTCCTTTCGTCCCTTGAATTTTACCTACGATTATCAGTAAGAGATTATGGTATTTTGGTTGAGCATTACCCAGGTAGGCTATCTTTCGTCTCTATATTGTAGTCATCAAAGCTCGGTCTATAGTAGGACTTTGGTCATTCTATGGGATCTTTAGAATTCTTCTCGATAAAGCGATATATGTCCATAGCTTCTCGTTTGTTTATCTACTTGGACTGACAAACTATAACATTTGACGAGTGTTATTCTAAGGTTAAGATCAAAGTTAGTACTAATAAAATCTTTTCTGCGGTTCATAAATGCGCTGCGTGTATGTTCGATTCGGTATTTAATTTGATGTCCATTCCTCGCAGAGCCATACCTCTAAGTATTTGAATTTGTTGACTCTTTCTATGATTAGGTCGCTAAATATTAGTGCAACATCCTTCGTCGTTTGCAAATCTCGGGAGATTCCCATGAATTTAGTCTTCTAATCTTCAATCCCATGAGATGAGTCTGTTTTCCTACAACATCTACTAGTTGTTGTAGATCGTAGATATTTTCTGCAATGATTATTATGTCGTCTGCTTAGCAGATGTTTATCCCGACTCCTTTTACTGTTATGCCCTTTTCTCTGTGCGCTTGGGATGTGTGGTCCAAATAGAAGTTAAATAGAAGTCGTGTAGGGCGTAGTCGTTCGATTTCCCTACATTCCCGTGTAAGCTACTCATTCTTAGTTATTCAAAATGTATTATCATTTTCTTTCTCTTTTTTTGTTATTTCTATCTTCCTGGTTTTTATGTTTTCTCCGTTCTTTCATTATGGCAAGGATTTCATCCGGTCTCCATCTTTGTTTTCGGTCTTGTGTCCTATACCCTACCCAGTGTTTTATGTGCATGTCTTTCTTACTATTTCCCATATGTGAGTTATATCGTATTTCTCTGTTTTTTGGTATGTTGTTCTTAATTTTGCTGTTAACCCTCAGTTGGTATGGTAGGGTCAAATCTGCCCCGAACCACTTTGTTTCCATTACTATCCCTACTTTCTTTTTGTGCAGCAGCATACCAGTTAAAGAATTCTCCTAACTTCTAAGATAGTTTTAGATGCAACGTATGTGAATAGAGAGTTGCGTATTGTTTCCGGGTTGTACGTTGTTGCGGGTCATATTTGGCCCACCATACCATAAGCGTCAGCATATTTTGTTTAGAAACAATTCCAACAATTATAAATACAGGACGTAACATTACGGAAAAACATTGGTTTTCTTCGATGGAACTTTTGATTGAACTGAATAAAATAAATATAACATACTCTATGAAAGGCCAAATGCGATTATTACCTGAATAATAGCCTCATAAGGATCGTCCTGCCTTAACTTCAATAGACGTAACCATTTTATCGTACGTGTCAAAAAGGCGTAAAGCAGTGATAATGTTATCATCACTACATCATACAAATGCGATTGAGGATGGACCAAAAAGGTCCACAGCTTATCTATGATAAAAAAAATGGCTAAAAATATGATGACACAAAACACTTTAGATGACTTGGGGTGTTAGCAATTAGAATTAAACCAGAGTGTAATATTTGTTAGAAACAAAGGTTTATTTTTATATTTATCACATAATCAGTGTCAAATATTACAGAGTTGTCTGATTTCTTCTTTATTTCTGTGGTTTTTATTTTAATATGCATAATTTCACTAGTAATGCTTAATTAATATCCTAAAGATGTAGGAATCATCGCCCAAAAATGCTTACCGGCAAAACCTTGGACACAAAAAAATCATAAGAGTATGAGTCAATATTGACCCACCATACCATAAGCAGCTGAGGTAGTCAACATACCAACTGAGGGTTAATGTAGTTCGCTGCTGCTTTTACTATATCGTGTTGATTTAATGTTTCCTAGTCTGTCTTGGGCTTAGTGGTTGACCTTTTGGTCTTGCTCTTCATGGATACCGCCAAGTATATATGGTTGGACAGGACATCTGTTTCTAGGTAGATACATGCTCTGAAAAGAGATGAGCCAAATCGTTTATTGATTAGTATATACATGAATAGATCTCGAATTATATATAGTAGGCGTACCAGTAGTTGGAACCATGGTTTGTTGACCTTTAAGTTTTCTTCTTGGCAGAATTGCAAAAGTCTGTCACCTCATTCGTTGCGATCTTTAAAACTCGATGTATCGTGGAAGACTTCCTTCCTGGCTTTGTTCAGGTCCGTTCCCCAGGAGATCCGATAGGGGAACTAATTACTTCGGAAATGTTTGGCGTGAACTTTGCCTTGATATGGTTCTCTTGGGAAGTTTACTGGAGGTGGTTTCCCGTTGCATTCATCTATGAGATTTGTGTCCATGTCTATGTCGTTCCATTTCCAGTGGGTCAGGTGGTACCACCTTACTGTCTCAGCTCAGCTATCCACAGCGCTGCCGTATGACGGCGTGAGTATGATCATTTGATACCACTCAGTACCCTGCAGCTCGGCGGTGTTTGATTTGTAGCTTCGGACTGGATCCTACTAGATTCAGGCGGAGCAGAGTCACTAAAGGGTCCTATGTCTCTCGCCCATACAATTTTTTTTTATATATAACAAGTATGGGATAGACATACCGCAATCCTATGACAATGTACAGTGACAGATTCATGGTATATTGTATTAGGGGCACGCGGAAAATAGAAGCTATTAGTCATAGTCGGTGCATATATATATATATATATATATATATATATATATATATATATATAATATTGCAAACATCACTTCAAATAATACAGTAGTTCAATTACTTACGCTACCGTCACTGTACATTCTTTCTTGTGTTCTTCACATAAATTAGATTGAGTAAAATTCCGTATCCATGGATCTATCCATAATTACTCAACGCGGCAATCTCTAAATATGTTACCAGAGTTTACACAATTGAATCGCAGCAGGGATTGTTTTAACTATTACATGTTACATTTTTATTTTCCGAATAGGAAAGTACGTGAAGAAAAAATTTGACTCACTAGTTTTGACCTTCCTCCGCGGTTTATGAGTTTTCTAGTCGGAATAGACTATTTTTGAAAATGTGTGTGCGTGCGTCTATAAACAAAAAACTTCTATCTTTTATAGGACTATTAGCCGTGAGGCTTTTCCGCCGGTCAAAGGAGAAGCTCAGAGTAGTTTAATCACCCGGTATTTACCTTAACTTCACAGAAAACCGTCTATAAACATAATATCGTGAAAACATTTGAAGAGCTAAGCAAGGGGAGCATTTTACTCATTTAAAGAGTTTTTAAGAGTTTTTAAGAGTTTTTAAGGCTTTATTAAGAGTTGTTAAGGGCGATAAGATATTGATATCGAAATATTGCCAATCAGCGTCATTGACCTTGAATCAAGCAAATTCCTAATTTTTAGAGCAGACTTGTTCAAGGAAATATATACGTGTGTCCAGAATAGCTCTCGAACGTTAAACGAAAGCGGCTATAGTAATCTCCAATTTTCCGTTCCAGATTTTGTAACAAATAATAAAACTTCACACCTGCAACCTAAAAAAAATCCACTCAATCCGCCCAGATTGAAGCATTAAAAACGCAACAACAATTCCACTCTAATTTGATGTAGAAACTTTTTCCTTCTCGCACCTCAATTTATTCCGGGGGCGCCCATCACCGCCGCCATCATCATCATCATCAGCACACCGCCGCCCGCCAGTTCGCTGCGTAAATAAACCGGCGCGCCCACCGTCTTACCTTTGCCCGGCCGTTGTAAGGGGCGGCCGAGATAAGACGGGCCCGGGGGCTGCGGCAGGTCTCACGAGATGAAATGACAACATCGTTGAGCTGTTATTTACATTGCCTGTTTATTCAGCCACCGAGAAAAGGGCAATTCAAGCTTTCGAACGCAAACGTTTGCACCTTGAACGCGGCCAGGAGGGGGCGGCGGCGGACGGGGCACTAACATGGCGTGTAATTTATTAAGCCGGCGCGACGCTTTGTTGTTTAGAAGATGAAAGGGCTGGCGGTAGGATGCTTTAATCACGGAAATCAAATGTTCGGCTGCATTTGTAAGTGTGTGAAAAATACAGACATTAGGTTTAGAAGTTGATTTATATTAGCGATATGATATCGATGTGATAACGATACTGTCGCTCACGGATAGGGTAGTGTTAATACTAAGAGCTTCAGGTATCGGTATTTATTTATATTAAAAAGTATCTACCCGCAATATGTTACTTAAGTATAGCTAAAAACTAGACTTATTATACCCGGGCATCGCCATGTAGTGATGGGGAGAATCGAGAACTTTTGAAAATCGAGAACTTCGTTGTCGAGAATATTTAGGAATCGAGAACTTGGAATCGAGTACTAAAAACGAAAACAGAGGACAGTTCTCAAAGGTATCGAGAAACGAGAACCGAGAATCGAGAACGGAGAACGAGAACCGAGCACCGAGAACCTTTCGTGAGTATACAAAGGCATTAAATTCAAAATATTTGTTGCCTAGTCGTGCGAATTATTTTAAACGTTTAAAATTCTCGGTCGGTCGGTCGGTTCTCGGTTAATTAAAGTTCTCTATTCTCTGTTCTCGGTTCTCGTTTAATTCGAGTTCTCAATTTTATGTTCTCGGTTCTCGATTTTCTGTTTTCGGTTTTCGTTTAAGTTCTCGAGAACTTTTAAGAATCGAGAACATCGACTCTTGATAAGAATCGAGAACAGCTGTTCTTGGTTCTCGAAATCCCCCATCACTATCGCCATGGTCGGAAGTGCCTGTGCTCTCTCTCGCTTCGAGTATAGTAATATTGGTAATATACTCGGGCAGGCAAAATCATAGATAAAAGAGGAGAATAACCGAAGATACAATAACAATAATTAAGATAAAACAATATTTTTCCAGATTTTCCAAAACCAGCTAGCCAGGACGACACTCTAGAGTTATCGCAGGAACATTATTATATTATTTTTGCTGAATTGTTTTTATTTATGTATACATAAGATTAATACAAAATAAATAAATATGGACACTCAATATAATGTACTAAAAGAAAAATTGACATGATGGTGACTTTACTTCGACTAGGTAATGTCGTATCGTAATTTTTCTCATTTGTTGACTCCTCTATGTAAGCCTTTAGAAATTAATTCACCCCCCTCATCAAACTACGCATGTTACCATTATTCGTGTGACATATTCATCAATTTAACTTTCTTAGCCCGTGCACCCCCTCGAGAGCGAAGCGTGGGTGGCGCTTGGGCCCGTGTGAACCGAGCACGTGTCTGGGACAAGGCTCCCCCATCATGCATGCCGCCACATTATGTCCCAACAGCGTTTATGAACACACGCAAAAGAATGAAATTTACATTCAACACCAGAACTATTAATGATGTCGCTAAAGGTGTGAGGATAATATTTTTATACATACCATATATACAGTCTCTGTACCAGGACGGTAACGTGTTTTTCATGCAATTGAGAAAGCTATATGAGAGCACAGCTGGAAGTTCGTAGGAACACTGACACTGACATTAAACTTCCACGTATTTTAAATACATATATTACCGCCGCTTTTGATGTTATTTTTACTTCACAAAAATAAGTTTACATGTTTATAAACGAATATGGTTTCCCATAAAGAGTAATACCTCATCGTACTGCAAAAACGCAATGGAGTACGAAAATACGAAATTTATTGTCCAATAACATATACTTAAAACAATGTTTGTGATGTGTAAATAACTAAAGCGGCCTTTAAGCAACCGCTTTCCTAGGAAACCAGAGCTTAATCAAGCACGGGAACATTTGTCTCCTCGCCTATAGATAACAGGAACATATGTGCCACAGTGGACGAACTGAAATAAGTGGAAAAGAAATTAACTGTAGTGCGATTCGGCCTTTACATAACAAAACACAACAATATTAATACCGGTAATAAAAACAATCCATGTAACATTTATAATTACTTTTTATGTCACATTTTGCCCGGCGATAAAACTCGTTGTACATTTTTTTCCATTGTTTAACGAGGGGTGAGGCAAGCACTCATGCCATTTCCACGTCAACCTGAATAAACAGCAATCTGGCGTTAAAAAAATGTGTGTACACGAGCAAAAATGCGAATAAAATTAAGGCGATAATAATGCAATTAATTACGCAAGCATTTAGTGAGTTTTGTCACGCAATTAAGGCAAGCAAAATGATTAATATTTACTCCCACAGTTTTATTTTCATAAAAACAACGGTATTATATTAACCAATAAACTCTTGGCGAATTTATTAACAAAACACTAAGTTATTACGTGTAATGGCTATCGACCTTCAGGTCCTTTTCATGCATACACTAACATACAGCAGAAGGACCCGAAGGTCAGTTACAGAGTTGTAACAAATACAGTAACTTCTGCTACTATTACGTGCAGATCAATCTAATGTTAGCCCACGTAACCGTAAGTAGATTATTAAAAAAATATCGTATATATCACGAGGACAGGGTATAAGTATTGTTTTCATGATGAAATTTATTAAAAGTAATAAAGCTTCTAGCTAACACATTTAAAACATATGGCAGTTTTAAATGTATTAGCTAGAAGCTTTATTACTTTTAATAAATTTCATCATGAAAACAATACTTATTCAAATTTGATTATATGATCTGTTCTTGAGAAACCTCCAAACATACGAGGTGAGAGACTTTCAAAGAACAATCGTGTTTGCTAGTAACTAAACTATATTATAATACAAAATTATAAGAAAATCATGCCTCATAATAAAACGCAATAAGTAATTACATTTAGTAAACGTGATCATGAATACATAACTATTTAAATTTTGATAATGAGGTCTTCTACAGCTCTCTTGTACATCTAATTGTTGTGACATGTATAATTTTTTTACAAAACAGATATTTATCTAAAATACGATTTTGGAGTTATAAGTTTTTTCCACTTACCGATTCAATTACTACATCTATAATGGGAGGTTTCACAATGGGCCCATTTGAGGCCTAAAGGTCGTTTTAGACAAGACAATTTCTTAGCTCAAAAGTTGTTCAAGAAATATCCTCCTCCCATACAATATGTCCTTGACAAATAGAACGCGTTATATTTTTCCATTCGATCTACCATCCCATATATACCAATTCAATATTTCAAATAATTTGCTGTATGATACAAGACAATTTAGATTGTCTCGCATCTTGACTAACTTTTGAGTCAAGAAATTGTCTTGTCTAAATAAGTGTCTGTGGCTATGCTACTCTCCAGCCAACTATCCAGAACATCTATAATTGAATCGGTGAGTGGAAAAAACTTAGACTAGAGATATTAACTTATTAAAATAAAAGTCTATTCAAAATTATAAATATTTCATCCATAACTCGTAACTTGTTTGGAATGTTTCCTCGTTAAGCAGCTTCGTTTCCGTTCCGGGCCGGATCCTATTAGTACAGAAAAATAAATTGCGCCCTTAATAACCATCGTTAGTCCGGCAATGGGGGGGGGAAATCCGATGCAAATTGCAATAAGTCAAATTATGCAAAGTCATTGATTCCCGACGCCGTGGTCGTATTGATAAAAAAAAAGCGAAACCTGGCGACGCCACATAAATTTTTGGGCTTTACCTTATTAAAACGCGCCACCCCCCACGACTCGCATGATAAACGGCTTAATCATTATAAATTTTCCTTGGTGGCTGGCATTATTAATATATTTGAGCGCTTACTTTTTCAGTTTCAGAGTTGATTTTGGGAAGTTTGGGGGTTGTAAATTGGGAAAGTGGTTTGTTTTCGGCCGCGGCACATCCGATCGGAGCGGGCTCCTCATTATTTCAGGGGCCGCAGTTTAATGGTGCCATTTGTTTTTAACCCTCTCGCTCCCCCCACTGGTCGTCCAGCCGCAACGATAAAACCACACGCGGGCCGGGGGTAGATATATCGGATGTAAATCCCTACGTTTTCGGTTTAGGCTAAAAAAACGTATAAATAATCGGTCGACGGCGGTCAGGAAGATTAATGGGGATTGGTCATTTTTTTTAATTTATGGAATCAGTTGATGGATTATTGCTCTTGTGTCTCGAACAATTTTTATAATACTACATACATTAATGCTGTATTGTCCTGGCAAGCATAGTTTGAGGAAAAAGGAGTTTTCAAATTACTAAATCTACAGTATATTTAAAGATATCATTCAAACAATATCTATTTCATTTCATGCAACGTAATTCTATAATACCAGTATTTATCCATTAATACGGATAAAATTCGTCCGGGAACCCTGCATTCAGTACCCTTGATTTAAAAATATATTGCCTACAATTCGGCTATCCTGACTTTTATAACATAAAATCTAAATAATTATTTTCTTAATTCACATATATAAAAATCTGACATAAAAATTGTTAGAAAACACAACAATATAACTCTAAAGTAAAAAAAACATATTTAACATCCTAGCCAGACAATCTAGAAAATTAAGAATGTTTAAATGCTATATTTCGAAGGCGTATAATTCAACATATAATAACTGCATCAATGAATATAACAAATGAAATCATGATATAAAAAAATCTATAAAACAATTTAAATCTATGTTAAGAAAATTATGTAGATGATTAAGGTTTCTTGTATTATGATTCTATGTTAGATTATTCTTATTCTGATTTATTTTATAAACTACTGATTCTGTATATATTATTTTTCAATTACGTTTTCCCTGTTACTTTATTTTAACTTAATTGTAATTTTTTTTCTTTATAATTAGAGTATTACTTTCGGTAAAGTGTAGGTCCTGGGCACCAGTTTTTGTACTGCTTAAAGACACCATGAAGAGGCCAAATAAATAAATAAATTAAATAAATAATGCTTACTACTGACCATTTGAGCATAGCTTAAAGTGGGAAGGGTCTACGACACTTTTATAAGGGATTTGTGTGACTTGGTGACATGGAATGTTTCCAGCATCTTAATTATCCGGTATAGCCCTTTATACGTTGGCAATAGTCTCTTGTTAACCACCTGGGGTAAGTTCATAGTTGGTTCACATTGCCTCCTTCAACAGATTGACGGACAACCTTGTGACGCTTGTCATAATGTTTTTTTGAAATACTTCTGGCCGGCTTCAATGCCCTTAGATTACTTTTCCCGGATCTCTTGCAAGTCGCGATCTTCCTCCTATTTGTTGTTTGTCCCAAAATTTCACTTACTTCGGTAGGAGTTTATCTCAATTGCGTTGTTCCTGTGCAAGCTTGGATAGCATTAATGTTACCACGCTGCTGATTCGTTCAATCTAACCATTTACTATTGAAGTTCCAGTGGCTATCAAAATCAATTGAATATTATTATGCACACGGAATTCCTTGAAATCTTCCGGCCGAAAGTCAGCTCCGCTAGCGACTACAATTCTGCTACTCCTACTATAATAGTTCCTAACGTAATCCTTCAAGTGACATGTCATTTTCATAGTACTTATCGTCCGACAAGAATACCATTTCATAATATGCGTAAATCCATCTACTACCCCAAAAACATATTTATTTTGCCTACCAGTCTTTTCCAATGGACCATAGTGACCAATATGAATATTCCATAGTCCAAAGGTTATTTGCCCTTATTCATCGGCTTTCTCGGATGTAAGTATAAGGTCCTCTCGAGCCCTACATGTCCTACAGATCGTCGTACCATGTACGTAGTATATTTACCCTAATATTTTCTGGTACTTAAAATACAGGCTGGGATACGGGAATTTTGTTTATTGACGAC
Source organism: Lordithon lunulatus (assembly GCA_963942505.1). Lineage (NCBI taxonomy): Eukaryota > Metazoa > Arthropoda > Insecta > Coleoptera > Staphylinidae > Lordithon > Lordithon lunulatus. Next base: position 40,159,087 of record OZ012673.1, read on the forward strand.
CCCATTAAGGTGGAAATGGCCCTCATCACTTATTGCCACCATAATGTAAAATAATATGACCCAAGGAAAGCAACGCCACCTAGCGTACGCGCTGCCTTTCTATAACAAGAGAGATATGCCGCTCCCGAAACCACTTGATTGCCGTGTCGCACCCTATATAAAAAATTCTTTATTAGACATAGCCAACACAACAGAATACAATAAAATAAAGCATACAGATAAAAATAAAATACAAATTCCCTTATACAACATTGTATGCCCTCCTCCTCCATATAAGAACTGCGTTGTTAATTTCCTCTCCCACGTCAGCCTCTTGCAGATTTTCATGTTATTCCCATCCTCTTCTAACCATTCAATCACCTTGCTGCAATCTCCAACCCACTCTGCTTTCACACCCTCACATTCATTGTTAAGGTGCCACCACGTATCGCTCCCATTACTACACAGCACACACTTGATGTATCCCAGCCCCATCCACAATTACCTTCGTCTCCCTTCCAAACAGCACCTCGCAATTTCCATGCACTTTGTCCTAACTACTCTATCCACCCCTGATTAAATAACTCGGAGATTTCCCCAGGACTTGCCACTCCACATAACCAGGGTTGTACGAGCTCTGAACCATGCTCACCTGCCTTCCACTCCTCATCCGCCATTCTCTTTCTTCACTTCCCAGAGTTCCCACTTTTTCTAAAGCCACACTTTAGACTTACCGCGGTGAATCCCAACCCCATTCACACTTTTTTATCTGTGTGTTCTGACCCACACACTTGCCAAACACACTCTATTCTCACTCCCTTCTACTCGTGGCTAAGTACATATCCAGGGTTGTACGTGCTCTCAGCAATTCTCACCTGCCATTCCTGCCACTCAATGTCCCTCATTCTCTACCTGGCCCCAGTACCTGGGCTACCCCTGTCTCTCGGCCATTCCTCAACCCACACTTCAGACATACTCACCGTTTCCATAATCTCCATTCTCCATACAGTCACCATCCTACTCCTACACCTCATAAATACCTCCTGCGCCAGTTTTTCCTTGCCCAACTCCTGTAATCTTTCTTCAAACTTCACAACCTTTACATACGACTCATCCCCATCCGGTTCGTCTCCTGTATCAGGACCACCCTCGGTGTTGATCTTTCGAGTCCTGTCAGGAATCATCCTTTCATATAGGTTTTATATACGCGTGCCAGATCTTGCACGCCATTTCGAGGCTCTAATATATATGTATATATATATATATATATATATATATATATATATATATATATATACATATATATATATATATATATATATATATATATATATATAGTGTTATTGTATTTGCTGTAGGAAATTCCAGTCCTTCCTATTGCTCGCCATTCTCCTTGCATCCCGCCATCCAGTGCCATTCCTCGTTAATATTTCATGTATGTTGTCTTTCCATGTTTTGTGTGGTCTACCTCTTCTTTTCTTTCCTTGTATTCTTGTGTGCTATACTATTTTTGCCTGTCTCCCTTCTGGCATGCGAATTATGTGTCCATACCATCCGAGTTGTTTTATTTCAATAGTTGTCTGTATACTTTCTATCTATAGAGTTGTTCGAATGTGCGCATTTCGTATTCTGTCAATTCTTGTGATACCTATTCTCCATAGGTACTTCATTTCTGCTCCTTGTATTTTGCATTCAAGTCTCTTGTCTAATTTCCATGTTGTGCTTCCGTATATCAGTGTATTCTGAGGTTACCGCCCATAAACTCTTCCATTTTCTCTTCGATGTTCCCAAGCCATTCTCGCCTTCGCCTACATACACTCCACATGCATCCTAAACCCTCCTCCACATTTAAACGAAAAGCCCAAATATTTAAAGCCATTCACTCACTCGATCATTCTTCCCCTCCATTTCAGCTCCTCCACTCTACCATTCCTAGCTCTATTCCTAAACATCACCCATATGGTCTTTTCTACATTCACCACTATCCCCCTCCTATCAAAGTATCTTCCCATTCTTTCTAACATCTTTTGCAACTCGTCCACCTACACAAAATTATATTTTCCGATCTTGCTTACAATATACTAGCTGTCTTTCAATTCATATGTGGATAACTACCTTAGTTCAAGTTCAAGAAATAGTTAATGTCAACTTCTAGTTGTTAAAATTAGTTATTATTATAGTTAAGCTGATACCCTGCAGGAAAACTAAAAATGTTTCTAAATCATACATTATTGCTAAGGCTTTCAGTCTGATTCAGATGTCCGTTCGCTAAAGTAAAATATACCTCATCAGAATATTTCTAAATTCTCACTAATTGTAGATGTATATAAATGACAAGTTTAGCTCGATCAAATATTTCTCTATAGACAGCGTTGACAAACTTGAATGTAGCAGGGCTATTTCTCATACCAAATCGCATCTTCGGAAACTCATACTGGCCCATTCGAGTAACGAAACAGACACTTCCTTCATTTTCACATGATAAAATACATCTTTCAAATCCAATCTTATAAAACACGTCTTGTTTTTTAACCTCTCTATGTGGTCATGTATCTACGGCGTTGGATAATTGTCTCTTACAGTTAGCTTATTATATTGTATTATTTTCTGTAGTTTACAGACTGAGCTTCTTTCTTGTTTGTACTAGAACGATTGGTGAGCTGTAAGGAGAAATACTTTTCCTCATATTCTTGTCCTTTAGCATCTAGTCACTTATGTATTTTACTTCTTCTATATCAGCATATGAATTTATATTGAGGTGGAAAAAATGGGATGTTGTCGTGTCTTCATACTATTCTCATCTGCATCTCTACCACTTTTGGTCTTGTGACTAATTTTCTACTAAATAATTCAAAATTAGGTCCTGTCTTAAAAAAGATCTTTATTAGGCATAGCTATCAACAGAAAACAACTCATCATAATATCTTCATCTTCACTATTATGGGCCATTCACAATAAGCGCGGCAGTGGTAAAGTAGTGGTAAGCAATATTTTGCATGGCTATAAAAATTCAGACGTTCAGAATTGGGCAGTAATGCTATGCGATAATTATGGTAGAGATAATTACCCATGTTCTGTCATAGATTTACTGCATTGCTGTAAACGCCCGCATTTTTATACATGTGTGCAATTTCGCTTACCGCTACGCTACCCTTACCGCGCTTATTGTGAATGGACCATTACCCCTCTGCCCTCACCAACTTCTTTTACCACGCCAGCCTATTGCCGATTTCCAAGTCATAGCCATCCTTACTTAACCATTCACTTACCTTTCTGCAATTCCATACCCACTCTGCATTCACTCCGAATGTGAGCGTTTCCTTTTCTTGTTTTGTTATTGGTCTGATGGGGGCGATTCATTTACGCACAGCCAGCGTAGTGTGGGACTCGCCTTGCCATTCAGTACAAGGAATACCCACTGAATCCTAAACTCTAGGGCTGCCCTCAGACCGGAACGGATCACTCATTGTAACCTTCAGACTGGTGTCACTACGCCTTCTTCTTATCACTTGAAAGAGTTGGGTCGAAGCCCGTTTATGCACACCGAACGGCATTATAAAACAATATACAAGAGTTTCCCCACTATCACAGACGAATTGCTTAAAATGTCCTTATTTCACACCTCTGCGGTGCACTGCGTTTCCCCCGTCGACCCGACCTCTACTTCTTTCCTCCCTGGTGCCTTCTATCATGATGGTGGTAACGTAATTATTCATTGCCGCCCACACTTTCGGGTTTTTCAGCATGGCGTTTACCATATTCACTGGCGACATTCTTGTGATAAATTGCAAGGACGACCGCTGAACCATCCATTTGAGGCACGTAAGGTTTGCGTGCTCAGCTATGTTCCCCGGAGCCGCGCACCCCCTGTCCTCCATCTGTTCGAGGCTTATACGCCCTAAAGCACCCGTGTCCTCATAGGACTTGCGCGAGCACGTATCCCACATCCAATGCGTTCTGGTTACCCAGAACTGTATCTTGGGAATGAGCCGTGTATTTTGCCGGCTTTACCCTCCAAGTTGTCCCAGTCCCTCTCCATCTTAGGAAAGTTTTGTCTCTAGCTGCCATGGTGTTCATCCCTTCCTCGTAGAGGTCAGCATCCTCCTGCGTCAAGTACTCGATTGGAGGTATGCCAGCGATGACATGTGGACATCGTCCTATAGCCCCTCGCTATCCGTATCGCATTTTCGTCAGGACCCGTGCAAATATCTCCCTGGTGAATCGGCACACCAGCCTGTGGCTCCACACCGGGTTACCGTAGAGCATGCCATTCTCTGCCACCCTTGCCAACATCGCCCTCTTAGTTTGTCCAGATTTTCGCCGGTTGGGCTCCACACCGGAGCGCCGTAGAGCATGACGCCCTTGGCAACATCGCCCTCTTAGTTTGCCCAGGTTCTCACCAATTGGGCATGATCGCTGCCAGAGCCGCCATACATTTGGCTGCTCTCGCCCCTGCCAGTTATACATGCTTACGGAGGGTCAAGCCCTAGTCAAGTGCTTTGTTCTTATCCTCCTACGTTATATTTTGCATTACACGCGGTACATTTTCTAATCTGGTGAACTCTCTCATCATTGCTTGACTCTGAAGATGTCAAAACTATCAATCATGTATTCTACTACATCCGCCTCCTGTTGACATGCCAGATTTCCCAATTTAACCTTGTCGGTAAAATATTGTGAAAACTCCTTTCTACCAACGGCGACTCTTGTCTCTCTATTGTCTTACTAACTGCATTTTGTTTGGACGTGATATAAACATATTAGTCATCTCGACCTTAAAATTTGCCCATGAAATTAATGTTTTTGATTAGTGTCCATGTAAGAATATGAAAAATATCCTTCTATCAACAATCAAAAGTAAATTAGCCTAGTTTCAGAGCTTACCCGCCAGAACGCACTTTTACTACCCCCAAAGCTATTTTCCCCTACTTCAGTTTTTCCATAAATACAGGTTTTTGGGTTGTGCGATATGTATTTCGGTTTACATAAATAAGAAATAAAGCAAGATAAATTAATAGATATAAGTATTATTTTGGTAAATTGTGCAAAATAATACTTTGTACGGTCACAAAATAAAAATACGCACGTATTTAATTCTTATTACATATTTGATCACATTCATCAATGTACCGGAAACTCCCCTTAACAATTAAGTCTTTATTTCTTATTTTATTTCACCATAAACCAACCTTTAGTCAGTAGTATACAAGTGCAATCATACATTCCGACGAATAAAAAGACATTACATCACTTCGCTCAAATCGTATTATGCTTCCCTAAAAATGCGCGTGATACTCAAATAATTTCAGCCAACCCAGTGCAAATAAAAATGTTAACAACCGACTGTTTTATATGTGCGCCATAACGTTCCACTTGAACCGGCGACGGTGGCCCGAAAAATTTAATCAACAACAGCCAGCATAAAGCGAAACGCCAATAAAGGTGCATCCATTTAAAACCGTCCAATAAATTAAATGAAAAATAATAAACGGCATCATCCGGAATCCTATTTGCATAAACATCGGCATTTGGCCACTCTCATCCGCATAATGCTGTTATTGTTGTGCGCAATATTTGTAATGACATTACCAGGGCGGCCGCCCCTATCTGTAATGCATACACTAGATTAGCGTATCAATCAAAACGCGATGGCAGCCATTGGGGGGCGGCTCTGCGTAAGTAATTGGGTTGAAAAGATTTTCCATTGCAGTCGCGCGTTGATTGTTAATCCCGTGTTTAAGGACGCCGTGACGGTTAATAGATATTTTATAACCGACTCAATTTACTTTTCATTAGCGCGCCCGTATATAGTTTTAATTAAAATCCGTGCTAGGACCGTTCATTTAGTTTCAGATGAGCCAGCCGGTTTTAATATGCGCTACATCGAAAACCCCTCAACCCTCAGGAATTCCGGGCGATCGAGCGATTGCAAATTTTTCAGGTGCAATAAATGTTCATTAAAATCTTACAACCTCGTCGGGGGGATTAGCCCCCATCCGAATTGTCGCCTGCAAATTTTTTGCTTTAATAAAAATTAATGCCCCGGTGCGTGGCAGTTACGCCATGCATTTAAAGTTCGTATAGGGGGAGGAAATTGAGATAGTTGGATGCGAGATTGGAACGAATTGCTGGATTGTATCAATCAGCAATTTTCATTTCCTCTCACCAAACGTATGTTCACGGGGGGTTTATAATTTTAATCGCTCCACGTCTCGCTATATTGCATTTTATCTTCATATTTATATTACTCGTAACCGTATCGTAAATACGACCCCCCCCCCCAACAAGTCGTTTGATATACAACATCGCTGGACGTCGTCGTAAATTTAAGTCCCTTCCTCGATATCCCCGTTGTTTATTAAAGGATTTCAAGATGAAATGCCGGGGCGATTTTTATGCAAACACGAGGTTGCTTTATTGGACACTTTGTGTCCTCCACATGCCGCCGCTGCCATCGTTGTTTTTTGTTAAATTGCCGGTGCTGCGTGAATGTCCTGCTCGCATGCGAGAGGATCTGTTACATGCTCCGTTTTGTTAACACGATATGAATATGGGGGGGGGTGCAAATAAACCGAAAGACATCGTAATAGTATCCGCGCATGCACGCAATGCCTTTAGTGTTAAAAAATCGTAATATATCCTATTAAAAAATAATAAATTACATATCTTCGGGGAATATAATAGTAGTAGGTAAAATGGTGAATATAAAAGGGGTGTTCTCATTTAGCATTATGGTGAGGCATTCTTAATTATTCCACTCAATGTAAGAATACAGAAAAGAAAAGAATAATTACTTTCTGCGAATACCACAAAATTTTAGTTTTTCAATTAGGAAAATGATAGATTTCTTAATTGTTTGTAAATTATTAAGGCTACAGCAATAAAATATTTTCAAATAATTAGTAACTTATTTCTATAAACTCTAAATTTACATTTAAATACATGTTTTGACTCTTGATGAATTCACCCTCACTAGCTGAGCTACACTGATGAGATCTAATAAGATCGAAATCTAGATATGTAAATTGCTAAGAAGTGGATTCACACTTATATATGTTTTATAAGATTGGCCTTGTGCAGATATCTCAAGCACTCTGTTGGAATATTAGCCCATAGAGGGCACTACCCGGTGATCCTGATGGCATGAGCATGTTGACGGTTATTACCATATGGTGTTCATTGATAATTGATGTGGTTCAGCCAGATGCCGTTTAACTTTCCTCCTAAGGGGTTAGTTGTATAATTTTTCTCAATATTTATTTTTTTATTCATATAATATGTTCGTGTATTTTATCCTTTTAGTTATGCTTACAACGCAGAAAGAAAAGTTCAAGATAACGTTTAATTAATTTAATATTTTGAATTAAAATAATAATTTAAATTTAATTTAAATTAAATTACAATAATTTCTAAACATAATAATAATTAGAAAAGAATAAAATATTCTGAGCTATTTTTCTTCCATTGACAAGAATCGCGTTCGTTTATCGTTCGGGGTCTGTTCTGAGATGATCTTATCTGGCTTAGAACTGCCCGGAACAGCTCTCGAATGATAAACGAAAGCTGCTAAGGGGTTTCTTTACGGTGAGAACATACCCCGTCCCTGGGCTGTGTGCGCTGCGACCCTTCACGGACCTATTGTGCCTCATACAACATCCATGATATGCTAACTGGCTCAACTTTATGTAGAAAAGTTTCCCGACTAGCGGTAGATTCGAACCACCAATGTTCCGTACGCAATGGAGCTGCGCCAACGAAAGCCTCGGTTGAGGGCTTGTTATGAAACTATTTTTTAAGGAATTTAAGGACAGTGTAAGAAAGTCTAATGCAGTTACTACTTTGCAAAAAATTAACAAATTAGAATGTTGTTTTTTTCTTCATTAACAAACACCTTTAGTCAACCTTTTTTAATTTATTTATAATTTATTAGATTATATTATCCATGATCAGTTTATACATATTACAGGGGACTTATTAGTGGCGCTAATATTTGTAGACAGGGCTGTTTTCGTCTATTTTAGCGAGGCAATGGTTTGAGCTATTGACGGGCCCGGCCCCTGTCTTAATTTAATTTTCTTCCTGGGAGGAGGATCATTAAATAAAAAGAGAAAAACAATCAAAATTTTTTTAACCAAATTAGCTGGTAATTCAGGAGACAGATTGCATAAAACTACTTATAATCGCCGTTTTAAAACAGATCTTTCTAACCCAATTTATATCATCCCCAGTAGACCGACTAGCAATCTCGCGCCAATCTAATTTTTAACCGCCGCGCGGCGGATATAACGCTTTCCATTTAGTAATTATTGCAAATCTTGATTACGCAATTAGCGATTCCGTATTACCTGTCACGTCGCGGCGCTAATTATGCAGCATTCTGCAATAGAATTTGTGTGTTTGTGTATGTGTCTCGTCGGGAAATTAAGGCATTCGGAGCGCAAGATTAATCGGGACTAATGGCGTAAGCTTGTAACGTGCTGGGAGAATAAAAAATCAAAGGACTCGAACGGTTCGGACCCGGCGTTAATTTAGAGGGATTGTCGCCGGCTTTAGAAAAGTTTTTCGTCCATCGAAACTCACACACAAATATATAGTGGGACACGCACACTTTCGGGGGGAAATTACGACGAGAAGGAGAGATTAAGGAGAGCGTGTGTCGAATGTAATTTATTTCTTTTCAGACCGACTGAACTTTTTTTGTGCTGCTTTAGTTTACGCATTGTAAATATTCAGGTTTGTTTGTGATGAACAATAGTTTGTTCATTACAAGCAAACCTGATTCCTGATATTTACAATGCGTATTAATTAGAGAAGTAAACATAGAGAAACCATTAAGGACTATTGACTAAAGCCCTGGTTTCTTAGGAGAGCAGCCGCTTTTGGTGTCATTTTTACGTTACAAAAAATATTGTATGTGTATATAAACGAATACGGTTTTCCGTAAAGAGTAATACCTCAACGTACAGCAAAAACGCAATGAATTACGATGAATATTGTGAGTTATTCAATTACATATACTTAAAACTATTATTGTGTTGTGTCATTTACAAATAGCGACCGCTTTTAAGCGACCGCTCTCCTAGGTAACTAGCCCTGGTATTAATAGAAATTTCAGAATACCAAATTTCATTCATTACTATTGCTTTTGATGTGATTTTTTCTACTACTTGAAACAATACTACGGTAAACTTTTTTTATTTAGGTAAACTGACTATAATTACATGATTAAATAATTACATAATTAAATGATTTGCTGGTACTTAAATCTAAAAATTATAAACTAGACATAGAAAACAAGCGGAATGTATCTATAGATAGATGTAGATTTCGATCTTCATAGAGAGATGTCAGAGTTTATATACAAATTCATGCTACTTACTCTCCACTATTTGGCGGGAACCACACAATTAAAAATGCAGATCCATATGGGAAAATCTAAAATCAACATACAACGGCCTTTAGGATTTCCTATTCATACCCTCCACTAGTATAATATGCCAATATAGTATTTGAAATAATGGTTATTTTCTACAACTTTGCAATTTGAATTATCATTCTTGCTTTGGAAACTAGAAAGTTATGACCGAAAAAGCACCAAAATCACATTATTCATGTGGTTTTTGCATTTATCGGGAAAATTGCCATACGTCAAACCACATCAGACGGCTAAGAAGAAAAATATAGATACTTTTAACATGAATATAAATATTTGTACCAAAAATATTAGTGAGTAATATTTGAAATCCAGTCGCGAATTTCCTACATACATATCACTATCGTATTTAGTTTGGTAACTAAATATCATATTTATTTTTACAAATGTATTCCGGTTTCGAAATACTACATTTATGTAGGTAATCTACCTGTTTTCCTTTAATACGGCCCCGCAAGCTTGTCGTTCCATCTTTTCCTTGGCCGTCCTGGAGATCGCCTCCCTCTTGGTGACACTATTCTGTCTCTATCCTCTCAATATGTGCCCTCCTGCTTCTTGTCCACTGTTGTTCATCCCGCATGGTCTTCTTACTTCTTGCTCTTGCTTACTCTGTCTAGTATTGTTTTTCCTCAATGCGTCGAAGTGCTTTAATTTCTGTTGTTGTAATGAGTCTATGTGTCAGTCATTTCTAGTCTCGTTTCAGCCATGTATCTAAATTCACCGCCAATTCACACATAAGCGGTGTCGGGCGCAGGCGTGGTGTAGGAGAGGCGCAGGCGCGACGATTGTGATGTCCATATGCAGGGAAGGGGTGGATATTGTACCTTATGTTTACATAGTGGCGACGTGGAAGAGTTATGCCTCTCGCCTCTTCTCCTACCGTGTCTTAGGCGAAGAGGCGAAGACGCGGTGCCGGCGCTGCGAGAAGCACGACGCTTCAAGTCCCCTCTATATAAACATGTGGTGCAATGCCCACTTAGGTGACGACGCGCGGGCATTTGCTTCGTGGCTCCCGCCGCGCCGGCATCGCGTCTTCGCCTCTTCGCCTAAGACACGGTAGGCGAAGAGGCGAAACTCTTCCATGCTGCCTCTATGTAAACATAAGGTGCAAAGTCCACGACTTCACTACATATGGACATCACAATCGCCTGTGCGACGTCGCGCCTGCGCCTCGCCTACACCGCGCCTCCGCCCGACGCCGTTTATGTGTGAATTGGGCCTAAGAGTGCGTCTAATAACAGGTTTGTATATTCTAGTACTTCTATTCGCTTTCTCCGTTTGTTCCTTTATTTCTTTTAATTCTCCATAGCTGGATATTTTGATTCCTAGATATTTGAACCAGCTCACTTGTATCACAACTACTTCTACTGTGCATATTATGTGATATGGGGCTATAGCCATGCATTTGGTCTTCACGGCAGCGATAACCATGTCGAATATCTTTGCCGTTATGTTAAATTTGTATAGCAATCTTTGAAGATCATCCTCGTTGTTTGAGATTAATGGCGCATCATTTGCATAGCGCACACAGTTCATCTGTTGATACCCTCTTCTTGTTCTTACTTGGGCAATCGTCCATGATGACGTTAAACAGTAAATGGCTCAGAAACTTACCTTGCCTGGCTCCATTGCCTACTTTAATTGGTTCGGTGGTGTCACTGTTCATTACAGCTTGCATTGTGTTATTGTTACAGATATCTTCGTTTGTTTGGATTATGTTTTGTGTTTATATATCAGACGCAAGACGTCTCCCAGTTGCACTTTATCAAATGTCTTTGTCAGGTCTATGAAGCCTGTATAAGCCGACTGGTTCCATTACTAGGCTCTAATTTTCTTTGACTTGGTGTAATACTATAATAGTATAAGTGTTCTATTTTTTGCAGTTCCTTGTATTTTGTTTAGAACTGTTTTATAGTGATTGTACGCGTTCCTATTGGCCTGTATTGTAAGAATGCCTGTTACATGTTCTTGGTATCGAAATATAAATAGAGATAATTCATATATAGTATGTATAGCAGGGTAGAAAGAAGTATTATTACTATATTACCTTCATATTCGGATATTAATTGGTTACCATTTCGCCGATCGTGTCCTTACTCTTACTCTACGCTCAGAAAGGTAGAAAAACCGGGACACATGCGCCTCTTCAGTGGATGCTAAGAGTAGGGTTCGCCCTCTATAAACAAAACTACTCTGTTTTGGAAATCAACCATTTCTTTATTTATATATTTTTTTTATTTAGCCGGTAACTACCCTCAGGGTATAAGCCTCCCTTAAATTTGTCCACTTATCTCTGTTTTAGGCCACTTGCTACCAATTAAGTCCTGCCGTTTTCTTTAGCTTTTATTTTATGCCGCTATCATGTGTTTAAAGCAACAGTATATTAGATTTTTTACTTTACTTTACTATTTTATATTTTATATTTTCACTGACTTTTCTTGGAATTAAATAAAAGCTTACCAAATGCAACGTTCTGTAATAAAGAAATAGTTTCATAAATTTGTAAAGAAAAAGATTTATTGTTTTTACTGTTAATTTGAAATTTTCTATATTTTCCCGCTATCAGTGGGAGTATTAAACTATCTATGAATTCATTACTGATTTTCATGAATACAACAATACTGAATTATTAGAAATCGCTGTAAAATTACATGAAGTTGAAATCATTATTTAGTCCAGTCAATAAATATATTGTAGAGTACATGAAATATGCTGAGTATTTGACTTCAGAGCTTTGTTAGGTGTCGGTAAACATACTAAAAGTCCCCCCGTCCCTGGGAGGGGGAGGAGAAGATCCAATGTTTGGGTTTTTCGATTATATCTCGGAAACGGTGCTCTAGAAAAATATATTCTAAATACAAATTAAAGCTAATTAAATTTCCTATAAAATTGTTTCTATACATATTTGTCGAATTTTCAACGGTTTCCAAGATATACGTATACACGAAAATTGATAATTTTCGAAACAAAAATACATTTTTGCCTCACTTACGTATAGGAAATTTCATTAGCTTTCATTTTTATTTAGAACATATCCACCGTTTCTGAGATTTAATCGAAACCTCCAAAAATGGTGTCTTCTCCTCCCACCTCCCATCTTATACTCACCTGCCAGGGGCGGGGACTTTTAGTATGTTTACCTACTAACTACTCCTAACGAAGCCTTGAAGTTAAAAACTCTCGCATATTTCATGCACTCTACAGCCCTCTTTTAAGCACTCATTGACTGGTCTATATTACAACCAAATCATATTTATACATCATACTATCATGCTATCATACTATTATACTATCATACTATCATACTATCATACTATCATACTATCATACTATCATACTATCATACTATCATGCTATCATACTATCATACTATCATACTATCATACTATCATACTATCATACTATCATACTATCATACTATCATACTATCATACTATCATACTATCATACTATCATACTATCATACTATCATACTATCATACTATTATACTATCATACTATCATACTATCATACTATCATACTATCATACTATCATACTATCATACTATCATACTATCATACTATCATACTATCATACTATCATACTATCATACTATCATACCATCATACCATCATACTATCATACTATCATACTATCATCCTATCATACTATCATACTATCATACTATCATACTATCATACTATCATACTATCATACTATCATACCTTCATACTATCATAATATCATACTATCATACTATCATACTATCATACCTTCATACTATCATAATATCATACTATCATACTATCATACTATCATATTATCATACTATCATACTATCATACTATCATACTATCATATTATCATACTATCATACTATCATACTATCATACTATCATACTATCATACTATCATACTATCATACTATCATACTATCATACTATCATACTATCATACTATCATACTATCATACTATCATACTATCATACTATCATACTATCATACTATCATACTATCATACTATCATACTATCATACTATCATACTATCATACTATCATACTATCATACTATCATACTATCATACTATCATACTATCATACTATCATACTATCATACTATCATACTATCATACTATCATACTATCATACTATCATACTATCATACTATCATACTATCATACTATCATACTATCATACTATCAAGATAAGTACTAGAATTATTTAAAGAACATGTTTTTCAAAATCTAATGATGCGGAGGAAATATGGAGCAGTTTCAAACACATAATAATACAGTCTACAAAACGCGTATGCGGAACAACCAGATAGGGAAACATCAGAAAGCGATGGTGGACTAAAAATAAAAGATGAAATAAAGAAGAAAAAGCAAAAGTGGAAAAAGTATATTAACTCCAAGAAATAAGAAGACTAAGAAGCATATAAAATACAGAGAAAAGCAACGAAATAAATAATAAAAGAACCAAGAGAAAGGACATGGGAAGAATTTGGGACAGCACTAGAACACACTTTTAACGAAAATAAAAAGTTGTTTTATAGAACACTAAAGAAAAACAAGAACGAGAAAGTACAAATAACACTAAGACAACTAAAGGATAAACAGGGAACAATAATAAAATAAGTTCATGATATGATGAAAAGATGGAAAGAGCACTTCCAAGAGCTTTTGCAGAAGAAACCGATGATAAGCACAAACGAAGGAAATGAGAACGCACATGTGGAAACGAAGAACCAGACAATATAACAGAAGCAGAAGTAAAAGAAGCACTTATAACATTAAGAAATGGCAAAACAGCAGGCCATGATAACATAAAAGCTGAACAACTTAAAAATATGGGCGAGGAAGGTGTAAATTTGTTAAAACAGCTTCTCAACACAAAAAAATTCCAAATGACTGGGAGAAAACAATGATATTCCCAATATACAAAAAAGGAGGCAACATAAACTTCAATAATTACAGGGAAATGTCACTAATATGTACAACAATGCTAAAATTTATGAGGTTATACTAGAAAGTAAACGAAGCCAACAAACAGAACCAACGATGAAAAATGCACAAAGTGGCTTCAGGAAGGGCCACTCAACGCTGGACCATATATTTACACTGAGAAAACTGATGGAGAAAACAATGGACCAGGACAGTAAATTATTCGTAGCATTTATAGACCTGGAAAAAGCGTTCGACAGAGTACCAAGAAAAACGATGTGGAATATATTACAAAAGAGGCAAATAAGCAAACAACTACAAAAAGCGATACAATGTATAGATATATAGAAAGACATACAATTATATAAGGACATCAAATCAGATATCACAGGAATTTACAACCAATCAAAAACTAAAACAAGGTGGAGCATTAAGCCCTCTACTGTTTATAATATTCCTAGATAATATATTAAAAAATATAAAGGAAAATGGATATAGGAAGAAATTATAAAAAACAAAGGATAGACAGTGAATAAGCTAGAGTACTGGCGAGGAACAGAAGAGAGTGGAAAGAATTTGTAAATACATAAAATGTTGCTGTAATGTAAGTGTTAGAGTAAAGCCTACACCATAAGGGTAGAAGGCAAACGATAATATATATATATATATATATATATATATATATATATTAAAATTTGTTTAAATTTTTATTTATAAATTATTAAATTATATATAGGTACATAAAATGGTTCAAAATTTAAAAAAATGACATAAATATAGTTGATTAATAAAACAACTTAGCAAACTAATTAAAAATACATTTAAAAAAAACTGACTTCTGTGCCAAAACTAGTCGTGACGTAGTAATATCCATTAGAGCTTGTAACTTGATTTCTGCAGACATATCTGTAATTGAAATACTGCTTTTTGGTGGGTAGCAAGATACCTTTTCTTACTGCAGTAAGAAGGATATAAGCCTAAGCCCTTCTTAATGTTAATTGTCTCAATTGCAGGTATTGGTGCTTAGACAATTTTAAATCGTTTATCATAGCTACGGCTTCTGCATTCATATTTTTCTTTTTACGGATGTATAATGCTGTTTTTAATTTGGATGGTCATTTAGGACTCTGCTCAATAACTTTCTTAACCATTAATGCAGCGTCTCTTTTTCCTTTGGACCTCAAACCCATTTGTGATGCATATGTTTATTCATTTATGATGTAGCTCAATTTTAACATTCTGTTCCTCTTACATTTTTCATAGCATTCTTCAAATTGTTTACATAGACTGCCCGGAGAATGATTTGACTTAAGCATATGCTTGTTAGACAAGCATTTTTTTTTGAAACCGAGAAACTATTCCGAACCTCTGCTCATTTTCAAAACTTTTTTTAAGCCTTTTTACTATATAATTGCATAAACTCTCGACAAGATATTTTTGGCGCTCTGCCAGCGTCCTTATGCAGCATTTTGTACAGTTCTCGGCGCTTCAGAAATGGATTGTCTAAAAAATCATATCTTATAGAATAGCAGACGGTAGCAGCCAAATAAATATGTATTATGCAAAGAAATGTTTAATCTATAATTTGGTACCAAAAAGGTCGCGACCTTATACAGCCTTCTATAACTTATCTCAATCCATAAAGGAGCTTGATTATAATGTATGTTTTAAAATTGCATATATTTATATATTTATCTCTGGTAAATTTAACAATGCATTTAAAGAAACAAAATTAGTTGATATAAGAAAATACATACCTTGAACAATTAATTCAATTATAAAAAAATATTTACAATTATTACTGAAAACACTCTTAACACCATGCGCTAAAATTCAACTAACGTTAAGTATAATTCTGGGCGCCTTTTTATGAATTTTGAGATGTCGCCTATTAAAAAAAACTTAATATTTTCTATTATAAATAAATAAAACGAATTTTTCTTTGTTTTTTATCACTTGTTTATTACTGTTCGCAAACAGTAATAAACAAGTGATCAAAAACAAAGAAAAAATCGTTTTATTTATTTATTATAATGAATTATCACAAAGTAGATGCCGATTCAATTCAATATTTAATATTTTCTGAAAATATTCGCAAAGCTCTGCTGCTCGGTAAAGTAAAATGGAAACAGATATTTATTTTATGCATTTTTTTGTTTGAAAATTGGTTGTTAGTACTATCCTCTTAGTATTAATTATCGCATTAGTGTCCACGTTTTAATATTTAAATCAATAATTAAATAATAAATTTATAATCTACTTATGATTGACATAATCTAGTTATAATATTTGCAAGATCCCCAGGACGCGGCCTACACTGAGTTAGAGAATAATTCCTATAATACCTGTCACTTTCGAATCGGTGTAAACTATCTGAACATTTAACTAGTGTTATAAACAAAATATTAAAATTTAAATACAATTATTTAGTAGTCTGATAGAGAAAACAAATAGTTTCTATTTTGATAACAAACAAAAGCAATTATTGTCAATATTTTTAATTTTGTTTCCATTATTTTGTTTTATTATTTTATAAGATTAAATAATAAAGACAATATCAGATGACAACTTTTAAATGAAATTCTATTAATAAGTGTTTATGCAAATAAAACCAATTTCCTCCCGATGCATTTAATTTATTTCTAGATCACGTCGCAGGAAAAGTGTTCACCTCTCCGGTGCACTTTCTCCCTGTTTATTTTCGGGGCAATTGAGTAAACCAATTAGTCAGCCCTACGACCAACCCCATCCCCAAAAACGTATTTTACATAATGCCTACCAGTCATTAAGTCTGTAAGTCACGTTTAAGCTTGTATTTTTAATAGCATCACGTAGACAATGAAAGGGTTAGTTAAGATTTGAGGGCGGCGGCGGCGGCAGAAGTTTCGTTATGAATTTACACTAGCAGCCGGTGCTTTCGATTGCGAAAATGTTGGACAATTGTTAATCCGCGTCCCCTGGTTTTGAGGCTTACATTCATTGTACTGCGGCGGTTATCACCTGCGCACGTTATTATTATTGTTATCATTTCGGACGCAATCATGAACAGTGTTGCGTAGCGATAATTTATAGGGGATGATTGAAGCGCCGGGAGAATTACTCATTTAATTTTATATACGAGAATTACCGAATACATTAGGTACTACAGTACATTATCTAGTATCATGTTATAGGTTTGTTATTACTCACAGTATAGTACAAAATTGTAATATACAGTGTATCGACAGATAAGTCTAACAGATGGAGAACTGATTATCTGTGTTATTTTTCGCCAAAATTAAAAAGAATTACATTTTTTTACTCTGAATTATGTACTACACTGTTACAATTTTAAGATAATTCAGACAATTTCATAGAATAGTTACATCCCTAAAATCGCAATTTACAAAATTGAATTTCTCTCTGTTTCCGGCATATATTGCGAGTAGTACGAAAATTGTATTTTACACCACACATTGCAGCCAGTGAACTAATTTTCTACAATTGTTGTCTCTAGTCCTCCGCGAGGACTTCCGGTTGGACCCGCAAAGCGCGCGCGTCGCCGCTGGAGAGGATGTAATCCTTGATTGCGGTCCACCTCGCGGAACCCCCGAGCCGCAAGTGTCCTGGCGGAAGGACGGCCACACGCTGGAAATAGAAGGACGTCTTCGTCTAGTGGACGGCGCCAGTTTGGCCATCACCGACGCCCGTAGCTCCGACGACGGACGCTACCAGTGCGTTGCACGAAATACCGCGGGTCTGCGAGAGTCGGCAGTGGCACTCCTCAAAGTTCATGGTA
Source organism: Lordithon lunulatus (assembly GCA_963942505.1). Lineage (NCBI taxonomy): Eukaryota > Metazoa > Arthropoda > Insecta > Coleoptera > Staphylinidae > Lordithon > Lordithon lunulatus. Next base: position 40,177,201 of record OZ012673.1, read on the forward strand.
GTTAAATAATGATTTTTTTATTGTATTTTGTCTAGTATCTTATAACCACTAGGCGAATTATAAAACATTCATAGTTTATAATATGGAGACATTTTATAATTTTACTAGTAAAAAAAAGATAGATCATTGAGTTTTTTATAATTTATAATATCTTAAAAGACTCCTGGGATCTAATAGTTTGAGAAACGCTTATAATTTCATCTTCTGTTTTCAGTAAAACCATTCTTAATACGTCCCCCTGAAGATATAATCGCCCTCGCGGGTAGCAGCGTTGAGTTTACCTGTGGCGTCGGCGGTGATCCGCTTCCTGACGTCCTATGGCGTCGTAATGCTCCTGGAGGCGCCATGCCACTAGGTAGAGTACGTGTGCTTGAAGACCGTAGTCTACGCCTAGAAAGAGTCACCCTGTCCGATCAAGGCAAATACACATGCGAGGCAGACAATCCAGCAGGCGCACTAACAGCCTCAGCCATGCTAACCGTACACGCCGCCCCCAGTTTCAGCACACGACCTCTCGCCCAAACAGTAGAAGTCGGGCACGAAGTCTCATTCCACTGCAACGCGCACGGCAGTCCCAAACCCTTCATCTTCTGGTCATTTGAAGGTGATCGCTCTTTAGTGTTCCCTGGAACAACGTCCGCCAATTACGAGGCATTCGCAAACTCTGACGGTCATTCAACTTTACTATTAAAAAACGCACAAGTACACAATTCAGGCACTGTAATTGTCTGCTCAGCTGTTAACGTAGCCGGATCAGTCTCAACCAGAACACGTCTAACAGTCTCAAGCAGAGAAGATCGCCCACCACCTGTAATCATAAGAGGACCTGTTAATCAAACCCTGCCAATTTATTCAGTTGCTATACTAACGTGTGAGGCTACAGGTAACCCCGAACCAATAATATCCTGGTACAAAGAAGGCATACCAGTACAATCATCCGATAAAATCAATATGAGCAAAAGCGGTCGATTGGAAATCTCGCAATTATCAAAAGAAGACTCTGGAGTGTACACATGCGTGGCGTCATCGCGAGGTGGCAAGGCTACATGGACAGGACATTTACGTGTTGAAAATCCTAAAAATCCTAACATAAATTTCTTCAAAGCACCCGAGCCTGTTATGCTACCAGGCCCTCCAAGCCGTCCGCATGCGCTAAATCAATCAGAAGGAAGTGTAACCATCACATGGGGGCAAAATAATAAAATAGGTTCATCCAGTTTACTAGGATACCAAATAGAGCTGTTTGGTAGAGAGGACGGTGTTATACCTTCTTGGACAATAGTTGGACGTCGTATCACCACTCCTACATTCACCCAACATCTTTTATCATCCGGCATACCTTATACTTTTCTTGTGCGTGCTGAGAACGCTCACGGTTTAGGCCCTCCATCGCAGATCTCCGAGCAGATTTTTGTAGGGGCTGACTCCGCGCAGAATTGGGGCAATCCGGAAGTGACTGTGTTGAGTGAGGCTCGGGCTAGTTTAGTTTCGGGCACTATAGTGAAATTAACTGAAGTGATTCCGGTGTTGTCAACTGCTGTTAAATTAGTGTGGGAGATTTTGGACTCGCAGTATGTTGAGGGGTTGTATATTTATTACGTGTCGTTGGATACAGCTCCGGATCTTCCTAGGAGTTACAGTATGTTGACGGTTTTGCATACAGGGGCTACATCGGGATTTACTGTGAACAATTTAGACCGGTGGGCAAGATATGAATTTTTTATAGTGCCGTTTTATAAAACTATTGAGGGGCAGCCGTCCAATTCAAGAGTGGTGCGGACATTGGAGGATGGTAAGTTATTTTTAGTTACGTTTAGTGTAAATGGTTTCATGCTTATATCTTTACAGTGCCTTCAGGACCTCCTACACACATGGAGGCTTTACTTTTAAATTCAACAGCGGTTTATTTGAAGTGGAAAGGACCACCAGTGGGTAGCCTTCATGGGGAGTTGCAGGGATACAAGGTGGAGGTGCGGGCAAATGGTTCTGATGGGCCTGCAGATACAGTTACTGTTGGTACGGCTCCCACACTGTTACTTGGGAATTTAACGTCGGGAATTTCGTATAATGTGCGCGTTGCTGCAACAACAAGAGTTGGTTATGGTCCGTACAGTGTAGCAGCTTTGTTGAGGCTGGATCCTGCATCTAGAGTAATTGATCAACATCACCAAAGGTAAGTTGCACTTGTCCTTCACCTGTCTATATTTTTCAAACATTGAAAATTCTAACCCCTGGTCCATGTAAGTGGTCTAGTGGAGTGATTGTCAAATTGGAGGTCGCGAAAATTATCTGCTGGGGGGTCGCAGAAAAAAATTTCATATCAATTCGCGATGTTTTTCTACACATAACTATTCTTCAGGGGGGAGGGTGTTACTTTTAAGTGCAAAAAAACGTCGCGGACCAATAAGTTTGAAAAACACTGGTGATGGGGTTAGAGATACCGTCCGGTTAGTACTGAGCATTGAGTTCAAACCAATCGGCGTGAATTTTCCCGAATCACCTTTCATGGTATTTCAGAGGCTATCTATAAAGTTAAGGGTCAAGGGAGAAGATCAAAGCAATTGAATCTGCTTTGATCTTCTCCCTTGACCGGCAGAAAAATCTCACCGCTGATAGCCCTACAAGGATAGAAGTTTTTTTTTCAAACCTTCACACTCACCCTTGTTAATTAAATTTTTTGATTCAATAGACAAAAAATCAAAATAAAGTGTTACAATAGTATGTACTGTTCATTAAATTGAACCCTCGTTCTCGTAAAATAGTTTCTAAATTAATAAATTTGATTTCAGACCAATCGGTCCTGACATGCAGCCCGGCGACTTCATCACAGAAACCTGGTTTATGGCCCTCCTCATCAGCATGGTAACCGTAATGGTCCTCCTCTTCGCCGCGATGTTACTCGTCCGCCGTAGACAGCTACTATCGAAGAAAACGATGCCACCAAGCCGCTCGAACGGCGGCGTGCTCACCACCCCGATCGGCGGCAAAATCGACCCGCCCCTGTGGCTCGACAAGGAGACCCTGCCGGATTACACCAGCACGCTGCCCGACTATGGCAAACTGACGCAACAGGATTACTCCCGTATAGACTACAATAGTTTGAACGGCGGCGGTAAAATCGTGAAGAACGGCATGAGTATTAACCTGCACACGAACCCCCTGCACCAGGAAAAGTACGTGCGGCCTAATCAGCTCGAGTACGGCTCGGAGCACAACGGGTCGGTTAGCTACAAGGGGATGAACGACCGGGGGAAGGATTACGGGAACATGCAGATACAGGAGTATGCCAGTCCGAATGTTGAGGGACGTGGTGTGCTGGCGGATTACGCAGAGGTGGACGCCAACAATGGAGGCGGCATTTCACCTGCACCGTACGCTACTACTACCCTGGTTACCGGCAATCGTCGTATTGGAAATTCACTGGTAAGTTACTGATTATAAAAAAAATACTTTTATATATACTCAAAAAATGGGTCACGATTCTCAAAAATACAAGCCTATAACGGGCACATCACTACAAGTTCTAAGGGGTTTGCGATGTAGGGTGAGAAAAACTCAAAAATCACGAGTACATAGCATATGGTTAGACGCGGGGGCTAATTTAATTTCAGTGTATTGTGATTTGATTTGCTGTGAGAAATGCAAAATCATATTAAATTACCCAATAAAATTATTGTATAAAATTGGCAGGAATTGTGCAAACTTTTCTCAAAAATAGTATTGCTGGATATAAATTATAAATTACAAATATGGCAGGATTTTCAGAAGGGATATACTTATTTTATAGGGAACTTATTTATCTATTTATTAATGCTATAAATCCTGATACTTATGGTATCATTAACTATTGATAGATTGGATAGGTTATAGAATATTGGGGGAATACCAATTTTTTTGCACACGACCATTATGCCAGATTGATTAACCCTTAAATGCATGTTGTTGCATAACTGCAACTTTACTTTTTTAAATGTTCATTGCCTAATTAAAAACATTATTTTAAAAACTGCAATTCTGTATGGATACCTGCATATCACTCTCCGGTGGGACTGGAACCCACGTCTCCGGCTATTGCGGCCGTCGCGCTACCAACTGCGCCACGGAGGGTGGTAGTAGATAGCGCGTGATGTGTTCATTATGTCCAATTATTCACACAAATTGACGCTTGAACTGCGTTGAGAGTCCAATGGGATGTTTGAATTCCGCTCGTACAGCCGTGTCGATGTGTGAATAATTAGAAGGTGAAATTTTTCAATGGCTATTTCCTCTCGGATAATGTTCAATCTAATTTATAGTGAAGTACTTCTTCCCATATTCGGCTATCTAAATGAAGAATCACCAGATATATCAATGTTAATTAATAATTTCTCAAAAATGTCACTCTCCGGTGGGACTTGAACACACGTCTCCGGCTATCGCGGGCGTCGCGCTACCAACTGCGCCACGGAGCGCCACTGAGGGTGGTAGTGGATAGCGCGTGAGAAGTACATTATGTCCAGCACCCTCTGCTTTGCACTACCTCACATTCGTTGCCTAGGTGCCACCAAATGAGACAGCTGTCAGAAAACGGAATACGACTTCGATGACTAATGTCTGTTTATTGCCTTTCGATAGGCCTTTGGCTGAATGAACAGACTTAAGTTATACCATAACTTAATAGAAATGAGCATATTGATGTAGATAAATAACTAATAAGAGTAACACTCGATAAAACGAAAGCGCCAGTAGTAAAAACGGGAAAGCGGAAACATTCAACGCTGCCATTCAATTTAACCCTACATACAGCAATACATAAGTTAAATGTAACAGGAAACTTAACAAACAAAAGCAGACAAAGCTGGATTACGCGGATGATATAGTTATCACGGGCCGCACACTAACCGCAATAAGCGACATATTCAAAAGTTTCGACAAAGAAATAAAGAAGTTTATCAGTAAATCAAGAGAAAGCTAAGTATAAGTATATACTGACATCAAGGATGACAACGAGAAATGAGAAACATACATAGTAGATGATTACAACTACTAAAGATTAGATCTCTACTAAACGAAATAAATGCAAGGATACAAAGGAAGGAGAGCTTATTATGCAAACAGGAAGTTATTAAACACTAAACTACTGAGCTAAAGATATACCCTTAGCCTTATACGACCAGTAGTTACCTATAGCTATGAGAAGTGGATACTACTCAAGAGAAACGAAGAAGAATTAAAGAGACCAAAAAATATAACAAAAAATCTATGGCTCAATAAGAGAAATAGACGGGACACACAGAATAAAAATGAATTTCGAACTCACGGCTGACAAACAATAACACTCATAGTGAAACACATAAAATCCCAGAGAATATGATGGCTCGGACATATACAAAGGATGGAAGCGGACAGGAACACAAAACTTATCACAGAATGGATACCTACCAGAAGTAGGCCGAGAGGAAGACCCCGTAATAAGTGGAAAGAGGACCTACGAGTAATGGGAGTACCGAATTGCAGTAGAGCTGCCGAAAATAAAGATGTATGGAATTAAATCGTAGAAGGCAAAACCTACAAAGAGTTGTAGAATCGAAGGAAGAATAAATAAAGACGTATGGAATAAAATCGTAGAAGAAGCTAAAACCTACAAAGAGTTGTAGAATCGAATGAAGAATATTTATTTAAAACCAGAGTTACATCTAAATCAAGAGATACAACTATATCAAATCATAGTTGTCTGTTCTACTAACCGAGAAATCAAATTATTTCTCTGTCTTTTTAAATTAAGTAGGAGTTGTTTTCCTTTATCGCTAGAGTTGCTTGATAACATAGCTCTAATTACACAATAAATATGAAAAAGTCGAGGCTTACTGAGCTAGTTATAAAGTTGTAGGTTTGGGAAAGGTTGGATTAGGTCATGCATGGCAAAATTATTGAAGGAGTACTGGTAAAAGCATGAGAAAAATCATCGGAAACCTGAGAAAATGGCAAAACATCAAATAGTAGATGACCGATAAAATTCTTCAACTAATGGATGCGAGACATAATTGTAAAAACCAGAACCAACAATTTTACCGTCAAAAACACAAGGACATTAGAACCGAAATTCGGAAGGCTAAAGAAATGTAGATATCGGTAAAATGCCGGTAAATAGAATAATTACAGTGTAAATAAGATAGCTTCAACGTAATAACATAAACAGATAAAAGCTACAGTTGGTAAGAACAAAAGACAAGGCTCTAGTCCACTGATAGACGATAACACAAATATTATTACTGACATCATAGACAAATTAAATCATTGGAAAGAAGACTCTTCGGCCATGTGATGCGACACAAAAAGTACGGAATCATTTTTCTGTAAAAATAGAGGACAGAAGGAGTCCTGGACGGAGAAACGTCCGAAGAAACTTCGGGATTAGAACGGCCAGACCGCCAAATAGCTATTCTGAGCTGCTGCCTCAAAAATTACAGGAATTATTCGGAGATGATGGTAGACCAGATCAATACGACAACTGGGTTAACCTAAGAAAGGGAAATCCGCTGCGCAGGGGGATGATGTATACACAGAACTCATTAAATTGATAAACGATGATGTATTGGAACAATAACAGCCTTATTTAATAAAATATATACAACAACCCATCTCAGTGGTCAAGTGGTTAGAGGCGTCGTCCGCCTCGTACTAAGCATTGGGGAGCCTGAGTTCGATCCCAGCGGGTAGCGAATTTTCGCGATCACCGTTCACAGTTTTTCAGAGGTTTTCTGTGAAATTAAGGTAAATATCGGGTCATTAAACTCCTCTGAGCTTCTCCCTTGACCGGCGGAAAAGCCTCACGGCTCATATCCCTACAAAGGATAGTTTTTATATACAACAGGTATCATCCAATAGGAATGACTGAAGTTGGCCTTCATTATCCTGCACAGTGAATGAAAGACGCTATAATGTGGACATCAGCTTAATGAGTCATGTACTAAAACAATTCCTGAAAATCAACATGCAAGAATCTACAACAGCTACGATAATTTCATAACAGTCGCAAATTCGGATTCAAGGGGGGTTTAGGTACAAAAGATGCCCTATTCTGTATGTAAGTACTAGTCCAGAGATGTCAAGATATAAATCAAGATGTTTATACATATGTGTCATCGATTATGAAAAATATTTTGACAGTGACACAGTAGATTGATGAAATTACTAAACTACATTGATTTGGATAGCAGATGTACGCGTATAATTGGTAAATTCTACTGGAATTAAAAAGCATCTGTAACGGTCGAGGATAGCACCTTTAAATTAGATTAAAATATGCACAGAGGTTACCAGGATTGTCTTTTATATTCATTACTTTTTAATATTTATTCGGGCGCTATATTACAACAGCTCTATAAGAAGCTATAGAGGGCATTAATATCAATGATGAGAGATACGCAGATTACTGTGTCCTCTTGACTAACTTGGAAGATCTACATATGACATACCGGATAGAATTAACACCGCTAGTATCAACGAGACGATTAGCTATTAGCATTTCATCTTTTTATGGTAATTTTCAGACGCATAAAATTTACCATAAAACGATGAAATGCTAATAGCGAAACATCCCAATATAACTGCTCATTTAACGCTTAATAATGAAGTTCGAGTTCGAGTTTGACACCACAAATACCTTGGATGTCGTCTGAATGAAGAGTATAGCCAGTAGAACAAGATGCGCATCAAACACGTGTAGTAGAAGTACCTTTGCTTTGTAAAAAGGGCTGCGAAAGGTTATATATATATATATATATATATATATATATATATATATATATATATATTTATATATAGTGAAGTGTACTTCTTGAGAAATTTTTCAGAAATTATTAATTAACATTAATATCTGGTGATTCTGGTAGCGCGACGGCCGCGATAGTCGGAGACGTGGATTCCCACCGGAGAGTGAAATTTTTGAGAATATATATATATATATATATATATATATATATATATATATTCTCCTTGCTGTTGCATAGACTCAACCAACAAAATTACACAAACCTTGCAGAAATAGAACTACAAGCGTTTAAAATGGGGATATTGTCTGCGCCGCATCTCATAGATGTGTTACAACAGATGAACACTGAACGTTATGTTATGTTTCTCATCAAGAAACAAAAATTGGAGTACTTCTATCATGCGACGCACACAAAAAATACCGAATCTTGCTGTTAAAATAGAGAACAGGAGTCCCGGACGGAGAAAAGGACGTCCGAAAAATCTTCGGGGTACTAATCCCCAGAGCACCAAACCGCTATTCGGAGCTGCTGCGTCAAAAATTAAAATTACCATAATAACCTTGGTTAGGAGACGGCGCCAGGAGAAGATCATGCATGAAAACTCAAATACTAACCAGGTCCAAAATAAAATGGTTTAAGTTTAGGTAGTCCGCAAAAAAGACTAGTACAAAAATAAAACACATCTGGCGTCTATTCTTTGATCCTACATAAAACTGACCTAGGGTTAGCGTCGTTAATTGTGGATCTGACAGGAGACTTATTTCCTTTCATAAATGTAAATAACTTCTTGATAAGTAATTCTAAACATGGAAATGATTTCACATGCAACAATCTTCGTGTATTTTCAAGCCTGACTGGTAAAAATCTGTAAAATTCTGGAGAACACCAACTTCAATAAATTTTGAATATGATTAGTTAGTGATTCATTTTTAATTGAGAAAATCGAAGACTACAAAGAAAATACACGCCGACGTAGCGCCCCCGCCCCTTCTATGTATTTTTTATATGTTGCAGTTTCACTTACACTTGACGTGTTCATGTTGCATTACATCTTAATTTTTTAACCGGTTTTTTTCCAAAGAACTAGCTTACATTTGAATGCTTTAATTTTGTCACACATGTACACACACATGATCTGATATTTTCTTTGCATCGTTAAATTAAATCGTGTTTTGTTATATCAACCATGAAAGTGAAATCTTACAACCACGTTGGATAAGAAAACTGGTGCCTTTATTTTTAGTTATGCAATACTAACAAATATAGTCTTTCAAATCCCAGAATTGCTTAAGAATCTTAGAACAGGATAACCAACGGTATAGTAAGACAGACCGGAATATTCGCATTCTAATTCACTTTAAAAAAGCAGAGTATTTAAACCTCCTAAGATCCGGAGAGTCTTGATATTGATAACTTTTTTGATATTACATTTTCAATGTTTATTACCTTAGTGCATAGTACTTTGATGCATGATGAATGTTGGATCCGTCATAAATTTCAATAAAAGATATTGTCGAATGCTTTATTGTAGTCCAAAAAACAAACAAACTCATGCATCTTTGCGTTAGTAATAAACAAATTGTGCAATTCGGCATATATTTCCAAACAATCTAAGCTGTCTCTGTATTATATTCTCGTTTATCGTGTCTGCTTTATTTATATATTTCGGTCCTTATTCTATACGTTCTTATCAGCAGTCTCAATTCTTAGAAATCTCATTTTCATATTATTCATATAAAACATGAATATTTTATGTATATTGTAATGTTTCATGATTTGTTGATATCCCTTTACTTTTATCACTATTTATAAATGTATGTATGTTAATGTTTCTGCCTTGCTGAATCTCTCTTCTATAATCTACTTAAATGCTTTCCACCTTTCTGATATTGTTTCTGTTTGATATTATTTTATGTGATTTTTTCATGGGAAATTATCATGAATTTAGTTATATCTATATTTATTTCATATTGATTATTATTAATTTCTTGTCTACCACTTACATTTTCTGATGTGGGTCTTCCTCTGTTTACGCTACTATCGCCATGTTGTCTCTGAACATAATTTAGTAGCGGGTCCATGGCAGATCGTTGTTTTACTCCTATTCGTTTAGTCAACTCGTGTTTGTTCTAATTTTATTTTTGGTATCCACGTACATGGATTTTACTATCTCTCCTCTCCCTTTATCTATTTCCTATTTCCATCTTCTCTATAGATATGTTTCTCCCATTTTTTCTTAATGAATGAATTACTTACCTCTGCAATCATGAATATTAGATTTACCTCTATTAAATCCGCATTATGTATCCTCTACGTCGCTTCGAAAATAATCGTTGATATTTTTTTTTCTAATAGTTTATATTTCCACTGTAAATGTGGTCAGTGTGATTCCCTTTTGTTATCGTTCTCTCCCTGTTTGTGTTTGGATAATATTATGCCCCCTATTCTTATAGTTTTTACTTATTATTATATCGTTTTGTAGTTTATTTCAGCGGTAACGTCATTTTTACTTAGTGAATTTCTTTCTTTATCTATTTTATCTTACCTTCTTAATGCACCGTCTCCTTGCGAAGGTTCACAATCTCTATGTGTAATATTGTCCTCGATACTGCCTCTCTACAGATGTCTATTGAGGTGCATCCCAGTCTACTTTCTCAGATCCTTCAGCCATTTTGGCGTATTGTATTTTTCCTTCGACGACAAGTTTTATAAGTTCGTATCGTTACGTCGACATTCTTTTGACATATATATATATATATATATATTTACGTCTTTGTCTTTTATATGCACCATATTATATTTTTATTTCTTATTGTGTCCCGTAGAACAAATTTGGTTGTAGCAAGAAAATTCCTGCTTGAATCTGTACTTGATTTAAATGCCTCTTGACTTCCAGCTTATATATATATATATATATTTTCCATTTATTATTATATTTTGCTCCACCACTCTGGGTTTTTCATTTGTTTATTCCATATTTTTGTTTTCTTAGCTTTCTTTGACTACCGCCCGTATATTATTAATTTTCTATTCCCACTAAATTCTCACATTTCATCTATTTCAGTTCCTCTTTCCTTTTCTGTTAAAATTTAATTATTTTTTTACTTTCGTACTAAGATTGTCGAAATATTTGTTTCTATATTAATAAACAATACCCGGCCCACATCCTCGCATGCCTCTATTCCATTATCTCTCAAACTCCTTATAGCCATTGCTTTTTTTTGGTAAATTTTAGGAATGCTTCTTAAGTAATATTATTGGGTACACTCTAACAACTAATAATATATATATATATATATATATATATATATATATATATATATATATATATATATCATCAAATCATACACTTCGTTTTGTGTTTTGAAAAATGGCCGATTTTCTTCTACATCCATTTTTAATATCTCCAATTCTCCTCTATGCACTATGTAAATCGTTTGCCTTAAAGTCAGAATTATTTTGGCCGTGCTAATTTTTGTTCATAGTAAAGCTATTTCAAGCTATTTCTGGTATTATAACAGGCATCAGTTTAGAGGGCATAGATTTGTTCATGTTATTGTTGTTTGGTATCGGAGTATTATGATTTTAGCTTTACAAATCCTGAAGCATAAGGTGCTGACATTTTTGTTTTGGAATCTCAAAAGTAAATATTAAAGGTCTCTATTTTCATGTTTTCCTGATATACATGCATTCCATAGAACCAATTTAAGATTTCTGGGGACCATGGGAATATATTTGTTATAATTTCTTTATAAATTCTATGGAATGAACTTAGTGTACTTGTATCTGAGAATTTTGTAAAAATCTGATTGAAAAATCTTCTCCAATTAATTGTCTGATCTCTATTTTGAAAAAAATGGATTTGGAGAATTTATACACCAGAAATATTTACATTTCGTAAACAACAGTGCTATCTAAGGAAAGTATTTCTATCACGAAATACATATAACTGCTAAGTTTGACACGGGTTTAATAAATTCGATATGTATCGGGGCCAAATTTGGAATTTGAGTTTGGTATTACCATAGCATGAACCCGATTTTGAGCAATAACTGACGGTTATAAAAATGTAGGATGTCAGGATTCGCACCCCAATACTGGTTCCGTCCTAGTTTCTTTGGAGAGCGGCCGCTTTTGACGTCATTTACACATCACAAAAACATTTTAAGTATATGTAATTAAAGAACTCACAAATTTTCATCGTAATTCATTGCCTTTTTCCATTACGTTGAGATATTACTCTTGGTGGGAAACCATATTCGTTTTTATACATGTTAAACTATTTTTGTTATGTAAAAACATATCTTCTGACAAGTCCTCCAATATTACCTTTATTAAATTCACTTCCGAATATGTTAGGTTGATTATTTTTAATTGTGATTTTTTCTTTGTTTAAGATATGGAATCCTAATAACAATAGCCCTGAAGACGAGCCAGTATACCCCGCCTCCAACGGCGGCTACTACAATCGCAAAGTCTACTCAGACTCCTACTTCGCGCCGAACCACCAAACCCTACGGCGGAACAAGAAGGAGCGTAAGAACAATAACGCGAACAACCCCCCGGACCTAGTCTCGCCGAATCAACCCGTCTACGCGAGAGTAGGACCACCAGGTAATAAAAACAAACCCACCCCCTTCTAAAGAACCCAGAAAAAAACGAATCTTTCCAACTACGCAGGCATGTCGTGGCGTGGTCCCACCCCGCAACTGAGCAGCTTCTCGCCGTCCCCACACCACAAGCAGCTCTACCACCCCTCGACGCGGAGCGAGCCCGGTGGCAACATGTTATAATTCGAACTGTTACCAAGTGATTAAACCGAAAAAAGCGCGCACGAGCCGCGGCCTTGCGGTTTTCGCATTTTCCAGCACAATTATAGCGCGCCGTTATCAGTTTCACCTTCAGCAAAATGAATATTAAAAATAATAATAATCGTATAAACGTTGTGACACAGAACAAATAAGCCGACTAGTCATTACTATTCCCGTTCAATATTCAAACGTGCGGGGAATTTGCAATTGTAAAAAAAAAACGAAACACACACATACAAAAATGTATATATTAATTATTAGTAAAAAAACCGGCCTTTTGGAAAGGTCGTTGTATATAAATATTTGAGGAAAAATAACGCGTCGTCCATAACACTGTTAAGTATTGTATCACTAGAATTTAAGCGGCGGAGTCTTTGCGATGTGTATTATTAATTGTTAAGCGCGCTTAGAGGATGCTCCACCAATATTTACGCATGCAGAGACGTAGCTAGGTTTTTATGTGAGTTACCATATTGGTTTGCAGGTATAGACAAATATTACTAATGGTTATACGAAATATTATTTTTTTGAATAAGACTACTTTTAGACGTAGCTAGTATGCGTATCGGCATGCTGGATACTAATTTTACAAGGTACGTTAAAGTATCTACGTTTAAATGCTCCCGTTAGACTTTCACATGAAGACACTAGTTGCGATACCGATACATGTTTTATATTGTAGACAATATAAAACCGGTATCAGTATTGCGACTAGCGTCTACGTGTGAAAGTCTAACATGTAAATAGTTTCACAACTATCGATAGTACCATTCATTGGGTAGTGCACATTACTAATCAATATTGTAATAAATAACTACCATTGGAACTGTAATGCGGAGCTACAGTATATGACATGTTTGCCAACAATTTTGTTAACCTGGCACATTTGATCTAGCTCTAGTTTTTTCTATCCGATTCTTATTTCGCGTCGTTTCTATTTGATGTTATGTCCAAATAAGGGGTGTAATTAATATTATTAATTAAAGTACGGACAATTCTGGAAAAAGTAAAAGTCTTTTAAAAGCCGCCTTCGTTTATCGTTCGGGAACTATTCCGAGCCGTTCTAAGCCAGCTAAGACTAGCCCAGAACAGCTCCCAAACGATAAACGAAAGCGGCTTAAGTACATCAAGTGAATATATTCATGAATACTCATAATTAGTGCGTTATATCGTGTACCTAATTTGTCCTGTCTTATCAGTGACCGCATTCGTCGTAGTATATATAACAACGGCTGGTCTACGCTACACCTAGCTACGCCACTGCATACATGCATTATTGTAACCTACTTAATACTACTCTCCTATTGAATATACTAAATATTTACTCTCTTTCTACTTAAAAATTAAAAATAAACTGAATCTCATCCGAGCATCGTGTAAAATATTAATATACATATCAACTACTTGTAAAATTGTGACTGTGTAAAAACGTACATATTAATAATTGAGTATAAAAAATAATTAGGACGTAGCGACTTTTTGTATAGTTTATACGTTTGTAACGATTTTGTACCTAAACAGAAGAAATAATCGTATATAGGAGAGCGTTCTTGGTTTTAAAAGGCGAGCTGAGAATATTTAAAAATTTGAATTTTTTATTCACGTCATTTGAAAACTTATACGTTTGCGTTTTTTTTAGAATAAAAATTCTGAAATTGCGCGAGTAATGTTGTCACAAAAAAATATATTTTATAACTGAAATCTCAAAAAATCTATTTTGGCCATATTACGATTATTATAGATTTTATATGGAAAACTCTATCGACAATAAATACCGTATTATAAATGAAATACTAATCCTTTACAATAACACTACATTCCGCCCAGGGCGGGATTATCCTACTTTGGAACTTAAATATTTATTTCCTACCAGGTTCCGACACAAGAAATAAACCACACACGCATAAATATTTAACTGAGGATAGGGAAAAACTTTCATATTTTTGCAATTGTATTCTAAGTGTGAGGTGTCTAGTCTACTATCTAGAAGTGTGAGCAGGTGTGAGCGGGCACCTAAAAAAATGGCCATAAACATCTAATTCCTGCCGGGGCCCCTGTTGAAATAGACGACACACAAATTTCAATTTTTTTTAAAGTACCGGAAAACATATTTTCTCCATTAATTCTTAAAAATGATGTCGTGGTGACTTGTAAAGTGCACCACGGGGATATCAATATACTGTTTTTTTAATTCTTTTAATTCTCTATTATTTCCTTCGTGACGATTTTTCGGCGGTAAAGGAAGAAGCTCAGAGGAGTCTAATCACCCTGTTTTTACCTTAATTGCACAGAAACCCTTTGAAAAGGCTGTGAGAAGTGATTGGCGAAAATTGAGTAAATTGTTTAAATACATTGAAATCTCTACGACTCACTTTTAAATCACAGCGTTTGAATCAAAGTAAATCAATTTGACCTAATTTCACCTTTTTTTAAGGATGTTTTAAGGATTTTATGTTATTACTATTATTATTAGTAATAACAAAAATTTAATATAAATTAGATTATGAAAATTTGAGGGTTCCTCCACTTTTGCACTCAATGCATCATATTCAGTTAATAATACAGTATATATTATCGATAGAATTTACGACAAATCTGTACTAGTTGTTCTATAAGTCATCAACCTAAAATGGAAAAAAAGTTATAATATATACAGGCTTCCGGAAAAAAGTCCCTGTACAGCGCTGTATTTTTTTATTGCGTGATATTTTTCAAAAATGTGCATAAATACACCTATAGATGTGTTAATTCTCGATAGGGGTTGCAATTTAAAAAGGTGTGATAGACCACATTACACCCCTAAAAGTTGGGGAAGTTCTAAACCATCAAACATTGTGAGTTTATGATACAGCATTAGAGTGCAAAATTTTAAAGAAAAAATTCAGGCTATCAAAAAATACAAACTAAACTAAAAGTTCTAAACCATGAAACAGTGTGAGTTTATGATACATTATTAGAGGGCAAATTTTCAAGAAAAAAATCACGCTATCAAAAAACACCGCGCTGTCTCGGTGATTCTTGCCGAAGCCAGTTTAAACCATCTTTACTAGGCTATCGACCTATTCCGGGTCATATCGCCTTGATTTAAAAACTATTTTCTATTTTCTGTGTTATTCGCTACACGTCTTTTAAACCAAAACGTCTGTAAAATATAAAAATACAATCACACTCAATAAAAAATAAAAAACTAAACGTACGTAAAAAGATTGTACAGTAAGTAGATTACACTCCCCCCTAGCTATGTGAAACCTGTCTTCCCGTCTCATTTCGTTCTCCCCTCTCGTTTTGTTTAAATCAATTGATGCCCCTCGACTATCCGCCCTCTATCGCTGTATATCGTTTTTGAATTAGAACTGTGAAATAATTAGGTTTCCACACATACGTGCATATATTTTTATAACGACTACATGTGCCAGAATTAAATAATAATGTGGATATTGGAGAGGAAGGAAAAACGTAACAATGTAATATGTTGTATGTAATTTATAATATAGGAGGCATTTAGGTATTAAGCGATAAAAATAAAAAAGTTAAAAAAGATAATGATTATTGAATTCTGAATCCTTTTTATCAGTGTCATGGCCAATAAAATCATCTCTGTAGGTAGGTACATGTGAGGTGAAACTTTGATATTGGACGCTGTCCGGGCAGTACCTCGGACAGCGGCCAACATCAAAGATGAAGAAAATATGAAACGTAGGTACCACAAGCGCCTGGGAAGGAAGCATGCTCCCCGCGTTCAGGTGGTGGAGGAAGCACGGCGTGATAACGAATTGACTCACCGGACACGACTGCTTCCAATCCTACCTTGTCCGGATTGGGAAGAGCGTGGGCAGCCGCTACCCCTACTACAAGGCAGCCACGGACAATACCGACCACACCCTGCTTGCAAAGGTCGCGAAACAATCTGGGAGCGGCGATGGGCGAGGCCACATCTCGAAAGTCGGTCGTTGAG
The DNA here is from genome assembly GCA_963942505.1 of Lordithon lunulatus. Classification (NCBI taxonomy): domain Eukaryota; kingdom Metazoa; phylum Arthropoda; class Insecta; order Coleoptera; family Staphylinidae; genus Lordithon; species Lordithon lunulatus. Next base: position 40,193,721 of record OZ012673.1, read on the forward strand.
AGCGATGTAAGATGCGGTAGCGCTCTTTTCAGAAAAGGACTTGAAGGCGAAGTACGAGGAATGGATATATAAGACACGAGGGTGCAAATGCACTAGCATAGGACAGCGATAGGAGGACACAGAAGAATTCCATATAGCGATGCCAGCGCTTTCCGGGAAAGTGTTATTTAACTGGTAGGTCTTAGATGAGTCAGAATCCAGTACTTCCCGTGGGAAGCATAGCCTCCCGGGCGTCTATGAAGAGGTGGGGTCAAGCCAAAAAAGGTACATGTCAATATGGAAAAAGTAAAAATAAATGGAAACAAAATAGTATTACAAAGACCAATTCCTGTCTAAAAGTGGGGCTGGATACGAAAACGAGTCGTGTAGAGGCGCAAACATATGATGGGTAGAAAATCAGTGTTTTGCTGCCACCTCCTCAGGATTGACAAAAATTCTTAGAAGTTTAAAATATTTATTATAAAAATAAACAAGCGTTGTTAGGTATAGTCATCACAAGAAACACTACATCAATAATAATATACACACATAACCGATATATACCCTCCTCACTTTACATATTACAATATGTCCTCTGAAATGACAAAATAATTTATTTGTCATAACTTCAAATAATGTTGAATACTAAAATACTGAAAGTAGACATATAAAACACCCCCCATCCCCTCCCACTATTCCCTATGGGGGGATCCACTTCCTCCGTTAGCAGATTTCCACGCCTTTTCCATCCTCTCTTAACCATTCACTCACCTTACTGCACCTATTCTGCTTTCACACTCTCACTTTCGTTGCCCAGGTGGCGTGTCGCTCCCCTTACTACACAATATACACGCGGTGTATCCTTGTCCCATCCACATTTTCCTTCCTCTCTCTCTTCCGAACCGCACCTTGCTCTTTCCATGCACATTGTCCACCGCCCACACTTCCACTCATTACAACAATATTGGCTTCACATACATATCCCAGACCTTACACGCGATTACTAGATTACTATCCCACCATTTCTACCATTTTCACTTCGCAAATCACCCAAGTTGCTTGTACACACTTCAAATGCTAAACCCACCTCTGCAGACAAACGGGTCTCCAGGATAGGAGGATGCCCTCAGCGGCTTTGCCCTATCGGGTGGAAAATAAAATATTACCCGCGGACCAAAACAGGCGGGCGAGAGCGAGGCGAGACTTCACAGCAGCAAGTGGATGCAACCACTATAGAACACTAAAAGCCCTGGCCCTCCATAATGGGGGTTAAGCCATCGAGCTAAATCCTCGATACTCGGAAAAAGGCATAGAATGTTCAAAAGCCAAACGATCGAACTCAAAATATGATGACTGAACATCGATGAGCTAAGCTACGAAAACAGATTATTAGAATATGGAATATAAAAGACCTCACAACCGAACTGAATGAGGTAATAAATATAATATATAAATATATATAATAATAACTCACAATATTACAAGTTGCTATAGCCGTACTTACTTACCAAGACAAAAAATAATCGACAGGAATCGGAAAACCTAGGAAAATAAGACCATTTTTATAGCGGCGTCGCAAACGAGAAACAACCACAACAAGATGTTTCCCTTATGATCCACAAACAACTTATATACAAGATATATAGAGAGATATAAAAATAATAGTCAAGGTCAATATGTGTATACGAGGATATAAAGTCACTCTCACGGGAATATATGCTATGATGATGTAATAGTAACTACGAAAGACGATTTTTGAATAAACTTAATATTCCTGGGAGACTTTAATAGCAGAGTCGAGTAAAGAGATCCTGACGAGGTAGTAGGAATGTACGGCGAAGAAACATCTAACAATGAAGAAAGACTAATAGACGTATACAACTAAAACAAACTTCCGCTCCCAATATTGAAATGAATCTACCTACATAAAGAACAACAATATGAATATATTAAACAGGGCATACACGAAGCAGCCTTAACGTTAGGACTAGACCAACGAATAGGAAAAGAAGCACCGTATTGGTAGAATAACGAAATCGAAGACAGCATATAGTAGAAGCGAAGAAAACATCAGAAATAATTAAAAAAGGTGAAGATAAACAATAATACAAAGTGGCCCAAGCAAAGGTGAGGCAACCGATATTTGAGATGAAAAAACAAAATCTAAGCAAGAAACTGTCAAAGAGTAAGTATGTACTTAGGAAGAAGCAAAAGCTCTAAGGGCTGGAAAATAATAAAAATATAAGAAACATCAAAAGTAAAGATTATTTTAACTATAAAACTACAAGAATAGGAAGATTACTAACAAAGGGTTACTAACAGAACAACAGCAAAAATTCAAAAGTCGGGACGACATAACCGACCAAACATTGAAATTTAGGTCAGTTCTAGCGTCACCAATCAGACTAGGACATGAACAAATAACCAAGGCATGCAAAACACTGCAACTCGGGAAGTCTGCAGGGCCTAGAGATATCCCAGGTGAACTCTTAAAGTACGGCATAAACAACCAACTCAAAACACTATTCCAAAAGTGCATTAGCACTTTAGAAATTCCTCTAGAATGGTTAGTCTCATCATCACTATATATAAAAAGGGGAAACAAAGGCGAGAATTATCGCGAAATAGCAGTTAGAAGCTCTCTGAGTAGAATATATAGAAGTATTACATAACAGAATAAAACTGGTATACCAAACATTGAAATCAGAAGAGCAGGCAGGCTTCAGAGCTGGTAGATCTACCATAGACCACGTCTTCTCATTAATGCAACTAATAGAAGAAACACAAGAAATCAAGAAGTTCATCTACTTTTCATAGACCTATAGAAAGCATATGACTGTGTTCTATTAGAAAAGCTTTGGCAAGTTCTAGAGACAACCAATTTAATCATCGTCATAATCGGTCTAATTATAACGATGTTTAAATTGGTTCAGACACTATACAACGAACCTGCAACAAAATAGAAATTGGTAGTGATGGGGGGATTTCGAGAACCGAGAACAGCTGTTCTCGATTCTTATAAATAGTTGATGTTCTCGATTCTCAAAAGTTCTTGAGAACTTGAACGAGAACCGAGAACAGAAAATCGAGAACTTTAATTAACCGAGAACCGACTTACGAGAACTTTAAACGTTTAAAATAAATCGCACTTGTACAGGATAAACGAATCTGTAGAGTGCGCCGACTAGGCAACACAATTTTGAATTTATTGCCTTTGTATACTCTCGAAGGTCTCGGTTCTTGGTTCTCAGTGCTCGGTTCTCGGGTCTCGGTTCTCGGGTCTCGGGTCTCGGTTCTCGGTTCTCGATACCTTAGAAAACTGTTCTCGGTTCTCGTTTTTTAGTTTAGTACTTGATTCCAAGTTCTCGATTCTCCCCATCACTAGAAATTGGTAAAAGGGTAGCGTCACATGCATAATATATTTCGGAGAAAAAAAAACAAAAAATGTTACTAACAAATTTGAATTATGGTATTTCAACAACCTACTCACAATAAACGAAAATAAAATGGTATATATATGTATATATATATATATATATATATATATATATATATATATATATATATATATTTCGTTTATTGTTAGTATGTGCCTACACCGAAAAGTAAAAGGCAACTAGATATGTATATCAACGCGGTTAGCGGGTAGACACTTCTTTTCAAACCCGGAAAAAACAGGCCTACTTCATGGATGCGACCCTGCCTACGCGAACCATGGTTCTCCCATCTCCTTCTAACTACGTCCTGACGTTCAATCCTTCTAATATATACATATTTCTAATACATCCATACCCTATTCATCTTCCAACCCGCCTAGTCAGCGTGAAAGATAATGACTCAACAAAAGAAAGAAAGAAAACGCACTGTTGATGTAGGCATCGAGTCTAAATTCCGACACCATGCAAAATGCCTGCTTCAAGGATTATGGGGAAGGCAAAAATTCACTTTCGTCATCGTCTAAAACCAAAACCATACAAAACAAAACATAAACTTAAAATTGAAGCATATTACACAAGAACACCTTTTTATCCGAAGTCTGACTGAATTGGAAATTGAAATAGAAAAAATCAAGTAGGACGTTAGCGGCCTTAGTGAAGTTAGAAGACATGGGAGAACCTATTGAAATCAAATTCGGACACCTCCTTTACTACTACTTTACTCAGTCTTCACCCATATAACATCCATAAATTCAACAACCACATCCAACATATAGTTTTAGTTCTCAGTTATTGAGGTGGTGGCAGCGACGCTTCCCTTTATGCAGACGACGTTCGATTAGGTCAACAGTTGCTATCCAGCGGCGATTCCCTTCAATATTGGCGGCATCAACTCGGCAACTGTACCTCAACAGTGCCGTCAGCGAATAGGATTGTCACTTTTGCATATAATTTTGCTGTCAGCGGATGGGTTTTTCACGTATTTACATCATTTTTGTGACAGCGGTGGGATTTTTCACCTATCCACATCGATATCATGAGACCTGGTGACATTGAAAATCAGTTCATCATAGTATGTTGAGATTACAACGACAAAATTGGCCTTGAACTAACAATTCCGAGACATGCTTGGGAAAATTCGGACCAGAAAGAAGAAATGCTCACGACAAAACGTTGCTAAACTTTCTCCTCCAAAAAAATCTCTAACTAAACAACAGTATTTTTCTACAAAAACAAATAGAAGATGGACATGGGGAAGCCCAGATGAAATGAAATTGACTATATAATCTCTAATAACAGATGGTCAGATACGTGAGAGTACACATCTTCAGGACAGAAACAAGAGAAGCACAGTCCAACTAGACCTGAGGAAAGAAGGCATAAACTTACAAAGAGAACGACCAATCGAACCCTTATACTCATAATTTCCAAAATGATATCGCCGATATATTAGAAAACAACAATCATTATTACGACACAAAGATGGAAGTTTACCTCCAACGCAATAAATGAAGCCTTACAAAAAAGTGAAGATATCTAAATAGGGCATTTAGATATCTACCCAGAAAATAAGAAAAAAAATAGCCAAAAAGCGAAATATTTAATGGCTAAACGTAACGAATTAAGAAACAATAGAAAATACAAGTAACGAGGAACTAAAGAAATGAGCAAAAAGATACGTAAAACCAGCAAATGAAATATCTGAAGCTATCATAGCATGAATATCCAGCAAATAATAGAGCAGAGCAAGAGCATGAAAGTATTACGTACGAGTACCAAAGTACACCAGCAAAAACAGAAGCTATTTTCGACCAAGGATCAGAGGGGTAACTATACCACAATCGAATAAATGGCACAGACAAAAATAAAAACCAAAAAAAAAAAACGCTTGAAGGAGACAATATAGTCAAAGAAGCCACACAAGCAGAAGGTACGTTCTTGATGGATACAATAAAAATACTATTTAACATCTGCCTGCAAAATAGCACAATTCCAGGCAAATGGCATAAAGCAATTACCATCCTGCTTACAAAAAAGGACTTTTATTGATCTATAACTCTTCTCAGCCAACTCTACAAACTATTCACTAGAAGAAAAATAGGAAAAACTAACAATAGCTATTAACAGCACATGATAAAAGCCCTACAAAGACAAAGGGATAACCACAAAGGATGAGTGAACGAAGATATTTTAAAAATGATGGAAATTAGAAGAAGGCTAAAGAAAACAAACCCCACTAAATACCAAAAAACCAACAGAGAGGTCAGAAAGAAGATCAGAACCGCAAAGGAAGTGTGGATGATCGAAAAATGTCAATAAATATACCAGTACCAACAACAGTACAATTTCGCAAATATGCATTAAAGCATAAAAAAATGTCAGGCAACAAATAATAACATCAAGACTAGAAAGAAAACTGGATATCTACAAACCCAACAAGCTGGATTTATCTCCGGGTTTTGAACGGACAATCATCTCAATCATCATGTCTTAATCTAAAAGTCGTGTAGTACCATATACCACTGGTCCTTGCATTTGTAGATTTCCATAAAGCTTTCGACAGTTGTGTTAAACTACACCATAAAAGCTTTGAGAGAATATCGCATTGATCACAGGTAGTACTCAAAACGATTCTATAACATCTATAAAAACGCTACAATCTCAGTAAACCCATTAAATCCATTAAATCCGAGGAGTAAGACATGAGAACACGTCTCCAAAACTATTTATAACCGGTTTGAAATATACATTCAAGATAGTTAATTGAGACATAATTATCAGAAATTCAATCATCTTCGATTTGCAGATGACATAATCTTCATAGCCGGCAACCTAGGAGAATTGGAGGTGGGCTGGCCACGTAGGTCGAATGAGAGAAGTTGGACCAAGAAATTATGGTTCTGATCTTTCTCTCCCACACATTTTCTCCCTCACGTTCATACACTGGTAATTTTGAACATATTCTCACCTGCATTTACGCCTACGTTTGCATCATCTTGTTAAATTGCTTGTTGGTAGGCACCTACCCATTTTACGGTCGGGAGAGGGTTACACCTCTACACCTTCGAGTTACAACCAACCAGCGGTTTAAGTTGACTAGTCGGAGATGCAGACGAGCAACGCAAGGATCAAATCGCCCCACGCCCTATAAGGCATCTTACACGATCAATAATACTGTCAATATTTTAGAATAGTGACAGTATTACTGTACGATAACATGTTTAAAATGTTCATTATTCTAACATATTGCCAGTATTACTTATCGTGTAAGGTATAGTAATGATGGAATGAAGAGAATATTGATGTTTATCCGGATAATTGGTACTTGATAAGTATAAAAGGAGGATTGAAGCAAATACTGAGAGTACTAGGAGTGACAGTATTATTGACCATGTAAGGTGCCTTTATGAACGCTATTGTAATACTGTCCTATGTCAAATGTCACAAATTTGTGAAGAGTGACAGGATAATAACCTATTTCACTATCTTAACGTCACTTTTGATTAATTTGTAACATTTGACAGAAGGTAGTTTTACACTATCGTTCACAAAGCGTGAGACAAACCAACGCATACCAACAGTTGTTAGTTGGTTGCCATGGGTAACAGCCAGTCTGAACTTACAGAATAGACCCCCTGGTGTCGGTGTGAACTTGTGAATGTGTAGTCGTAGAAGGCAAGCTGCTCGTACAACAAACAATATTCTGACTATCATCTCTTGAGTTTTCGCGAAGCCTAATGCTTGCTATAAGGAGTTCATTATCCATTTTGATAGCATTTTCTCGGTGAAGTCGAGCACATAATGGCCATAGCTGCCTCCAAACATGGTATCGATGCGCTCATAACGGTAGCGATCTAATATCAGTCCTAGGCATGCATTTTGAAATAGAAGAAGCTGCCGGTCTCAAAAATGAATAGATAGATAGAAGTCAACCTTCTAACCTCGTAGCGATGACAGTGGTATGAACACACACATTATATAAAATGATCATGTATTAATATGTATTACATTTTATGAAATAAATTACTACTCACCAAAAAACATAAATGACAGGTCGATAAGCTTCAAAATATTGACATGCTTTTATATATAAGGATACGTTTTACTATACAGATGACATCTCTTAAGCTCTGGTTTCCTAGGAGAGCGGCCGCTTAAAAGCGGCCGCTTTTGGCGTCATTTTTACGTCACAAAAATAATTCTACGTGTATATAAACGAATATAGTTTCCTATAAAGTGTAATACGTCAACGTACTGCAAAAACACAATGAATTACGATGAAAAATTGTGAGTTCTTCTATTACATATACTTAAAACGACCTTTGTGATTTATGAATGACGTCAAAAGAGGCCGCTTTAAAGCGATCGTTTTCCTAGGAAACCAGGGCTTAAAGGCCAGTAGTTTTGTCACGGAATCAATTTCAACAATATTTTAAGTTTGGGTGAGATTCTCAGACTACTAAATAAATTTATTTATTAGTCTGAGTTGAGATTGTTACGGCTGTATACGTGATATTTTTAAATAATTAAGAAAGTATACCTGCTATGTATTTTATTACCATTCTGGATAACATACTACCTATTAATTATATTTTTATGACAATATAGTTGAGAATAATCTGTTATGTTGTAAAGGTATCCCTCTAACTCGAGCCGCACGAACAAATTAGCATAAAATAGGAACAATTTGTTCGCGAAGATCAAGTGAGCGGAGCCACCTGCACTTTTAAATTTAACAGTACAAGAGTACCATCGTCGTGTCGTCGCAGCCGATTGCTTATCACTCATTGTGTTGTATTTATAGTTGCGTCCATTGTTCTCTCCCAAAAGTCCGGAAAGTTAAAACATAGCTGCCCGTGCGTCGTTTACGCGAGTTCTAAGACAATTGAGTTGATATACAACAATAGGATATATAAAAATAAGTATTAGACACATTAAATGTGGCCTTTTTATTATAGTTGATGCTTTTGTTTTTATTAGCAAGTTGCTATACAATAAAATTTTACAAGGTTATTGTCTTTTATATTTAACAATTTTAAACTGTATGTGGAACAGATGCGAACTATGTGAAATAGATTACCATTTGATAACTTGACCCATATTTCACTCGCTATATAAATCTGATGATAAAAAAGAAAATAAATCTTTATAGCTATTAGCCCTAGAGCTTTTCACTTTTCTTTTAACAGCTACAAGGATGATGCAAATTACAAAGTTATAGAGAATTTCAAGCCGAAAAAATCGCAAACATTGTGTAAAAATGTAATTTTTAAGTCTTTTTTCGGCCGTAACTTTTTCTTTTTAAAGCTATTAAATTAAAAAAAATTAAATATAATTTAAATTTCAAAATACTAGAGAATCTTTGAATTCAGTTATAACGGTAGGAAAGTAGGAAAGGTAGGTCATTCAAAATAGAAATATAAAAAATACGACCTGAGAAATGCAAATATATATATATATATATATATATAAATATATATAAATATATATATCAGCATATAAAATTATATATATATATATATATATATATATATATATATATACCGTTAACATTTCCAGTCGCGTCTCCCGATATTTGAAATTAATATATTATGGATAAATGCATGTATATAATTTATTGGGAAAGTTTCGAAAAATACCTATCGACAATTTCTGACAATACTCGAAAATAGTTAAAACTTTTATAGACTATAAAAATCGCGAATTCAAACATTTCCATTGAAAACCTCAGTTTAAACTTTAAAAATGAACATATTTAAGTCGTATATTTTGGATGACCCACCTTTCCTACCTTTCTAACTCTTAAAAAATAATTCAAAGATTTTCACGGCCGTTTGTCGGGCTTGAAATTCTCTAGAATTTTGAAATTTGAATCATCCTTCTAGCTTTAAAAAGGAAAAAGTGAGGGCCGAAAAACCCTGAAGAAGATTTAAAAATCACATTTTTCACACAATTTTTGCCATTTGTCCGGCTTGAAATTCTCTATTACTTTGCAATTTGAATCATCCTTTTAGCTGTTAAAAAAAGTTACAAAAAAAAAGAAAAAAGTTACAAAAAAAAAAGAAAAAAGTTACAAAAAAAAAAGAAAAAAGTTACGACAGAAAAAAAAACGTGAAAAGACTAATAAATAAATGTTCACACCATATTTTCATTTCTCAGGTCGTATTTTATTATATTTTAATTTTGGATGACTTATCTTTCCTACCTTTCTAACTTAATTTAAAGATTTTTACGGCCGTTTGTCGGCCTAGAAATTCTCTAGTATTTTGAAATTTGAATCATCATTCTAGCTTTAAAAAGAAAAAAGTTACGGTTCGGCCGTAAACCCTGAAAAGACACATTTTTCACAATGTTTGCAATTTGTCTAGCTTGAAATTCTATATGATTTTGCAATTTGAATCATCCTTTTAGCTGTTAAAAAAAGTTACAAAAAAAAAGAAAAAGTTACGGCAGAAAAAAAAACGTGAAAAGGCTAAAAAAAATTAATTTTCACACCATTTTTCGTGTGCGTTTCTCAAGTCGTATTTTTTATATTTCTGTTTTGGATGAGCTACCTTTGCTACCTTTCTAACTTAATTCAAAGATTTTTACGGCCGTTTGTCGGCCTTCAAATTCTCTAGTATTTTGATATTTGAATCATCCTACTAGCTTAAAAACGAAAAAAGTTACCGCCGAATAACCCTGGAAAGACTCTAAAATCATATTTTCACATAATTTTTGCAATTTGTCTGGCTTGAAATTCTATATGACTTTCCTACCTTTCTAACTTAATTCAAAGATTTTTACGGCCGTTTGTCGGCCTTCAAATTCTCTAGTATTTTGATATTTGAATCATCCTGCTAGCTTTAAAACGAAAAAAGTTACGGCCGATAAACCCTGAAAAGACTCTAAAATCACATTTTTCACACAATTTTTGCAATTTGTCTGACTTGAAATTCTATATGACTTTAAAAAACAGTTACAAAAGAAGAAAAAAGATACGGCAGAAAAAAATTCACGTTTTTTTTCTGCCGTATCTTTTTTCTTCTTTTGTAACTTTTTTTAACAGCTACAAGGATGTTGAATTGCAAAGTCATAGAATTTCAAGCCAGGCTAAAAAAATATATATTTCACATTTTTGCCATTTTCCGTGAGAAAGAAGGGCCAATTGTCGGGCTTGAATGTCCAATATGTTAATATCATACTTCTAGCATTATAAAGACAAAAATGCTGCTAAGTAACCGTGAAAAGTATGAAATTATATTTTTCACACCATTATTGCCATTTTCCGGGAAAATGGTAAGAGATAGCAGAGAAAACCCCAAGTGTCATTTGCCGGGCTTCAAATCTCTATAACTTTGCAATTTCAATCATCGATCTTGCTTTATAAAAAAAAGTTACCACAGAAAAAAAGGGGAAGAGGCACAAAAATTAAATTGTTTGCATTTTGTGGGAAAATGGGAAGAGATAGCGGTAAACAGCCCAAGGGTCATTTGTCGGGCTAGAAATTCTATAACTTTGCAATTTCAATCATCCTTTTAGCTTAAAGTTTTAAGTTACGGCCGAAAAACCGTGAAAAGGCAGAATAATCACATTTTTCATACAATATGGAAAACAGGAAGAGGAATATTATGAATTATTGTACAGCTATTATTAAGATTTGGATATAATATTAAATATTAGCCCAGGGGTCTGACTTTTTAATTTCGATCGACTCATAGAATTAACTCAAAAATTTCACAACCTAACTACACTATGAAGTGTTTAGTTCTATGAAAGATAGCGATCACGACACGATTTCACGAATTGAAGGGTCAAGAATCGACACCATAATAGTACACGTCTCTTATCTCTATTCATAGCGCACTCCTGCCATTCTTAAATTATTGTACAAACCTAACAATAACAAGATTTATAATTTTTTGTCTACTATGAGTTTGCTAATTTTTTTTATTTTAATTTTTTTTTATATTTCTTAAAAATAATTTAATATTACTTTGGAAAATAACCCTCAGGATAAAATTCCCCCGCAATGGACTTTGAACATATGCACAATGCTGAATCTAGGACGAGTTCAGTGGAATAGTGGGTAGAGGCGCAACCTACTATTTCACTGAACAGGCTGGCTAAAGATAAATTATCTCTCTATCCCTCCAGATGTTTGTGAAAACTTCTCAAATATTTAGTAGGCTTTTTAAAACGAAATAAAATTCAAATTTAAATAAAAAGTAAAGTACGGATCCTGTATGTTCGATTTACTATAATTTTTAATAGCCAAATATTGGCTATGGATCCTGTTTGTTCGATTTACTATAATTTTGAATAACCACATATTGGCTATTCAAAATTATAGTAAATCGAACAAACAGGATCCGTAGTTTACTTCTTATTTAAATTTGAATTTGATATTTGTTTTATTAATAAAAAGCCTACTAAATATTTGAGAAGTTTTCACAAACATCTGGAGGAATAGAGAGAGAATTTATCTTCAATCAAATTTGAAACCATACATCGAGGTATTTTTGAATAAATATACTAAATATCAAGTAAAAGTGGGTCCTATAGTTTTGCGACTATATATTTGATATCCTAATAATTTACGAAATAAACTCAAACATTGAAACATGTAAAACAACTACCAACATAATTTCTATTTTTTTTTATGACACTTTAGTTACACTTTGCAACTAGTTTCGGCTAAGCTCTACCCATTGTTACAATTATTATTATTTATTTTTATTTAATTATTTTTTATCTCATTTCGAGTTCGGGTAATGGACAGTATTGAAATAAAGCTTTTATTACTTTGTTGCCTCGTTACGATGGTAAGCTCAAGGAATCCCATTTTTTAGACCAGCCCCTTTTACATATATTTTATAGTAAGATATTTCTGTGTAATTATATGTTTTTATATATAAAGAGCGATCGGCTACGATTTCTTCATCGTCATCAGAGGTGCTCGACAATGGCTAGGGCATAGTCGAAACTATTTGCAAAGTGTAACTTAAGTGTGATAAAATACAATCAAAAAATCATTTTATTTATCCTTTAAAATGAATTATTATAAATATATATATATATATATATATATATATATATATATATATATATATATATAATTGGAAATATTGTATTGTTAAGGCGTCTACTTTATGATAATTCATTTTAAAGGATATGTGTGTGTAATTATTTTTATTATGAACCAATTTAATAACAATTTAATTTTATATATATATATATATATATATATATATATATATATATATAAGCAATTAATAGTCATATTCTACGACAACTAATTTGCTGGTAGAAGAGATAATATGATTCGAGGATTATTGTAATATAACTATTATTATTATGAAACAAATTTGATACAAATAGGTGAAACATTTTTAAACATTTAGAAGCGCTCTTATTAATCGTACAAATTATCATTAATTTTAATTCTAATTTCTTCTTTATTTAATAAATAAACTAAGCAATGTGTATTTTTGGTTACTGTATGTTACAATTTCTAATCACTACTATATCAGAGATACTATATGTTCACTTACGTGGTGCACCCGCTGCTCGCCGTGGCTGTTTTGAACGGTGCGACGTACGAAACTGAAATAACACACACGCCAACACACCAATTAAAACAATAAGTTGTACTTTTAATTTTACATACTTATCAATATATACCGGGCCCCGTAATCGCCTTCGTCCCACCTGAGACGGCGACAACGCGCGGGAAAAGGATGGACTGCTGGTATGGTTCTGGTCTACATACCTCACCAAGATAGTATTATCGCTAAAAAATAATGATAATACGTGTACTTTTTTTAAATAATGCATGTGAAGCGTAATAAGCCAACGGTGGACACAAAAATATGCGACTCATTTTCTTCAGTTAAATTCAAAGGGCATCTTACAATAGGGATAACAACATTGAGATTATGACAAGCAGGCCTTGTCTTTCAAGCCTGTTGAGGGTAAAAGTTTATTTATATAGATAAAACGAATTTGACTTTTAATTTTAGTTTCACTTTCCAACTAATTTCGGCTAAGCTCTAGCCATTTTCAAAGTTCGATGACTTAGGAAATTGTAATTCGAGTGCAAGTAATGCGACATGTAGAAATTTGGGTTTTAATTACTTTATTGATGTCTGTTACGATGGTAAGGTCACTGAATCCCTTTTTGGCACGCCCATATATTTTATAGTTACTTTGGTAAGATCACTGAATCCCTTTTCTTATAAAGCGCACGCCCATATATTTTATTGCTAAGATGTGTGCGTTTTTGAATTTTTATATATAAAGAGGATGCAATTTCTTTAGTTATAGAAGGAGCTGGAAAATGGCTGGAGGTTAGCAAAAAGCAGTTGCAAAGTGTAACTAAAGTGTAATAATAAAAAGTTAAAATCGATATATTTATCCTTTAAAAAAGAATTACCACAAAATAGAAGCCTTAACAATCCAATAGAATTTTTTAATTTTTTATATATTATAAAAAAAATTCAAATTTGTTATTATCTTGTCAAAAAGCGCCAAATCTAAATTAAAAAATGTTGTAAATTATGTTATGTTCCAGTTTCCTTGTTGATTAACTCTGTTTAATTATCCTGATGATGCTCGAAATTTAACGAGCGAAATATATTGATATATTAAAAAAGGAGTTTTTTACTGCCCTCGCTGTTTCCCAATAATAACTTGCACATAATTAACTTTCGGCGAATAAATACAATAATATATATATATATATATATATATATATATATATATATATATATATATATATATATATATATATAATAAATAATCACTAATTTAAATAATCAAAGTACCAGTTTAGTTAAAAATAGATACAAGCATGATTTATAACAGGAAAATCAAAATTAAATGTCATTCACCTTATTGTAATTCTATTTGCGTGTTTAAATTATTATTGTTAATTGATTGTTGTTCTTCTGTTTCATAAATCATTGTTAAATTAATGATTGTTAGATTGTGTATGATTTCATGTTGTACCAATGCTGTATGAAATGTAATTAATTTATAAATAATTAATTAAATTTATTTTAGTATAGTCTTGGGATGTTAATATATAGATAATAGACAATTTCTATATTTTATAGGTTTTAACAAAATATCTAAATAATTGTGATATAAGAATAAAAAAATAAAAGACAAAATCAAATCAATACAACATTTATTTGTAAACTGAAATTTTTGTCATTGTTTGCACAAAATCTGAATCAGTTTGTAAACAAAGCAATCTATCTTAATCTCTAGACAGATATCATTCTAAAGCGGAGTAATAATGGCCCGGACCAGCTAAACGTATCGAAAACTATAGATAAAAGTTAATTCGCGAAAAATATATAACACCATTCCAGAAATCACACACTTTGTCCAACGTCAGCCTTAAATAGATTTCAGATCTGGGATATATTCGACTATAGATAATTTTATAAGAATATTTTTAATACATGACTCGTGAAGCTGATTGTCCTCTAGTTGTTGCAATGCTTGGTCTTAGGAAGTGTAATGTGTACTGATTTTTCACCTGCCACAATACTTGCGTCTTTGATCTTCTTTCTTGCTATTTCTACGGCATAATGTGTGCAACTAAATATTTGTAGCATTGTGTTCAGCTCTCTAGTGTGATTTCTCTAATAGATTTAAACTTATGTAGTGTCTGTTTCTGTTTTGTAATGTCGAATAGTACATTTATTAATTGAAAGCTACCACAGGATTGTAATCAGAACTTTTGGCTGAACCAGGATATGCTCAAGTGTTTACAATGTTTCTAAATCGTGTCTTTATAGTATAACCAACTTTGTTTTTGGTTACGTACCATTCTATTATCGTTATCTGCGTTAGATTTCCAAGTGTAGAGTCTCCTTTTTAGTAGTTGAAGTTGAAGAATGTATTGTCACTACAAGGTCTTGTTCTTGGCAGAATTGTACGAGTCTAACTCCGCGGGTGTTCCCAATCCTTGTTCTCCAAGAATATGCTCACAGCGGCCTTTCGCGTTGAACTTTTTGGTGATTTTGCATTAAACCCCTCAGTTACCTCTTAGCTACAATTGCATGTTAGAGCATACATCTGAATTACATTATATTATAGTTTTTCGCTGAATTTTAAGAAACATCTGCTAATTATTATTGTAACTCCGTTACGATGGCGTGTGTCGTCATTTCCACCATAACATGATAGTTTCTTCATTTTTGTTCTGTGAGGTGGAATCTTCGAAAGACCCATGCCTCCGTTACCACCACTAGGTGGTAGGCATGAATAGTGCTGAATTCACCCCGCGTTCTGTCCGGGGCGCCTACCGTCTAAACCAAAACTCATGTTCTGTCCACTAGGGACGTGTCCACCGTTGACATCGGTATAAAGTGTGGGCTGAATCATCTGTCCCACAGCAGTATCGGTATTTTTCCGAAGCGGCATATTCCCATTCGGACCAGGTACATTTGGAACGCCGTACCCGGACATGACTTGCGTGGTCCAGTGATCCAGCTCACCATGTCCTCAGTCCACCCACGGTTCTATACGCGGGAAAACGTGTCTTGTTCACTCCGCGTTTGCGGACTCCTCCCATCTTCTCTGCCACTTCTCGATCATGTATTGTCTATCCTCTTTCTTAGCCTTTTTCGGGTTAGCTCCCCTCTTGATACTAAGGTAGGCCTACGCTCTCTCCTCAACAACTAGGGATGCCGGCGTCCCTGTCAGCACATCTGTCGCGTCTGTATGTATGGAGCGGTATGCCTGAGTGATGAGCTAATGCGCAGCGCCCTCCCTAACCAGTCTGTATTGCGCTGAGTCGGCGAGCAACCTCCGGTTCTTTTCACCTAGACCGCCTATATCTGGTAGCAGCCTTGTCAGGGATGCTTCCGTTCCGGCTGCCTTCCTTGCGGCCTCTAGTACATGCTGGGTGTGGTCATTCATTTGTAGAGGCCACTTTGTAGAGGCCACCTCCGTCTTTCTGCTTGCGATGCCAAGCTCATCGCCTCTATGGCATTCTTCATCTTGCATTTTGTTTTGCCGCGGAAAACGCTATTGCCATCACGTCCTCTGGCAGCTTCAGCGATAGGGCCTCGTAGGCGACATTCCATAACAGGGATGATTCCTATGATACCCTGCTGTCACCTCAAATCTCGACGCCTCTGCGATGCCTTCATACGTAATCGCCCTGCCCATCAGATGGTTCTCTATGATCCTGAGTTGGTCCCGTGGTACTCTGGTACCCCTGCAGTCACGTCAAATCTCGACGCCTCTGCGGTGCCTTCATACGTTATCACCCTGTCCTTCAAATAGATTTCTATGATCCTGAGTTGGTCCCATGGTACTCTTCCTAATTGCTGCCCTGATGGTATCGTGTTGAACGCGTTTCAGACGTCCATCAGGCAGTGTCTGCGTTTCCTCCATGAGCTGGTGTTCGCCGTGGTTACAGTGTTACTGCCTCGACTAAGCGATTCGCAATGAGTTTTTCCATTACATTGGCTATCTCGTCCAAAAGGCAAGTGGATCGGTATGCGGTGGGGTCGGTGGTTGGCTTCTCTGGCTTAGGTATCATCACCAGTTGTTCATCGTCCTGGAAGGACGCCTTCTTCCATGCACCTGTTGGTTATGTCTTTGATGCTTTCCGCGATAGCCAGTCCAGCTGCCTCAATGAGTTCGTTATGTAGCCTGTCTAGACCTGAGGCCTTGTTTCTGGATAGTCTAGTGATTGCGTTCAGCACCGCCTCCTCCTCCCATCTTATTAACGTTTCAGCTTGAGTATCTTGGTCTTCATGGTCGTCGTCTGAGTTTGTACTGGTGACGGGTGAGAAGAAGGCTAAGACTACCGCCCTAATCCCTCCAGGTACCGTAGATACCCTTTTCCGTCTTGTTACTGTCATCGGTTTGGTCGGGACCGTCTCGTCACATGTTTCTTGTAGCCATTGGGTTTATTCTTCAGCCATGTGGTCTGGACTTACTAGCTGTATATCCCCCATGTCTTCTATAATAGTTGTTGGTCTATTGCCTCCAATATCCTTTTTAATTCGGGGTGACGGCTGGATTGCTGCTTAATTTGACTGGATAGGGGAGAGGTAGCGGTGATCGCTTAGGGTGTCCTCTTCCTCCAGTACTCTCCAGCCCTGTACTCTTACTACCACGCGAGGATTATCAGTGTGGTCAATGTGGGATATCGACGCTCCTCGGACTTCGCATTGAGGTCCGTGGCAGGGGACCAGTCAGCTAGCCTGTCTCACCATCCGCATCAGTTGGTTAGTCCAGTGTCTAGCATGTTCCCGGCAGTAATTGGGCCATGAAGAGCACCCAAAAATTGTCAAATCCAGTAGTTTAACCCACGTAATGCTCCTTGTCGGTGATCCGTGAGACACGATGTGCCTATGACTTTAATGGCGACGCCCCCAATAGGCCCATCCGTCACTCACGAGCAGACTGTAATTTTGTTATTGGGCTCACTAAGTACTATTACGTGGGCCATCTCCGCGTCATAGTACCGAGCAGCAGCGCCCTCCCGATATTCGCCTGCAGAATCATGTTTGTAGGCCGGTCATTCTTTGGTTGGGTGGCTGCCTCCGCCATCTCGCCGTCTCCTCATCTCTTTCATCGTCCTACACTTTCTAGGGCATCTCAGGCAGGCCGCGGCCGTGTCCCTACTCTCTGCACAGGGCGCAGTAAGGCGTCTCCTTCCTGCAGCTCCTCGCCTGGTGCCCTTCATCTCCGCACCTACGACACAGCTTCCTTTTCTCCTCGCCCTCACAGTTACCCAAGCGGTGCCCGTCTTCCCAACAGCGGCTGCAACCGTAGGACACTTCCTTCTCCATCGTTATCACCGTTATGACCTTGGTGGAGTTCCTAGTTGGTCTTGGCTCCGCCACCCTGTATGTGTCGTCGGGGTCTCTTGTTGCGGCCTCTATTGCCTTCTCCAACAGTAGTTTGATCGTTAGTGTGTCCAGCCCTCGGATGTGGAATGTGACTCCAGTTCTCCTCACCGTTGCTTCAGCCCCTGGTGCTCTCACCATTATGGTGCCACATAAGGCTTCCACCTTCGCCCCGTTTTCCCTGATCCTTAGCTGTCGATTCTTCGTGCGGTTCAACCTTGCGATATTGTTGCGTGTTCTACCTTCCTGACCTTGGGGACCAAGTCCGCGTAAGTTTCTCCGGCAGTGGGTCTGATCAATAAGGTCTCTTCCATTGTCCTCGCCTCGCTGGCAGTGGTGTGTATTGCTTGCCGTTTGTTGTTCGCATTTGCACCTGCATGTGCGTGCCCCCGAATAGGTACTCTGGGATCTTGTGACCGTCCAGGGTTGGCACTCTTGATAGCTTAAATATTTCTGTGCAGTCTTCTTCTGTCAGTTCCCTCACTCCCCTTGCCCTTCTGTATATGGAGCTTTTCAAACTGCTGTCGTCGGTTGTTTCGTATATGACATAACACGTTGTCCAAGTTGTCTTTTTAACGGGCATTTGGAATTTTTGACTTTGATCGTCATACTTATGGTCCCAACTTCTCCTTCCAATAGTCTCTGGAGTTCTTGGACTATCCTACCGGATTTTTTGCTTCCTCTGCGGGTGACCGCCCGGTACGTTGTATCCAGTATGCGGACGACCGGAGTGTCTGGGAAGGGCTTAACTTCATAGCACTTTACTAGTGCTACCTTCGTGAATGTGACTGTAGGCCACTCCACATCAAGCACTGCCGCAGCTTCTTCATAGCTGTTTTGCTGATTAAAGGATACTCTGTTAACCGTAACTACTATCGCTTTCTTCCTTTGGTCGTTGATTTGTGCTCTGATGTCTGTTAGTGACTTCTAAATGTCGGCCCTTTCCTTCTCCCACTGATGTTTGTGTAGCTCGAATGTCTCCACGTCCCTGTGCTGCTCCATGTCATTTGTGGTCTGTGGAAGTCTTGGGGGTGCCTATTTTTCCCAGCAGCTTTTCGTAGAGTTCCCGCAAGATTGCCGCATCCGTGTGTCAGTGAGACGTCTCTTGCCTCGGCTAGTTCTGTGAGTGGGACTGAACTTTCTGCCTCTGTCTCTTCCTACCTGTCGGTACCTCGACAACTTGTTCTAGCGGCGAAGTTGCCTTCCTCTTAGTTGAGTTTGGGGGCTTCCGCGTGCCTGATTAGCATAATAAATAATAAAAGTTTTTATTATATTTGAATAAAATAGAAAAAGATAAATGATGTCGGGGAGCTGGTCTCTATCCGGCAGTTGGAAGGGGTGATGGTGGATGAGTTACAAAACAGCCAGAAGTATCCCAGGTTTGTCAAGGTATGTATGTATGTATATCCCAATCTAGTAATCCCTACACTGATTCCTGAAGACTATGCTAGAACTCGAAATGTCGACGTCTTTGACCATGCTCCTGCAGGAAACGAATCAGTTGAGTATATATGAGATAATGGTAGTGAGTCGTGTGGGAGGGTAGTATAGTTCGGGGAAAGACTGCAGAAGAGAGACTGGTGCGGGAGGTGTGGATGAGATGTAGGAGTAGGGCAGAGAGCGGATTTAGAAATGATAGTGGAAGAGTGTATGAAAGAGTGGGTATGTCTGAGGTGTGGGTGGATTAAAAGCTGAGAGCGAGAGATGTTGAGTGACAAGAAACGCAGGTGCAAATGACTGAGAGCTTGTACAACCCTGGTCATGTGGAATGGCAAATGCACGAGAAACCCCTGAGGAACACAATCAGGGAAGAGTGGAGCAGGGAGGACAAAGTAGGCATGGCAAGAGTGAGATACGTTTCGAAGAAGGGAGGAAGGAAATTATAGGGCAGGGGTACACCGCGTGTGTAGTAATGGGAGTGACACATGTTGGGACCTCGGCAACGAATGCGAGGCAGTGAAAGCAGAGTGGGATTGGAAAAGGCGTGGAAATCTACAAAATGCTGTCAGAGGAAATAGTACAAGGGGGATGGTTATATTCAAGTTGCCTTTTATATTATGTTGAGTCATTTTATTTCAGTTTGGTTAGTCAAATATAGTCAAGTGTAGTCTGTAGTAAAAACCCAAATAAGTGTCAGCTGCGAAGAACACAATTCTTAAAAGCCTGTTAATAATAAAGCTCCGTTAATCGAAATTGGACCATTCAATTTTGACAACTGATTTTAAGGTTTAATTTTCTTACGCCCGTTCTCGCCATGACAAGTACTAATCGTCGGTTATTTAGTTGCACCATTATTTTAATCATAAAGCACTAAACCAGGGTTATATATAGTATCTGCCGATTTCGGCCGGTTATGGATTTAATCGGTGACATAATCCAAAAATTAATTCAGTCAAATTTCATATACCATTTAATAATAATAATAATAACATTTTATTTCCCAACAGTTGCCCATTTACTGGAACATACACAGAAGGAACTAATAATAATAAATGAATTTATAAATATAAAAGTATACAAATAAGTTTGTAATCGGGGTATTAACACCTAAGTTGGTTTTTTCTAGAGTACAGTAAAAAAACTAAGTGGGATCTAGAAGAAATCCTAGGTACTACAAGATTGATTTGTGCTAATAATTCCGGGTATCCACACTGTTGTTAAGGAGCTTATACAAGAAAGATGTTGACAAAGCTTCACTTTTTACAGAGGTTTATGAATACGGGTATAAAAGTAACAATTATAAATATCCCGCCAATATCTTCTATCTATTGTTTTTAATTCTATGATAGTGCGGTTATTGTGGGTTATATATCGATTTTATAATATTGCCAACTATTGTACGGTTGCGAACAAATGTCACATTGAGTTGCCTATCTCTATTTTTCTCGTCTGCTCAAGTGGCAACCCTGATGTTTACGAACTCTTAAAAAGTGAGGTTACAAAACATCATTGCCTGTTTTATAAAAAACTAAAGCATGGCACCAGTAGTGGGTGACATAGTTCTACCAGGGGACACAATCACCGAAATAAAATCCATAAAAAACGAGACGTACATAGGCCCTGGTTTGCGTCGCAGCGAGGACCTAACCTCCCTAATAGTAACCCGAGGGGGTATCCTCTGCCACAAACCAAACAACATTTACTGGGTGGAAAACTCCCAGAAACGCTATGTGCCTAAAAAGGGTGATCTAGTTGTGGGTGTGGTGGTGAAACGAGGTGGTGACACTTTTAAAATAGATATTGGATCAGCTGAACTAGCAGCCCTATCAGTTTTTCATTTTGAGGGTGCTACAAAAAAACAACGACCTGATTTACAGCTTGGTGATGTTGTTTATGCCAGACTGCTTAGTGCACATAGGGAAATGGAGCCTGAACTGGTTTGCATTAATAAATATTTTAAAGCAGGAAATTTAGGGCCTTTATCAAATGATGGATTTATTATAACTGTGCTGCCTAGTTTGGTGCATCGACTGCTTAGTCTGGAAAATCCTCTTATGGCTACACTAGGGAAGAAGTATGTTTTTGAGGCTGCTATTGGAATGAATGGCAAGGTGTGGATTAATTCACAGAACATTAAAAATACTTTAAATATAGCTAATGCTTTGTATGCAGCACAGTACCAGAGTGATAAGGATGTTATAGATTTATGTAGGCGGTATCAATAAATAGTTTAGTTTTTATTGTTGTGTTTATTTTGTATGGTTCGAATGGGTTTTGACAATCCCTATAGTGTAAATCTGCATTAAAGAAAAAGGTTAACTATATCATGTAGTATATCCTTCTATACTTTTTAGTTGTCAGAAAAAGTAGTGATTATTTTTTCTGATAATGGAAACATGAATGGAAGTCTAGTGCAAACATCTATAGTGATAAACAAAAAGTTCAGATTAAATAAAATGTCGCATTATACAAATATGGGCAAATGGCATCTATATGTGGTGGCAGACAGTGAAGGGCAGTCCCTATAATCTGAACAAATTTTCTCCCACTGCATTTCCATGGGACTGAATATTGCTTTTGATCGTAAATTCCCCTTTACTGTTTCTAAATCCTTAAATACAATTTAAATATTATTCAATTTAAGATTTGTTTATTTGTACTACCTTTAAAACCTCCTTATTTCTACAAACTGCTTCCTTGAGGGATATTTGTGATACTTTTTTGGTAGCTGATTTATTGGAGATCAGATTTTTGTCTGCTAACTCACTAAAAGTAATATAATAAAGCTGTTTATCTAGACTATAAATATTGATTACTTTTTTTCAAGAAGATTCTTGATTTTATCTTCCTCCTTGCTGAATTTCTTTAGTATTTCCGAGATTTCTTCTAATGTCATGGCTGTTTTATGTTACAAATATATTTGTTTTCATTGGTATTCACATTTATGCACTTGTGTTTGTATTGACATAAATATTATTGGTTATCATGGCAACTATACATTTATAGTAATCTGTAGGCTGTGCCCATATTGTTTGTAATACATTGTGTGCTACTTGGGCACCTTACATGGTCAATAGTACTGTCAATATTTGCTTCAATCCTCCTTTTATATTTTTCAAGTCATCAATTATCCGGATAAAGATCAGTATTCTCCTCATTACTATATCTTACATGATGAGTAATACTGGCAACATTTTAGAATAATCAACATTTTAAACATGTTATCATACAGTAATACTGCCATTATTATAAAATATTGACAGTAATATTGATTGTGTAAGGTGCCTTAAATGGTCAATATTACTGTCAATCCTAGTCAGTATTTGCTTGAATCCTCCTTCAATATTTATCAAGTAATCAATTATCCAGATAAACATCAGTATTCTCTTCATTCCATCATTACTATACCTTACATGTTCAATAATACTGCCAATATTTTAGAATAATGAACATTTTAAACATGTTATTGTACAGTAATACTGTCATTATTCTAAAATATTGACCATATAAGGTGCCTTATATGAAGACATTTATACTAATTAAGTAATAATATAATAAAAATCTTATGATCAGAATAAACTGTGTAACATTTTTATTTCTCAACAATAAATTAATACACACATTTGAAGTATATCAAAACCACATCACAATAAATTAAAATAAATAATTATACTAAAATTTTCTAAAATATAGGCTCAATTAGTTTTATTTCACACCTAACCTATAAATTATGTCAACTTAGTAATAAATATTAATTGCCATATTTAATTAACAGATATATATCTCAATTAAAATATCCAAATATGGTTATTACTAAAACTGCAAATACACATGGTGTATTAATAATTATGTGCTTATAAAACACACAACATATCAAGTTTGACACATAAATGTATTTAGTATGTATTTAACATTTATTAGCAGTAACAGAAGAGAATATAGATAGTTACTGCATAAAATTAGACATAATTTATACATTAATGAATAAAAGTAATGAGTCAATTGCAAATATAGATTACAGGCACTGTTCAGCAGTAGATTAAATGATCAGCCACATACATAGTGTACAAGCATGACCTATTAACCCTAGATATCATGATTACAATATGATTTGTAATATACTAGGTGAAAGCTTGTTCATTTGTATAAATACATAAAATGGCTTTGTCATCAAATTCAATCTAATTACAAATAAACCAGATACAATGTCATTTAACTATAAAAAAATCACCAATGCATTACATAACTAATATTTGCCATTGTAGCCTCCACCATTTGAATAAAAAAAACGTGTCTACTTTTTAAAAAACTCTATAACAAATTCAGAAATACGTTCTGCATTATTTAAATGAACATGATGTGTGCCTTCAACAGTATGCCTTTCCAAACATCTTGCATTCTTCCCAATCTCCTCCAAAGCCATTTCATAGTATTCTGGTACCTCCCATTTCATACCCGGATTAGCCCTTATATTCATGACGCGACAACGAACTTGTTTGGCCATTTCAATCACCTGCTCTATATCAAACAGTGCCAATACACCAACCTTCAACCGAGGATCACGAGCAAATGTGTAATTATCATTTCCTGCCGGCTGCATTCCACGTTTCATCATAATCTCACAAGATTCCTTACTGCATGACCCCTGATATGCTGCATGAACAATTCCAATCATCTCTTCATACCCATAACTGGGTAAATTGTCTTTTGATAAATTTTCATACTTTAGGAACCGTTCTACAATTTCCTGTGTTTTGCTGAGGTGTTTCGAGACATTACGAACAGCTGGTGAGGCTATATCAAGACTTATGTATGAATCTGTTTCATCTGGATAAACACTGGCATATAGGAATGAAATAGCACCTCCTAAAGAATGCCCTAAAAGCTGCACATTGGTCCAATTGTAATGCTTTACCACTCTACGTAAAATATGAAGTCCATCCCAAAAAATATAGTAAAATAATCCTTGAGGGTAAAAAGAACTCAAACCATGTCCAGGAAGATCCAAACATAATACTGATATGTCTTCTTTTACTAGTAAGGGGGCTAATTTATCAAAAGTGCCAGCATTGTCCTGCCAGCCATGTAATGCAATCACAGGTTGTGTGTTTTGAGAACCCCACCATTTACCTAATAAAAATAAGTTTAAGTATTATAAGACTGTATATAATATCAATGCCTACTCCTCACCCACCAGAGTTTTTCAGCTCGCATGCAAAATTAACTGTTGGGATGAGTGAACAGTCTTAAAAGGAGGTTTCAAAATGGGCCCATTTTGATGCCTAAGTGTCTGTAGCTATGCTACCCTCCAGCCAACTATCCAGAATATCAATGCCTAAGCAGAAACACCACACATCTAAAATTTTATTCGAGGTTGACAGCAGAAAGACAAACTGATTATAAATTGGAGTTAGTTTACTCTGACAAGTTATTAATTTTTACTTTATTGCTTATATTTTATTTATTTGAACCAGTAACAATTTAATTACTGCAATAAATATTAATAATTATTTTATAATCAGTTTTTCTCTCTCTCTCTTGTCAACCTCGAATAAAATTTTAGATGTGTGGTGTTTCTGATAGGCAATGATGATATGTAATCAAGTATCTTAAGTTGACAATTATCTGTGTATTCCTCCTTGGGTAGTAGCGTTGATTGAAGTATTTATACTTCAATCAACAGTAGTAGTGACAGTGACAAATGTACGACACAAAAGCAAAAGACAAATAAGCTGTCTTATTAATTAAATGTATAGTTTATAAAATTTGTTTTACCTGCTATGTGACCCCATGGTACAGGTATTCTCACCTCCTCACAAGCCATGGCTAAACAAATAAAACAGGTTATGTATTGTACTTAAAATGGGTTATTATCATTTACCTTTGCTGTATCCATTCGTTGTCTTTTCAGCCATGACTGTGACCGCACGGTGTCCCGTCAAAAAGTGAGTCTCATCACCATGACATGAGCGAATTATTTCCTGACCTTCAGCCGGTTGGCGATTTTAATTGCGCGATCAAACGGTTTAACGGTGTATTAAAGCCGTCACGATTAGATTATCAGGTGAATGAAACAGGTGATTTTGAAATAACTGTGACAAACATGTTTGTGATGAGTCCTATTGTTTGGTTAGGGTGTCCGTATGGGATATCGATTCGTTATTAATGCAATTAATATTAATTGTTTGTTATTCTTATTATTACTACTAATGTATTAATTGTTTTTTCAAGTTTTATTTTTTGTGTGAATAATATTTAAAAAAAATAATAATAATAATTAAAAAAACGGAGACATATACAAACAATTGTCTTTATTTAGTATTGATAGAAAATTTAAATTTACGGGCATATAATATATGCGTTTGTAGTAAATTATTTTATAGCTTTATTTTATTCCTTGCGACCTTACGACTAGAATAAGACATCATTAACATATATAGCTAATTATGTATAGCGATAAAGGCGTGTTATCTTGCACATTTCAAAAAAAAAATAGTTATTAGTGTCAATATTTTTCAATGTATAATATGATATTCAAATCATTGGGCAGCCTATATACCTGCCTTCCGTTACCAAGTCGGCGTTCATCCGTCGACGGTTCAGGTTTGGATCAGCTGTTCTTACTTTAAACCTGTCTTCTGATTGGCGGACGGATCAACGCTGACTGACGCTGGAAGTGGTATAAATAGGCTTTTTAAAAGATCATTTTTTTATCATGCAGACTTTGTCTAGCGTTCCTGCTAATAAACCAGGTTTGAATCAGCTGTTCTTCTTTCTCCTTTATTTGGCATGATCATTGCACACAAAAACAAGAACAGAAATAAACAAATCCAACTCAACATAATATCCAATAGTAAAATTTAATCCTCCATGGTGTGGACAATACACCACTTTCTGAATTAATATTGGTTCGATTCGATACAATTCGGGTTTGTTCAGTTCGTTTCGGTTCCATTCAGATCGATTAGTTCAATTCGGTTTCGATCAGGGTTGATTCGGATATTATTTCATTTCATTTCATTCTTTTATTTTCACATTTTTACATGTTTGCACTTTTGCATTTTCATTCGTTGTAAATTATTTTGTACGTAATTAAATTTTAAACTATTTATAAAATTTCTCCTGCGAGTTACGTATCAGAGGTAGATTACAGAAAAACAAATGAAGAATATGGGGAAGAACGCCACCTAAAGGACTTCTGGTTTCAACAAGATTGAGCTACGGCCCATACAAAATTTTGCAAGAGATGTTCCCAGGTCGAGCTCTCTCCCTATGCGAGGCAGTTCCGTCGCCACCGTGCTCACCAGCTTTAAGCCCCTGCGACTTTTTGCTGAGGGGGTACCTCAAGGCTGAGGTTTTCAAACTCTACCGTCGCCCACTCCTTCCCATACCCGCGTTTTGCAGATTACCATTCACTCACCTTTCTGCAATTCCCCACCCACTCTGCTTCCACTCCTTCACATTCGTTGACTAGGTTCCACCACGTGTCACTCCCGTTACCACACAGTACACACGTGGTGTATTCTTGCCCTAATCACACATTCCCTCCTCTCTTTTCCGAACCGCATCACTCTCTTGCCATGCATACTTTAACCTCCCTGCTCTATCCTCCCGTGGTTACGTAGCTGGGGGGTTTACCCCGCACTTGCCACTCACGAGGGTTATATGAACTCTAATTCACGCCTGCCTCTCTTGCCACTCAACATACCTGATTATCTCCCTGGCCTTAGTTCCTAGACTTTGCATTTCTCTCAGGGTATGTTTGAGGTGTGGGCAGAGGCGTACCTAGGGTAAATGGTGCCTAGGGCAACCACCGATCTTACGCCCCTGTCTGACCGTTGCTGTCGTTTTATATTCTAAAAAATGCTTTTTCGCGCCCTCTTCAGTGGCGCCCATGGCACGTGCCCTGCCTACCATACTGAGTAGGGGCATGTATATCACAGCACCAATACCTCACGACATACCCACTCTTTTATACATCCTTCCTCTATCCTTTCTCCATCCGCACTCTGCCCTACTCCTACATTTCTTCCATACCTCCTGCACCAGTATCTCTTCCGCTAACTCCTGCAATATTTCCTAGAACTTTCTCAATACCCTTCCACATGCTCATCCGCTTCGTTTACTGCAAGAGCACCGACATAGGCGTCGATCTTTCGATTCCTAGCAGACTATTCAGAAAAAAAGACCTTTATTGGCAATTCCCTCACTGCTCTTCCACATCACCAACCACAACAAAAATAAAAATACAAATAGAAATAAAAGTAACACTCCGCAAAAAATTACAAATTAACCTCATCTATAACATCTCCCTCTGCCTTCGCCACTTTCCTCTCCCACGTCAGCCTCCTGCAGATTTTCACGCCTTCCCCATCCTCGCTTAACCTTTCATTCAGCTTTCTGCAGTCTACCACCCGCTCTGGTTTCACACCCTCACATTATTCGCTAAGGTGCCACCGCGTGCCGCTTCCCTTACTACACAGCGCACACGCGGTGTACCCCAGAAAGCAGCCTTTCTCGATTGTTTTGATTATATACCACTCTCACAATCTCATACAATAATATATGCTTTACACACGCATCCCAGACCTTACACACTAATAATATTTTACCATCCCACCATCTCTCCCATTTTCCCCAAGACATTCTCGCATTTGCTTGCAACCACTCCAAATGTTTAATACAAAAATAAATACAACCTTTATTTGGCATTTTTATTCAACTCGGCACCAAAACCAGCAAACAATTCCAACAACATCCCCATAATTTCCCTTCCTACACAAAAAGCATACTACCGCCCTCCGTCCCTCACCCACTTCCTCTACCACGACAGTCTACTGCTGGTTTCCAGGCCAGTCCCGTTCTATCTTAGGCCCAATTCACACTAGGAGGCGAAGGCGCGGTGCCGGCGCTTTTCACGCCCCCTCTATATAAACATATGATGCAATGCCCACTTAGACCCAATTCACACATAAGCGGCGTCGGGCGCGGGCGCGGTGTAAGCGAGGCACAGGCGCGACGTCGCACAGACGATTATGATGTCCATATGCAGTGAAGGGGTGGATATTGCACCTTATGTTTACATAGAGGCGGCGTTGAAGAGTTATGCCTTTCGCCTCTTCGCCAACCGTGTCTTAGGCGAAGACGTCATGCCGGCGCTTCGAGAGGCACTTACGTGACAAGGGGCATTTGTCTAGTGCCTCTCGTCGCGCCGGCACCGCGTCTTCGCCTAAGACACGGTAGGCGAAGAGGCGATACACTTCCACGCCGCCTCTATGTAAACATAAGGTGCAATGTCTACCCCTTCACTGCATATGGACATCACAATCGCATGTGCGAAGTCGCGCCTGCGCCCGACGCCGCTTATGTGTGAATTGGGCCTTAGGTGACGAGGCGCGTGCATTTTCCTCGTGCCTCTCGCCGTGCCGGTACCGCGTCTTAGCCTCTTCGCCTAAGACACGGCCGGCTGCGAGGCAAGAGGCACAACTCTTCCACGCCGCCTCTATGTAAACATATGATGCAATGTCCACCCCTTCACTGCATATGGATGGATATGGACAATCGCCTGTGCGACGTCGCGCCTGCACCTCGCCTCCGCCCGACGCCGCTTATGTGTGAATTGGGCCTTAGGAATTCACGCACCCTTCTGCAATCCGCCGCCCACTCTTCTTTCACACTCTCAGGTGCCACTACGCCCCAGCCCACACGATATACCGTTACAACAGGTGATACGCGGAGCGGCCAACATTATGGATGGGGCTGGGCTAGGAAGACCCCGAGCCCTGACAAATTGGACGCCCTATAATGACTGCTGAATATTAGGACGCAATCGTCAAATTTACCAACGAGATTATGAAGCAGAAGTTCCAGGATGACCTGCAGATATAACCATAAGACTAACAAGACGTAACATCTAGACAAGACTTAGAGACTAACGCAAGACGGCGTGTTGGGCTTAGAGTGGCTTTGAGACGGGCAAGCCCCGAGTGAGGTTATGTTTTAGTTGGTAGGCGCCCCGGGGTGAATCCGACACTATCCATGCCACTACCAGGAGGTGCTAGTAAGGCATGGGTGTCCTTTGAAGATTACATCCTCACAAAACAAAAAAAGATGGTGTACCCTTGCTCGATTCACACTTTCATTTCTTCCGATCCACACCTCGCTCGTGCCATGCATACCTTTTCCGTCTTCTGAACCCTAACAGTCGTGTAGCCCGGGAGTATCCCCCGTACCTACCAGACCATACATATCCCGGGTTGTATGAACCCTCATTCAATCTTCCTGTCGCTCTTGCCATTCAACATCCTTCATTATCATCTCCGTGAACTCAGTTCGCACGCTTCCCCCGCCACTTAGTTTCTCATCCACCCATGCCCACTCTGTCATACATCCTTCCTCCAACCCCTGCGCAGCCTTTCCTCAAACTTTATCACCATTCCTCCTCTCTCACCACATACTCATTCGGTTCGACTCTTGCAGGACTGCTAATGGGGCTGACCATTCCAGCCCCGGTAGCTACTACAAAAACCATCCCAACTCTCGTTTCACTAGATCTCACTCTTTCGCCCACTCTACTATACGGAGTGCAAGTATGCGGTTCCACTCCGTATAGCAGAGTGGGCTACACGCACGACGAGGTTGCCCATCTCAATCCCCACTGCCACTTCCATCCCCACGCGCTACTTTTCCGGTACCTCCTCCTCTGCACTCCACACCCTGTAGCAGTTTCTCCCTCCCTTCTACTGGTAGCCTCTTCAACACCTGAGGCTGCAACCCGTCCACTCCCGCTGTCTTCCCACCTTCAGCTAGCTCAGCACCACCTCCAGGTTATTCCACGAGAACTCCTCTCTGCCTTAAGGCGGTCGGTGGTCTGAGGATATTGCTTAAGTCCTGGTTTCCTAGCAAGCGGTGTCGATAAAAACGGCCGTTTTTGACGTCAATTACATATTACAGGATACGTTTTAAGTACGTGTAATTGAGTACTCACCAGATTCCAGTAAGTATAATTAATGACATTTCCTCAATATTTAAAATGCGTGACGTCAAAATGACGTGGTGAAATACGGCCGCTTTAGTCGACACCGCTTCCTAGGAAACCAAGGCTTTACGGGTCGTTGGTGGTTCGAATCCATTGTCGGGAAACTTTTCTACAAAGACTTGACCCGACTAGCATACCATGAGGCTCAATAGGTCCGTGAAGTGCTGCAGTGCACACAGCCTAGGGGCAGGGGCTCACGGCTAATAAAAATAAACTGCCTGCCTCGCTCTCCCCAGGGATACTATTTTTGAGCAATCGTTCTTAACATAGCGATTGTGAGACCTTCGCTATTATTGCGAATGGCGTCGATTTCTTGCCCTTCGGTTCGTGAAAAGTGATCCCTAGCTTTTTAATAATATTAATATGATTTTATTAATTTTTGAGCTATATCTATTAGTGCATCGCTATGAAAGGTGTACACTTTATAGTGCATGGTCATAGCGATCGCTCAAAAATAGTACCCCAGGTCTTCTACCGTCGCTCTGCAGCTCCTTTTCCATTCTGTGAGGTCAATGTTTATTTTCCCTTTCGTTTCTCTTATCTGCACCAACGCCAACAGCTCCTGCTCCAACCCACACTCGTCCAGCGTTCTTATCGCACACCCATTCATACTCTCTCTCCGCCTGGTTGGTCCTCTCTAACTCCTGCATCCCATTTCTCCAATCTATATATATATATATATATATATATATATATATACCATCTTCTTCCTGCACTCTTCATCAAACCGGGTTTCCCTCAGGACTTCTTCCTCGCCAGCACTGCCCTCATCACCCCCTCAAACTGCTGGACCGAGTGCACCTCCTCCCACTTCACAAATTTCAGCTTTTCCTCATAGGCCACCAGTTCCGACCCGTTCCACCCGCTACCCCTATCCTATATTCATATCCGCCACCTCAATCTTCCTCCCTCTCACCATCACTTCCACCGGCATATGATCTAATCCACCCTCGTTTTCACTTTCAACCATAACATAATCAATCACCGACCCTTCTCCGTGGCCGCAAGATGTCTTCTTCCCTTCCCAATATGTCTCAGTACATCCATTGACATAATAACCCGACCTCCACAATCAGTCCAAAAACATAAGTACTTAAAACAATTAACAATATCAATCATTATTCCCTTCCATTTCAACTCTTCCAGTCTACCCATTATAATCATGTCTAGACATCATCTATTGGTTTTTTTCCACATTCACTACTCTCCCCTCCTCATCCCCTCTTTTCAAGGTACCTTACCATTCTTTCCAACATATCTTTGCATCTCTTGCTTAGCCACAAGCTCTACATCATCTGCATATGTTAAAATTCATACCTTAATTCTGCATACCACCACCCCTCTCCTAAACGCCTCCTCCCATTCACTTGTGTACAGATTGAACAGGAGAAGGTTTAGAAGGTATCTCTGTCTCAGTCCTTACTCCTGGTTCAAATAAATAAAATATAACCAATAAAATAAAAAAATACTTGTTGTCAGAGTAAAATAACTACAATAAACATTTTATAATCAGTTTTTCACTCTCCTGTCAAACTCAAATAAGATTTTAGATGTGTAGTGTTGCTGCTTAGGCGACGATTTCCTACTTAAATAAAAATTATTTGTTTCTATCAGATGTGGGTAGGCTAGTGATTATTAGATATTGTTTATTTTAACATATAAAATTAATTAACAAAATAGTGGACATTCATCAGTATATATAGTGAACACTTTTATATAGAATAAAATACCTTTAGGCTTCTAGCGCCACACGTTCTTTGGACTTTTGCTTCTGTTTCTCGGCAACTGGAAAATATGAAAACATAAATAACAACAGCGACACTCAAGTCAACATATCAACCCGTGCGACAAGTCAAATATCGATTTTGGTAGATTTAGGCGCTCCTAAGTAGATACTTTCAAGCATGATTTTGTATGCACAACCTAATTTAGTTTCAGAAAAGGAAGTGCACAGAATCCTCTGAAGGAGTTGCAGTGACAGAGTGAAGTTCCACTGTGGAGAGTGAATTTTTGAGAAAATCAACTAATTATACATTGATATATCTGCTGATTCTTCATTCAGATATGTATGTATACATATATATATATATATATATATATATATATATATATATATATATATATATATATATATATATATGTATACAGCAATCTGCATGAAGAATCACCAGATATATCAATGTATAATCAATTTATTTTTTCCCAAATTCACTCTCCGGTGGGACCCAAACCCAACTCTTTGGCTATATGCACCATGGAGAGTTGTAGTCGATAGCACACAAGATGTAATAATTGGACATAATGAACATCTTGCATGATATTGACTACAACCCTCATCACGTGCCCTAAATACATTTCAGGATCTGCTACTGATGAGAAATATAGTATTTGATTACAGAATATCCTGATTACAATCAGATCCAAATGGACATTTAGTTAGTATTGTGATTGAAATTTCATACTGTTTGATGTGGAACACAAAAAACTTTATTTTGTCTAATTTACCCTCAATTTCAGACTCTGGCACATCAGGCAACTCAATATCCATAGGTTCCCCAACAACCTCCACTTTGGGCACCTCAGGCAGAACATCATTAATCATATCATCAAGCTCTGCAAGAACAGCATCCTCATCCTCCTCAGTCAGAACACCAGATAGCATTGCATCAATTTCCTGATAACATAAAACATCAGTATCCCAATATAACTCAAATATGTTATTACATACCTGTTGTTTTTCAACACCCTCTCTTGTTTCATCCAGAATCCTCTCAATGTCCTCAATATTAAGTGCATCATTCACCTTCTTGAGGGCCTCATTGCCCACTTTAAGGCCTTCAACCACCTTCAACTCAACTTGGGCAAACTCCAAGTCATGGGTCAATCGCTCCAAACCCTCCAATTGGTTATCCGTTCGTTGTAGTAATTGCTCCTGGTAGCGTTTTTTGCGCAGTAACAATTTCGCGCGTCTACAATTAAAAAATAAACACATTAATTATCAGACATCCATCACCAATTCTGGATATAAAGGCTGCCCTATGAAATTGTTAATCAAATAATCTATTAACCCTTTTGCCCTGGCTTTTAAATTTGAAAATATGTTTGTCATTATTAATTATTATTACGCTTATTCACACACATCAAAATTCAAAAGTTTTTAAAACTGCACATGGATTTTCTTTAAAATACATTGTTCGAGTGATATTGATAGGCATGGTAAGTAGAGGCCTGTACATGTTATGGTGGTGAATGCCACCAGCACTGGCAGAGCCAAAAGGGTCTAATGAATGATTGCCTCCCCCCAGTACCCAAATTATCCTTGTACCAAAAATGTTTACAGCACAAAGGATGCAAACTATACAATTATTTAGCACAAGAAATTAAAACAATTAGAAATCAGGCTTCTTTTGAAATGAAATAAAAACTGGTATGTAATCACCTGATCCACAATGAATCAGCTGTTTGACCCACTAGTTTGATGTAAACTGAATAAGGCACCTTACACAATCAATATTTTAGAATAATGACAGTATTACTGAATGATAATATGTTTAAAATATTCATTATTCTAAAATATTGCCTGTATTACTAATCATGTAAGGTATAGTAATGATGGAATCAAGAGAATACTGATGTTTATCTGAATAATTGATTACTTGACAAATATAAAATGAGGATTAAAGTAAATACTGATAGTACTAGAACTGACAGTATTATTGACCATGTAAGGTGCCTTAATCACAAATTCCTCTAAATACATAATGAACTCTATAGTGAAAAGGCAGCCCTCAAACAAGCAAGAGCAAAAATAAATAATTTTGAGGTTACATACTCTTTCTTTCCATCATTGATTAATCGCTTTGCAAGAAGACGATCTGATTCAAGTGTGACCTCAATCCGTTTTTGGTACTGCACTAATCTATCACGTTGTTGTTTTAATTGCTACAAATAATGTATTTATTACACAGATAATCGCAGCACTTAGAACACTACGGGAATTACCAATACTGCTCTGTCCTGATCGGTTATCCTTGAAACCGGTTTACGTTTACTGAATAAATGTCCCATATTTAAAAGAAAATTACAGAAACTGCAAGTTGTATTTGTTTACTTTTTGATAGAAGTACTACAGTGGTGCCAATGGTGGGAAACTTCATCTATAGAATTAATAATAACAGGTGACAGCTGTCAAAATACTAAGTCTGCTGTGTTGTCAGATTGCCAGATATGTCTTAGTTCCAGAGGTTTTTGAGACACAGTTACCGACTGGGTACCAACCACAGAGCACTATAATATACCAACGCAGATTTAAATGTGCCGCTAAATCCCCACCCGATCATGTCGTGCTGCCCAATATACAAGCTCGATCGTAATGGTATTTAAATTTACCGCCAAATATTCCTGCCAAATTACAGTTCGATGACGTCAAATTATTTCCTTCACAGGATTGGCCTCTACGTCGACTAACCCGGAGAATGAAAACATTTGTGATGTGACGTCTTCTTTTACACAGTCCTTGTAAGCACACGCGTTTTTTACTCAATTGCTTGATTTTTATAAATTGTGATAAATATTTTACAAGGAACGACAACCTTGTGCAGCATAAGTAAAATGTTTGTGCAGACAAAAGTTGGAATGTGGAAGAAATTCCATCACATCAAAATGGGGAAGGTTCAATTACTTTGGTTGCCTTCTATTCATCAAATTGGTGACATCCATTGTCTATAAGGCACCTTACATGGTCAATAATACTATCAGTCCTACAACTGTCAGTATTTGCTTCAATCCTCCTTTTATATTTATCAAGTAATCAATTATCTGCATAAACTATAGTATTCTCTTCATTCCATTCTTACTATACCTTACTCGATAAGTGATACAGTCAATATTTTAGAATAATGAACATTTTAAACATGACATCATACAGTAATACTGTCATTATTCTAAAATATTAATAGTATTATTGAGTAATCGTATCGTGTAAGTTGCCTTTATGGTGACATACCATTACTGTCAATGTGGCTTTGAGCAGCCTCCTCCTCACAACTTGCTCAATGAAACCTTAACCAATATTAGATGATCTTACTGGGTAACACTTTTTTCCCTCTTTGATCACTCAACTCACAAGTATCTCATTCAATGACTGAACTAATTGATAAAAATGTGTTATCCATGAGAATACTGCAAATATAGGGGGCAGGTGTTCAAGGCCAACTAGCCATAATACATTTAGATGGCTACTTTTCAAGGATACAATTTGAAACCCTAGTTTAATATAGAGAAAACAGTTAAAAGGCATTGTACAAGTGGTTTGTAATAATGAATATAGTTTGATTAGTTTTATCAAATTTCAAATAATGCTGAACACAAACCACCCTTGTCATAATAAATATGTGAAGGACTGCAGTGCACACAGCCTAGGGGCACAGGCGTTACTCTACCATAAAGAACCTTGATCTAGGACCCTACAATTGAATCAATGAGCTAGTGCAATTAGACTTTATTTAAAAAAGTAAGTATTAAACTTAATAAATAGCATGTATATTAAAAAAAATTAATATAGTATAAAAATTAATAATTTAAAAATAGTTCACAAACATGTGCATCAGTATCACTCATCAAGCCCCAACTCAGCCAATTCATCAGCAGTCAGCTCACACTGCTTAGCAAACTTATCATCCTCCTTCTTGATCATCGAATAATCCTCAATATCCAAATCATCATCCTCCCCATTGAAAAGTCCATTTCGTATCTTGCCCTTGACTTTCTCAATTAAAGCCTGTTGTTCTGATGGTGGAATACTTAAATCACCCTCGTACTCAATAACCTCATTCTGCGCCAGCCTCCACTCCATATCAGCAGTGCTGAAATCATCACGGTTGCCCAGTGTGCTAAAGCCTACAAGTTTATCTATCATAACCCCATTGTGGATGCATACGATACTGGGGATAGCCTTAATTTTGAGTTTTTCAGCTAAGAATGGGCATTTTTCAGCATCAAGTTTG
Source organism: Lordithon lunulatus (assembly GCA_963942505.1). NCBI lineage: Eukaryota > Metazoa > Arthropoda > Insecta > Coleoptera > Staphylinidae > Lordithon > Lordithon lunulatus. Next base: position 40,230,481 of record OZ012673.1, read on the forward strand.
GTGAAGAGGGTTTCAACGTGTTTTGGAGCTAATGCTTTGAAGTGCATGTCCACGATTTTGCATCGCTCGTTGTTGCTGGTGTAGAAATGTATGATAACACGCTCTGACCGTTTTATTGTGTCGAAGAACTTTTTTTCTTCTGGCAGTTCATCGTACTGGCCGTGTCCGTTTGTCAGCCACTCGCGACGTTTGATTTCTTTTTCTTTTAGTTCCTTTACACGCTTTTTGCGTAGCCCCTCGAGATCACTGGCGTTGAGATTATCAATTCTTTCGATAGCAGCGTCCACTTGCTTCTCGATGGTTTGAGTCATTTGCACTAGTTGGTTTTCCATTTTGGAGGAGATTTTTGGATAGTAGGAGTGTTTTTAGGGTGGTGTTGAGGGTGTAATTGTACTTACAATTTTCGGATGGTCAGTGTACTTTTAATTGACGCCCACACGCATGGCCGGTAATGTCAAAAATCAGTGGTGTAAATGTAAGCACGTAAAAAGAAATTCATGGCAAAACAGAGTGGGTAAAAAAAGATGTAAATCCTTTAATTTATTTATATAAGTATTATTCTATATATAATTTTACCGATTTTAGTCGATATTGATTGTGTAACTACAATTCATAAACTAGATCAGTTTATACTGGTTTAATTAAAAGTATGTTGGGTTGCCTACTACAACGTAAAGAAATTCCCATTATCCATAAGCCCATATTCCTTGTCTCCGGTTTTGAAGCTGCGTCAGCCAATGAGAGACCGGGTTTGAAATGAGAAGGGAGAACAGCTGATCCAAATCTATTTTTGGTGGGGAATCTTCGTAAGATAAGGGATCCAAGACATCTGGGAGGCGGTACTGGCTCTAGGGCCGACCTACCAGCTAAACCCCAGGCCCGGGACCGCCGGCGCATTAGTTCAAGCTTGGGGCGGATTTCCTCGCGGCTAATCAGCACCTCCAGGCGCGGCTGCCTTTGCCGTTCCCCCTCTTCCCTTATTCTCTTGTTTATTATCATCGTGACGTATCGCTCGATGTCCTCAGACAAGGGGAGCTGCGTCATGGCGGTGCTGCCCTTGTCGTTCCCCCTCTTCCCTGATTCTCTTGTCTATTATCATCGCGACGTGTTCCTCGATGTCGTCAGACATGAGCTTGGCCTCTCGTGCATTAGGCCCACCATGCTGTTCCGAGACATCCTGGCCCCCAATCGCGTCTCCAAGGCCGCCCTCAGTGTCGTCGACCTCGCGCACGAAAATAGGGCGTGTTCCGTGGTGTCCTCCGTAGCTTCACACAGGGAGCAGTTCTCCGACAATTCCAGGGACATATGTTAGGTATGCCCTGAAGCAGCTTTGCCCCGACAAAACTTGTGCGAGGGTATACCCCACTTCTCAGTGGGCTCGATTTACCCACGGTTCGATCTCTGGAATTAGCCTCCTAGTTCACTCGGCCTTGTCTTTGGTCTCTGACCATACCAGCTGCCACCGTACCATGGGCCTTGCTCTGGCATCTTTCTTGGACCAGGCTAGTGTTAACTACCGTTTTCAGATCCTCCTCCTCCCTGCCGCTGGGCACCAGGGCGACGTCGTCTGCGTATACGCATCTATATCTGATAAGCTTAGCTCCATCTGGAAAGGAGACCCTGAGAACGCCGTCGTACATGACGTTCCACAGGGTGTGGCCTATTACGAACCCCTGTGGAACACCGCAGCTTAGCCACATGTGTTCGGTGGTTCCCCCAACGTCGTCGCTCACGTCCTGTCTTCATCGACTGAGGTAACTCATAATAAGTGTCCCTCCGGATGTTCAGGGACTGGCATCTCCCCAATGTGCGCCCCCAGTGCGTTGCGTGGAAGGCGTTCTTTACGTCGGTGGAGATGAATGCGCAGAGCTTCCTCGTCCACTATGTGTCCTTGTTGGCGTCTTTGGCCGCCTGTGTTGCCTCCTCCAGAGCCCTCGGCATCTGTGGGAAGACGCCCTGTTATAGTTCCTTGTTCATAACCCTTACAACCGTCTCTGGGGTAGCTTCGCTGCTAGTTTCACCGTCTCTGGTGGAATGCCGTCTGGGTCTAGCGTCTTTCTATTCGTGAGGCTCCCCACGGCTACTTCTAGCTACCCTGTGGTGTTTTTTCGACGTTGTGGGGTTGTCAGAGTCGTGTTCGGTTGCCCTTATAACAGTCACATTGCTAAAGTTGCTCGGGTGTAATTTTTATGGAACACTGTTTGAACTAAGAAGGGTCCACCTTAGAATTTCTTTTTGCTGTGCGTAATTGTGTATTTGGCGCCTCTACCCTTCTCCTTAGCATCGTGGCATCGCTTTCAGCAGGCCCTACAAATCTTCCGTTTCTACCGTTCTACCTAGGTTTCCATTGTCATGGCCACCGTGAAAGCGGCTACATCTAGCGTTTTTAGATTATAGCCGTCCAGCCTACTGACTTCGGAGACTCACGTATAGGAGGTCGCTGTATGTTTTGGTCTCTCTCATTTGCCATAGCGCCACTCTGGCTGCCATGTCCACAGAGCATATGTTCAGGTCGAGGACCGCCTGGTGTCCGTGCCTGCAGAAGGTTGGGGACCCGTCGTTTAGAATCACCAGGCCGAAACCGGCCAAGGAAGTTGACGAATGCTCTGCCACAATTCTCAATCGGCCTGCCCTACTCTGCGCTCTTGGCGGTAAAGTCGCCTCCAATGATGATGTGTCGTCCCTTGGTGAAGTTCAAGATGCGTTGCAGCCCGGCCAAGCACCGGTTGATTATTTCCTGGTCGCTATTTGGCAATACTTACGCACTTAAGCGTGGGTGAAACACTAGAACGCAAATGTAAACCTCGCCTGCACGTGATAGATAACTGAAGAGGCTTTGGCGATCGAATTAGCTTCGGTGTAAGTGCTCCCTCCCCTCCAGTCAGCAAACAGCTTCAAAGATGGTAAAGGAAAGGGCTGAGGTAAGAGCACTCTGTTGTCCTGACGGCAGAAAACCTCTCAAAGGGTGGAAGAACCAGGAATCGTCAACGGCATTAGAATGCGGAAGGCAACGGAAGACCACTGTATGAAGGGTTCGTTAGAGCACCCATAAATAAATCATCATGAATACCAAAAATCAAACTTATAACACTACTTATCACGGACCTCGGATACCAAGAGTCAGCAGGTGAGGAAAAAGGCAGAACCTCCTCGGTCCTCACAGGTGAAGGCGTCATCGAAAGGAATGCATAGAAAGATTCTAAGGTTCCAAGAGTGCTCACATGATCAGACTAGACTGAAAATTCCTGAAAAATATCAAAATATCAACTAACAACTATGTTCTGCTGACTTCAAAAATCTCTACGTGGCAATTGCGGTAGACTCAGAAGTGAAAACTCGATAATATATTCTATGTCAGTCTTAAACCGAAGTATGCTCCTACAACTACACAGCAATTTTGATAAAGTTAACGTTATTCAAGCATACGCTCCGACCGCCGATAAAGAGGACAATGAAACCGAAGTATTTTACCATCAAGTAAAAGTATTACTAAAAGCTGTAAACAAAACATGAAGTTAAATAATGGCAGGTGATTTCAAAGCAAATTGGAGAAAAAGGAAATGGTAGAGATGGTAGAGGAGTTAAACCACGAAACTCGAAGGATACATGAAAGGACGAAGAGATGGAAACATTTTTAGATGACATATCCAAAGCAATAGAATCAGAGAAATGCCAGTAGGAAATCAATAGCGGCGATTTAAATGCCAATATTAAACAGAGAAACAACATCCGATTGGGCACTAGGAACGAAAAGTCTACTACCGGTTCGCTCAGCGGAGAAATGTTTTCAATTTCAGAAGGGACAATTGCATCGAAAGATACGCATATTGGTATCTTTTGATGCAATTGTCCCTTCTGAAATTGAAAACATTTCTCCGCCGAGCGAGCCGGTAGTAGTCTTTCCGTTCCTAGTGCCCAATCTGATGTTGCTTCTCTGGGTAATATTGGCAGTTAATAATCTACTTCATGAAAATCTTCTAAAGTAATAAAAAAATTATAAAAGATGTTTCAAAATGAGCGCTGATTTTTCAATACAACACTTCATTTGCTCGTACATTGCAAATATGTTTATTTTAATATAAAGTACGATTATGTGTGGAATAGAATATTCAACAAATGGCCGCCACGACTCTTCCTATACCATCTAGTTCTCTTAGGGAAATCGCTGATTACATTTTCGTATATGTATATTCCGAGTAAATGATTTGTTGTTTGAAAAATTAAATCTTATACTCATTTTGCAGTACCGTTTATATACTAAACAAAATGTAATTTTATTTATTCTCAATATAGACATGTTTGTTAAATAGTTATACGATTCACATTTTAAATAAAGCGTTTTAAAAACGATTGCGAGAAGTTAAAACACAAAATTGCGGAGATTATTTATATGTGTATACACTGAATAAAAAAACGCGAGCAAAAACGTATCTGGGAGAGTACAAGCTGCGTACGCTGTGTGCGGCTAGTTAGTCATCAGTTGTGAGTTGAACATCGTTGTGCGCGTTTCTATATTGGTTGAGTGAAGAAGTGTAATAAACTTAGTTCTTTGGTTGTATTGTGCGTGTGTTAAATGAGAATGAATAGTGTACCCAGTGAAGAGTTAGGACAGTCACACATTGTATTGATTTGATTTTGATTTGAGCGTCTTTGTGGGACATACAGGTGAGTTTTTATGATAGTGATTTATATCCCGTGATTCATTTCAATTGCGTAATTCAACTGCGCTGGTAAATAAATTAATTATTTATGTGGAGATTATTTGGTGTACTTTTTAATTGTACTCGTTATTACTTAGGTAATAGAGAGAAAGAAAAAATTAACCTGGTATTAGTGCCTGCATATTTATTATTATAATGTATTGCATTTATGATTGACTAATCAATAATGTCATCTATATTGTGAACATGTGTTTGTTATAATAATGTATTATATCATGAATGAAATGTAAATATCATCATATCAATGATTAAAATTACATTAAATCAATGAAAAATATACATTACACTAATGTCCATATATTGTTCAATACTATGTACTATTGATCAGTGCTATACACTGTATAAATGTATCAGGTAATAGAAGTATGCTACGTGATTATTCCAATGTAAACACACATCATTGCTTAAAACCTCTGAGTTTTAATATTAAGGCTGGGATTTAGCCTATACGTTCCTTATGGCGAAACTTGTGTAATTGTTTCCAGCTTTTAGACAAAACTACGCCATGGAATGGCATACAATTTATGCAAGTCAATAAAAACACTTCATCCTTGGTATTGAAACTTAGTTTGCAAGAATTGATGACTAAAATTTGTCGTTATAGCATGTTAAAGATTCGACTGTATAGAAGGTAGCAATCTAGTAGTTTAATCACTCCCATACATATTAAATAATCATATATCGAAAATTCAAGATAATCATGCCCTGTACATCCATAAGTATTATAATATTTGAAAAATTGCTGCGCAAATAAATATCTCCTTCATTTTTAATGCTGGAAAGATTGGAATATAATTAAATGTCGATAAGGGTCATATTCGCAAACGTTGCGTAGAATTCTTTACACTATATGTTTTTTTTATCATATTAAAAATAATTTTTGGACATTCCCACCTAGACTACGAAATACGTGCAACATTATTCTTTTGTATACGTATTTTTGCAACTCAATTTATGTTGTAGTTAAAGAGAACGGTGCGTATTTCTTATACGCATTTCGCATATGCATTACATGTGCATCACAAGTTGCCTAATCAAAAAATCCCACCCTTAACTCTTCAGTGCATAATTCAATAAACTCAGTCATTAATTGAATCATGGGCTGATTGATACCAGGTTCACATTGTTAATCATAGCCTCTGTACCTTACGATAATTTTCAAATGCAGTGTAACATCTTTTTTGAATGCATCAAACTATATATCGAAGCAAACTGATTCAAGTACATCGGTTGCTGTAGTGGCGAAACTATCTTTCCTCTATCATACATATGTATGCTCAAACATTGAAGACAGACATTAGTATTCACTGTTATCGTACGGACATTGGGTAATCTATTAGTGCTTGATTAGTAATTAGTAAAAAATTAAAATACTAATTGTGCACAAAAAACATGATATAATACATAAGTACTACCTTCATCATTTATAGGTTGACATGGATTTACAAAAATTACTGAAAATAGTTATGGACTTAACAACTAGGAAATGAAATTAATGATGTTTTATAGAGGATAATGTTTTAGCGATTATGTGTATAAAGGCGGAAGTAAAAACGAAATGAGAAGTCAGTATTCTTCTATTCTTAAACAGAAACTATTATTTTTATTTGAATTAATTTCAAAATTTAAAATTAAAGCCAGAAAATCATATCCGACAGAACCGCATACTATTATTTGATAGTATTTAAACTAAAATACTACCCTTCCTCTTTGCAGAAGACATTCAATGACGAAAATATAATTTTTTTTAACACTGTAAGAGCGGTGTATATATTTTTTAAAATATTATGTTTATTATATTTGGAATTTTCGGTCTGGACGTGTATAGACATTTTTGAAAGCTGAAAATATATATTCCAAAATTCATATAATTTGTGAAATGTGATTATCCGAATAAAATGTTTTAAATGAATTTAGAATTTGTTACGTTGCTTTACGTGTTCACACATATGCTGAAGGCATTTTGCTTCTATAGCAACGGAAAGTACTATGCATATAAACTATTATACTAAATTTCTCTGAAACTGCAGCACCTATTAAAGAAATAATTATTTAATAAAATGTAGTCTTGTTATAATGACAATTTTTTCATATATTAATCTTCTGTAATCATATTTTATTACTAATACAAGGAGTAATATAATTCTAATAACAAACTTCTTTTCTACCCTATGAGTTCAAACTAAATCACCATTCAGCTTGTTGCGTCCACTGCTGGACATAATCGTCCCTTAAGTTTCTCCATAAATCTTGCTTGCATTTAGTTGGTTTCTTGCACCATAAGTCGTCGGTCCATCTAGTAGGAGGACTGCAGAGGTTCGCTTCAGACCTAGACCTCCACTTGAGAATTCGCTTTGTGAATTTACTGTCAGCGGTTCTTGCAATGTGTCCTGCCCATTTCCATTTTAGTATAGACCTATCTTTTCAAGTATATTTGAAGTCTTAAAAATATACTTAAGGTTTTCGAAAGCAACCCATGCTAATCCGATTCGCAAGTTTGATTATATCGGCAAATGCGCAATTCGTGGCCTAAGTATTTGAAGGATGTTGTTTCTTTCACCCGTATATTGTTGATGTAGATGCCTTCACTGAGTACTAAATTTGTCATTTTTCGGGGTTTTCAGGTATTTATTTTTAGTCGTATTTCTTCTGAGAAGACTTTCAGTTACTGTGGCATCGCAATGGCTTCTTCTAGGTAAGCGGTTATCAAGACTAGATCGTCTGTAAGCCTTAGGTGATTGAGTGTCTTGCCATTTATGTTAAATTATGAAGAACAGCTTTAGTAGTGATAGAGTGACACCTTAACGAACGCCTTTTGCAATACGATATATTTGTGTATCCTGATGTAGTCTTATATACTTCGTGCAGCATATATATATATATATATATATATATATATATATATATATATATATATATATATATATATATATATATATGCTGCTATATATTGTAACGATGGTCTATTCTCCAATCCGACATTCCTTTCAGCAGGTTTAGTTGATCTACAGTGTCACGTTCTCGTAGTCAACGAATAGCAGTGCGAGGGGTTTAGTCATTAGTGTCATACCCTGACCCCGTGGTTAATATAGATCTAGTTTGACATCTAATCTGTTCGTTATGATTTTTGTAAAGATCTTGTATATGTGAGATAGCCAGCTATATTACCTTTTTTGGGCATATATAGTATTATAATTCCGTTATTCCATTCTGACGGAGTTTTTCGTTTTAAGAGATATTCATTGAAGATTTTCAGTGCCTGTAATAGTTCATCAACTCCGATTTTAATTGCTTCAATAAATATATCATCGTCTCCCGGGCATCTGTTGTTCTTCATTGGTGAGAAAGCTTTCTTTAATTCTGCTATGGTGATTTCTGGGATATCATTCAAGCCTTGATTAAGAGCTTTAATTATTTTGGTGGTTGCACCATTGCACCCATGATGGTATAGTACTCCTTTTTCTTATTTTTAATACCATCTAGAATAGGGTTGTTTAGTTTCTCGGTGTTATAGTTCCCCTCACCGAAATGTATTTCACGCAAGATTTCTTCTATTTTAGTTTGAAAGACTTTCTTGTTCTGAAGATTGACCTATCTTTTGGATTTGCTTTTGATTGTTAATTCTGTCTTTCGCTTTTTGTGTACTATTTTTGAACGTACCGTTTCAGAATTTATATGTATGGAAACATTTTCGGCTTGTAATTACGAAATCTATTTCAATCTTGGTTCTTCTTTCTGGCCTATCCAGATCCTTTTATTTTGTGTTTTCTTATCAAAGAAAGAGTTCATTACACTAAGTTTCTCATACTGTAGGTAATTCAATATTCGGCTTCCAAGTTATCATTGACCTTTGCCCTACGCTCCTCTTCGCTACACCCTGTGGCCACGAGGGCCACATCGTCTGCGCACCCTACCGGTTTTGAGGGAGGGGATCTGTAGGATACAAACGTATATTATGTACCACAGGGTCGTTCCCAGAACCCGAGGTCCTCAGGATGACTGATGTCACAATTTGTTTCACGAGTGTGCGTACACACCGAAATATGCAAGGCTTTGTGCTTATTATTTTGTTTGAAATTATAAAACTAAAACCACTTCTCTTAAATAACCATCCAACAAAAGTATAAGGGAAAGGTTCACCAAATGCTATGTATGGTCGATTGGTCCGAACACCCAAGCAGACAATGATCAAACGCACGAAACATTCGAAATATATAAAGATGCTCAAAATACTATGAACCGAAAGAGTGAGAAATGAGGAAGTGCTAATGATAATAATGATATAATGGATGATATGTTTTATTTCCGCTTCTTCTCCAATTCTGTATTGCCATGTTTAATCAGTCCTCATTTGTAGTTTCTTCCTGTTATTCTGGTATCATATACACTTCCTATTGGCTTTCTTCATTCGGAACCATATAAACTGTATATTATATTGTCATTTATCTTCTTCTTTAAGTGCCGCGCCTAATTACCTAAGCGTTGGCAACACCTGCGGTCACGATTTCTTTGAATCAGTCTCGATCCTGGGAGGAGTGTAGCAGTTCTTATACCGATAGACTAAGTTTTCTGAGGTTTCTTGGCCACGATAGTTTTTGCCGTCGATTTCTCTGTTTCCTGTATTTGTTTGTAGGCATAAGAGGTTCAATTATCATTAGTACTTCCTCATTTCTCACTCTTTTGATGCATGGTATTTTGAGCATCCTTATATATTTCCAATGCTTCGTGCGTTTGATAATTGTCTGCTTGGGTGTTCGGATCAATCATTTGGTGAACCTTTCCCTTATACTTTTGTTATATGGTTATTTAAGAGAAGTGGTTTTAGTTTTATAATTTCTTTTTTAGCTACTTCTATCTTGTACTTAATTTCTTCTTCCGAGTTCATTGATTGATTTACCCAACTGGCTAATTTGAACCGTTGGACTCTTTCTATTCTTTTACGATCAAGGGCCAGTACTACTGGTCCATGAGGCGGTCCGTGGCACAGTGGTCTAAGGCGATGGTCTGAAGCCATTGCGTACGGAACGTTGGATGTTGTATGAGGCAAAATAGGCCCGTGAAGCGCCGCAGTGCACACAGCCCAGGGCGGGGGCTGTACTCACCGTAAAAAACTACTGGTCTAACTATTATTATATATATTTATTTATTTATTATATATTATATATTATTATCTTCCATTGATTCTGCCATCTACATATCTGACAATGTTGCCATGTTCTCCATTAATTATTACTCCCAAATCTTCTCTCAGAGCCACTCTAAAGAGATTTTCGGTGTAGATGTTGCCTCACTAGTACCTAGGCCGCATCTGAAGCTAAATTGATCTCCACTCATTATTTCTTCACACCACCTGTTGATTCGGTTATGTACAATGCGCAATAATAGTTTTAGGGTGTGGCTCATAAGACTTATTAACTGGCATTCACTACAGGATTTATTATTTATTAGATTCCTTAGGAATCAGTTAAAGGTACACTTCAACCAGCCTTTTGGGATTTGTTCTGTGACATAGATTTCGTTGATATTTGCATAATAGTTGTAATGAAAAATTTCTAGACGATGATTTACAGTAAAATCATCGTCTAGAAATCATAGTTCCTGTTTGGAGATATCCAACGGAGGATCCTCCATATCGAATATGGTGACTACGACTGCTGAGAAACTAAAATTATGTAAAGCTTACTTACAGTTTTTGACGTGTTAACATCCTTTGGTGGCTTGGCTTGGCAGCTGGCCTCAGTAGTAAACATGTCTGTCTGCCACGACAGCTCGACTCGATATGACCTACTTTCAACCTCCTAGCTACTATTTGTTTGCTGTAGTTTAAATTTAGCCATAGAATCGGAACCAGTAATAAAAAAAATAATTGAGTTCTCATTTAAGATTTTAAAGTTACCCCCTTCTTACCTCTAGCCTTTGGGGGTGGGGAACTAATTTTAAAGCTAATATAATTCCAATTCCGAATGTTTCAATTTTGATTTCCGACATGTTTTTCATAATGTGCGCATTTTTCGAGATATTTGAATATTTCAGGTTAAAAAACTCACCCGGTATAATTCGTATTGTTCGAGTGTTTGTTCAGTGCACAGAAACATCGAAGTCGCATATATTGATTAATGTTTTCCATAATTGTATTGATACATTTCAACGTTATAACATACATAGTATTATATACATTAAGCAATATTATTCAAAAATAGTACAACTTACCCTCGAAGAGGGAAGTTAAACGCCATCTGGCGGCACCACATCAATTAGCAATGCACACCCATGTGGTAATAACCGTCAACATGCTCATGTCTTCAGGATCACCGGGTAGTGCCCTCTAGAGAATAATATTCCAACAGAGTGCTTGAGATATCGGCACAAGGCCAATCGTATAAAACATATATAAGTGTGAACCCACCTCTTAGCAATCTACATATCTAGATTTCGATCTTATTAGATCTCGTCAGTCTAGCTCAGCTAGTGAGGATGAATTCACACAATATCTCGAGTGGTTATATACAAAAATAGTACAACTTACCCTCGAAGAATTCATCCTCACTAGCTGAGCTACACTGAGGAGGTCTAATAAGATCGAAATCTACATATGTAGATTACTAAGAGGTGGGTTCACACTTATATATGTATATAATATTATTCAAGTGATTATAGCAATGCCTTAGAACATCACTGCTGCGTATATAGTTGATTAGACAATGAAGCAAGGCATTAAAACTGATATAAATGTTGATGCTTATCCTCTGAGAAGAAGAGTTTTACACCGTAAGCAAGACGAGTAACATATACCTCGCTGTATAATAAAGTGTTTCAATATTAAACGATTGTTTTCTTCAAACAAACCCACAGTCCACAATTAGAGAAGATGTAATACAGTACAATATCAACACTTGTTGCATACGTCATACAAGAGTATTTCGCAGATTTCTTATAAAACATGATATTATGATGGCTAATATGTACATTGGTTTAGTATCGGGTTTTATCAATTTACTTCAAACACATCACTTGTTGCATACGTTAAACAAGATGATTTCGCAGATTTCTTATAAAACATGATGGCTAATACGTACATTGGTTTAGAATCGGGTTTTATCGATTTATTTCAAATCTGATACATATACATTAGTTATGTACATAGCTCAGTGTCAGTGGCACGTGGTACAGCTAAGCGCCTCAATCTACAATCCTATCCACATATCTGATTTCTAGTCGCTGGATGCACTCCTGCGCCTCATATAAGTAAAATAAATCGATTGTAATATTTTAACTTACAGTTTTCCAATATTTTATATATTATTAAATTAGATGATATCACCTGATAAAAGAAGATTTATCGTAAAGGCAGTATGCTCCAATTATTTTACCGTCTAATTAATAATAATGACTTTAATTTCCCTTTGACATACATAATTCTATAGATATAAAAACTATATCAATACATGTTTACAGTAACAACGAAAATAATAGAATAATAGAAAATAGAAAATAGAAATATGGGAAATAAGGCGTAGTTCCAGTCTAGTATATGCAATGCATATGACTGCTCTTCCACTGAACCTAACTAATCCTAATACAAATTAAATAATTAACAAATAATAATAATTTGTATAAATAACACCCAATCACTCACACATACAATTTACCTAAAATGTTTGGGACACATGGTTTATATAAAAATGAATGAATGCTATTTACATATATAGCCCTTGTGGGGAATCTGTAACCCCGATAGGGAGCATCCCCAGGTGGCGGATAGGGGAATGCCCGGTAGATATGCCAGATAGGAGGTAGATATGCCAGATAGGAGGTAGATATGTCTCCCGCGGACCAACAGATCTGGCAATGGGCAGCAGTATTACCAGTACCGTGCAGAAGACTACTGAAAAATGATTTCTTTAAAGGCTCTTGTTCCGGAAAGCTATGGGCGCAGCTGAAAGCCAGCATAATCGGCTATAGTACTGCGGTACGGAAAGCAAGGAGAAACTACCGCACAATAACTCTCAAGACAAACAAGCATGACGAGAAACCAAATAGAGCTGGCCCTAGTCCGTGGCAGACCTTAAATGGTCAAGGGGTGCGAAGAATACCCGCGATGAATAAGGATAGGATCCACCCGAAAGTGAAAACTAATGGAGACATTCCTATAATAATCGGTACATGGAATGCACGAAGTATGTACATGTCCGGAAAATTTATAATACAGACAAAGAGATGAGAAGACTAGGTATCAACGTGGACGTGTACATCTGTTTTATTGATTATGTAAAGGCATTTGACTGTTTAAAACACGATGTCCTAATTAACATTCTGATGACCAAAGGCCTCGACCAAAAAGATATCTTCTTCATAAAAAAATTGTACGAACACCAGACTGATGCAGTAAGACTCGAGGACGATACGACCAGCGATATTCCTATTAAACGTTCTGGGAATTAGCCTGGTGCGGGAAATACCTGTATAGACGACTCTACGGTATATTTCTATGGCAACGACCTGGAAGACCACCCAAATGGTGTTGGAATAATACCAAACAAAAACGCAAACAAATCAGTCTTGAACTAGCAATGCTACTACAACTAAAAGCAAACCCCAAAAACATTAATATCATACAAATCTATGCACCAACAGCTAACAAACCGGAGTCAGAAATATCCGATTTCTATGCGCAATTAAAAGAACTAAAATCATATACGAAGAAAAACGAAATTACCATAATTATGGAAGATTTTAATGCGAAAGTGGGCAAAGGAAGAGTCGCTGATGTTGTTGGTAACCATGGTCTGGGTGATAGAAATGACAGAGGCGACTTGCTGGTGCAATTCTGCCAAGAAGAGAACCTTATGATTCTGGATAGTTCTGGATAGTTGGCTGGAGGGTAGCATAGCTACAGACACTTAGGCTTCAAAATGAGCCCATTGTGAAACCTCCCTTATGGCCACTCACTCGTCCCACCAGTCAATTTTGCGTACGAGCCGCAAAACTCTGGCGGGTGAGGAGTTGCCAATGCTGGTCATACTAGGCCAGCACACCCCTAGTATTAGATGCCCAGTGTTTACTAGAGCTGGGCAGAGGCACATTACGTGCTCTACTGTTTCTAGTTCTTCATTGCACCCTCTACATAACGGGCTGTCTACCAGACCCATCGTGTGTAGGTGTTTGTTTAGCCGGCAGTGGCCAGTTAGGATATTGGTCAGTAATTTCAGATTAGTTCTAGATAAGTTAAGCCGGGCCGTGGCTGCAATTTTACAGGGTTGCCTAATTGCCACCTTTGATTGCTTGCAGCCCGGCGTTTCTCGCCATCTTACCTTGTGTAGAGCATGTGTCCTATGCTCTATTATTTTTTTCAGAGTACCTGCAGAAAGTATTTCATCCTCTTGGGTTGTTAGAGGATGTGAGGATCCCTATCTGGCAAGCTCATCTGCTATATCGTTTCCCTCAATGCCACTATGTCCTTTGATCCAGCAGAGTTCTAGTTTGTTATTCTTAGCTAGCTCCTCCAGGCTGTGTAGACATGAATATAGCTCTTTCGACACAAATGTGTTGGCATTTAGTGCATTTAGATCTGCTTTGCTGTCGATGACAGGAGAAATCATGAATTTAATGGATGAACGAAGAAAATACAAAAATGTGGATCAGCAGAAATATAATGAACTGAACTCAAATATATTAAGAAACATTAGAAAAGCCAAAGAAAAATGAATGGAAGAAAGATGCCAAGAACTTGAAGAACTACAAGACAAACACGATCAGTTCAACCTCCACAAAACGGTGAAAGAAATAGCTGGATATACCAGGAGCCATCTACCATCCAGACTAGTAAATGAGGATAATCAACTTGTAACAAATAAAGAAGAACTGAAACAAGAGTGGACAAAGTATATCAAAAATTTGTTCGACGGAGAAACTAATTTACCACATCCAAATCAAGGTGGAGACACTGCCCCGAACATCATGAAATCAGAAGTTATTAAAGCTATAAAATCCACCAAATCAGGTAAAGCTGCACGACCGGACGACATGTACATAAAAATCCTAAAGCTTATACAAGAGGAAAATACCAACATTCTTGTAAACTTCTTCAACAAAATATATGAATCCTCAAACATACTGCAAGACTGACTTAAATCAGTATTCATTGCCCTGCCAAAGAAATCAAACGCAAACAAGTGCGATCAATTCCGACTGATAAGCTTGATGAGCCAAGTATTCCTAAAAATCCTACATACGTAAGAAATGCGAAGAAGACCTAAGCCAGGAACAGTTCGGTTTAAGAGATGGACTGGCAACAAGAGAAACGTTGTTTGGGCTGTCAGTTCTCATGCAAAAATATAGAGACCAAAGGAAGGACGTGTACATCTGTTTTATTGATTATGTAAAGGCATTTGACTGGACGCGACGTCCTAATTAACATTCTGATGACCAAAGGCCTCGACCAAGAACATATCTCCTTCATAAAAAAATTGTACGAACACCAGACTGCTGCAGTAAGACTCGAGGACGATACGACCAGCGATATTCCTATTAAACGTGGAGTACGTCAGAGCTGTGTACTATCACCATTGTTGTTCAATATCTACTCTGAGCAAATATTTCTGAAAGCCTTAGAAAGCTCTACATATGGAATCAAGATCAATGGTTGAACAACATCAGGTACGCGGACGATACGGCTATAATTGCAGACAGCGCAGCTGGCCTACAACGTTTGATGAACCAAATAATAGCTGAAGGTGATGCGTTTGGGCTAAAATTAAATACGACCAAAATGAAATCAATGGTTATCAGTAGAACACCAGATATCCAAACCAATTTGCAAGTATACAATAATCAAATAGTGCCGGTCGCTAAATTTAAATACATGGGCAGCTGGATCACCGAAGACCTGGATCCAGATCTGGAAGTAAGAACACGCATCGAAATAGCCAGAACAACGTTCCTTAAGATGAGAAAAGTATTTTGCGAGAGAAGCCTAAACCTAAAACTAAGATACACATAAGTGGTACATTCACTCGGTACTGTTGTATGGTGTTGAGGCTTGGACGTTGAAGATCAATACTATGAACAGAATAGAAGCGTTTGAGATGTGGATCTGTCGAAGAATGCAGAGAATATCTTGGGTGGAGCATATCACGAATAATGAGGTTCTTAGACGCATGGACCGAGACAGAGAACTATTGGCTACTGTGAAGAAATGTAAGACAGCGTACCTAGGACATATCTTCAGAAGTATAACATATAACCTTCTAAAATTATTAATGGAGGGCAAGATAGAGGGTCGTTGTGGTCCAGGACGAAGGAAATGCTCCTGGTTAAAGAACATAAGGGACTGTACTGGTCTGGACTCCCACTCATTGTTCAGAGCGTTACAAGACCGTGCGGAATTTGCCATGATTGTTGTCAACCTTCAGTAATGGAGAAGGCACTAAAGAAGAAGAAGAAGGTAATGCTGAAATAGGACACACGTTTCACGTCGTCGAGGTCTATCGAGGCGACTTATTTCAGGCAAACAGTTGAAAGATCATGGACTGGGAAACATAAGAGAATTCATCTTTATTTCACCCGATTTTTTTAATCATCATTTTCTCGCTCCAATACTGAATTTTACGTTTTAATGGAAAAAATATGGGTCGCATAGAAAATATTTTCGAGTAAAACTGGAATAGGTCAACGTGATACTTTTATGATAATTCCGGCAATAAACGTCTGTACTGGCATATCTTGCGCCTGATAAATATGAGCAGTTGAATCAGAGTTGTGATTGTATTAATGCACGTGCATATTGAAGAATACACATTGATCATTAATGTAATGTGTATCTTTCTTAGAGATTCATGCTGAAGTTAATGCGCACAAACCTTATGCAATCAAAATTTAGCATACAAATTTCAGATTTTGTCAAACTTTGAAAAGCCGTATCTCGGAAACTATTAGGGCTACCGAGCCGATCCTAGTAGCAAATTTAAATTTGCATAGTTTAAAAATGCATAGAATAGTTTTTGTCGAAAACGTGTTTCTTTATGTCAAAAATTCGAAGAAATCGAAAAAAGTCCAAAAATGTATCATTTCGAGGTCGAAAACTTGGATTATGCATCTCAGACACATCCCATACAAGAAAAAAAAGACTAAACTAACTACCCTTACTTGATACAACTTCTGATGTATTAGGTTACTGAACTATTAAAATAATCATGGAATCTAATTCAGCAAAATATGTGAACATTTCCAGACGATTACAAACAATACTTTACATATACTTCGTATGCTGTCGAAATAAAAAATACACGATTACAATATGATTAAGTGAAAATTCTCCAATATTATTTTTAAGTACAAAGTTTTTACGAAGCGTTTCCCCTCCTAAACGCTATAATTTTTGAAATAATACTCTCTAGGAGTGTTTAATTACTGCCCACTTTCACATAATTTTATAGTTATTCTTGACCTGTTTATGTGGTACATGCCTGTAACTATTAAAAGATGACACGTTTGCAAAACTATCACTTTCGCTTTTTAGCGCAATCATGCTGTTCATGCGTATGAAACAAGCGCAGAAATGTTTCGGAACTGCTGCCGGCTCGTAGCCGGAACGCATGCGTCTCTCTCTCCGTGGCCCTTTCTTCTGAAAACCAGCCGTTTCGGTGCAGTCCTCCGTTATAAAATATCGAACCGAGTCGCATTCCGCACACACACATTACAGCAAAAAAGAAATAGACAGAATATCGATTACGGACACGCCGCGCTCGCACGGTTATTTATAATTACTCGACGGATATTTTTAAATCGACAACGAAGCGATTCCGCCCATCTCTTAATAATAAATTAGATACGTTTTTTTTTTCGAGGGGGTAAATTTGACAATTAATACGCGATCGTGGTGAAATGGTGCCTGTTTTTTAGCAGTGACCGCAGCCCCCCAACAGTAACAGGTAAAACAAAAAGAAAACATAGCGATTTGTTTAGAATTGCGACCTTCATGGTTGTACACCTTTCATTCACGTTTATTTATCTGTCACTGGGTTACTAGTCAATGTATAATTCATTGAGAGAGCTGCATTTACTTTGTTAGGGGAAACGTGTTAAACAGTTTTAATGTATACATTTATAAAAAAATTATAATTATATTATTATAAAAATTTGTTTAGATGAGGACAATACTGTGTTTAATATGTTTTAAATAATTATTATATGATTTTAAATTAATTATATTATATTAATCATTTTAAATAAATAAATAAATATAATTTGTACATTACAAATACATTCTTTAGACATATACTACATAATGTATTTGTAATGTACAAATTATATTTATTTATTTCCTTTATTAGTTACTGACTGTAAGAATAAAATAAAAACAAAGTAGTAAAACTTACGGAATTATATACATAATAAATCTTATATAAATATTCTCATATTTATTTATACCTGACAATTAGCAAAAATATGCATATACTATGGTCAAAATTTCAGTTTTATGCGAACATTAATATTAGACGCAAATATCAATTTTGGAAATATGCTTGAATTTATACCCAACAGTTGACAGAAATATGTGCAACATGTTCAAAATTTCAGTTTGATTATGAAAAAAATCTCAAACTATTAGCCATGAGGCTTTTCCGCCTTAATGCTCTGTATGTGATGGATGACACCTCTAACCATTGGGTAACTGAGTTAGGTGATTACGAAAAATTATATTAGTTACAAACATCAACAATACTTTTGAAAAGATGGTTATATATACACGACAATTAAAAAACATGCATCATAATATGCTCATAATTCCAGTTTTAAACGAAAAATCATATTAAAAAGTAATATCCTTAATAACCTTACTTTTTTTTTATTTTGCCAAAAATAATGTGTTTTCACTTAAACTGGCAGTATGGGCGATTCTATCTGGTGGAAACTCGTATTTGGCGCATAGGCACTAACAGGGTCAACTGCAGTCTTCTGGCAGACAATTTTCAGAAGATAAATGAAAATCTTGTTTGTTAACCATGAGAAAACCCATACGCGCATAGCAACGAGGTACATTCGAATATCTCTGCTTTTTCAGGTATTGTGGGGAAAACCCTTTGTATATATAAATTAAGGTATAGACTACAAACCCCTACATTCTTTTATACCGCCGCCGATGAAATTATTGCAGAAATTTAACTACAGACTTGCATGGACAGAAAAAAATACACATGACTATATACATTGATATATGCCTATCACCAAACACTATAATACGATAGTTTTAAAATTATCGACTAAAAGCTATTCATACGTACGACTAAAAACTATTGATAAGTATTGAATAAAAACTATGTAGATTAGAAACTATCACCAGGCACAACCGCACAATATTTTTAAAACTAACGACTAAAAACTATCGATAACTATAGATTAAAAACTATCCCCAGGCACTATCAAACGATAGTTTTAAAACTGTCTACTAAAAACTACCGATAAGTATTGAATAAAAACTATGTAGATTAGAAACTATCACCAGGCACTACCGCACAATAGTTTTAAAACTAACGACTAAAAACTATCGATAACTATAGATTAAAAACTATCCCCAGGCACTATCAAACGATAGTTTTAAAACTGTCTACTAAATACAATCGATAAGTGGATAGTTACTTAAAACTATAGACAAGTACTATCTATCGTTAAATATCTAAAACTAAAAACTATGGATAACTATAAATTAAAAACTATCGATAACAATTGACTAGATAATATTGATAGTTTGATAACTAGACTAGTAAGTACCGATAGTTAAATAAATAAAAATGTGCAGCATCGCTCCAAAAAACGTGCTTTTCTGAGTTACTATTGTAGTATATTCTGCAGCGAAAACATTTTAAAAAGTACCGGGAAAGTGGGTACTTTTTTAAATGAAATTTCTTTCGATTGGTTTTCAACTATCAATATTCCGATAGTTTTTATTCGAGTTCATCACTACTATGTACCCATAGATTACTATTTATATGTTAAAAGATATTTTCGATTATTATATTTTTATGTAACTAATATATTGTGAATCCACTAATGGATTTTCATAAATAACCAGTAAGGGGTTTACAAAATATGTTAGAAAAATTGTATGTACCTCAATAAATAGAACAAAATGAAATTCACACTTGTACACTAATTTATGAGAAAACTAGTAAACGTAATTTTTGATTATTATATATTAATATGCCCCAATATACAGTTAATTCAATAACGGATTTTGAAAAATATCTATCAAGGGGTTTACAAAATATGCTACAGGATTTTACGCGCCTGAACAATTCGAACAAAATGAAATTGAAACTTGACACTAAACATCGAGAAAACTAGAGATCCTATATATATATATATATGTATATATATATATATATATATATATATATATATATATATATATATATATATATATATATATATATAGGAATTATTCTATACCGTTGCCGACGAAATTATGGCAGAAAATTAACTACAGACTTATACGTATAAAAAAAGTTACTTATAACGATATGCATTGATATATGCCTATCACCAGGCACAAACTATCGATAAGTATCGAATAAAAACTATCTATAACTTTGATTAAAAACTATCATCAGGCACTATCGCACGTTAGCTTTAAAACTATCGACTAAAAGATATTGATAAGTACGACTAAAAACTATCGATAAGTATCGAATAAAAACTATGTATAACTGTAGATTAAAAACTATCACCAGGCACTATCGCGCGATAGTTTTAGAACTACCGACTAAAAACTATTGATAACTGTGGATTAAAAACTATTCCTAGGCACTATCAAACGATAGTTTTAAAACTGTCTACTAAATACAATCCTTAACTACCCACTTAAAAACTATAGGCAAGTATTGGTTAAAAAGTATAGACAAGTATTGACTAAAAACTATCGTTAAATATAGACTAAGAACTATGGATAACTATGGATTAAAAATTATCGATAACAATCGACTAGAAAATATTGAAAGTCGGATAACTAAACTAGAAAGTACTAATAGTTGGCCTTGTATATATATATATATATATATATATATATATATATATATATATATATATATATATATATATATACATACATAGCGAACTATTAGTACTTTCTAGTTTAGTTATCCGACTTTCAATATTTTCTAGTCGATTGTTATCGATAATATATATCATCATCATCAGTAGCCGTTAAATCCATTTCCATTTCTTTTGAGATCGTCGTACCAGCGCATAGGTGGTCTTCCTCTTCCCCTTTTGTGTTCGTATGGTCTCCACTCTATTATCCTTCTGTCCCATCTCGATATATCGCTTCTTGCAACGTGCCCCGCAAATTTCCATTTGAGAGATGCGATTTTCTCTCCCACGTCGGTGACTTTTGTTATGGCTCTAACTCTTTCGTTTCGGTATCGGTCTTTTATTGATTTACCTATCATTGCTCTTTCCATAGCTCTTTGTGCGACCTTTAGTTTCTCTCTGTTTTGTTTCGTCGTAGTCCAGTTTTCGGCGCCGTATGTTATCACTGGCAGTATGCATTGGTTGAAAATCATTGTTCTTAGGTGCTGCGCTATTTTCTTATTTCTCAGGATGTACGAGAGTTTTCCGAAGGCCATCCATCCTAGTCTTATTCTTCTGTTTATTTCTTCTTTCTGATTATTCCGGTCATTTGTTATTTTCTGCCCCAGGTATATGTATTCTTCCACCTTTTGGATTTCCTTTCCTCCTATCATTACTGCTTCTTCTATCCCGTGGTACATAATTTGTGTTTTTGATAAGTTCATTTTCAGCCCTGCTCTCAATGATTCTCTTTGTAGGTCATCGAGCATCACTGTGAGCTCCTCTCTACTATGTGCGAGGATAACGATATCGTCGGCGTATCTAAGGTTAGTTAGTCGGGTTCCGTTGATGTTAATTCCTTTGTCCTTCCAGTCAATTTTCTTGAATATCTCTTCCATCGCTAAAGTGAAGAGTTTTGGTGATAAAGAGTCGCCTTGCCTTACTCCCCGTTTGAGTTGGATTGGTTCTGTTTTCTCGTGCAGCATGTAGGTTGCCGTTGCCTCTCCATTGCATTCTCTTATTAAGTTATACCTGTAGTCTATTCTACTATTGGTCATTGCTTTATATACCATCCAGGTTTCTGTGCTATCGAAGGCTTTTTCGTAATCTACAAAGCCCATATATAGGGGGTAGCTATACTCATTTGATTTTTCGATAACAATTTTCACTGTTAGCAGGTGATTGTTGGTGCCGTAGTTTTTCCTGAATCCCGCTTGCTCGCATGGTTGGTACTCATCCATTTTTCTTTCTAATCTGTTGGTAATTATTTTTGTCAGCAATTTATACATGTGTGACATCAAACTTATTGGACGGTAATTTTCCATCTTGGTGTTATCTCCTTTTTTATAAATTAGCACCACATTTGCGTTTTTCCATTGTTTTGGTATTTTACCTGTCCTTAAACAGTGGTCTAGTAGCTTTGCAGTCTTCCTTAGTAGTTCCTCTCCTCCTTCTCGAATCATTTCAGCTGATATGTTGTCATCTCCCGTTGCCTTGTTGTTCTTCATATGTTCCAGGGGTGCTTTCACTTCTTCGATGTCTATCTCTGGGATGTCTTCTGATCCAATATTTTGTATTTTTCTTTCCAGAGTGTCAGCATCTTCTCTTTCTGGTGGTGTTTTAGATTCATATAAGTCTGTGCAGAAATCCTCTACTATGTGTAAGATTTCATCTCGGTCGTGAATTATCTTTCCTTCCTTGTTGCGTAGCGAATAGATTTCCTTTTTCCCGGTGTTTCGTTGAAGGCCTTTCATACATTTGTTGTTTTGTATTACTTCGTTCACTTGTTTTTCATGGGCTTTTATCCGTTGTTTTCTTATATTCCGTCTGATATTTCTATTGGTTTCCGTGTATTCTGGGGTTGCCCTTTTGTTTCTTGTCGCTAGACTTCTTCTCTTTTCCATTAGGTTTCTTGTATCTTCATCGATGAGTTGTTCTTTATATGCTTTTCGTGGTATTATGGTGTTTAGTTGTTTTACTGATTCCTGTATTATTTGGACCAGTCTCTCGTTTATTTCATCCACTGACTCGCTGCTCAGGTCATCGTTTGTTAGTGCTTTGTTTATTATTTCTTTATACAGGCTATTATGTTGTTTGAGTTCCTCTGCCTTTATTTTTATTGGTGTCTTCGTTTTTGTGCTGTTTCTTCTTTCGTTTTTCTTATCGATGATAACCATCGTCTTCACTAGCCTGTGGTCACTTCCCGTGTTGAACTTATTTAATATGGTGACGTCCTGAATTATATCCTTTCTGTTTGTGAGGATATAGTCTATTTCGTTTTTTGTATTTCCGTCTGGGGATAACCATGTCCACTTTCGTTCTGGTCGTTTTTTGAAAAAGGAGCTCATCGAGTACAAGTTATTTTCGCACATATAATTCATCATGGTATCCCCTCTCTCATTTCTTATACCCAGTCCATATTGTCCTATACATTTTTCATTCTCTTCCTGCTTTTTGCCAAGTTTGGCGTTAAAGTCTCCCATTATTATGTTCTTGTTTATGGGGTCGGTTTCCATCGGTGTTTGTTGGTGTTCGTAGAAGTCGTCAATTTCTTCTTCTGTATGTGATGATGTGGGTGCATATACTTGTATGATTTTCAGTTTGATAAATGTTGATATTTTAACGATAATATATGCAACTCTTTCTGATATGGCTTTGAAGCATTTGATGAGCGGTGTTATTTTCTTATTGATGATTAATCCTATCCCTCCTACTGTGCCATCCTTTCCTCCTTTGTGGACTAGTACGTTTCCCGATTTAAGCTTGATCCAATTTTCTCCAACCCTTCTGATTTCGGCCAAGCCCACGATGTGCCATTTTATTTTGGACAGTTCTTCTTCTAGTTCCACTATTTTGTCATCTTCTCTTAGTGTTTGAGCATTGTATGTCGCCATCATGTTGTCAGAGTGAGATTGTGAAGTGTTCTTCTACTCACCTGGGGTATTTTGTGTTTAGAAATCGATTTCATATTTGGGAAGTATTTGGCATATTGAAACGTCGTGTTTGCCTTACGTCTTGACGAGTCCTGTTTCCAGGTGTGAATCAGCAGCCCAATATGGATCATACGCTGTTTGCAGCCGCCCATTCTGGATCAGACGCTGCTGTTACCTGTTGGTCCGCGGGAGCTATTTGATTTCACTCCTACCACTCATATCTGAGAGGCTTTCCCCTATCCGCCACCTGGGGACGCGTTCTCTAGGGGTTACAGGCTCCCCCGAGAACGATAATATATATATATATATATATATATATATATATATATATATATATATATATATATATGTATATCGTAAAATGTGCAGCATCGCTCCAACAATCGTACTTTTCTGAGTTAATATTGCAGTATATCCTGCAGCGAACACATTTAAAAAATGTACTCACTTTCTCAGCCATGAAATTTCTTTCTACCAGTTTTCAACTATCAATATTCCGATAGATTTTATTCGAGTTCATCACTACTGTGTACCCATAGATTACTATTTATATGGAACAAGTTATTTTCGATTATTACATTTTTATACTAATATATTGTTAATCCACTAATGGATTTTCATAAATATCCAGTAAGGATAAAGTAATTTTCGATTATTACATTTATATATATATCTAATATATTGTTAATCCACTAATGGATTTTCATAAATATCCAGTAAGGGGATTACAAAATATGTTGGACAAATTGTATGCACCTCAATAAATAGAACAAAATGAAATTCACACATTCACACTAATTATTGAAAAAACTATAGTAAACGTAATTTTTGATTATTATATTTTTATATACCCTAATATATTCTTAATTCAATAACGGATTTCGAAAAGTATCTATCGAGGGGGTTACAAAATATGCTACGGGGTTTTACGCGCCTGAACAATTCGAACAAAATGAAATTGAATCATTGCTACTAAACTAGAGGTCCCGTAATTTTTGATTATTACATTCTTATCATCATCATCATTTTTCAGCCGTTTGCGTCCACTGCTGGACATAAGCCTCCTCTGACTCTTTCTATGCAACTCGATTTTGCGCTTTTAGAATCCAAGTTAGTGCCATTCTCTCGATGTCGTCGCACCATCGGGTTGGTGTGCTACCTCTGATGCGTTTGTCGGCTCGGGGTCTCCACTCCATAAACCGTTTGGTCCAACGGCCATCGATAAATCTGGCAACGTGACCTACCCATATCCATTTAGAGAAAACTATAGTAAACGTAATTTTTGATTATTATCGTTATCATCATTTTTCAGCCTTTTGCGTCCACTGCTGGACATAAGCCTCTAACTCTTTCCATGCAACTCGATTTTGCGCTTTTTGCATCCAATTTTAGCTATTATCTTGATGTCATCGGACCATCGGGTTGATGGCCTACCTCTGCTGCGTTTGTCGGCTCCGGGTCACCACTCCATAAGCCGTTTGGTCCAACAGCCATCGATACATCTGGCAACGTGACCTACCCATCTCCATTTGGAGCTAGATGTGCGTCTTATTACGTCACAGACACCTGTCCTTCGTCTGATGTCCTCGTTTCTTACTCTGTCTCATATGGAGATGCTCAGTATGGCCTCTGTTGTAACCTGTAGTTTGACTGCGGAGGTTTTTATTAGTGTTAGCCTCCGACCCATATTTCATTACCTGTATCACATACTTTCCTTTTTAGGCACTTGAAAGTTTGCTCTTCAGGATATTCTTAAGATTTCCAAATGCAGCATATCCTAGGCCTATGCGTCGCTGTATTTCGCATGTCTGGTTATTGCAGCCTATGCATATCTGATGACCTAGGTATATATAGGAAGTCACTTGTTCTATACTTGTATCATCTATTTGTATTTGATTGTTTAGTACTAAGTTGGTCATAATATTTGTCTCTTCATCTTAAGGCCGATTTTTTTCAGTTGCTTCTTTCAGATCCTTGAGTATCGTTTTTGCATCTTTGATGTTGTCGGCTATTAGAACGATGTCATTCGTGAATCTCAGGTAATTCAATCGTTCTCCATCTACTTCGATTCCTAGGGTTTCCCAGGATACCATTTTAAAAGCAAATTAAAGGACGGTAGTAAATAGTTTTGGGGTGATAGAATCCCCCTGGCAAATTCCCCTACCGATTTTAAATTTGTTGGTATTGTCATGTAGTCTTGTTGTAGCATTTAGGTAAATATAAGTTATTAACTTTCTGTATCGATAATCTATTCTTGCTTTTATAGCGGGTAGTTCGACTGTATCGAACGCCTTTTCGAACTCAATGAATATCAGTACTAGAGCCTTATTGTATTCGTTACACTTTTGAAGTGATTTTATTGCCTGAAGATGGTCATTCGTTCCATATCCTGTTCTAAACCCAGCCTGTTATGTGGGCTGGTAGAAGTCTAGCTTGGTTTCCAATCAATTTGTAATTATTTTTGTAAATAGTTTATACAAGAGTGATAGTAGACTTATCGGTCTATAGTTTTCGAGCTGTGTTATATCACCTTTCGTTAGGATAATTGTAGAGGCATTGTTCCATTTGCGGGAGTAACACCTTCTTCTAGGCAGGTGTTGAATAGTGTTTTAATTGAATTTTTAAAATTTAATTGAACTTTTCTCTTGGAAAAAATATTGCTAACAGGTGTGCCTGTGAGCTGCTCAGGTTGATACGGTGGGAGTGGATTCGTTGTTAATTTGTGGGCGCCAGTAACATTGCAGAGCAAGTTACGTGATTAGTAATGATACAAATAAAACTCTATCAACGAACTGTATTGCAATAACAAAATGAATGACAATATGAATATATATATACAAAAGAAGTGTGTCTCAAACTAACATTAGTCGATGGCGATGGCGATCAATCCTTCCCTGCTTGGACGTAGAATGGGGTCCTCCTACTTCCCTCCTTGGCTATCAGACTTTTGATACAGCTGGAGACTAGTTCGACAGGGGAGTCACGTGTGGGCACTCCACGGCTTACGGCGTGTCCAGGCAGCGGATTGATCCCACGAGACGTCGTAGTTGAAGGTGGAAATGTTGTAGTTTGAGATCACAAAAAAATAAAGATTAATTAATACAGTCGTTTAGGTACAAAGATAAACAGTTGAGAAATACAAAATATGAATAAAAAGTTACGTCAGTCGAAGATTATTAAATATAGAAAAGTGTCCCCTATCGCTTAAAGAAGCGGGCAAACACAAAGACAAAATGAAGAAGGAAATTTAAAGTGCCGAAACACGAACACTGAAGGTAGGAAAAATCCAGAAGGGAAGTTTCCTACGGCATGCAACAAAAACGTGCTAAATTGAACATCGCAAAATGTTCGAACACGTGCTCGGAACGGAAATCGGTAAGGCAGCGCTGTTGCTTCTACTTAAAAGGAAAACTACTTCACCCCAAAATGGGATAAACAAATTGTTGAAACAACCACAACTGAATAACTGGAGTTATTCAAAAAATATGCCTTACCAAAACCCGCTACAACATACGTGCTCGGAACTATGTCTGCCAAGACCAATTCACCCACAACCTGCTACCAACACGGATCACAAGGAAGAGAGCGATTTTCTGGCGATCGCCGCGCAGCTAAACTGCCTGACCCCTACTCAGCTAACGCTGAGCACAAAAAACTGTACTCAAATAGAACATGTTTTAATATAACCAGTTAATCACAATTAAATGTACACCATGTGTACAAAAATAATTAAATAAGTGGTCAAAAGCGGGGGCTGCTATAGGTATGTTTAATTAATTTGTTATTAATAATTAAACAACAAACAATATGGGTTGCATACAGTCAAGCCCGTGCAACAAAAAGATGGAACGAAATAAATTTCGTTACAAGTAGTGTTTCCTTCTTGTTTTATGGATTCAATAGCTATGCCTTCTTCACCTGGAGATTTGTTGTTTTTCATCTCCGCAAGAGCATTTTTAATTGTGGCTATCGATATATTTGGAATGTCCTCTGACCCTTGATTTATTATCTTCCCGGCGTTTACTTGTGGCTGTTATTCTATTTGCATAAAACTCTTCCGCTATTTTTAGTATTTCGTCTCTATTTGTAGTTGGTGATTGAAAATTTACGGTCTTTCATTTGAAAGATTTCTTATCGATAGTTAATTTCATCTGTTTGTGTTATATAGACGTATGTCATTTTTGATCTCCTTTCTAATTTTCTTGTTTAAATCTTTAAGCTGTTTTGAGTTTGTTTCGCCGTTTTTTTCTCATCACTTTCCTAGAGTTTATGAACTCTGGTATGTATGCTGATTTTACTTATTTGTTCTCTGTTTGGCTTACACTATTTTTTTTGTTTGCTTCATTTATAGCTTCAAGGATTTTGGTTTTAGTTCATCTGCTGTGTTTGACCATGTTCGACCCCTGTGTTTTCTAAGTTTGCTATTATAATATCAGCGTATTTGTCAGCTTGTTCTGGTGCCGTCCAGCCAACATATATTTTCTTTGTTACCTATCTTTCCTTGTTTAGATTTAGTATGATTGTTGCCCTTTCTATGGTCACTTCCTGTCGTAAAACTCTTTAGTACAGTGATGTCATTGACGATAAGTTTTTTATCGGTTAGAATAAAATTAATTTCATTTTTCGTGTTTCCATTTCGACTCACGTCCCATCTGAGATGTTCTTCTTTGTATAAAAAGCTAGTCATTAGATATAGGTTTTGCATTTTTAAGAAATTTATTAGTCCCCTATTCCATGGTTTCCAATCACAGTCTCATATGCATCTAGCTTTTTGCCTATCTTGGCATTAAAATCACCTCCTACCAGTGTAAAGTGAGTAGTTTCCCTCATCGCCTAGGAGATATCTTCGTAAAAACTCTACTACCTCGTCCTCATATTCAGTGGTGGGTGCGTAAGGTAGTATGATTTTTATGTTTTATTTGGAGTTCAGTTTGAGTATTAGATATATGACTCTTGTGGAGACACTTTTTATACATGTGATTTTTTAGCATGCTTTTTATTGATAAAGAAACCTACGCCTCCTATGGATTTGTCTACTTCTGCTGCATAATAAAATATATTTCCTGACCTAAGTATTCTCCATTCTTCTCCACGCTTTCTTACTTCACTTACTCCCACTATATCCCATTTAACCTCGTCAACTCTTCTTCTATTTCAACAAGTTTTTCCTCAGTTGTTCTTGCATTGTATGTGGCAATGTTTAGCGCTTGTATCCTGCATTTGGTCTTGTTCTTGTTCCGTTTCTTTGTCAACTTTTTGTGTTCCCCAGTATCCTTGAGGCAGCCTGACTTATCACGGCAAGATTTTGGTCTAGCCCTACTCACCTGGGGTATATTTAAGTCTAAAGTTGTCATTTAATTTGATTAAAGGGTGTTGGCACTAAAACGCCACGCTTGCCAAGCGTGTTAGCGAGTTTCATTACGGCCGATGATCTGGATGCAGACGTCGTTTGCAGCCGCCCATTCGGGGTACAGATGCTGCTTGTTAGTTTTGGTCCGCCACGGCTATTTGATTTCCCGGTACATATCTGGGAGGAATCCCCCTACCGCCACCTGGGGAGGCGCCCGATGGATCTAACAACCACACACGGGGTTCTTATAGACCCTAATATAATGTTTATCCACTAATAGATTTTGAAAATTATCTGTCAAGGGGTTTACAAAATATATTAAAGAATCTGCATGCGCCTAAATAAAACGAACCAAAACAAATATAAGTGTGAGTGTGAACCCACCTCTTAGCAATCTACATATCTAGATTTCGATCTTATTAGAACTCATCAGTGTAGCTCAGCTAGTGAGGATGAATTTACACAATATCACGAGTGGTTATATACAAATATAATACAACTAATCCCCTAGGAGGAAAGTTAAACGCCATCTGGCGGTACCACATCAATTAGCAATGCACACCCATATGGTATATATGGGTGTGCATTGCTAATTGATGTGGTGCCGCCAGATAGCGTTTAACTTATCTCCTAGGGGGTTAGTTGTATTATAAAACGAACCAAATAAAATTCAAACTTTGATACTAATTAACGATAAAACTAAAGGACAAGAATCGCGTATTATTGTAGAAGTGATGGAAATCGTTTCTATGCGATCAGCTCATCAGTTACATAGTCAGCTTGAAATAGCATAGGGAAAATAATAATACATACATTATTTATAGTGTCGATGAATTATTAGTTGTATATGTTTTATATATTTCTAACTTACTTACACCTGATCCAATTATAGCTGGGGTTTGCTATGTTTGACATTTAATCACTAGCTCTATAAGAAATAAATAACACAGAATACCACCACCATTATTACGGTTATTTATAGCTACAGGAAATACTCATTTAATGTTCACACTTATATCTTCATTATTTTCATTCGATTTAACATGAGAAAATAAAAATTCTACACACGTTATAAGAGTTATAGGAATTTTCGTTGTAAATAAGTAGTTGTAGAAATATTTATATCCATTACTAAAATGAACACTGTGTCAAATTTGACTGGCCGAATAAAAAAATTACATATGTTATTTTAAAACATATATAAGTGTGAATCCATCTCTTAGCAATCTACATATCTAGATTTCGATCTTATTAGATCTCGTCAGTGTAGCTCAGCTAGTGAGGATGAATTCACACAATATCTAGAGTGGTTATATACAAAAATAGTACAATTTATTACCATATGGGTGTGCATTGCTAATTGATGTGGTGCCGCCAGATGGCGTTTAACTTTCCTCTTCAGGGGTTAGTTGTACTATATTTTATTTTATATATTCAGAAACACTTAAAGTTAGTTAAGATGAACGCTGCGGCTGCTAAATTTACACATTTTTTCCGATCCAATGTATGTTATATAAGCGTTGGTCAGAAGATGAAGATATAACAGAACACATCTAAATTATTTGATTTAGAAGAATATATGGAGTAGTGCCAGAGACAGACATACTTTATTGTATGGAAATAGGGTTTAATTGCATTCACAGATATGCGCCATGAATTAATCCAGTAGATAGCTTGATCGCATAGAGGTTGTAGTGCTGATACACAAGTGTTAAGGTTAATGGTGTGGGATATTAGTGTGATATCATCTGCATACTGAAGATCATATACATTGGGGTTAAAATAAAATCAGGATTATGCTTGTAAAAATAATGACATAATATATTATAAAGGGCTTACCTTATGGAACACCTTGACTTGGAGTCAACGTCTAGTAGAAAGAAAAGACTTTATTTTTATCTGTAGCTTACAATCAAACAGTAGACTGAGGATACGTATTTAGTAATTATTAGTGTTAAATAAATTGTCCAGGTTATTATATGTATATCAATTCTAACAATTATAATCGTTTATGTTTTAAACAAAGTAATACACTTGTTTCTCTTTAAAAATATGTTTATTACTCACAGCATATATTTCACAACACAGTGGCTTCATCAGGTGGATGATAAACTGCGTTATTATCTATCCACCAGTTGAAGTAATCAAATAATAATCGCATGTATATCTTTCAAAGTTAGCGCATAAAAAGTCTGTTGAAATAAATATATAAATTAGTTCAAAAAAATTTATTTCTACAGATTATTAGTACGAAATGAGGCGATTAGTTTGGCTTAATAAATTAATAAACTACCGATGATTGACGCAATCATTTATGATACATAATTTGAGCAATAAATAATTCATACATAAACTTTTATTGCACAATAAAGTTATAATTATGGAATATTAATACAGACAATAAGGTTTGGTTGTATAAAGGCGAGGTTACTATAATCCGTAATTATATTGTTAGATAAATAAAATGTCCATAAATAGTTGTTAATTTTCAATTTCATTGGCTCATGTACCTTTTATTGTCTTGTGGGGAGGAAATATACGAAAGACATCCATGCCTCACTATCACCTCCTGGTGTTAGAGGTATAAGAAGTGCCGGTTTCGCCCCGCATTTTGCTCGGGGTGTCTAACCTTACGTTCTGTCCCTAGGGGCTTGACGGCCAAAAGGCACTCTAGTTCCGTCTTGCGTCATTCGTGCATTCCTGGTTATCCTGTTATTGTCATCCACGTAGATCCATTTGGTACTTCTGCTGCATCACGGACGAAGTTCGCTACAGCTTTCCAGTTTTATTTCGTTGACAACATAAGTGTGCCAATTTGTCCCGGTGTCCGGTGGTGTTCTCCTATCTATAGCCATAGAGTGGTTCGTTCTGTTTACCATTTATGACAGTCGTAAATGATGTTTGCGGGGTCGTCAGTTCGGTAGCAGTCTGTCTTTGTTTTTCTGATGCGGAGCAGGTAGGATTGGAAGACGCCGTGCCCTGATAGCACCTGCCTCAACCAGCCCGTAGTTTCTGTCAACTATCGGTTCAATTTGTGGGAAGAACCGCTTAATCCATGTCGCGTTGTTAGTTCTGTCCCAGCGTCTTTGTCACTCTTGGCATGGTGTTGATTCTAGCTTCCCTTGCAGCGTTTTGCTTGGGCTGTGCCCCTCTTCGCCTCATGGTAAATTGTCGCCCACGACTCCACCAGCAGGTTCTCCGGAATGGTCACGGGCAGCATCTCCACCGCATCGGTGAGGATGATCATATGCGCACGGGTGATTCTTAAGGCGCTGGTGCGTAACACCCTCCTTGGTGTATCCGAATTTTACTTGAACCTTGTTGCATCTGCCCAAGCCAGTGATGGGTCGGCAAGTTGGGCGCGCGAGACCGTTGCCAAAAGTTTGCGCTCCCCCTCACCCGAGCCACCGATGTTTGGCAAGAGCTACGACAGTACGGGCAGCTTTCGTCGTCGTGGGCAGCACCTGTGCCATGTGGCTGGTCTTGGCCTCCAAATGGTTTCCAGGTACTTAATGCCTCTATGTATTGCAAGGTCTGTCCCCAGCATCCTTATGGTGTTGGCGGCTGCCTTCTATGTGCTTAATCTCCTGGTTGACAGGAGGACGACTTTTGTCTTCGATAATGCGATCTTGAGTCCAGAGTTCTTCATCCATGTGACGATTTCCTCGACTGCTTGTCTCAGCTTGGTTTTCGTTTCATCGTTTTCATCGTCCCTCCCACGGGGTACCACGTCAAGGTCGTCCGTAAAATCAATAGTAGCTGCCTCTGCTGGTAGTTGTGGTGAACAATGTCGTCGAGAGCGACGTTCCAGGGGAGGGGTCCTAGGACGGAGCCCTGCGGTATAACTCCCCTTACTGCGAAGCTGTCCGAGGGGCCTTCGTACACTACCTCTCTCTTTCACTTAGGTAGTTCCTGGTTAGATCGTGCAGAGTATTTGGTATTTTCCTGCGCTCCAGTACTACTACTGTGATGACCACCCAAGGGATCGTCTTAAAAGCGGTACTCATGTCCAGGGTGGCTATCACGCAGTTCTTCTGTTTCCTTCACGTGCCAAAGTTAGCTTCTGTCACGATTTTGTGGACCGTCAGTATGGCGTCTCTGGTCGAACGGTTTCTGCGAAAGCCAAAGCCAAAAGAGACGGGGCGCCTGGTTGCGGACCAGATCATGTAGACCCTCGAGTCGCCAATGCTGGTTGTTATTGGCGACTCGAGGGTATTCATGATCTGGTCCGTAACCACGCGCCCCATCACTTTATCCAGCCCGTCCAAAAGACAGAGTGATCGATAAGAACCCGGTTCATTTGGCGGCTTTCCATGCTTTGGAATCAGCATAGGCGGGCTGATTTCCACCCAGCAGGGAAAGCGCCCCCCTCCAGGCATTTGTTAGCCAGGTCAGTTAGCCTAGCAGTGATTGCGGGAGATGCTGCCCGGATTAGCTCGTTGAGTTGCTCGTATGGCCCCAGTGCCACCCTTTCTGGAAGCTGTGCTACTGCCTGCATAACCTATTCATTACAATTTCTAACCTCATTATCCAAGGTTGCTGTAGTTTACTCCTCTGGTTCGTTCATCTGTCTGGTATCCCTTCTAGCCGGGACGAGAGCCGCCACCACCGCCCTTACCCCTCCAGGTATAGCGCCGTCTGGGTCAGACAGGTGCGTTTCGATCTTTTTCGAGGTAGGCCCCACGAGTCGTCTTCGACCTCCCTACATATCGTTGTCCAGCACGAACTTGTATCTGTTCATTGATTTATACAACGCGTTTGATAGTGTAGGGAGGAAAAATGTAGAACAATGCGCTTGAAACGAATAAGTATACCAAATAAACTCATCGATATAACGAAACAAGCGAAAGTCATAATATGAAAAATCAGATGAATTTGAAATCGGAATATGACAGGAAGACGCACTGTCAGCTCTTCTATTTAATGATATACAATACACAATTGGTAACCTACATAACAAATGTACTGTTATAACAAAGCTCTACCAAATATGTAGCTACGCAGATGATATCCTTATATTAGCAAATGAATCTAAAAAATAGTATTGAGCTATTTTAAGCCATAGAAGTAAACTCAAAAGGGATAAAACTTATATGTAACTTATGTGTAATAAATGACAATAAGACAAAATATCTAATAGCAGCATGACAAAATCAGGCACAACCATCTAGACATCTTAAGATTGTTAAACACAACTTTGAACGAGTGAGCAGCTGCAAATACCTTTTTTGGTCCTGTGAGGTGGAATCTTCGAAAGACACCCATGCCTCCGTTTCCATAGCTTGGTTGTAGGCATAGGTAGTGCCGGATTCACCCCGCGTTCTGTCCCGGGCGCCTATCCGCTAAACCAAAACAAAAGTTCTGTCACAGGGGGGGCGTGTTCGCATTTTCTGCTCTTGTTCGGCATTGTGTCAGTTCATAGCCGTCGCTGTTCAGATCTTCTTGAAATTTGGCACTCATGACCTCTCAGGCGTATTCTGCCATTGCCTCCCAATGCTCATGTAGTTCGAGCATGAGGCTTCCCAGTTGCTGCGAGGTTGGCTCATATTCTCCCAATTTCGTCCAGAGGGTAGCTAATGCGTGGTACTACCTGTTACACCTATAGTGTGTATGCGTCACGTTGTCTATTCCGCTGCATTAGCGCCATCTGTCCAGTCTTTCCAATCATATGATTGGAATGTCCCGTCTCCTGTTGGTATACATGTCATCCAGTGGTCAGTCGTCCCAGGATCCTTACCACAACCGGTTTTACTAGTGGAAAAAGGGTCCAGGTCCACTTCGCGTTTGCTGTTCCGTCCCATCTGTTTTGCCATTTGGCAGCAGTCAATTACCAGTCCTCCCTTTTAATCCTACTGTACGTTTCGACCAAGCTAGTTTGAGACAGTTGCCCGTCATCCAGGCCGCTATGGTTCCTCTGCTTGCTTGCCCTATCGCGCGGTTTCCTTCAGGTCGTATCCGTGTGGAATTATTGCCATTCACAATGTCCAGGATGACATTTTCTTAAGTTTAATGTAATAAAACTCTCTTCCACGCTCTTGGTTACAAGCAGTACATCATCCGTATATGTTAACGAACTCATACTTTGGTCCTTCCTACCACAACCCCTCTTGCTTGCCCTTTCCACTATTGCCATATCGTCCGCGAACGCGATAGCAGTTGTTCCCTCCGGCATGTGTGAGTTTAGTGCGCTTATATAGAATATGTTCCTAGAACTGAGCCCTATGGTACCCCTCCCGTCACCGTCATTTGATCCCCCGATGGTTTTTCAGCTCTGAGGCTAAGCCCCTGTTACATTGCAGCACTAGGGTGTGAAGGTGCGGGAAGAATATTGTGTTGGCGTCATTGTACCAGTGCAGGTAGGTGTTAACGCCCACGCCATATTCTTCTCGCACTTCCACCGCTGACCTTCACACCCTATAGCGTCACTGTAGCAGTTTCTCACCTCCCTCCACTGGAAAAATCTAGCACAACAATCTAGGCCTCTTAAGATAGATGCACACAAGTTTGAACGTGTGGACAGCTGCAAATATCTTTTTCTGTCCTGTGAGGTGGTTTAGGCGCTTTCGTTTAGCATGGTTTATCATTGCTAGTCGCCCCCGTGGCGGGCAGTATCGCTCAGGTCTTGCGGTCGTGTGCCGCCGGTTGTAAGGGCCGAGGTAGAATTATGCGCATCGGAAACGGTAAATAGAACAAGAAACAATAAACCCGTACCAGCCCAGAGTGATAAACGAAAGGCACTCAAGATTCAGCCTTTATCTCCTGCCGCTTTTCTATTTAACTGACTCAGCGCTACTTTCTGCTCATTTTAAGGGAATTTCACACGTCCTATCACCTGTCTCGAACTCTCCAGTTCCCGTCATCTCTAGTAACTCCTTTCCCACTCTGCCTGATCAAATGAAAATCTGTATACATTTAATTTTTTTCATTCTGAATGATTTATAATTACTTTTCATAAGACGTATGAATATGTAATATTGTAATTGTGCGGGAAAAGGATTCTAGTTTTTGCACAAATCCTATTTATTAGGGATAATTTTAAGTTCTGGAAAATGTCTGTTTCCTGTGATAAATTTTACCTCCACGTTTCGGAATAAGTATAGGGTATTTTAAAACCAAATGTTGCATGTGACTGTTATCTCACTCACTCCGTCTTGATTAGTTTTTGTGGATATCGGCCGGGGAAATATCTATGTTTACCAACTGCGATTTTTCGTTTTAGAAAAAAAATTCACTACGAGTGCGAAATTTAGTAAAAAATATTCTTATTTATTGTTTTTATTACCTAGTGGTTAGGCGCCTCTAACCTAGTCCGTCTCGTATTGAGCATTGAGGTTCCAGAATTCAAACCCAGTTGTGGTGGAACTTTGCGAATCACCTTTGACAGTTTTTCGGAGGTATTCTGTGAAGTTAAAGTAAAAACCATGTGATTACACCCCTCTGAACCTCTCGTCGATTATAAAGAGTTTATATTTATTTTCATTAGAAATGCGAAATTTGGTTTTAAAATGAGTATAGATGTGATCCCACCCTGAAGGGGATTCTCTTTACTGTGAAAATAGACACATGCAAAAATACAAAGGAACATACTTTTCTTATGGCGCCAATTGTGATATTGTATTGAGTTTTTAGTAAAAGCTAGACAAAATTTTAGCAAATTAATTAAACCAGTTTCTAGTGGAAAATTATTTGACACTATTTCGTAATTATATTGGTGTAATAATATAATATTGTTGCGGTACTTTGCAAAATAAGCTGTAAATAATCAATTCAAGCTATAAAACTACTTCTAATATAACGAAACAATGTATGTGGCACAATTAATCAATCAGCGTTCTTTGAAGTAATTAAAATTGGCCTGTATTAATCTCACCTTGAACCACAAGTCGTTAATGACAGGAAATTCAGCAAAAGAACGGTCCGGTTATACGCAGCTTGTACTGACTGAGACAATGGCTTTATTGCTGCAGTCTTTAATTGCGTATGTTTTCCATAGATAATCATTGTGTCTGATTTAAGTAGTGCCAACTGGTACATTTGTTTGCACACACCATTTCTGTTATCTGTTACATCGGTGAGTTTTAAATTTTGATAAAGTAAAATTAATTATATAGTTCACTATAACATTATACAATGAACATTAAGCTTTTTTATAATTACCACATATTGGTAAGCGAATTATATCCTTGATAATAGTGTGCCGCGAGATGAATGAAATTAAACAATATTGTATATAGAAATATTATAATTTAGTAGACGTTGGTGCCATTGGTTGTTTGGAATACAATTAACAAAAATTCTGGGATTCTGAACCTATTGTTTATCACGATTCACTTTTAATAATTAAAAAAAATTGGCGGCACACTAACAATAAGATAAGTATTAAAAGAATATACAAAATTATTTTTATTTTATGCATTCGGGGGCACACTTCAAGAATCTCGCGGCACACTAAAGTACCGCGGGACCATTGTTGAGAATCAAAAATGAAGCTTTATCTTTATAGGGCTATCAGACTTAATGCTTTTCCGCTTGTCAAGGGTGACGTTTAGAGGAGTAATCACTCGATATTTACCTTAATTTCACAGAAAAAACTGTGAAGGGTGATTCGCGAAAATTCGCTCCGATGGAGATCGAACTCAGGCTTCAGTACGGTTGAGAATCATAAATCAATGATGTGCAGTGCTTTCTTCTTCTTTTTTACCATTCGACAATACATTTTGTCATGCATACTTAAATTTATTTTTAATATTTATATTATATGTGTCAGTCGTAACGTTAGTGTTTTGTAAGTAATATTATTGTAACTGCTAAAGCGTAGGACTTTATTTAAAACTGTTATTCGAATGGAAAATATGTTTTAATTAAAATATGTTTTCATTCTGAAATTATTTTCATAATGGCTTCGCATGCGAATGAATTTACTTTTACCATTTTTTCCACGAATAAAAAAAAAGATTTATATAACCCGATTATATTTATATATGGAAAATGTATGTTTGTTGTGGTTTTAACCGGAATTTGTACGTATTGAAATAAAACTACCGCAATGCACGCTGTATTTATATTTAATATAAAATATATATAGATAACTGATATTTTAAGTATAATTATTGCTTATGTATTTGCCATGCAATTGAAAAAATAGCAAGCCGCGAGGGACCTCGTGAATTTAGATTATTTAATTTGTAGATAGCCGAATGTATTGCAATGCCAGTGGAATTTTATATCCTCTGATTAATTATTCAATGCTGCCACTATACATGCACTCCGGTCTTCATTGAATATTAAAAGTGGTCTGAATAATGTAAGTCACTCTTGCTAGCCGGACTCTATGAAACATGGGATTTTCTGATGAATTTTTAATTACACATCGCATGTTTTCTGGTTATGAGGGTGAAATTATTAAAAAGCACCTGATGTGGACGTACAATATAGTACATGTTATTTTACTTTTCCTTAGCCACCATATACTTGTAACTTACGTAATATAATATAAATAGTTAATAATAATAAAACATGAATATAGTACAATAGTGTGTTTTTTAAGCATTATATTCTCCCTCCAATGCTGAATTTTACGTTTAAAATGAATTGTATGAGTGGCCTAGGAAATATTTTCGAGTAAAACTCGAATAGGAAAACGTGACACTTTTATGATAATTCCGGCAATAAACGTCTGTACTGGCATATCTTTCGCCTGATAAAAGTTGAATCAGAGTTCAACCGGGTACAAACGCGTGCGCTATATAAAAATAATAACATTCGTTCCGATCATGAATGATAGGAGGCATTTAAAAAAATAACAAGTATGATTAGTGAATTGTTCATAATGCGTAGAAATTAATGTGTCTAGAGAGTGCTAGAATGAAATTGTTATTAATTGCTTTAACTAAATCAAACTAATTAAAGACATCCGTGTGCATATTAACGAGTAAATTATAATTATTATAATACAAATATGACATAATTGTTATTTTTTGTTTTCATAGTGCGAACAAATCTCTGGTTATTGGAGTATGGCCTAGAGATTTATTCACACTATGAGAAACAAAAAATAACAATAACGAAATTTAACAAAATCAATCATATAACAACAAACAATTATTTCATATTTCTATTATAATATTTATGGGCTCACGCCTTTATATAAAGCCCTAAATACAGGCCCGGTGTGGCCCGACACTCTTCAAAAGAGCACTAATACCCGTATTCACCAACATCCCATAAATTGTATAGGTCCCATAAGCTATGGAATGTATAAATTGAAAATGTCATTATGACAGAAATAGTCAAAATAAATGACCACACCTTGAATAGCGCTTGTGATTGGAGCTTTCATGACATTTTTTTTTAATTTTTCGGTGTTTCCGAATAAGGTACCTTACACGGTCAATAATACTGTCAATTAATCCTAGTACTGTCAGTATTTGCTTGAATCCTCCTTCAATATTTATCAAGTAATCAATTATCCGAATAAACATCAGTATTCTCTTCAATCCATCATCTCTATTATATACGTTCTATAATACTGTCAATATTTTAGAATAATGAACATGTTTAACATGTTATCGTACAGTAATACTGTCATTATTCTAAAATATTGACAGTATTATTGATCGTATAAGGTGCCTTATAGACCGAATCTAAAGTAACTACATTTCCCTAGATAATTTATTTATTTTTGCTATAACAACGAATACTTATGGGTTCAATATCTATTGATAGATTTATAGTACCTTGTTGAATACGGGGGTAAATCTTATACAATCGGTAACCACTTTGTACGATGTAATGTTGTATAATGTTATCGTATACAATTTTTATTAATTATATCTAAATACAATTTTCTTTGCTTCCATACATGATATCCCCTTATCTGCCTTTTCCGAAGCCATACTGTCGGTTATGAAGTCCTCCGGCAGCTTCGATGGCTTCAGTTAGGCGGGCCGCAATCAGTCGCTCCAGCGTCTTTGCCACTCCGTCTAGCAGACATAGCGGGCGGTGAGGGGTTTCCGAGGATTCCCGATGAATACTAGCCTTGCTGTGTTTCATCGCCTCGGAAACTTGCCCTTTTCCAGGTAGCTATTTGCACTTCTAGTGATTCGTCCCGCAAACCGCCGGGGCGGGTGCCTTGAATATTTTGTTTCTGCCAGGTAACCTAAGGATGGTTGCCGACACCTCATCTTACTCCGACGCGTTGGGCTCTGTGGGTACCTCCTCGTTCCCAGTTTGCGGTTCTTAGCCCATGGCAGCTTCTGATGGGAATAGGGCAGCTACCACAGCCTTCGCACCTCTAGCGACTAATGCTTTAGAACCAGGCGGGCGGGCGCCGATCTTCTTTATATCCATTTTACAGTTTTCGCCAGCAGGCCTTCTGGCTTCTCTCGATCGCCTGCCTGAACTATTTCTGCTGCATTCTGTAGCGGTCCTGGAGCTGGTTTGTTGGAGCTCCACTCACTTTAGCCCAGTGGAGTGTCGCTTTGCATATTTTACTGCCCTTTTGGCATCGG
The DNA here is from genome assembly GCA_963942505.1 of Lordithon lunulatus. NCBI lineage: Eukaryota > Metazoa > Arthropoda > Insecta > Coleoptera > Staphylinidae > Lordithon > Lordithon lunulatus. The sequence goes on from OZ012673.1 coordinate 40,271,060, forward strand.
CGACCTCCGGGGATCACCAGTATGCCTTAGGTCTTCGCGTCTCATGTCTCCTTTGTACGGGACAGCGATCTAGCACACCTTCTGCAAGTGTCTGTTCATGTCCTCGGCCATCTCATCGAGTGTGGCTCGTAAGAGCTCCACATCTATCCCGTTCAGTACCCATCTCCTCTCACTTGGGTCCTGTGTCGTATCCTGGCAGGGGGGTTGAGCGACCACCTTTTTGGAGTTTGAATCGACCACCTGTTCTCTCATCTGCCTTGTCTGCTAGAGTTTGTCAATCCACTCTACTGCATATATTCTTCCATAGTTTGGCGAGGGATAGCAGGCCATGAGTTTATGTCCGCTATCAGCGAACTCTCGTGGGTGACCCTTGGGACACGATGTGCTCTTGTAGCCCGCCCAGGAGCTTGATTGCGACGTCCCCCATGGGTCCATCCATCACCCACGAGCAGTCTATTTTAGAGTTATTGGGTTCACTCGCTACGATCACGTTCGCGCCCATCTTCATCGCAGAGGCGAGCCGCAGTTGGTGGCCTAGTTGCCTTCCAGCGACGTTGACCTGTACTATGTGCGTTCACTTATGGTGGTTATTTAGGGGCCGCCAATGTCCAATCTCTTGGCTTCTTCTATCTTTATCTTCTTGTGCCTTATCCTTCAGGGACGTCGGCAATCAGCAACATGATCTGCACCTTATTTGCTGCTTTTCGAAACAGCGATCTTGTTGATTGTCCGTACCACTGCCGTACATTCTTAAGCCATGATGTTCTTCTGAGCCTGGCCCGCGCCTACCATCAATTTTACCCTGTATGATGGTTTGTAACAGACGGTATTTATCATTTCTTAAAACGTGACCGAAATACTCGAGCTTTCATCTCTTGTTTGTTTGTTTAAGCGTCGGAGTATTTTTATATTTGTTATTCTGTCGGTCAAAAATATTCAGAGTATTTTGTGGTAGGCCCACATTTCGAACGCCTCGATCTTTCTACACATGGCGTCTGTTAGAGTCCATGCCTCTACACCATACAAAAGAACGCTGAATACGCTGAATACGTAACATAGAAGCAGGCGAAGACGTTGGTCAATCTTTAAGTCCCGGCTAGTTAGAATCTTCGACATCTTCCGAAATGAACCTCTTGCTTGTTCAATTCTGCTTCCAATCTCTCGAGTGTTTATCCATTTATCATCTATATTGTACCCTAGATATTTATAGATTGAGACTTTCTCTATAGTTTCATTTCCAATTTGAAGAGTATCATCATCAACAATTGGGTATTTACTGACAACGAGCCATTTAGTTTTCTTAATGTTCATTTGCAAGCCCATGTTGCTTGTGCGCGTAACTGAATTCAACAAAACCTGCAGATCCTTTAAGCTCGTTGCTAATAGGACTGTATCGTCTGTGTATCTAAGGTTATTGATTACGACTCCGTTGACTACCACACCCATATCATTTACTTCAAACACATCCCGAAACACCCGTTCTGAGTACATATTAAATAATAAAGGCGAAAGGACACAACCTTGGCGAACTCCTCGCAGGATCTATACTTCCTCTGTCATCTTGCCCTTTATTCTGACGGTAGATTTCTGGTTCCAGTACAGGTTAGCTATTATTCAGATATCTCTGCAATTCAGTCCCATATCCTGCAAGATGTTTTAGCAGTACTTCGTGTTTAACAGTATCAAACGCCTTCTCGTAATCGATAAAACAAGCGAAGACATCCATAGTTACATCTCGACACCTTTGAACCAGTACTTGAATACTAAATAACGCCTCCCGTGTACCGAAGCCATTCCTGAAGCAAAATTTTGTTTCGCCAATGTTCTCCTCACATACGCGGTATATTCTCCCATGAACAATCTTTAGAAACAACTTAAGAACATGACTCATTATACTTGTCATTCTGTAGGCGCTGCAGAACTTCGCGTTAGATTTCTTAGGTTACGAAGGTAGATTTCAGCCAGTCTTGTGGAATTGTTCCTCTTTTATATATGGTGTTAAACAAGTCGACCAATACTGAAAGTGGTTTTTCCTCTTCTAGCAATTTCAACACTTCAACATGTATCTCATCAGGCCCAGGTGCTTTGCCGTTCTTGGCTACTTTTAAAGCATGCTCCACTTCAGATCTTGTTCTATCCAATCCATCACTATCATTGATGTTGTGATTATGATTTCTATTGTCATCGAAGAGAGTCTATCTGCATATTGCTTCCACTCTTTTAACTTTTCTTCGGTGCTTGTTAAAATGTTATTCTGCGTATCGATAAGTAGTCCGCTATGCTTACTTTTATGCCCCCTATAGTTTCTTTGATCTTTTTGTACATGTTGAATGAATCATGCTTTTCTTCGAAATCTTCTATTTCCTCACATTCCTCCGACAGCCATTTCTCTTTTGCATTTCTAATCTTCTTCGAATTTCCTTTGGAGCCCGCGGTATTTAAGCAGGTCTTTATTCTTATAGTTTCTTCGGATATCCATTAATTGCAGGATTTCGTTCGTCATCCACTTTCTCTTTTTAGCGTCGACTTCGGCCCCTAGCTGGTAGTGCTTGCTTCAATTATAGCTGTTTTCATTTCATTTCATGTTGTTTCTGTATCTATAAGTTCCGAGTTTGCTTGTATCCTGTTGAACCTCTGATTCAGTTCGGCCTGGACATCCTTTCTCACTTCCGCTACACGTAGTTTTTCAATAGCCAGCCGTTTTGTGTTGCTTCGCTTTTCTCACTTTTTTAGTTTCAGATTAATTACGGCTACTAAGATGTTGTGATCCGAGTAGATGTCGGCACCAGGATACGTCCTTCCACTTTTAATAATGTTTTTGAAGCGTTTATTAATGGTGATGTAATAGATTTGATTTTTTACATTACTATCAGCATTAGAGGTCCATGTATACAGAATTGTGGTGGTAATTTATAAAAGGTGTTCGTTATTACGAGATCCTGACAAAATTGCACTAGTCGGCTTCTACGGTCATTACCATCCCCTAGACCATATTCCCCCACTATATCTTCTCTTCGAACATTGCCTACCCTAGCATTGAAATCGTCCATAATTATATTGATCTCAGATGTTTTGGTGAGTGTGGTAGCCTTTGCAATAACCACGTACAACTGTTCCACGTCATCGTCTGAGGCATTACATGTCGGAGCATAGGTTTGTATGATGTTCAGTGGTAAAGGCTTTGATTGAACTTGCAAGCAGATGACGCGATCGGATATGGGCACGAATTTCGTAACAGATCTATTTACTTCGTCGATGACAATTACGCCCACACCTTGGAAATGGGAATTGCTGTCGTTCCCTGAATAGTATATGGTGTGTCCGTCGATATGGCACTGACCCGAGCCAGCCCATCGCATTTCGCTGATACCGAGAATGTCAATTTTGAGCCGTATCATCTCTTTTATGGTGTTTTCTTGTTTGTCTACGTACAAACTTCGCGCGTTCCAGGTTGCAATTCTTCTTTTGACTGGCCCGGAGATTATTAACACCTCCTGCCCAGCCGAGCAGCCGAGTACTAGTGGCTATTGCTTTTTTCAAGTCATGTTGAAGATTTTCCTGGGGATAAGTTATCAGGTGGTTTACCGTTGCCTTCCTCATCGCAATTTTGGGACCGTTGTTGCCTTTCTGGCTGCACCCTAAAATGCATGTTACATCGCCGTTACGGATATTATTGATCGGGCGCCGATGGAGATTAATAACGAAGCTGCTGCCCTCCGCGATTTTTGGCCATGTCTGGCTTTTGTAGCCGCCCAATCTGGGACAGACGCTACGCTGTATCTGTTGGTTCGCGGGAGTTATTTTATTTCCCTCCTACCCGGCATATCTGCCGAGCGTTCCCCTATCCGCCACCTGGGAGCGCGCCCTATGGGGGTTACAGATTCCTCTCAAGGGTAATCTTCTATGGCCCCCCTTTTTGTGGGCAGCGGATGCTCCCTGCAGCGTGGCCCTCCTTGCATAGGGCGCAATACAGTGTCTTGCGCTGGCAGCCGCAAGCCTGGTTGTCTTTCTGACCTCATCTAAAGCAATGCCTTCTGCGGTCTTCGCCTGTGCAGGTGTCTGGTTTGTGTCCGTCTAGCCAGCATCTAGCGTCTAGCCGTACGGGATCTCTTCCCTCCTGGCGACCTTGCACTGTACCAGGCCAATCCGGATTGTTGTAGCCAGAAGTGCTTGCGCTCCTCGCTCTGTGGTGGTTACCGTGATGACCTGGGTGCACTTGCGGTCGGGCCGGACGGCACCCTGTATATTTCTATACGCTCAAGTATTGCTGCCTTCTTCTACTTCCTCCTTTGTGCTCAGGTCCAGTCCTTTGATGTACAAGATCACGGGTCGCCTTACTCGCGCTTCCGCCCCATCTATTTTGTTCTTGATATCCCCGCCCCGCTTTCTTTCACCGTCATCTCGACCTCCGGATCAGGGTGAAGGGCAGCGGTTGGTCTTCTCCATACGGACCAAGTTGTTGGTTTTGTGGTTCACGTCTCTGACCCTCCGAGCCAGGTTGGCGTGGATTTGTCTCTCGAGTGGCCTCACCAGGATAGTTTCTTTCCTGTTTGGCTGTTATATGTGTTGCGATCTGTGTTTGGTTGGCCTTCTGGTTTGCTGGTTGGCTAGCCGGTGGTCATTCGTCGCCGCTATTCAATAGTAATATCCGTATGTCTGCCCTCGTGAATTGGTGCTACAGGATTTGTTGGTCTTCCTGTGTGGGTATCCTTCCCAGTTAGGGCCTGATCTGAGGCGCTTATTAAAAGAGTTTGAAACGATCTGATTTTATTATTAGCATTTGAGGTTCATATATACAGACTTCGTGATGGTAATTTATAGAAGGCTATATTACAAGATCTTCTTTCTGACTAAAATGCACTACTCGGTTACCACGATCATTGCCATCCCCTGGACCATGTTCGCCCACTATATCTTCTCTGCGCGTCTCGCCTACTTTAGCATTAAAATCTCCCAAATTTATATTGATCTCTGATGGTTTAATAAATTTGGTGGCCCTTGTAATATCGACATATAGCTGTTTCACGTCTTCATCAGAGGCGTCACATGTCAGAGTATAAATTTGATCGGTGAGCTTTGATTGCACTCGTAAGAAGAGAACGCGATTGTATATGGGAACACATTTTGTAATACATTTATTTACGTCACTGAAAATTACATGCACACATTGGAAATTATAGGTACTGCCATTTCTTGAATAGTATATGGTGTTTCCGTCGGTATGGCAATAGTCCGAGCCTTTCCCTGATACCAAGAATGTATTCTTTAAGTCGTATTATCTTTTTATTATGGCATTTTGGTTTTCTACTCTCCTACAAACTTTGCGCGGGGCAATTCTTCTATTGACTGACTCGGAGAAATTTAGCACCCCGTGTCCATTTAAGCGCTGCCGTGTACTGGGGGCTATGTCTTTAGTTTTTCTAGTCGATGTTGAAATTAGTCCTGATGTTGTTCCCCGTTGCCTTCCTCGCGTAGTTTTGAGACCTTTACAGATAACATGTCACGGGCTCCGATTCACATTCACAACGAATCTGCTGCCCTCAGCCAATTTTTGCCAGATCTGGCATTTGTAGCCGCTTATGCTTATGCTCTATCTGTTGGTCCGCAGGTATTTTATTTTACTTCTACTTTCTTTCCCCTATTATATTTTCCTTCTACTCGGCATACCTGCCACTCAACTCGTAGGTGGCAGATAGTGGAGCGCAGGCGAACTATGGGGGTTACAGATTTCCTTCAGGGTTCTCGCACGTCTCAAATACTTCAAATTGGGCGGCCTATATCTTGCTTTTCTGGATGTTTTTGACAGAACCCATGTTTCGCATTCATATTTCAAGATTGGCCTATATATCTGGGTTTACGCTGCCACTTGTTTCCTTTACATTATGTTTATATAGAGTAGCAGTTCATTACTTTATCAATTCTAGTATTTATTTCCTTATGTCTACGCTCCCATTTCTCTATAAATTCTCCCAAGTATTGCAGTAAGTTCACTTGTACGATATTGTTGTTCTCTATATGGAAGTTTTCTTCGGTAGGTTATTCCTACTATTAGGATGTAAGTGCAGTCTGTGGATAAGCTCCAAGCAACTTCTTATTATTTTAAATCAATCAATCATAGAAGGAAGAGAACATAAATAAATTAATTTATTATATTTATTATATTAATTAAATTAAATATAAAGAAACCTATATTTAATTTTATTTCACTTTCTTCTATAACAAGTATTGTACTTGTGTACAACCCCAGTGCAGAACAGATCTGCTTCAGAGATTGGCGACATGGGCCCTGCTGGAGCATCCGATTTTCCCCACATACATGGTCTGGGGAAATCATGTTCTTATCTTAATCCTACCGAAATTACTAACCGCCCACTCACATCCACCTACCAATCCGCAGTGGCCAGCGTGTATAGGTGAACAGCTAAAAACCCCAAAATGTTTCGACAAAATCAATAATGGGCCTCAATCCCCGGCGATCGCAACTCTACTTACTATGGTGATGGTCATGGCAGAAATTTAGAATAAGGTGGTAAGAATAGCCGGGATTGGGTAGGCTAAGGATCAAGATGACGGCCCTGTCCGTTTGGCTACTACTACTGACTAGTAGTCACACATGCTGACGTCACGCTCATACTAATAGTACAGCGTGACGTGAGCATGTGTCACTACTAGTCACTAGTAGTAGTCAAACGGGGAGGGCCATCAGCTGCTACTAGGGACAACAGTGTCAAATAACTTCATATCAGACGATAGAATGACAGAAATGTAAGACGAATTGCAAGGTATCAAATGTGATATAGTGGGTCTGTCCGAAGCAAGGCAGGAAAGAAGACAAACTAAGTGAAGTAACCAAACCACTTAGAAAGAGAGAAAAGACTTCTGAGACTAATATGGAGACTTTACCAAGGCTGCGCCAACTTAATAAAAATATCTCAAAAGCGACCAGGAAAGATGTTCGAAGGTATAACTCGGAAATGATAATGAAAATAAGAGAGAACGGAACCTAAAAGCTGTTAAACGAAAGCCCTGTCAAAGTAAGAAGAACATATGCAAAATAGGAGACAATAGAGGTCCATAAAAATTAACATATAAGAAAAAAAACTTCTTTATAGGGCTATCAGCCGTGAAGCTATTCCGGCGGTCAAGGTAGAAGCTCAGAGGAGTTAGTTACCTTACTTCACAGAAAACCTCTGAAAAACTGTGAAAGGTGATTCGCAAAATTCGTTCCTCGCTGGGGATCGAACTCAGGCTCCCCAATGCTCAGTACGACAGACGACGCCTCTAACCACTCGGCCACTGATCTGGGTACAGAAAAGATATTCTCAAAATAGTAGAAATATTCTATTATCTATGATAAACACAAAGAAAGTTAAAGTTCTTAACCATGGCTCGGGTGATATCTCAGAAATCACCAAGCAAAATTAAAGAAAGCACTCTCACAAATGAAGAATAACAAATGCCCGGGATACGATGAAATATATATTGAAACTATTAATATCGGAGGTGTTTCGCCTCATTTCATTATCAAACTTATTTTGAAAAAATTGTTGACTTTCTATACTACCTACGCGTTATGGTCATAATTTCTTACAATATAAGTTTAAGTTTCAGAGCCAAAAACAAAGTGTTTTTATTATCTTGCATAAATTGTATGCCATTTGGGTGCATGTTTTTTTGCTAAAAGCTGAATACAGTTACACATTCGCGCCATATGAAACATATAGACGTGATCCCATCATTAAATTCCTATTAAAAAGACATATTGCAGCATTTGATTAGAAACTAACTCAAAGGCACAAAAATCATGATTTAGAAAAGTAATTTTGTAGAACAAGTTGACAAATTACCTAAAATTGTACAAGTATATAAAATCAACCAACTCTATAAACAATCCTTTAAATATTTATAAATATAGATTATACTGTAACTGGTAAAATAATCTCCAATAACAATATAAAGACAGATAAAACCTATTTAATAGCTTTTTAATCCCCAAATTGGAATGCAAGGATAAGAATTACAATGCGCAAATTGTAATGCAATTTATTACAGGTTTATGGATTTTATGATAATTTTAATACGCTTGTAATAATCCGAATTGCTCATAAAATAATTACATTTATTTGCGATCGGTTTAGTACAATCAGGGCCGTATTGATCAACGCGCAGCTGATTGCGTTGTTTTGGTGCATCCCCCCGCAATGCTCACAGCAGTCCCGAACTTCGCACGTGTAAACACGAAATCCTAGTGTAGCATGGCGAGGCACGTGACACGTTTTCTTAATTAGGACATTAACTTATCAGATCAATTTCCGACCTTTCGGCACGCTGACCACGCTCTAGAATCGTTAAATCAATCTTTACTATGGGCGTGTAAAATTGTATGTTATGTTTGTTGTTTTGTTGACTCAAAGAAATTAATGTCAAAAAGTATGTTTGATAATTATATAAAAAGGGCGATTCAAATACGATATTGTAATGATTATTGGATATATGGGGTGCGATTCCTGATATCATCGTTCCTATATGTTTACCTGTCAAAGCCGCTTCGCGAAATACGCATGATTCTTGATTCGAGTTTTTTCAATTACTACGTAAAACTCCCGTCGTTCGGCGGGGTTTCGTGAATTAATTGGTCAAGGGTGAAATGCTTATCGCATGACGAATGATTAATTTTTAATATGTAAGAAAAACAGTCCCTTACTTAAAGGATTGCTATAAATTCCAAATATTTAATACTCCAATTATCAGCTATCAGCCGTGAGGCTTTTCTGCCGGTCAGGGGAGAAGCTTAGAGAAGTTTAATCACCCGGTATTTACCTTAACTTTACAGAAAACCTCTGAAAAACTGAGAACGTTAATATGCGAAAATATGCTCCTCGCTGGGGATCGAACTCAGGCTCCCTAATGCTCAGTACGAGACTGACGACGCCTCTAACCACTCGGCCAATGAGCTGGGTCCAATTAAATATTGAATAAAAATTATAAAAACACTACCGTCGATGGGATTCGAACCTACAATCCCCACTTTTCACTCAGTACAAAAGTTACAAAAGTTATACTGACAGGTCGGTCGGCTTCAAAACATTGTCTCTGTTTTAATATTATAGGGATGAAATATCTCCATACTAGTGTTTTTTTATAACGAAATTACTAATTGCATGTACAATAAACAAGAATTGATAAAGTACTCATATGTTATTGTGACTACTCGTTCCGAACGAGAATACATTTCGAAACGAGTGATGTCAGAAATAACAACCATAGACATATATTGATTATAAATTGAACTTTTTAAAGGTACAAGCAATTGTTGTTCATTTCTTCCCACATTTATTTTGTTAGTCGACAAATGTAAATCTCAAAAATGTTCTTAACGTAATATTTTAGGTCACAAGTTCATATCGCACCTTGAGATGACTAGTATCGTAACTTCCAGAATTAATTTTCAAGTTATTATTTTCGGTTTGATGATTCTTATGTATATTTTACGCTCCTATAATCCTTTGTATGCGTTAAGAATAAACTAAATTATTATTTAACAAAAAATACATTACATTATACTGGTAGAACTACTGGTACTATTGCAATGTTTGAAACGTATTTATCAAAAAACTGTTTTGGTAGTTACGACAGTTGTCGTCTCAAGGTGCGATATGAGCTCTGTTGCACTCGAATTATACACGTGTATATCAAGGTGGCGATGATTTTATTGGTAGTAAATGATTCAATTAATTTGCATATGTATTGTGATATAATTTTGATAGGTCACATGAAATCTGTCACTGTCAGCGTGGTGCTTTCTACTGTATCCAAATTTGAAAATTGGATATTTCTACAGATAACCGGCTCCATAGACATACTGGCTGAATAGTGAGTTTTTTGTATACACTATTGTTGTAATATTATCAAACATTGTTTACGAATTGATCACACAATTAGGCCTAATTCCGTAACCGTTTGAAGTGAGCCTTGGAGGAATACAAAGTGAATACTACTAAAAAAGCTTCCAGGTAGTAGTATTGACTATTTATTGGGCGATATGAATAAAAGCAATATGTACGCTAATAACTAGGAGTAATAGCGAATATATTGCTTTTATTCATATCGCCCAATAAATAGCCAATACTACTACCTAGAGGCAAATGATTTATATAGGTATTTAATGTAAATACGTCAAGTGAAAGTATTTACTCCAAAAATGAAACAGTATGCTGTAGTAGTTTTAATTTTTTAATTTAGTCATCTACCTTTTTTCCTGGCTGGGATCTGGCGTTTCGATTGAATCCTACTGCATTGCGGCCACGGTTGATCTATTGTGCTCCTCCAATTCTTAGCATTCATTCTTCTTCTTTTCGGAAGCCATGTGGCTTGTTTTGACCAAACTCTTATCCCGGGTCCTGCTCCTGTGATATCGACGACCAGCTGTCCTTCCACCTCTTCGGTGGCCTGCCGAGAGGGCGTTTGGTGTATGTTTTACCGTCTCGCATTATCTTGGCGATTCTATCGTCTTGCATGCGTGTTACGTTCTCGTTCCACTGTCTTCTTCTGCTCCGCGCCCATTTTATAATATCCGGTGTGTTGCATTGTTCCCGTATTCCCTTGTTTGTTTTTCGATCTGCAAGTGAGTAGCCAGTGATGGATCTGAGGGTATTCATCTCTGCGCATCTTAGTCGACGTTTTGTCTCTGCCGTATCGGCTCTGGTTTCAGCGTAGTAAGTAAGAATGGGTCTCACTCATGCGTTGTAAATCCTTACTTTGCTCTCAGTTGTTATGTTTTTGTTCTTCCAGACAGGATTTCGCAGTGCTCCTGATATTCTGGACGCTCCTCTTACCAGGTTTAAGACACTGGTGTTTAGGTCTCCGTAGGAATTTATAGTTATTCCCAGGTACTGGAATTCTGAGTCTTACTCAATGATGATGTTCTTCACGGCTAGCTTGCATCTGAGTGGATTCTCTGCGATGACTAGGCTTTTGGTCTTAGCTGTGCCTATTGTCATGCTTATTGTTTCACACTCCTTTCTGAACGTGTTCAGTAGCCATTGTAAGCCGTCTTCTGATTATTAGCACACTGTTTTAATAAGTTTGTTTCCCAGTTAGTAGCCATGTTCTATTGGGTCAAGGGCTGTTATAATCTTATCCATCAGGAGGTTGAACAATAGAGGACTCAAGCCGTATCCCCGTTCTGATTCGGATATCAATGTCCTCCCCGTTCGTCGCTCTTAATTTGGTCGTGGTGTCTGTGTTTAGTTGTTTTATTGTCTTAATTATTTTGGGGTGTATGTCTTTGATATTTAACGTCTTTAGTACCTCTGAGAGCCGGACTTTATCAAACGCCTTTTCTAGGTCCACGAAACAGAGATAGACGGGTTTCTTGAACTCCAGCGCCTTCTCTGCAATTTGTCGCACCACATAGATAGCGTCTGTGGTGGAGCGATTTTTCCGAAAGCCCTGTTGCTCTTCCCGCATCGTGATCTTCTGTGTTACAATGTTCGCTAGATGTTTTGTGAATGTCTTTATAGTTGCATCCAACAGGGAGATGCATCTGTAATTTTTCGGGTCATTCCTGCTCCCTTTTTTATATAGTGTAATGCTTGCAGTCTGTTTCCAGTCAAGGGGGGGTTGCGTTGTTGATAGAACTATGTTATATAGCTTCGCCAGCTGCCCTGCGAGTGGTTCTACCCCGTGTTTCAGCAGTTCGTTTTTGATGTTATTAGGGCCGGGAGCTTTGCCGTTTTTCAATTTTACTAGGATAGCTTCGACGTCCTCGGCATTGACTTGATCGAATGCAGGTTGATGTGGTCTTGTTGTTATTATCACTTTTTCAAGTTCTGTGTCTTCATGATCATATAGTTCGGTGAAGAAGGACTTTAGCTTGTCCGAGCTAACGCTGTTTATTTGTACTGTTTCGTTCATTTCTTTTCTCAGTCCCCTGAGGAACTTCCAGATTCGTGTTTGTGTCCCATATAAGTCGTTCTCCATTTCCATGCTAAATTGTTCCCACTTCTCTCTTTTTATGGTACGGATTCGGTTGTTAGTTCTGTTTCTTATTTCCCTATACTTTTCGTAGTCTTCTCTGATGTTCGTCGATTTGTGAATAAGATGGGCTTGTTTCTTTTCTCGTGCCAGAGATTTTACCTCCTGATTGAACCAGGGTTTGGATCTTCTTTGGTATGTTGGTGTATTGTTTATTATTCTCTTCCCAAGCGCTTCGGTGACAGCTTGGTTTATGTTTTATTTCAGTTTTTCCCATGCCGCTTGGGATGTATCACTGTCTTCGATGGGATTATGCCTTATTTAAAGAGCCAGTCTTTGTTGGTAGAGTGTTTCTGTGCTTTCGTTTCTAAATGATTCTATGTTTAACTTTTAGATTTTAGCTACAATATGTGTTGTTCTGTACTGTGGAGTCTCTACTGCAAACTTACCTACAATCAGGTTGTGATCTGTTCCAATGTTAGCAGATGTTAGTGCTCTAATGTCTAGTGTTTGCTCTGGTCTTATGTGTTTGTTGGTAATAATGTAATCAATCATAGATTGCCCTCTTGTACTTGTAAATGTTATTTTGTGCTGCAACTTGTGTTCAAAGAATGTGTTACATCCGTAATTCATTATGTGTGCAGAAATCTATTAGTGTTTTCCCCTGCTATTTAGCGTTGGTTCATTGAATCTGTTCTTTACACCAGGGATTATGTCATTTGCCACCCGGGCATTTAAATCCCCCAGTATTATAAGTGTATCTTCTGTGGGATTATGTCTATCACTTCCTGCAGCGCTTCATAGAAGGACGTTGCCTGTTCGTCTGGCAGTCCAGAATCTGATGCGTATACAGATATTATGTGCAGATGTTGCTTTTGATTCGTTTTCATTGGTATTTGAAGTATTCTATGATTCGTGTATGTTATGTGTGTGATTAGTTGAGCCAGTTTGTTGGTTATGGGTACCCCCGTGCCAGATTCTGCTCGTTGGTTTTTGTTTTCACCTGAAAAGATCAGGACATAATTTGGGTATTGAGTTGTACCTTTACCTAGCTTCTTTGTCTCTGCGACTGCGCAAATGTGTATTTTATTATTTTATGTTCATGTAGTTCCATTAGGATTTCCTTGACTTTGCCGCTGAGAGATCTTACATTCCAGCATCCTATTCTAAGTTGGGCGTTTCGTTTTCTTGTTTCCCGGGCTCTTTTCCTGTTCCTTGCATATGTCGTCAACGTGTATCCGTCCGGTTCCGAGGCTTGTCGTTTGGTCTTGTTAGCCCTTCTTGTTTTTTTTTACAATAGGCAGGTGGCTGGCCTAACTTCAAACCCTCCTCTTTTGTCCGGGCTTGGGACCGGCAAAGACATCACCGAGCTACACAGTTCGCCCGGTTACTGTTGGCAGAGTATTCATTTATGAGTATCTCTTCTTCTTCCCCATAACCTTTGCACGTTGGTGCTTTGCCTATCCGCATAATGTGCAGGTCTTTATTTAATGTACAGTGACCTGTTAGGAGACATACAACATTTCTTAATTGGTTCCTATTTAGTCTTAGCATTGATTAATCATCATCTAGAATCTAGGTGATGATTAATCAATGCTGAGACTAAATAGGAACCATCTAGGTCCTAGATGTTCAACACATCGGTAGATCGGTGACAGATGTCGAACATCTAGGTGATGGTTAATCAATTTGCTTTCTTCTGTCGCCTCTGTAATGAGAGCATTAATGAAATTTTTCGAGTGTTTTATTCCTATTTGCGCTTCCCGGTATCGGTGGTAGTAGTTTCTTGGGCTGCTTATCTATCTGTTATAGGATATATTTAGTTCTTATATAGTTTTTTTTTCAATACATTTTTAACGCGACTTTCAATTTCAATGGTTTCTGCTTGGAATACGGAGGTATACTCTCCCAGTTGAAGATTAGTGCTTTCGACCATGCCGTTTTTATACACTCCTAATCTTGTTTGTTCGTTGGTTTTACCATCGGCAAACCAGGTTGATCCTTTAAGTTTTTGCATGTGCCTTTTCCCCCATTCTGCTCTATCAGGTTTTGCTACCTTGTAAGGTTTCGACATGTGGAGTGTATTTATTTTCCTGTCTGGACGCATAAGTTCTTCTGTTTTTCCTCACGCTAGTTGGGTATTATCTGTGTGTGATTCGTATGACCTCGCCGTTCCGTTAGTTCTGTAGAATGCAATTTTGGCCTCTGTCTCCACTTTAATATGAAGTGGAGGCGGGTCTAATATAAACTTCTTTGCGCTGATGGGGGTTCTGGTCATTGTTGTTGTTATCCCAAGGCAGGCACTTGGCCTAGAATTTTGCTACCCCAAGACATTGTGCCGCCAGATTATTGGTGTGTAAGTCATTATGGGGACTGTAACTCGAGTTTAGAGCCAATACGCCATTTTTGGTATTAGACCCTAGGGGTTTCCAAATATTTGTCCGCGTTCTCAGAATGCTTTCACGGTTTTGATCGTAATCCTTGTAATAGTTTTCTACCGTAAAAGATTCCATATATTTCGGTGTTTACCACTTGGTACCAGTTTAACCCTGCGGTCCGTTAAAGTCGCCGCCCATCTCATCTGAGGCCGACCTGTGCTTATTTTATTCGTCCTTGGTCTAATCAGCCTCTTGTTTCCTTGCTGCTTGTTATCTTGTTTCCTTGCTACGTATCCCGCCCAGTTCAATTTCATAGTGGCTATGGATTTTATCACGTCTTGGACTTTCGTTTGCTCTAATCTTCATAAGTCTTTGATTTATTTGTAGCTTTTCTGATATAAATTTCGAAAATTCTCAAGTATCTGGTCGGTATGTGATTACTGGTATGGATATGAAGCAATGGCTGTATAGATCAGTTTTTTTACTGAAAAGGAATGTCCATAGCTAAGAAATCTTCTAATACGGACATCATATTTAAATTGCTATCCGCGTATGTGTTATTTTGTTTATTTCCAATTCATGGCTGGCCGTCCATATGGTTATAGTTTGTCCGAGGTATTTGTAGCTGGGGTACACTTTCGATGTTGTTGGCTTACGTTATTTGGTCTTCATTTTCGTTTTCATTTCTTGCCATGTAGTTGTTTTTATCGAAGTTTATTTCGCATTGTAACCTTGTAGATATCTTCTATTGGCGTTACTAGTTCTTCTTTGCGCTGTCCTATTAATACTAAGTTATCTACGAACATGCTACTTTATGTTCGTAGATAACTTAGTAGAGCGAATCACTGTTCATAGTTTTCAGAGATTTTCTGTGAAGTTAAGGCAAATACTGGGTGATTACTCCTTCGAGTTTATCCCTTTACCAGAGGAAAAGCCCTTCGGGCTAATAGTTTGAAAGATAGAAGCTTCAATTTAGTTGAAAGTAATATACCCCTCACCGTGTTCGAAATAAGTTATGTAGCCTTCTTAATTTTTCCTCATATCTCTCTTATACCTATTACGTACTATTTGTTCTGATTTAATTCAACTTTTACTTGACTATTAAATCTTTAACTGGATTCTGGAATTAAGTTATGTAGCCTTCTTCATTTTTCCTCATATCTCTCTTATACCTATTACGTACTATTTGTTTTGATTTAATTCAACTTTAAGTTCTCTTTCATTCGGTTTTCTGAAACCATTGTTCGGATTCATCTATTTTTTGCTCCCCCAAGACGTATACAGTAGTGATAGTGCGGGAGTGTGCACTTATTGTTTTCTCACCTGGGGATTTGTGTAAATAATCGACATTTGTACTATATTAAGGGTTTTTTGGCCATTAGGCTGGACTGTACGAGTTGGTAGAAGGTTAGGAATGTGCTGGGAAGGACACTGGGTTTGACTGGAAGTAGAAATCAGGGATTCATTCCTCCAGATCAGAGAATTGGATAGACTCAGTAACTAACACAGGTCAGATTCTCCAAGATCCGTAGCACACCCGTCCTTTGCCAGGAGCGAAAAATACTTGTTATCAAAAAATCAATCGGTAGCTATTTTGAATCAGATTTGGTATATATGTATAAGCGATTTAGGCTGCTGCGTGAGCATAATGTATAATATGCTTAATGAGAAATACGGCACTGCGCATCATTGTAGATCTGCAGCACCCCATTATTCCCATCCGCACTATGGCAGCAATGTAATATGGTTACATAAAATATCAAAACTTCCGCGGCAGCGGTAACCTTGAATCGAGCCGCCGCCGGTCGGGTGGGATCGATACACCCCCAGCCCCCCCATAGGTCTCACTCGTTCTCTCCCCGCATACATACATATAACCGCAGGGGCAGCGCTCGCGTGCCACCCCTCGCACTTTCCGTGATTGTGAAGGTGGTATCCTTAACCTTGTCGCGTTAACGAGCACGTGACCGCGGCCTCCCGCCACCTTGCTCCTTGGAAGGATTCCAGAAAACGCGCCACCCTCCGCGCGGGTGGCACGTTTTATGTAGGGTGGGCTTTATTAAATTTATTTGAGGTGCGAGTTACATATAATGCGGTTATACAACGAATTCAATTAACACGAGCTAGAGTTTAATAATCAGAATTAATTGGATAAGACCTTAATAAGGGGGGAAGTAAATGTTTCCGAAGTTATATATCACGTTTTGGCATCAGTTTAACCCAGATAAATAAACTTCAAATGTAGTTGCTTAATTGAGTTCATAGTTAGTTAAATCAGAAAACAACTAAGGAATTTTCACTTGAGTTTTATTATAAATCAACACAATTGCTGACCGTATTAATCAGTATTGTGTATTAAATTAACAATCGATACTATTCTACTTTTGGGGAGAGGGAATGGCGGGAGGTTATTTGTCAAGTTTAATGGTTACATTACTATTTGAAGATTTTATGTGGTATGGTATGGTTATGCTAAATAAAGGTTACTTTCTTCTTTCAACTTTTAAAATGGTAAATACTTCTATAAATAATTGTATAACCTCTTCCCATCCGCCCCGTTAAATATAGGTCAGCTCGTACACTCTTTTATTTAAATTTCTGCGATCCCGATTATTCGCTTGACATCCCTTAAATGTAATTTTTCTTTAACTCATTTTGTCATTTATTAGTTTCATCGGGAGTTGGAGGGCTGAACATAGTAGTGTGATCCCTTGATAGTTTTTTAATCGTTCTTTACAACTTTTTTGAATATCGGAATTGTTATGCTCGTTTTCCATTCCAGTGGTATTCGGGTTGTTAGTAATTTCACTTTACACAGTTTTGTAATTTCTGCTACCAGTGGCTCTACACCGTATGTTAGGTTATCCTTGTGTATTTCGTCTAATCCAGGCGATTTCCTGTTTTTATAACATATTGATTGCCTTCCTGATCATAGTTTCGTCTATCTGGATGTATTCTGCATTATTATGGTATATATGTTCGTGTTCTATGGTCCTCAGTTTGATCGCTATATAGCTTTTCGAAATGTTGAAGTTGAGTTGATATTGTCGTATACTCCTTAATTGGCTTCTTTCGATTTTCTAAAAAGCCCCATATGTTTCAGAAATTGAAGGGCTATGGCGTCTACTATATGGTAATTCATTTTCAATGATTCATAGCTTTGCCTATCTGGAGATGAATCATTCTACTATGTCTACCTTTCTTTGGGTAGCGTGTAGGTCGGGTTCCATTTCTTTCCAGAAGTCCGTCATGATTTCTCTTATCCTGCCATTTGTGCAATTTTTTATTCTTCTATATATTGCATTATTATGTGTCTACTTGCATTTGAGGTATGTCTGCCTATTGTCCGTGGCTAAGGTTTGACCTTTTCATTATACCCTGGCGTGCTGCGTTAATGTTTATTTTCTGATGCCCGATGCTTGCTTTATGTTAATAATTATTTTTCCCAAGCTCTTTCTGCATCATTCGTTTCTTCTATTGAGGTATTGCGGAGTCTGTTCTCGTACAGCTGCTCTTAGTGTGCTTGAGGCCGAGCAGCTCGATTAGAGCTTCACTGGGCACCGTCTACCCCGTTCCCGCCCTAAGCGCACTCCTCAGAACCCCTGACCAGAATTTTTGTCAGGTGATTTGATACTCCAACCTATGTCCCCAGATGGGAGTACCGTACAGCTTATGCTCTCCAAGACCTGGAGCCAGCATCCTCCTTTTATACTGGCCCGGGCCATTCATGTTCGGCATGATCACAGACAGCGCAGTTGCACACCTAACAGCACTCGCACCCGCTGCCTCCACATATTTCCTGAAGGCCAAACCCTAGTGCACGCCAACCCCCAGGTACTTGACCTAACTTCGTTCCCTCCGATGGTAAACTGGACCTCCGCATGTCTTTCCAGGCCTATTAGGAGTACCGCCTCCGTCTTCTCCTCCGCTACTTCCAGTGGGTTTTCAGATAGCCACTATCGCATGGCCTACAGGTTATCATTGACCCTAAGTTCCTCTGCGATATGCCCCGTCGCCACGAGAATCATCTCGTCCGCGTACCCTACCAGTTTTTAGCCCTTGGGTAGTTTTATTAGGATACCATTGCACGTTATTATGTAGAACTCCGCATCCTAACCTCATGCACCTGACTCCGTCCTCGCCCTCCACAATGAACTTTCGGTTTTCCAGCTAGCTTCTAACTAGTGTCCTGGCATCCACTGGGAGTCCAATAGTCCTGCACCTATCCAGGGTCCTCTCTCAGTAGGCCGTGTAGAAGGCATTGCGCACATCAATAGTTATTAGCGCACAGAGCGTCCATCTTTTCCACGATCTACACATTATCACCGCCTCTACGGCCTGGATGGTGGACCTGACACCATATTGTTGGTCCGCCAGTCCGCCGGGTGCCTCGGTGACGGGTGTTAGCCTTCCCAAAACCAGGTACTTCAGCAGTTGCTTCCCTTCCTTGTCGAGCATGCACAGCGATTGGTACGTCGCTGGGCTATGGTGGTGTTATCCTGGCGTGGAGATAAGCACTGACCCGGCCCTTTTCCATAGGTTTGGGTATTATTCCATTATCAGCTCGTCGCCTTCAGGATCGTATCCGGGAAGCGCCCTGCCGCCAGTATCACGGCCTCCGGTGACACTCCATCCGGGCCCGGTGTCCTTCTGCAGGTGAGTATTCTGGTTGCTGCCACCAGCTCCCTTTCGTAAATAGGGCCACTTCCATCTGTCTGGAATCGAAGCTGTTGCTCCCTGTCTGTTCCCCCATCATCATTCACAGACCCTGGGAAAAGCCCCCGGACAATGGTGGTGAGCTCCTCCTTACTGAGTCTAGGCGGAGGGGACCTCGCCTTCAATCGCATGAGGGCGATCTTGTATCCTTCCTCCCATACATCCTCCTCAATTGCCTCTTGGGGCTCCACCCAGCATTTCTTCTTGGCGCTATTTGTGGTCGCTCTTAATCAGCCTTTGGCCTTCCTGTAGGTCGCCGCTGCTTTTCTCAGTTCTCCCCTTCACCTCCCCATTGGGGAGTGCGTGCGACATACTGCGAGGCATGCTCGTCCTAACCGCTCTGGTGGGGAGGTTAGGGATCTGGTGTCTATTATTTGCATGAGAGGAATTTTCTATTTGTCATAATGTAATAATCTGTAGTCGATCTGTGCTCTCGTCTGTATTTTTGTTGTTGTTGGTGGAAGTAGAAAGTGTTAATAAGCAGCTCGTTTCTTGCACAAAATTGTACCAGGATTTCTAGTTATTGACAGGTTCATTATACTTTTGTTTAATGCCAATAATTTAGAAGCTTATTCTATAGTAGTAGTAATTATTGTATTCGTTACAATTCTGTAACTGGCTACCGTCCTCCTGCCTTGTGTTAATGTATAACCGCTTTCGTTTATAATTCGGGAGCTGTTCCGTGCTGTTTTAAACCAGCTAAAACCAGCCCAGAACAGCTACTGAGCGATAAAAGAAAGCGGCTTATTTGTATGTGAGTGTTGCTTGCTACTCATACTCGAGTTATCTATAGTGTCGTTAATTGTATCCCAACGACAAATGGTACCGACTAGCCGGTCTGGGATACAACCCCGGGACACCCGATTGTAAAGCGGGGGTGCTAACCACTGCATTACATCGGCGTGTCTTATTATATATTTTTTGAATAATAACTTATTGCATCACTATTGATAGCTAAAAGTAACACCCCACTATAAATAACGACCCTGTATTTTGAAATGTGTACTTTTATTGTTTCCAACGATATTATTGTGGGGTTCTTGTAACAATCTTCCTTCAACACAATATTTCAATCTCTAATCGCCCAAGCTCGTAATCTCAACTCGGTAACATTTCATTAAAATACGATTTAACTTATATCACCGAAAACTAAATTTGATCACTCAAACTTAAACTTCCGCGATTCATTATCATCGGGGTCAATGTCGAGAACGCGGGCTGCTCCTCCTTCCCTCTCGAGTTGTGACCCAGTTGCGTTTTGGTCAAAATCGGCCACCTCGGGTGTCTCGGGATCGCGTTAAATAAGAATACTCCGTTGTCTCTGCGTTATCTGAAATAATTATTCATTCGGGAGCGTGCGTTAGCCTCCCGCCGCCGCCGCCGCCACTGATAACGTCTATGAAAACACGGCCCGCGGCGAGTATCTGCCGCAGTTTACACTCCGGTGCGGAGCGCAGCGTGCCGACCCGAGATTTTCGCCCCGTTTCGCGTGGCGGTGGTTGGGAAACGTGCGTGATAAACAATAAATAATTAAGTTTATTGTGTCTAGTGTTTGTGTGGGTGGTTTATTGTTTGTTTGTTACACGTCAGTTGACTATGGATTTCGTATAGCGCGATGCAAATGAAACACGTGAGTTGTAGCGTTTTTGTATGTAAACACACGTACGTGTAGTCGGGCGGATTTGCATAATGTTTTTGTTTATATTCTAATTGATTATGTAAATGTCTGCAGCGGGCGAATTTGCGATTTGCATACGGGGACGGTTTGGGCGATCTAATTTTGTAAATGCCGGGTATTTTTAGAATTGCTCTGTCGGCACGCTTTGGAGTGTTGCAATTTTAATAAATAGTTACCTTTGGAGTTAATTTCGAATTTTATTTTGTTTATTCAATAAATTTGGCAAGTACTAAATCCTTCATTAGATTAGTGAAATCGTCTCAAAATAAATTGGAGATAATCTCAGATATTATATTAATATTAATTGAAATATAATTTCGAAAATTATTTAATCTTTATAAAATCTTTATACCCTTGATCTAATTATACGTTGAAAACGTTTTTTCTTTAATTTCGCCTTTATTTATATTAAATAACTACAATCACCCTAAAGGGTTTTGTTAATAGCAGTGGACATCTAAATACTTAAATCTAAAGAATATAAACTACATAATGCATAATGAGAAACCGTTTTTAGCAAAAAAGACTGATATAAATTTGAAATTTAATAAGCCATATCTTTGAAGACAATGAATACATATCACTAAGGTCTTTAGAGTTTAAATTGAGTTTTACATTTCTTGACTAGTGTAATAAATAAAAACTGCGAATTACGTAATGAGAAATAGTTTTCATTAGCAGAAAACATTGATAATACCAATTTCAAATTAAACAGGCCATATCGTTGAAGATAATAAAGATATCTCATTGGGGTCTTTATAATTGAGTTTTTCATCCATATTCAAGAAGAATAACATAAACAATCTTAAAATTGCATCATGTGACAAAACCTGTAAAATACTTTTCAAAATGAAAATCATATTTATAACAACTTCCTGATAATATGTATTGTTAGAAGAACATGGGTTATAAATAAATATTAATTTGATTTAAGGTGCCCGGGTTTCGATATCTTCGAAAACTTCTCATTTTTCAGTACTCGATATGCAGTTTTCGATTCCTGAATGTTCTCGAGAACTAACTTCTCGATTCTCCCCATTACTAGTAAATACCGTGGTTAAACTCCTCTGAACTTGTTCCTTTACCGATAGGAAAACCTTACTGCTGATAGCCCCAGAAACGGAGAAGTTTCAAATCAAAAAAATATTGTATCCCCTATTTTCCCTTATTAATGTTTTTTTTATTAAGTTAAAGGACGGATTTTTGATTTTTAGACTAGAAATATTAATTCAATGCTTTTTATGTTCTTAAAGTATTGGTTGCACCAATAGATAGTATATACACGTGCAGGGCTGGTCCTAGCAGGCGTGCAACGTGTGCCCCGCACGTGGGCGGCCAATGCTAGGGGTGGTCAAATTCAGCCAGGGGCAGGAGCTATCGAAGGAGTTCATAAACATAAAATTTAAAGTCCAATGAGATATCTTCATTATCTTGAAAGATATGGCATGTAAAAATTGAAATTTGTATTATCACACATTCCTGAAATTCCTATTCATCATAAATCAATTTTAAGATTTTTGATGTTATTCTTGTTTAAATATCTATGAACAACTCAATTATAAAGACCGCAATGAGATATCTTCATTATCTTCAAAGATATGGCTTGTGAAAGTTTAAATTTGATTTATCACACATTCCTATAAATGTATATTCATAATGATGCAATATTAAGACTAGTTATTCTAGTCTACAAATATATGGAAAACTAAATTATAAGTCTTCAAAGATATGGCGTGCAAAAGTGGAAATTTATATTTTCACACATTCCTGCAAAAATACCTATTCACCATGATGCAATTTTAAGATTTTTTTGTATTATTCTTGTCTAGAAATATATAAAAATCTCTATCATAAATACTCCAATGAGGTATCTTCAATCTCGTCAAAGATATGATTTGTGAAAGTTGAAATTTGTTTTTTCACACATTCCTACTAAAATACCTATTCATTATGATGCAATTTTAAGATTTTTGTGTGTAATTCTTATCTATAAATGTATGAAAAATAATGCAAAAATACCTATTCATCATAAACCAATTTTAAGATGTTCGATGTTATTCTTGTTTAAATATCTATGAAAAACTCAATTATAACGACCGCAATGAGGTTATCTTCAAAGATATGACTAAAGTTTAAATTAGATTTATCACACATTCCTATAAAAGTATCTATTCATAATGATGCAATATTAAGACTTTATTCTAGTCTACAAATGTATGGAAAACTAAATTATAAAGACTCCAATGATGTATCTTCATTGTCTTCAAACATATGGCGTGCAAAAGTGGACATTTGTATTTTCACACATTCCTACAAAAATACCTAGTCACTATGATGCAATTTTATGATTTGTTTGTATTATTCTTGTCTAGAAATAATAAAAATCTCAATCATTAAGACTCCAATGAGGTATCTTCAAACTCTTCAAAGATATGATTTGTGAAAGTTGAAATTTGTTTTCCACACATTCCTGCTAAAATACATATTCATTATGATGCAATTTTAAGATTTTTGTGTGTTATTCTGATCTATAAATGTATGAAAAACTAAATTATGAACACTCCAATCAGCTATCCTTATTATCTTCAAAGATATGGCTTGCAAAAGTTAAATTTTTGTCATTATTACACATTCCTGCAAAAATACCTATTCACCATGATGCAATTTAAAGATGTTGTGTGTTATTCATATCTAAAAATGTATGAAAAACTCAATTATAAAGATTCCAATGAATTATCTTCATTATTTTCAAAGATATGGCTTGCAAAAGTTGAAATTTCTATTATCACACATTCCTGCAAAAATACCCATTCATCATAAAACAATTTTAAGATTTTCGATGTTAGTCTTTTTTAAATATCTATGAAAAACTCAATTATAACGACCGCAATGAGATATCTTGGTTATCTTCAAAGATATGACTTGTGAAAGTTTAAATTAGATTTATCACACATTTCTATAAAAGTATCTATTCATAATGATGCAATATTAAGACTTTTAGTATTATTCTAGTCTACAAATGTATGGAAAACTAAATTATAAAGACTCCAATGATGTATCTTCATCGACTTCAAAGATATGGCGTGCAAAAGTGGAAATTTGTATTTTCACACATTCCTGCAAAAATACCTATTCACTATGATGCAATTTTAAGATTTGTTTGTATTATTCTTGTCTAGAAATATATAAAAATCTCAATCATTATGACTCCAATGAGGTATCTTCAATCTCTTAAAAGATATGATTTGTGAAAGTTGATATTTGTTTTTCACACATTCCTGCTAAAATACCTATTCATTATGATGAAATTTTAAGATTTTTGTGTGTTATTCTTATCTATAAATGTATGAAAAACTAAATTATAAAGACTTCAATGAGCTATCTTTATTATCTTTAAAGATATGGCTTGCAATAGTTAAAATTTGTATTATCACACATTTCTGCAAAAAAAAACTATTCAGCATGATGCAATTTAAAGATTTTGTGTGTTATTTATATCTAAAAATGTATGAAAAACTCAATTATAAAGATTCCAATGAATTAGCTTCATTATCTTCAAAGATTTGGCTTGCAAAAGTTGAAATTTGTATTTTCACACATTCCTGTAAAAATACCTATTTATCATGATGCAATTTTAAGATTTTCTATGTTATTCTTGTTTGAATATGGATGGAAAACTCAATTATAAAGACCGCAATAAGATATCTTTATTATCTTCAAAGATATGGCTTGTTTAATTTGAAATTGGTATTATCAATGTTTTCTGCGAATGGAAACTATTCCTCATTACGTAATTCGCAGTTTTTATTTATTACACTAGTTAAGAAATGTAAAACTCAATTTTAAAGACCTTAGTGATATGTATTCACTGTCTTCAAAGATATGGCTTATTAAATTTCAAATTTATATTATCAGTCTTTTTTGCTAAAAACGGTTTCTCATTATGCATTATATAAATTTAGGATTTTTTTGGTACACTGGTCCAAAGATATATTAGGAACTCAATTTTAAAAACACAAATAAGATATCTTCAATGATATGGCTTGTAAAAGTTTGTATTATCACACATTCCTCCTAAAAATAGGATTCATCATGATGCAATTTTAGAATTTTTTGTGTTATTCTTGTCCTAAAATGTATGAAGATCTAAATTACAAAGACCCTAATGATATACCTTCATTATCTTCAGAGAAATGGCTTATTAAATTTGAAATTTGTATTATCAGTCTTTTCTTGCAAGGAAAACGCTTCCTCATTATCTAATTTTAGAATATTTTTTTTGTCGCAGTTCAAAAATGTATTATAAATTTCATTTAATGAGATATCCTCATTGCATTCAAAGATATGGCTTCTATAAGTTGAAATTTGTATTGTCACATATTCCTGCATAAATACCTATTCATCATGATGCAATTTTATTTTATTTTTAATTCATGTCCAAAAAGAACTCGATTATAAGCCTCAATTATAAGCCTCGGTTATAAAAGATTCTTTACGGGTGACCTCAGCAGGGTGATCTTACTGAAGTCTAGATTGTGGTCTGATACTATATTTGGAGATATATTTTGGTTTCTATAGAGTTTAAAGCTTAACTCGTTCTTTTATAATGTTCATTTTAAAAACGAAGTCAATGTCGTTACAATTATTTGTATTACTGACCGTTTTGTTCGTCAAATGGGGACAAACTTGATATTAGGTAATTGCTTCTATTGCTATCTTATAAGTTGCAACTGCATATTTAGAAGCAGAAGAAGAAACACAGTATTACGTTTTGGTAATATTTTGAGAGGGAAAGTATACAATCACACGGGCTCAGTGGAGTTTGCGAGATAGTTGATTCATTATACACACGTCGGACGATAGAAATTTCATCTAGTACTGAAATAAAATCTGAAATAAGAAATCTATTACAGAAGTCTAAAGTACATTCCATAAAGTGTTTATGATTACAAAATAAGTAATAAGAACTCAAAGAGCGTATTCCTCTTTTGTGGGCATACATGATCAAAACTATTACATTTCCCAATATTTCCTTTGTTTTTTATTATTATTTTATTTCAACATGCAATTAGATTCAATTATATGTATATTTCATCAGATTCTGATAATAATGGTGTAGATGAGATGTGTGATAACAATTGTGGTAGTTCCCGTGAACATATTTTTTAAGTAAATAAAATACGAGACGAAATAGTTTCATAATCATAAAAATCTTAGAAGATTAGATTAATCTACACAACTAATTTAAATGTGTAACTTCTATTTTTTGTTCATTCATATGAAAATGAGTCAAAATATACAAAACCGAATGATTGTAATTAAAGCCATAGAAAATGGCTTGATCCCTGATAGGAAGTACAAATAAATAATGTTATCGCTATGCATACAAGTATGCACCCAAATAGATTGCAACAGGCCTTAAATAGCATCCAAATATAGTTATAGTAATTGATTTTTGTTTTATCAAATAGTAAACATTGTCAGTTGTATTATCACTCAAACAATTTCGAATTGTATGAGGATTTGTTTATGATATTTATTTTTAAACATTTCTAATGTCACGCAGCTAGAGAATGTATGAAAATAAATACAATAGTAATATTTTCGGTTAAAATAATACAATTATGTGTAATTATGTGTTTTCGTTTTAAGTATAGCGATTATCCTATAATTGCTGTCAACTCCGTTGGACAATAAATGATGTACTTATTTATTAAAATATTCATAGTGCTAATTAATGTTAAATAATTTTAAAATTGCGTTTGTTACAAGACACCAGTGCTTTATTAGAAAATATTAATATGGTATAAACAAAATTGCGAGTTACTTATATTTCTCTACAATTAATTCCCAATGTAGTCGCAATACGCTATTTCTATTTATATATACTGATGTATCTGTCATGAGACTTTAAGTGTTTTTAAATAGACAAATCGAGTACTCTTACTTTCTGGACATGCTTTATACTATTTATGAAACATTTTATTCAGTTTATATATCAGGTCTTTATATAAAATCTTGTTAAAGGTTTGGATAACACCTAGACACTGCAGAGCAGACTTGAGCCGTTTTCGTTTATCGCTCTGGGCTGGTACGGGCGTATAGTCTCTTGTTCTATTTGCCGCTTCCGATATGCGCACAATTCTACCTCGGCCCTTACAACCGACGACGCACGACCGCAAGGCCTGAGCGATACTGCACGCCACGGGGGCGATTAGCAATGCTAAACCATGCTAAACGAAAGCGCCTTCAATTACCATTAAAAAGACAAGCTATAAAGAACTAAATAACAGTTTCTTTTTGTAAACGCTACTATGCTGGTTGACAATCAATGTTATTCTACTTTAATTAAATTCGTACAATTACTCTGTTCACACCAAGACCTCCCGAAAAATAAGATGCGAAAATAAACAATCGCATGACCGCACTTGGACCCAATTTTTTTATGACGGTAGTCTATATTTATACACGCGGATGTACTGCGCCGTCATCGCAAACCACTGCCAATAATATCCATAAATAAAATTGAGTTGGGAATAGTCTCGTGTACGTCTACGAAGGTAATAAATAAATAAGAAGCTACAATTTTAATCTTTTCGTTTAATTTTGTTTTTTTTTTGTGTATAATAAATATACTCTAATAAAAATCACAAGTGTCTAATGAACTTTACTTTCTCATATGTCTCATACTAAATAAAAGAAATCAGTGGTATTTAAAAAAAAATCTGAAGAATGAAGATTTTCAATGATATATCATTGAAAATCTTCATTTTTCAGATTTTTTAAAAAATACAACCGATTTCTTTTATTTAATATGAGACATATTTATTATATTTAGTATATCATTGAAAAATCAACATAGGGTGAACTGTCTTGATTTCCTTACCCTTAGTGGTTTAGTGCTCGTACTGACCTTTATGTTTCGTTGATATATCATTGAAAATCTTCATTTTTCAGTTTTTTTTTAAATACAACCGATTTCTTTTATTTAATATGAGACATATTTATTATATTTAGTATATCATTGAAAAATCAACATAGGGTGAATTGTCTTGATTTCCTTACCCTTAGTGGTTTAGTGCTCGTACTGACCTTTATGTTTCGTTGATATATCATTGAAAATCTTCATTTTTCAGTTTTTTTTTAAATACAACCGATTTCTTTTATTTAATATGAGACATATTTATTATATTTAGTATATCATTGAAAAATCAACATAAGGTGAACTGTCTAGATTTCCTTACCCTTAGTGATTTAGTGCTCGTACTGATCTTTCTGTTTCGTTGGGTACTTTTTTTGCAGTTTTTAAGGAATTTGTAATAAGTGTGCTATGGGCAAATGAAGATTTTTCAATGATATACTAAATTTGTATAAATCAACATAATGTGAACTGATTGCATTTTCTGTAAATTTTGTCAACAATTAAAACTCATATGTATCAAATTGATGAAAACTATCAGTATGTATCGGTACCAAATTAAAAAATTGTTGCCATAAGACTAAACTAGTTTTTTTTGTATATCAAAATTAAACATTTAAGACTGGCCACCTTATCTAAAAAAAATCATTACTTGTGAATAACTTTGTAATATTATGACTATACTTTTTAAACGTAAGAGATTATTAATTCAGTTCTCTTTATATGATGAAGTAAATTTATAGCAACAAAAACCTGGCTGCCAGTAAAATTAACAAGCACATATAGGGGAGAAGTTGTGGAAAAGTGCACACCGTTGAGTATTGATTTAAATTTCAAGTAGACTTTATTAAAAATTGATCAAGTGAAATTACTACAGCTGTTTTAATGCAATGAAAAACGTGTTTGCATGCAACTTTAATAGAAACGATATTGTACACTTTAATAATGAACATTTAAAACTAAAACTACAAATTACCCGAATAAACATCAGTATTCTTTTTATTCATCATTACTACACCTTGCACCAGTAGTTTTTAACCGGTACTCCGTGGAACACTGGTCCTCCGCGAGTTTGTTGCAAGTGATCCGCGAAATTATGAAAGCCAAAATTGAATTTTGTTTATCGGCTTATCTACTGTATGTGATTGACTCTGATGTTGGTGCTCCGCGAGTTTTTCTTGTGATTCAAAAGTCCTGACTTGAAAAAGGTTAAAAATCACTGCCTTAGACTACCAGTAATACCGTCAATATTTTAGAATAATGACAGTATTACTGACCGTGCAGGGTGCCTTTATAAAATGGCAAATTTTAAAAACCAGTTGAATAAAAAAACTTCTAATTATATTTGTATATGCATATTTGCTATCAAAGGGTTCTATTATTTTCTTTAAAATCTCGACACTTGTGATGTAATATATTTAATAATTTTTCTTATCGTTATCATTACTTGATGCGAACTGTACACTGAGTTCCAGTGAAATCCAAACAAAAAAAGCGTATTGCGAACAATCACATTGTTAAACGTGTGATGCAAAACTCGATAAAATGCCGCGGCTTATCTGGAAAAAAAAGGCGCGTGATGATTTCAAAAAATAGCAATGACCTTCGCAATACGAGTATTGATAACGGTTCGATATCACTTGAACCGATGTGAGCGATAAGACTCATCCCGAAACGATGCGGCTCGATATACTAATATCGGTCAAGAATACTTGTGCGTACCATTTTTGAGAGATTGTGCGGATTTTATCAAAAAATATTAACATGAGAAATATTGAGTTTTTCGTATAATACGTAATGCAGTATTATCGATCGATTTTTTTTGAACCAAGTACCAAATGGAGGATTTATTGTAGAGATGCAACGGATCTTGTTTTTTTTAGAAAAAGCCTGATAATGAATATATAGAAAGGCCAGGTACCGAATATTCGGTTTGGAAGAAAGGCCAGGTACCGAATATTCGGTTTGGAAGAAAGGTCAGATACCGAATATTCGGTTTGGGACAAGGACCAGATACCGAACAAATATTCGGTCAGATAATTCAATGTCACCGACCACCACCAATTTGATTCACACACGTGAAATGAGCATAGAGGTAGATAAAGATACTTCAACACAAAGAATATCAGTGCATGGGTCTAATAAAACAGACCCGCGCCTGTCCACTTCTAAGTATGGGATGCTTTCTCTTCATTGTACATATACGTGGTATTTGATTCCAGTCGTATTTAACCGCTGAGGCTAACGCTAAATTCATTTTTTTTAAATATCCAAAAACTACGTGATATTAGGGTAAAACCCCATGCCATTCGCGATGCAGAATTGTTGGGTCAGAGAAAAGTATCTCGTCCGTAAAAAGCAGACTCATCAGCCCGAGAGCTTTTCCACTGGTGAATGGAGAAGATCAGAGGAGTGTAATAACCCGGTATTTACCTTAACTTCACAGAAAACCTCTAAAAACTGTTGATTCGCGAAAAATTTCGCCCACGGCCGGGTTTGTACTATCGCTTCCCAATGCTCAGTACGAGACAGACGGCATCTAACCACTAGGGGCCACTGAGATGGGTATAGTTATTATTAAACAGTGTATCAAATTCAAATACTATCACAGTCCACATGACGAGTGTGTACTGTCACCCTTTATAGCTGGACGAAAAATATACGTCCAGAGTAACCTTCGCATTTAGACTGGTGATTCTCGGTGATTCTTTTAGCAAGGATGAACACATGCGGACTTAAGGCGCTTTCGTTTAGCATGGTTTGGCATTGCTAGTCGCCCCGTGGCGTGCAGTATCGCGGTCGTTCGCCGCCGGTTGTAAGGGACGAGGTAGAATTATGCGCATCAGAAGCGGCAAATAGAACAAGAAACGGGCTTATTGTTTCTTGTTCTATTTGCCGCTTCTGATGCGCATAATTCTACCAGCCCATAGTGATAAACGAAAGGCACTTTGATTGGAGGACGAATGTGACAACACATGTGCATCTACACCAAAGCTGTTTTCGTTTATCACTGTGTGGCTTATTGTCTCTTGTTCTATTTGTTATGCAAGCCGCTCCCGGTGCGCACAATCTACCTCGTCCCGGCGCACGACCACAAAACTTGGAGCGATACTGCGACTAGTAATGTTAAATGAAATCACCTATTAGAATAATATTGTATCATAGTTTTTATAATAGCGCACATTTTAACAGATGAAATAATTGTAGATAAATTATGAAACATCGTTCATTTGGACTACAATAACAAAGATAGCATGCAACTAATGTGGAAAAAAAATATACGTGCATTATCAATTTGATTAAATTCCATTGTCTGCTGCGCGGGCGAGGTTATCACACTAATTCGCTGCATTATCTAGGCACTAGTATACACTTAAATGACGTTTCCAACAATGAAAAGTATTTTACTACTTCTAGGATCTGCTGATAAAATTTTAATGTGAAGTAGCGCGCGAACTTGTAAACACAATGTGTGATATTTTTTTTTATACGCAATCGCAATTCGTCACTGAATTATTAAGCGTATCATTCGTTAATCGCTTGCTTTTAACATTCACATAAGCTAAAGTAAAATTTACTTATTTTCCTTTTATCTACATAGTGCATCTTGCATAATTCATTCAAGCCATTACTGGAATTTATAAGTACTGGGTAAATTCTACGACTAATTAATTATTATCCTAATGCGTGAATTATATTTGACTAGATTTGTCGAGAAACTAGAACAAATTTCTAGTTTCAATTATCGTACAAGTTTTGTTCAAGTAAATTAAAATCGTAAGTAAAGTGCGAGTCATATTACTATGTGCTATAGCTCGTAGTATGATCAGTTTTATAAAACTTGAGTGAATCTTGAACCAGAAGTATGTCTGTACTTATTATTTCTTCTAGGAAACTATCTGATTTACACGGTTCAAGTTTCAGTTGGACCAGTCTTAATTGAAAGTTGTTCAAGTTTCAGTTGGAGCAGTCTTAATAGACAGTTGTTCAAGTTTCTTAACGAATCTGGTACAATGTAATACATGCTATAATACTATTTATATTATTTAGATTAGACAAATCTCCTGTAGGCCAAAATTGAATTGTCTGGTAACTTTGGTTTTATAGTGGAGATGTTCTACATTGTTGTGTCTGCTGTTATTTTTTTCATACAGTTTAGCAGTAGGAATACAATGTATGTGTTCACAATGCCTATACACAAGTCGTATGTTTATCTCTTATAACTATATATAAGAAATAAAATCCAAAGAATTTGGAATCGTTTCAACTTTATGCACGGTTGATACACGTCTTATTTAAAATCTGGTACATTTTTAATCTTTCGATTGGCATCAATTCATGTCAATGTGCTGTCTGATTTCGAGAGCTAAATAATTCGTAGCTCTTTAGATGTCTTCGATGAGTATGATAAGTTTTTCTCTGCTTTCGGCATTATGTCATCGACGAACATTAAGTCTTTAAGTTCTCTGCATTGATGTTAATGTCTCCGTTCTACAGGTCGCTATCTTTGGTGCGTCATAGGATCTTCTTGGCGCAGCCCTCTGTTCAATTCCACTTTGTCGGATTGTTCGAATAGCTAGATTTGTAGAGTGGCATTTCAGTAGAAGTTGCATGTCTGTGGTCAATTCTATCCTGTTTTAGGGCCTGCTGTAGTGCCTATACTTCCACCGTGTCGAAGGCCATTTTGAAATCGATGCATGCTAGCCATAATGGTATATTGTATACCACGGCTTTTTGTATTAGTACACTCATCGTTTGCAGCTGTTCCGTGGTACTGTAACCCTTCGTAAACTCAGCCGGCCCTCTTGGCTAATAACAGCCCAGATTAACACCGTACATACGTGGTGTATCGTTGCCCCAACCTCAATCTTCCAAACCGCATCTAGCTCTTGCCATACATACTTTGTTATCCTTGGTTATGTAGCTTGTAGGATTCCCTCGCACTTGTCACTCCACATAATGAGAGTTTTACGAGCTCTCTGTTATTCTACTCTGCCTATCTTGTCCCTCAAGTTTCCTCATTCTCTCCTTGACCTCAGTTCCTAGGCTTCTCATATCTCTCAGCTTTTTATCCAACTACACCTCAAACACGTACGTCTCTTTCTGTTAAACTAGAAAATATTATTTCGCCTATAAGTAATTTTTATAGAAGATGGAATTGTACTACATTGTACAATTAACATGTAAACCTTAGTTTAAAACACCTGTTATCGTTTCGCCGAATGTGTCGCTTACCCCTACTCTACGCTCAGTAGGGTAGAAATACCCGGGGAAGCGTGTACCTCTTCAGCAGTTGCTAAGAGTAGAGGGCCTTTCAGTCCCCCATAAAAAACGTACACGCACCCCTAAACGGCAGTCGCTTCTCCCTCACTAACACTCGGAGGACTGTTTCGAGTTACCTGGCTATCGCGTTGAAACCGATACTTGTGTTTTTTTACCCTCGGTAAGTCGATCCTACCCCATCAAGACTCAGAAGATCGATTTAGTTCGTTGGAGCTATCAGCTTAAACTGATAAGTGTGTCTTTATTCAACTCTTGTGACGGTTCTCCTTCACCACGACTCTGAGAACCGTTTCGAGTGCAATTTTCCCCGTAGGACGGCCTAATGGCTTTAAACCCTCCCCATGTATGTCCTACGAAGAGCGGACCCCGGCAACGGACTGCAGCTTCATTCACCACTTCCTCGACGCCGAGAATTCATGCTCCCTTTCTCGTAAGGCGGCCTCACGATTTATAACCCTCTGACTGCAGCACCACCTTGTCGACGCCGAGCATCCATGACATACCCTTTAAGGCGAATCTCGGAAGATGAAATACGGTTCAATGTTGACCAAATCGCGCAGTCTTTTCTAGTCAACATTATATAATTTTCCTAAAATATGTTTGGATATTTCTCCAGTCTAAGGATGATTTGATACTTTGTTAAGACGAAAAATTTCATTTTTTGTCTCGAAATTGTTGTAAAAAATATGCAAAAGTAGTCAATATTTGCATCAGAAAAGTATATATTTACTCCGATTTGTAATCAAAATTCAAAAGAAATTCTTCTAAGAGATTGTAGTTTCATATTTCAAGTTTTGATAAATACAATTTGATAATGCTTTAGTACAGTAGTATAGTTTATAGACATCCGTGCAATTATTACAAAATGCTTCATTATTTCGAAATAAATTTATTTCTCGGTTCGCACACCTCCAGTTTTTCCTGGGGCCACGGCTTGTACACTCCGCAAAAGAAGTAGCAGCTGTTCCGTTAGTCTCACAACGCGTTTTCCGAATAGGTTTTCAGCTCGTATCCTCGAACGAGATTTTCGAAGATTCGTTTTAAACATGCAATGCCCTTCTTGGACTGTTATTACATCTTCTATGAGTAATATTACAATTTTCTTATTGCTATTGTCCCACCATATTGGTTCAAAGTCATATTTACAAGGCATACCAGCCAAGTCTGCCACATCTCCATAGTTTCTCCTTGTCGCCTCCTCTTTGACCGCCTTTGGGGTTGTCTCTCCCTTTATGGCGTTATATATTCTTGCCCTCTGTCACCATTATGTCTCCCAGTATCACCATGGCCCGTACCTCTGCAGCGTCCATGGAGATGGTGCGGTTAATACACAGCACCACTCTCTACATTGCGATATGTCGACGTCGTGTTTGTCCAGGCTAGTTCTGCTTAGAGCAGCTGGGCGCGTGACACTGTTCTCAAAAGTCTCCTCTTTACTCCTAGTACAGATCCTTGCGGTACCCTCCGGTAACCTAACATTTCGACAGCCCTCTGGTGCCCGGTGCATGACTTCTCTTTCACTAAGATAGCCCTCTACTACCCGTACCAGGATCTCGGGTATCTTCTTTCGTTGCAGTGCTGCTATGATGGCCACCCATGGGATTGAGTTGAACACATTTGTTATGTTCAGGGGGGCCCGTATGCAGTATCTTCTCCATGTTCTTATGTTCGACTCTGACACAAGGTTCCGGGCTGCTATTATGACGTCTGTGGTTGAACGGCCTTTTTGGAACCCACTGTCCATTAGTTTCGAGGACCTCGTCAATACGGTCCGCTATCAGTGTCTCCATGGTCTTCGCTATTCCGTCTATTTAGCATAACGGTCGCTAGGTGCTCGGGTCATTAGCCTGCTTCCCTGGTTTAGGGATGATAGTCAATCTTCCATATTTTCGGAAATTTTTCTTTCTCCAAGCATCTGTTTACTAGAGCTGTTATGTCCATAGCAAGTGATGGCGCAGCTACTCTCACGACCTCTTTAGGTATCCCGATAGGCTCAGGGGTCTTTCGGTATAGGAGCTTAGTCAATGCTTGGAATATCTTCCAATTCCTTCCCGCTGGGAGTGGGCTGTGGTGGGGTATTGGGCTGCTACTACCACTTCCACCCCTCCAGGTACTGCGGATTACGGTCCAGGCGGACGTGCTCCGATCCGCCGCATTGCTCCCAGCTTGTAGGGGAGGCCCCACAAGTTATCTCCCTACAGACCTGTTTCCAGCAGGCATTCTGGCTGCATTGGATTGTCATGCTCGAACACGGCCAGGTCCAGTGATCTAGCTGATTGTGTCTTCTGGTCACACACGGTCCCAGGTGGGGGATAAACCTTCTTGTCTTTGCTGGTTTTTGAGTCCCACCGTCTCTGCCACTTCTCCATAGCTTCCCGTCTCGCCTCCTCTTTGATCGCCTTTGGAGTGAGTTGTTCCTCCCTTTATAGCGTGGTATATTCTTACCCTCTCTATCACCATTATGCCTCCCGGTGCCAGGTGTGGTCAGTATTGGCCTCAAGTATTTTCCTAGAAATTTGATCATGATCATCGGTCCTAGCAGTCGAATCATAGTAGTTTCCCGGATGTCTACCCACCGGGTGGAGAGCAGGGCGGCTTTAGTTTTGACTACCGCTACACTGAGTCCGGTACCAGTCATCCATTCCGCTTCTTTCTCTACTGCTTCCCTGGTTCTAGTGATTGTTTCGTCTATTTCCCTGAATACTAGTGCTAGATCACTAGCGAAGGTGATGGTGATAACGTCTTCGTGCAGCTTCGGCCAGAGGGCGCCATCGTAAGCTACGTTCCACAGGAGGGGGGCTCAGTACAGATCCTTGTGGTACCCCTCGTACCCTCTCGAATTTCGCCCTCTGGTGTCTTCGTGCGTATCTAAAGGTCGTTTTAGACAAGACAATTTCTTGACTCAAAGGTTGTTCAAGAATTTAATTCATATATCCTTCTCCCATGCAATTTGTTCTTGAGAAATAGAATGCGTTATATTTTTCCATACAATCTACAATCCAATTCAATATTTCAAACAATTTGCTGTATGATACGAGACAATTTAGCTTGTCTCGCATCTTGACTAACTTTTGAGTCAAGAAATTGTCTTGTCTAAAACGACCTTAAGATAATCCTCTCCGATCCGTACCAGGGCCTCCCATATCCTCTTTCGTCGCAGTGCTGCAATGATGGCCACCCAAGGGATTGTGTTGAACGAATGTGTTACGTTCAGGGTGACTATCATTCAGTATCTACGTCTTCTCCATATTCTGGTGTTCGACTCTGAAACGAGGTTCTGGACTGCCATTATGATGTTCGTTGTTGAACGTTATTTTTGGAACGCCTCTGCCGGTCATGTAGCCCTCCATTAGTTCCGAGTGACTCAGCAATACTGTCTCAGTCGCTCCGCAGACTTCGCCACTCCGACTAGTAAGCATAGGATGCGATAGGATCTCGGGTTACTAGCCTGTTTCCCTCGTTTAGGGATGATATCGTTTTGCTGGCTTCTATCTTTTCGGAAATTTTCCTTCGCCCAAGCGTCTGTTTATTAGGTTGTTATATCCTTAGCAAATGATGTTGTAGCTGCTCTCACAAACTCATTGGGTATTCCGGCAGGCCCAGAGGCCTTTCGGTTTGAGAGCTTAGTCGGTGCTTGGAATACCTCCTCGTCCTTCTAGCTGGGTGTAGTCTGCTACCATGTGTGCGATGTTGATGTTAGTGTCTGAGGGCGGAAAAAGGGCTACTAACACCGCTCCCACCTCTCCAGGTATCTCGGATTACGGTGCTGGCGGGCGAGCTGCGATATGCCGTATTTTCATGTCGACTTCCCTGCAAAGCTGTTCCAGTAGGTTTCTTGGCTGCGTTGGATCGCCCGCCTAAAGTCTCTTCTGTGTTCCCGGTATCTGTCCTGGAGATCTTGGGTCGGCGCTCTAGCCGCTCTTGCTCGCTGCAGCCGCCTTCTCTCCTTGTTAGCCTCCTTTCGGCATTCATCCTTATTTTGTATGTGCTCTCTCTTCTTCTTGGTCCTTGATTATCTCGGTTCGTCCCAGCGGCTTTGTATATAATGGCTTTTAAATATCTACTTCGTGATGTCTGGGCCCATGATAGGTAGGTTCCGGAAAATACGTGATATGCTGACCTATTGTGTCGTGTATTGCCCTTTGATATAGTAGTTTTCCCATATCGCTTTCTTTTGAGATGGTTCTGTTATTAGCTTGCTTTGGCTATTCGTTAGTATTTGTTTTCTTGCTTTATGGCGTATTACTGCTGTCAGCTTTAGCTTTTTATGTATAGGTTGAAGTTATCGTTGATAACGTTGATTGTATGGTTTGAAGTTTTTCGATTTCTTGGCATTCTTGTTACGGCCACTTTTTTGCTACTCTTATTTTAAACCAGATTTGGTTCTGTATTCTCCAGTATTCTGTGTGTGTTATATTCCGGAAGGTACCATTGTTCCATTGAGGTAAGAAGTTTGTTTGTCATCCAACCTTTATTTGCTTCTCATTTTGCAAAACCTAGTTAGCTTCTTGCCGTTTCTAATAAGTATTCATTTTCAGTTTTATTTGTCTCTGCATCTTCTATTTTCTCCGTGTTCTTTGTCTTTCTAGCTGAATTTTTCCTGTTTATTTCGTCTTGTGTGTTTTTTATGATGTTTTCGTTTTTGGTCTTACTGAAATGTTTCGCTGTATGTTTTTTTGTTTATCTTACTCAGTTTGATTTTGATTGTTGCTACAAGTAGGTTGTGATCTGGGGGGATATCTGCCCCTGAATAGGTACACCCTTTTATGCTGAGCAGCAGACACGTCTATTTATTAGGATGTAGTTCTTTTTTAAAGTTGATTTGACTACTTTTCGCGTGCTGGAGATTTGCAAGTATATAGATTTTCAAGTATATAGTCCCTTCTGTGGTAGATCGAACCATGTGCTGGTCATTATCCTTTTCTTAGCAGAATTGGATGAGTCTCTCCTCTTTCGTTTCGAATACCTAGGCTATATAAATCAACGATGTTTTCCAACATACGGTTTCCTACTTTTGAGTTTGTCGGCCATTATTATATTGTCTTTTACTTATTTGTTGATATGTTTCTTTGTCTGTTTTAGTAGTTCTTTAATTTCCCGGTATATGGTGTTTGCTTCTTGGTCACTTTTTTCGGCTATGGTCTGTTTTCTGAAAAGCTACTAGATTTTAAAACCAAATTGTGCATATGACTACTATCTCAAGTAAATTGATTAATTTTTGTGTGTGTGGAAATCGACTAGGGAAAGACAATATTTACCAAATGCAATTTTCCGATTTTGAAAGATAAATATCACGACGTTTACGAAATTGTTTACAAAATGTTTCTTCTTCCTGCCGATAATCCTAAAATTGCTATCCTAACAAAGCTTCCCCCTTGACAGATATAACCAATAGTATTTGACCTCGCAATCCGCTGGTGTCATTAACGTAAACGGAAAGTGAAGACAAAAGACATCATGCCTAAAATAGTTGCTGAAAAACGTATGATTTCTTTTTCTGTCCGCTTATGTATTCGTTCAGCGAGTCTGTAGTTTTCGTCCGCAGTTACGTGATTGATTCCTAAAGTTGAAAAGGCAATCAAACGCAGCTAATGATGTCGCTCGTGTGTGAACTACTTGTTTTTCCACTAAAAGGATTTATAGAAACTGAATCAAATTTGAATTTTAACTAATTTTTGTCGTTATAAAATACACACGTCGAAGGATGTATAGAAACTGAATGGAATTTGAATTTTAGCTAATTTGTGACGTTATAAAATACACACGTCGATGTATAGCAGTGATTAGCACCCTCGCTTAACAACGGGCACCCCCAAGCAGGCCCAGGTAACACACAGGCAGAAGGACTCGAATGACGATAGCCAGTTACAAATACAGTAACTACTGCTACTAAAATGCATTAGTCATTGCAATCAAATACGTGTGTAAATTTCACCGAGGTTGTTATCTCTGCAGTGTATGAAAGCAAAATTTTTAATGGGAAATTATGTGCGTCTTAATGCGACTAGCCGGTCATTTTAACAGCGCCTTTGTTAAACAATTATATAGTTAACATTTCTATGCAACAATATCTGTGCCAGTCAGTGGCGGACGCCGCCGCCGACGTCGTCTTTCTCGAAAACTCGCGTGCGTGAGATCGCTGCGAAATAAGCTGATGATCTGCCAAAATATTCGACTTTGCTAGGATCACATACTTCTTATCGCTGCCAAAACGGCCATTACATAGTGTATTGGAAACAGTTTTCATATTTTGTAACAGTATGTAATATCTATATAATAATAATCAATTTAATACAGAATTTAATATAAAATACACATAGATATACTTGTCTACTTAGTTTAGTAATATTTGTGTTCCCATCATTTTAAGCACTACTGACATTTTAAACAATTAATTGATAATAATAATAATAATAAAGTGTCTAAATTTCCTTTTCAATTACAATTTCAAAACAGTTTGACATTAGAACAATACAATATTGAAAAAGAAAACGGCGGTTTTCTGGTGATTGTACATCTTATACAAGATGAACAATCTCTGCTTTTGAAATAATATATTTCAATTTGGAAACAATTAAAATGTACCAACCATTAATTACATTCTAACAATAATATGGGCTTGCACTAAACTAACACTTTACTGCACTCTACCAGTGGTACTCTACATTAGCTCGTCTGATTTATCTTTTTTTTTAAATTCTGTGTAGTTTTTGGATCTCAAGGAGCCTGCTATCATTTTATACAATGATATAATTAATGAACATTTTATTAGTAATCGTTTATATTTGTGAAAGTCTAGAGCCTATTTTTTCTGAGAGAGAGAAATCACGCTTTATTAGGCTATCGGCCCTCGGCCTTTTCGCCTTGAAAATGTAGCACTTTTCAGAAAAATATATATTTTATCAATAACAAATTAAAATCTCCCATTAACCATCCGTGCCCGTTATTTGTTGATGATATTAAACCCGTTCTAAAACATTTTTCTTTCTGTTTCAGGAACGCGTGCTCCCATTGCGCTCATCCGCGTGTACCACGTATGGCACGCTACCCCTCAACGCTTGACCACCGGCAATCGCCGCCGTTCAGCCGCATGAAAAAGCCGCTCCACCTCCCCTTGACGACGACGACGTGGCTCGCGTTGTTGCGAAGACAGTTCTGTAGAGACTTGCAAGAATGGCCGGTAACACCATGGACACAATTGACTCAGTGAATAATAGTATGCAAAGTGGCGGTGACGCGATCGGCGGCGGTGACAACCCCGTGGACGGCCCGAAAAACGAGGACGGTTCTAGTCATTATTACGAGTCGAACATAATCATTAATAACGCGCGCGATCTGTCGCCAATCCCCTCGCCTTTGAAAAATCACAACCTGCTCAACGCGGAGTCGAATAAAGCCTACTATGCGAAAGAGACGGATTTGTTGCTGGGAAACGGGAATGGGCTAATGCCGTCTATTAAAAAGTCACCCAATAACTCATTTAAGGGCAAATCCGTGTCGCCCGATATTGAACGGCCTGCATTACACGTGCAGTTTAACAATGAGAAGGTGATTGAAGAACCTCCAGTACCTCCAAGCCCGTTGAGCAGCTCTAGTAGTTCCAGCAGTGCTAGTAGTAGTAGTAGCGAGAGTTTAGACATAGCTGAAAGCCGGCCACCGGATGGCGGTTGGGGGTGGGTGGTTGTAGCCGCGTCTTTTGTTGTAAATTTAATTGCTGATGGCATTACGTTTAGTTTTGGAGTGATTTTCGTGGAGTTTTTAAATTATTTTGGAGAGAATCGGGGGAAGACAGCATGGATTGGCAGTTTGTTTATGGCAATGCCTTTACTATCAGGGCCTATTGCAAGTTTTTTAACAGATCGCTATGGCTGTAGAAGAGTTACTATCGTGGGTTCCATTTTAGCATCCACTGGATTTGTGATAAGCTCAATGGCCAATAGTATGGAGGTACTTTTTATCACTTTCGGCGTTCTTGCTGGATTTGGTTTGAGCTTGTGCTACGTGGCGTCAGTTGTAATCGTAGCGTACTACTTTGATAAACGAAGATCGTTTGCAACCGGTTTATCAGTGTGTGGGAGTGGAATTGGTACGTTTATATTCGCACCGTTGACGCAGATGTTGTTAAATGAGTATGGTTGGAGAGGGACGACGTTGATACTAGCTGGATTGTTTTTGAATTTAGCTGTTTGTGGGGCGTTGATGCGTGATTTACCGTGGACACCTAGTCATAAGTATAAAACTGAACGTAAAAAAAGTAAAGAACTAAAGAGGAAGAAATGTGGTTCATCCGCTGAAACCTTTTCTGTAAGCAATAGTACAAATACAGCAAGCGTTCTGCAACCAATTCTAGAATGCAATGAACGCGAGAAATTGGAGGAGGATATTGAAAACAACCCTGACAGATTATGTAGTTCTTTAGTTAATCTGCCAACGTTTGTGCGAAATGGTGAAAAAGTTCCACTGGAAGTAATCGAACTGCTTTCCACTCACAAGAATGTTTATAATGTGCTAATGCAGAATTATCCGAACTTACTAACACCATCAAGAAGTTTTAGTGATTCCGGTCGATTAAACGAAGTTCTCCACCAACACAATACGAAATTCGTACCAGTACCCTCCCCACTAGCGGCAGAGCCAGCGAGTATACCAACACAAGCTACAGCTAGTGCCAATACTACTGATGCAGCGTACGTTTGGTGGTTGAAACGCAATCAAATATCACCTCCGAGGATTAACGCGCAAAGGAAAATACCTACAACTGCAGCTTATTTGAAAGATCTCAGAGTGCATCGGCTTTCGTTAACATATCGCGGCGCCATGTTGAATATAAACCGGTATCGTCTGAGGGCGTCTTCATGTCCTGATATCTATCGCAATTCAATGACTACTATTGCGAAGGAGAAGAGCGAGTGGCAGACGGCAATGACGGATTTTTGGAATATAATTAAGAACATGTTTGACTTCTCGCATTTCTCCGATCCTAAATTTCTACTGTTTGCCGTATCGAATTTTCTGCTGTACACATGGTACGATGTACCGTATGTGTATTTAGCTGACAATGCGATCGCCATGGGGTTCAATGAGGACGACTCGTCGATGTTGATTGGGATTATTGGCATTGTCAATATGTTTGGGGAGGTAAGTCGATATACATTATTTTCTGTGTTTTATCTAGTCATGTCTCTCTAGCTTTTAATCCTTTCGGTACTAAATCATTAACTGATGATTTTGTGTTCTTGTATGATGTGATGTTTTCTGTGTAAAACGCTTCCATATTTATCGCCAAATACATTTATGATAATATGATAAATTGTGTTGATGGGCAAATGGGTACGATTGCTATATTCTTTAAACATTGTAAATTCTAATGTAATTATTGTATCAAGCTTTTGGTTAAAACAATGAACAGCTATTACGAATTTGAGTTTGTAGGTTAAAACAGTTTAAGAGCATTCAATCTTTTCCATATACGCTATGACTAACTACTAAATAGTTGATAAACAATTGTTTATAGAATACTTTGATTATGTTGTGGAAATAATCTCTTGCGCTGGTAGCGTTAGGACTAACATCTCCATGATCCTAGGATACCTTTCTATGCTATTTAAGCTCACTGCAAATACCAACCAATTGCCAAGGGACACACTACGAAGTTTTTCTTGTTAAATTGACTACGCTGCATTTTCAAAATCGTCCAAAATAGCGCCCACTTTACTTTATCATTATTATTTAGAAGCATATAATGGGAGAGAGAATGTCTCGTTCGCGAATTTGCATTTGCCCTTGGTTATATCGTTAATATCGGTGCTTCACCATTCTTCGGAAGACACTTTAAGGTAGCACCACGACGACATACTTCTCTTATGGTCCGAATTGTAAAATTCTATTGAGCATTTATGAATACTAGGCAATGTATGAAAAGTTAATAAAACACGTCATTATTGGCTCTGAAACTTACTAGAATTTATTACTATGACTAAGTACGAATTACGGTCATGAATTCATACAAAATAAGTTTCATAGCCAACAACATAGAGTCTTTATTGACTTGCCATAACTTATGCCAATTGTTTGTGCATGGTTTAAGTGAATTAATATTCAACATACCATACTAATTTGAATGATATCTGACATTGATTTATTTAAGTGTGAATATGGATGGTGGGTCATTTTCCATGTATATATATATATATATATATATATATATATATATATATATATATATATATATATATATATAATTCAATAAGTTAAATAGCTAACAACAAAGCATTTGAACCGCATTGCATAAATATTCTGCCATTCCACTGTCTATTTTTTATTAAATGCTTATTACAATTTTACACTTCGCGCCATATGGATGAATTGCTAAGAGCTTTTTTTTTAATAGTAAGATGTAGTTTGTTATTTGAAAAGGGACAAGTAGTAATATCCAAACAATATTTTAATCTATGGTTAAATACTGTATATAATTGTAAAACGAAATTTTATGCACGGCTGTACTTTCCAATGTGTCTTAAGTAGCCATAGGGAATGGGCAGACCTTTTCACAGCCCCTAACCTTTGAGTTCTTTTCCACTTAACATATAATCCAGCGATCGCAAAACTTTTTTCATGGTGGGTCTGAATCAAACAAAATAATTTTATTTCACTTAAATACTCCAAGTTATCAATCAGAGTTGTAATATTGAATATAATGCATACAATCTCAAATATCTACAGTAAAATGCTTTAAAAACGCAATAAACCTGTTCAATCTCGTTACTGGATACATCTAACGATAAGTCAACGATTATTGAAAGACTAATTTTACAACTTATTTGCAGATTTATGTGAGGGTTGCTATTTATATATTAAGAATGAATAACAAAACCAATGGGGTGTAGAAACTTCTTTATTGTTTTTCATAATACTCTCCTTTAAGATCTACACATTTTCCCATTCGATTAAACCATTGGCATAGCAGTGTTTCCGCTCGAAAACATGTTTTTTGAATGCAATAATAATAACAATACATTTATTCATGTTAGTACAATACAGTGTTTACAAATATTATTGAAACAATTCCGCCACAACGTCACATTTAACAATCACTAATAGTATAAAAACGACGCATTTAAGATGCGTTTTGATTGCGTTTTTAAAATGTGTTACATCAAAACACATCTTTGGTTTTCTGCTATAATTTGTTATATAATTTAGGGCCGTAGAAACTAATGCCAATACGTGAGTGACTACCTTACGCACTGGCATTGTTGTTTAGATCTATACTGATGTTTTTCTTGTTCCTAGTATATAATTGATATAGAATGTGGGCATTATATATAGTGTGAAGTTAAACAATTCTTACAATTCCGGACGGCCGTGACTTTTCTCGGTGTATTGTTACTAAACGGCGTGTGCAAAAAAAATTTGTTCTACAATTGTTTGTCTTGGTAACCATAAAATAAGAAAAAAACAAATTTAAGTTAATTTTGTTTATTATTACTTATAAATCAACTCCCTACTTCAAGGATTACAATTCATTCAAAATACATACTTTGTTTTGTTGCAAATATTATTCAATAACAGCTAACAAAATTAACTTAAATTTGTTTTTTCTTATTTTATGGTTACCAAGCCATAAGTAAACAATTGTAGAAAAACAATTTTTTTTTTACACTCCGTTTAGTAACAATGCATCGAGAAAAAGTCGAAGTCGAAGTTATCGAAGTTATTTTATATTCGTCTATACCCATAATAAGATTCCCATTCTTGTTAGTCAATACATTGTTGTCTTAGTATTTTCTGACACCAGCAACTTCTTTTATCTTTTTATGTAGTTG
This sequence comes from Lordithon lunulatus, assembly GCA_963942505.1. Lineage (NCBI taxonomy): Eukaryota > Metazoa > Arthropoda > Insecta > Coleoptera > Staphylinidae > Lordithon > Lordithon lunulatus. Next base: position 40,315,835 of record OZ012673.1, read on the forward strand.
GAACATATCATGTTTTTTGTCGGATGTTTCAATTTCTATACATTCTTGTTTAAACCATTCGGCTTTTGCGTTTCTGATTTTTCTTCGGATATCTTTGTTAAGGTGAATCTCGGAAAATGAAATACGGTTCAATGTTGACCTAATCGCGCGGTCTTTTCTAGTCAACATTTTATAATTTTTTGAAAATATGTTTCGATATTTCTCAAATCTAAGGATGATTTGATACTTTGTTAGGACGAAAAAGTTAACTTTTTGTCTCGAAATAGTTGTAAAAAATATGCAAAAGTAGTCTATATTTGCATCAGAAAAGTATATATTTACTCCGATTTGTAATCAAAATTCAACAGAAATTCCTCTAAGAGATTGCAGTTTAATATTTCAAGTTTTGATAAATACAATCTGATAATGCTTAAGTACAGTAGTATAGTTTATAGACATCCGCGCAATTATCACAAAATGCTTCATTATTTCGAAATAAATTTATTTCTCGATGCGCACCCCTCCAGTTTTTCCTGGGGCCACGGTTTATACACTCCCCAAAAGAAGTAGCAGCAGCTCCGTTAGTCTCACAACGCGTTTTTCGAATAGATTTTCAGCTCGAATCCTTGAATGAGATTTTCGAAGATTCGCCTTAAGTTCTTTATATTTGCTTTCATCTCTGTTTTATATGTTCTTCTTACTTCTATGAGATTTAAGATTAAGAGTCTTCGGTCATCCATTTTTTTATTTTTAGGTGGTCGGTTTCGCTTTAGGTTTTCCTCTGCTACTTTATTAATGGCAGATTTAAAGTTAGACCATGCGCTTTCAATTTGATGGTGTTGCTCTGGGTTATTCTCTTTCTAGTATTTCGCCAGCCTTGGTGGCTTTGTGGTGGTCTTTCAGTTGGTCCAAGTCGGTTATATTGATCTTCTGACGCTGTGCTGTCAGAGCCCGTAAATCTAGTGTCGGCGTAGGTCGATCATATGGAGAGATATGCAGATTGTAGGAAGAATTCCGTCTTTGTTCTCTCTCTTGACTCTAGTTAGTTTCACGTTCATCACTGTAAGGACCCTAGAGTTTAAATTCCACATGGGTTGTAATTTCACCTTGTTTAATTGCAAGGATGCAGGTTTTTGGGTTGTCGGTATGGGCACCATTTTCCAGTCGGAGTCCCTCAACTCCTTTCCATATCCTTGGTTCCTGACTAAGCACACTATCTTTATCGTTAAGGAATGTATACGCATGTAAAGCAGCTGAGGCTGATTTGCAAACATATATAGTATTTTAGAATTTTTTGAATTATCTTCATGGTTTGTGTATATTTCTTTAGTCCTCCACATCCATTGAGGGTTCCTTCTCATGTCCCCCTCCCCTCTGGATTATATAATTCCTGCATTGGGACGTTTTTGGGGTGTCTTTTCTACGCCCCTCCACCGAGCTGCACTTGCCGCGGAGGTTCCATTGTTGGCCTCTCACTAGGCTGTGCTCCCCATAGAAGTTGCTGTGCAGCTCCCTCGTTTCCACGTGCATCCTGTGAAGTTCCTTCTACATGCCATTTTACAGGATATGATTGAGTTTCCGATTGAGGTTCCGTGATTGGCCTCTCTTCCATGGTTTCTTTTACTTCTTCGCCGCTCTTCTTTGATCGCAGTAAGTTTATTCCCTTGCGTTTATCCCAAGAGGATTCGTTCATGGTGATGACCACTTACTGACCTTAGGGTGTTGTAGACCACCTTCCATGTAGCCATGCTCAGTTTAACTGCGTAGTTTATCACGTGTGACGTCTTGTCTGAGCGACATACTGAGGAAACTGCGCAGTTCACGCTGGCTTTTGTGCAGGTTTACGACCTGGGCAAAAGTTTCTACTTTTGCACCGATAAACTGCGCAGTTTCCTAGTTAATCGCACAGTTTTGGCAGTTCTGCCTGCGTCGTCTGAGCGTGTTGCACAATAATGAATAAGAAAGGTGCCCTTCTGGGCTTTATCGAGACCTACGATAATTTGCCCGAATTGTGAAACATTTCCACAACTTATCGGAGAATTATTCGATACAAACTGCATGAAAAAACTGAGAGAACTGAGAGCAAAAGTGATGCCAAAACTGAAGTAGCCCACACACTTTACAGTTTTTACTTAGATATTTGCACAGGGAATCTGCGCAGTTAAATTGACGTGTATTTGGGTTTCGTTTATTTTGATGTTGATACTTAACTTCTCCTTTTTCGTGCGTTTATTACTATGAATTCGATTTTGTCTTCGTTTATTGTTAAGTAGGTTTTTGAGTAATATGCTTGCAAATTCTTCATGTCGGCATTGATTCTCTCTTTGAATTATCTTTGTTTCTTTCCGGTATATACCACGCATGTATCGTCTGCATAGATGAATAATTTTCTTGATAATTCTAAAGTTGTTATGTCGTTTATATATAAGATATATAATAATGGTAGTAATGTTCCTCCCTGTGGAATTCCGTATTTTGGTGTTAATATTTCACTGTACGTTTCATTTATCTTTGTAGTTTGTTTTCTTGTACTTGATTTGTATGATATATTTCCAATTTCGTTTAGTTTGTCTAGTAGAACTGTTGTTGATATGGTATCAAATGCCTTTTTTGTGTCTATAAAAATTGTCACTGCATATTTTCCTGATTGCTTTCTTTCCTCTATGTGTTGTATAAGGTCTGTTACTGCCGCTGTTGAGCTCGTTTTTTGTTGGAATGCGTACTGGTTTGGGTTAATACATTTTGAAGCATATTCGTATAATCTAGTATGGATTACTTTTTCTGTTATATTGCAGACAGTAATGAGATTAGTATGTAGTTTTACGGTTTATTTTTGTTACCCTTTTTGTATATCGGCCTGACAATGGTAGTCTTTAGGCATTCGGGGTATACTCCATTGTCAATTGTTTCGTTTATGAGTTTGTTTAAGATTGGCGTGTTTTCGATATCTTTTATTATTCTGTTTGTAATGTTGTCCTGTCCGGGTCCCTTTTTGTCTTTTAGGTCGTTTATTATGTTTTGTATTTCTTTTTCTGTTGTTGGGAATAATGTTTCCATTTTGGTTGTTACTTTTGTTTGTTTCTTAATTTTGGCATTCATTTGTGGGAGGTTCTTTGTTTTATTTGCTAGATTATTTCCAATCTTTGCAAAGTAATTATTAAATTCGTTTGCTATTTTTTTTTCTTGGTTTGTTATTGTTCCGTCCTCTTTTTCAAGTTTTTCAATTTTACTAGCTTTTTCTTTGGAGATTACCATTATTGAGTTGATTTCATACCATATTTTGCTGCCATTGCATTGCATGTTATCAAATTTGTTTTTGTAGTATTCTTGTTTTCTTTTTTTGATTTGTTGTTCTGTTTTTGATTTAATTTTTTTATATTTTTCTTTTATTATTTCATTATGTGGGTTTAATTTGTGTCTATGTAAGAGTTTATTCATTTCTTTAATTTGTTTGATGATATATTCATTTATCCATATGTTTTTCTCTCTTCTTTTTATTGTTAGCAATTGTGTTAATTTGTGTAATTCCGTTAACTTTTCGAATGTGTCTGTATTTAGTAAACCAACATACTTTCTGTTTTATGTTTTTTTTTAGTTTTTCGTGGTTTGTTTTGCTTCGTATGTATGTTTTGTAACTATTTACTTCCTGTCCTCTGCAATAGCTTATTATTCAGAGTCATCTGAGAAAGATGTTTCTAGGGTTGTTGTTTTTTTAATTATTTCTTGTTTGTTTGTTGTAACCTGGTCTATGATTGATCCTTCGTTCTTATTTTGTCGAGTAATTTCATTTTTATTTTGAATATTAAATCTGTGAGTAGGTTTTGGTAGTTTTGTACAGTGTTATTATTTTTTGGTTTTATATTTATGTTAAAATCTCCTAGTATAATATGTGTTTTCTTTGAAGTATATATTTCTTTAAGCTGTCTAAAATTATGTTTTCCTTTATATGTGGGGGTTTATATATGAGACTTATTAGGGTGTTGTTTTTCAATAATTTTATTTGAATTAGTTGCACTACGCTGATTGTTTCATTTAGAACAGTTTTAAATGTGATGTTATTTTTTACGTATAATACTATATCTCCTCCTCTTATCTCTTGAATTAAATATGGCCTTGTAGTTGTCGAGCTGAAATTGCATTTCTTCATTAGGGTGTAGCCAAGTTTCGGTAATTGCTATTATATTTAGTTTATGGTATTCTTTTGGAAGTAGTTCTATTTCTTCAAATTTATTTCTTATGCTACAAACATTTTGGTGTTATATTTTGTAGTGCATGCTGTTGTTTGTGTGTTTAATGGTTTTATTTTTAATGTTCTTTTTGTTTTTTGTTTGTTTATTGGAGGTTTTGTAGGTGTTCTTAATCTTATTTTGTCGCTTGTTTCGTTCGTTCGTTTGTATGTATACTTTCCCGTTTCTCGTCCATGCAAATTTGTATCCTTTTGTCTGTTTGATTTTGCGTGTTTCGTAGAATGAATGAATATCAACGACAACATAATCCATGTGGATAAATCATACCTTCTTGATCGTCAACAGTATGTAGAGTATGAGAACTATACATCGGAACATATACAGCTACACGCGGAGTTCCCTAAGGTTCAAAGCTCGATTGTGTCTTTTTGATGTACGCGGATGATGGCAAACTATTTAAATGTGTGTCATCCTTAAGTGAATGTGAAGTACTACAACCTAATTTAACTAGGTTCCTGGTGGTGTAGATATAATGGTCTCGATTTAAACGTAGATTAACGAAAGAAAGAATCTTCTAATATTTGATATAATATAGACGGCAGATATTTAGAGAAATGTTATAATGACTCTGTACAAAACTCTCATTGTAACCAAGATAGATTACTGTGTACAAGTGTGGTTGCCATCCTCGGCAGTACTTGACACAGCTAGAGAACGTTCAACGGAAATTCCTTAAATATCTTCACTATAAGAATACTGGTAAATATCAATGCAGGGGATACCCATACGAAGATCTATTAAGTGCATTCAATATAATGTTATTTGCAAATCATAGCCAATATGTTATTCTGCTTCATCTACATAAAGTATTACCATTGATGGAAGTATTTATATACTTCAATCAACGGTATTACACAACAAATTTGATGATATAGAACTTGTCAATGAAATATGCTACCACGTTCCTTCGCGTAACATTCACAACCCAAGTTCATTTATGCATTCAGTGGCAAAAACGAATCATTTTTCAAACTCACCGATCCTTAATATTATTAAAGCATACCACCATCCACAATATGCTGCCGATATATTCGGTGATTTTAAAACGTTTAAAACGGATGTGTCAAGTTGTTTAGCGTTAACATAGTTTTAACTTCAAACAAATTGAATATTAAGTAGGTGAACTGTAACACGGAGAATTTCCACCGGTGTGAAGTTAACCTTCAAGATCCCAGCCTCTATACCGCGCGTACAATCCGCCGTTGCGGGTCTTATTGAGATAGGAGCGTAAAAGTTAAAAATAAAAAATAAATAGAAGGAAAAATATGCCAAGATAGAGACTTTCCGTTTTCTATTGTCATTTTGTCATAAACATTGTGTAATTTTTTCAAATCAATTGTATCAGGGAGGCATGGTAAAAAATAATTCGGGCATCTGGTGCACTGATATGTTCTGCACTAAGATCAGTAAAACAATTACAAACAAAATATGTTGCATTATTTTTGTATCGACACTAAAATCGAGATAAGAGCGTAACAATTAAAAATAAAATATAAATAGAAGAAAAAATATGCCAAGATAGAGACTTTCCATTTTCTATTGTGTTTTTGTTATAAACATTGTGTAATTTTTTCAAATCAATTGTATGACAGAGGCATGATTCAAAATAATAATTTACGTTACAACATATATTATATAACAACGCCTATAAAAATTATTAATAATTACTATATATTATGGTCTGCAAGACATAAACATAAGAATCCTCAAAATTTTATTGGTCACCCCAATTGGACAGTACAGGCCCGTAAACAATCCGCTGTGCGCGTGGTTCCGCGGCGGTTAACTTCACACCGGTGATATTTTCTGTAAGCGGTATGACCTGTTGGGAATAAATGAATTATTTAGATATTGTAGAAATATCATCTAGCAATTAAGGACAACATTATAAACTTGTATAGGACGATATGACATTATTAATCCAGTGCGATATTAGTAGGGAAGAAGAAATAAAATTCGCGTCCCAGCTTGACACTTGAATGAATCGGATTCATGGGATTCGATGCACCGAAAAATCCGAGCGTGCATGGCCGGCTATTGAGAACCACGACATAGGATATTCCAACATTTACTGCCTCTCTCTCTCTCTATCGCTATTATTAAATTATTTTCAATATTATGCATTCAACCTCATTAAATCATTACACAGTTATGTTGCAGTCGCTCTATTCTATCACCACTATCAGTATCCCTCTGTTTACAAATAAGATTTGAACACATTAAAAAAAAGTTATGCTTAATATAATATAATTAATAATATATTTTCTTCTAGATTATTTTAGGTTGGGCCGGCGACAGGCCCTGGATCAACGCGGGACTGATATACGCCGTCTGCATGGGCCTGTGTGGGGCGGTCACTGCGATGGTACCTCTACTAAACACGTACTGGGCCCTATGCACAGTATCAGGCCTTTTTGGCCTCTTCATAGCTGCCAATTACTCTTTAACATGTATTATCCTTGTTGAACTTATCACTTTGGACAGGTTCACCAACGCTTATGGATTACTGCTGCTTGTGCAGGGCGTTGCCAATTTAATCGGACCTCCACTTGGAGGTAAGAATGATCTCAAAAATGATCTAAATAAAAAAAAACTCGAAACTCTATACTAGAGCGGAGCTGGGTGGTGAAATGCACAGAATTTTAAAAGATCGGTATAAAAACTAAATTGGTTTAAAGGAGTTATACATTTCTGGCACAGATCCGCTATAGTGGAGCGTCTAATAAAATGTATTAGACACTAGTTTATTTTTATATAAATAACACAAGCCCTAATTAATGACAGAATATTAACTAGAAATTATTAGTGGGTAATCACTGTAGCTAATATGTATTTTTTTCTTCTTCATATGAATATTTATGTCGGTGGTATCACGCTTATACTTAACATATTGAATTGTATAATCATTTTAGTACACGCTCAATACAATTTAACGATTTGCGTCATAAGAATAGTATAGGTGTGGTCCTGCCCTTAAGATACATATGGCACGAATGTGATTTTAGTCCTCAACTAATGTTATAAGTATATAACTTTTTTATCTGTCGTATAAATGTATTCTTTGGGTTTATAAAATTTCTATATTCTCAGAGACGTACCTAGGGCAAATGGCGCAAACACCGATCTTGTACCCTGCCCGAGCGTCCACCGTTAGGTTGCTTACGTTTTTTTCTCTTTATAAAAACGCTTTTTCACGCCCCTCTTCAGTGGCACGTGCCCTGTCAGCCATACCCTAGTTACGCCTCTGTAACTAGGGTATGGTTTTTGCACAGTGATTCTTAACTTATTATTCATTACGGTACACTTTCGATAATTAAAAATTTGGCGGCACACATTTTCTCTTTTCTTTTCAGGACACCATTTATTTAACATTAATAAATTAATTTTCTTGCGGAAACGAGGTTGAGAATCACTGTGCTAACGCCTAGCATATTTTATAAATTGACCACCTGAAACATTTGAACCATTTTAAATATATGTTATACATTTACAGGTTGGCTTTGTGATATAACAGGAACATACGACCTCTCCTTCTACTTAGCGGGTATATTTATAGCCATGTCGGGCGTAATGCTGGTGATCCTTCCGGCAACCAAGCGCTACAGAAGATTCCAAACCCTGCAGCGCCAGGCATCCTCCGACGGTTCAATCCGCGGCGAAAGCTCCTCGCCCCAGGAGCCCAGATTCCACAACATCCTCGCATCTTGCATCACGGGCAGCGTCGACGAAAAAACGCACTCGCCAGAGCATCACGTATAAAAATTAAACTCGCCCAACCCTCACAAGTGAACTTAACAAATGTTACCAAGTTAGTAGGTCAATTCAATAGTCTTCTCTATACTTAAGAAATAATGGGAGTTACAGTTGTTTAGAGTGCATAACTTTCAGGGAATCGTTGCCATCTAAATCGCACCCTTAAAATAATAACGCACACGTTGAATTATTAATGATAACTCATTTTGGTACCTTCCCAATAAACTAAAATGGAATTAAAAATAATTAATTGATAATAATAATAACAATTTTTGGGTAATATTTTTAATAATCGTAGCTAGATCCCGAAAAATCTCAGGTTTTATGATGTATATACAATAGGTTTAATGTAGAATATTTTTGTGTTCGTCCCATTTCGTTTAAAACATGCGTATTGGTTTTAAAATTCGCAAATAATTTATGTTTTTTTTATTAGTGGACATTTGAATTTGAGACTAAAACTAGTATTTGTTTCATTTCATGATTTGTTAGGGCAACAAAACGCAATGCTTTACATAAATAAATTGAAATTAAATATTTTACCGTTCATATTCTATTGTTTTATAATACAATTCATGAGCACCTATAATTTATTAAATTTAATTTTTTTTCACATTGAGATAGTTATCAAAAAAATATTGCTAATATTTACAGATTGGTTTATGCTGACATAAAATAATATTTTGTCACAGTGAATATAAATACTTTTTCTTCTTATGTGTGATGAAATATAATTTGAATTAACGATTATTTCAAGTTCTTCATAATATACTAGATTATTTATTATTATTTATTTCGTTGGTCTTCAACATATTGCTTGATTGGAAGAAAAATGGCACAACTAAAAATTCCTGTTTCTTCAGGAGCGTCAATCTTCTAGACAACTGGGAAGACAACTACCTACAATGGAAAAACGAAATTATGCGCTCACACTTGAATTAGAGTTATGCCACTTTTCCAACAAAAAACAGTATATGGTGCAACAACTGTTGAGTTGTCTCATTGTTCATCTTTTCTTTTTTCAAGTGATTTGGTGAAGAAACTGCCATCGAAATCAATAATCTAGTATATTATGAAAAACTTGAAATACCTGTTAACAAGCGATATAACGAGTTACATCTATACAAGTTTCAACGGAACTAGAGGAATCAACATTTTCTTCAGTCTTCTTATATTCATATTTTATTTCAGCATAAGCCGACTTTCAGTTTTATAATTATATATTTTGTGTCGATATCTTTTTTATTTAAAATTTTTCGGTTAATTAAAGTTCTTAGATCATTTATAATACTAGAAGCGTGGATTTAGACTGTTAACGAAAAGTATGTTTGTGTTAGTCCCTTTTAGTATAAATAAAACGATAATTAAATTGAAAATAATTAAAAGCAATTTATAAATCAAATATTAAAAAAAAAAATTAATTTAATATAAACATATTTGTTTTATTTGTTTAAAATGTGCGTATTATTTCCAAATGACGTTATTACAGGTCATTGTAGTAGGACTGTATAAATAATTGTAGTATTAAGTAGCAAAACTCAAATAAACTTTATTTAATTTTGAAATAAGGTCAAAAATATAGAGTTTACACATATTATAAATAATAGTATTCAAATAAAATGTTGAACATTTACATATTCTTTGAAAAAGTTGTAGTGTCATTAAGTTTTTGGTTGAAAATTTGCATAATCATTGAACAATAGTAATGTTATTCTTTTTGGTTCTTTTTGGTTGAACATTTAAAAAATAATGGAATCATTGTAATTTTGTTTTTGTTTGAACATTTGAATAATAATGACAAATTGTAATGTCCTTCATTCCTACAAGTAGACAAAATCAGCTGAAAAAAATTCCAGGGCCTCAGAAAATATTATTCAAGAGTCAAAACATTTCTGGTATCATCTAATTTTCTTAGAAATTTGAAGGTGCCTCTCTGATTGCCATATGGACCTTGAAAGTCCGGAGTCAGAGCCACCCTTGATAGTAAACATATGAATTTGGACTGTAAACATAGAATATCTTTATTAACATTGCTATTTTAGGTGAAAAAACTCAACCTTTCAATTTACCAAATATAAAACAGTAGAAATTGAACTGTAAATCTAAAATCTTTCTGTTTGTCAATTATTTATAAATTTAGAAAATTAAAAACAGTAAAATTGTCAATTGAAAATGTTTTCCATTTGTCCGTAACATTTAATTTAAAATAGTAGAATTGCAAATTGCAAATATTTTATGTGTGTCCATTACATTTAATTTAGAAACATTTAAAACAGTAGAATTGTAAATTGCAAATATGTTGTGTTTGTCCATTAGTTACAATTTAGAAAGATTTGAAACAGTAGAATTGTAAACTATTTAAAATATTTTGTGTTTGTCCATTACTTTTAATTTAAAAAATTTATAAATGTTAGCCTATTTTGGGTTTACAAAACGCAACACTTTAATCCAAAAGCAATAATGGGATCTTTCAGTGAAATTTTAACATAAAATATTATATTTATTCATTTAATTTTTTTTATAAATGAAATGTATACTCCGTTAGTTGCGTTTAAAAAAATATTAGAGTTTAATTTAAATAGTACGTTTAGATGTGAATTTGGACTGTTTTTTTTTTATATAAAACTATATTGACTTACCTTTAGGTATATGATGATTTAAAATAGTATGGTTCCGTATATACAGCACGTAGAAATGACACCATTAACAAACATGTTTTTTGCACGATTTAGAATACAAAAGTAAAACAAACAAAAAATAACAAACGTTATCGTCGTCTACCTTTGACAATTATTTCGTAGAAAGGCTGTGTTACTAGTTACTAGCAATTAGTAGTATCTACTAATTACATTCTAAATCACTAACAAATACAATTTTGGTGACACGATCCGTAGATATGCACCACTCGTTGATATTTTCTAATAGTTATTAATTTAAAAATCCAGTGCTCTCTTTTACACGAGGCGCTTTATAAGAATTAGAGGTGGGATATTTTTCGTCCCGATGCGTATTCAAATTTGGGATTTGTAAGCATATCTGTGATTATACAAAGAAGAAGCAAAAATGTTACGATACAAATTATATTTGCGTGCCATTTGATTTGTTTAAAGCGCAGATTAAGACCTTGTTCACCCCTTTCTTGTCCTCTACAAGCCACAAAACAAGCAGTATCTGATTTAATTTCGCTTCAAAAGTACCTTGTATTATGTATATATGTATATTTCCGATATAGTTCTTAGTTTTAAGCTTCAAAGTATTATAATAGACAATTATATCATAGCGACAATTCAAAGAAAAAGTTATTTCAATCTAATTTCTGACTGTAATATTTATCCTTTAACATGCTTCTGTAATAAGGCTGCTATTGAGGACGAATGTAAGTATAATAGTTATTAATTTTACAATTATATAATCTAGAACAGGGATGGCCAACTGGTCGATCGCGATCGACCGGTCTCATCGCGAAGCCAATTTAGATCAATCGCTCGGAATGTTGGAAACTGATTAGAATACTTGATAAATAGAGACATGTCGATCGGGACAGATTTTTATCAGAAAAAATGAGCTCTTATGTACACAAAGTTTGGCCACCTCTGATCTAGGAGTACTACATAGTATGTCATAAACTACAAGATTCTGTAAAGTACTAGACTCTAATGTTATTGGATTAATTAGATCATGTACTTAAGTGCTCTGCATTCTATCATAAGCTGCTATATGCAAGGTTGATACACATGCTGCGCCTGTAGGCAAAGAAACTTTAATTTCAGCAGGCTTCTTGATTTAAAAGGGCCGCGTGTTTCTGAATATTGGCTCTGGTTTCTACAAGGCAGGTACTACTAGTACATAAGATGATTGTGTAAAGTGCTTTTATGGACTAGTTCCATTTATGAAATATTACATTATTATTATCATATCTGTAATTTCATTGTACGTTTGTACACATTATTCATACAGCTTTTTAATATCTAAGGCCGATATCGTTTATCGTTCGGGAACTGTAACGGACTGTGTCTCGTTTTCGATTATCCGTGCGAGCCGCTCCTGGAACGTACGATTTTACCTCGTTCCTTACCGTGGTTACATCTATATTCGGTACGCCAGAACGGGCATGTGCATTGCGGATAAATAAACTATACAACGTCTTCACATTTACAATTTTACGTAACATATGTAGGTATTTTACATAATATTAAAACGCATTCATCATCTTAATTTGTAGAAAATGTTTTACGAAATTTGTTAATTTTGCAAGAAAATTCACTATTGTCATGAACGTGTGCGCGTTCATTTATCGGTCCGCTCCGATGAGGACTGTTCAGGGCAGCTAGAAACGATAAATGAAAGCAGCTTAAGTGTCTTTTGTTGCTACTATTTATGATTCGGGAGCTGCAATTTTAATAAAAAGAAATAATGGTAATATCTAAACAAATGAACTGCACCAGAGATTTACAACTATTTGCCCTACTGCCTTATTTTTTTCAGATGAAAAATACTCCCCTGATTTCTGCACTAATTGGTTGAATTTTTTAGGTTTAATTTGAAAAATGAAGGTTTTACTAAGATTTTGTACTTGATGAAACATGAAAGAATGTTTTTTCCTTCAAAATTTCTTATGCTCTTTCGCTCCTTGAAACGTTCAATCTTCTAAAGACGTCCGCTGTGATCCCTTTGGGTGTTATTTCCTCTCCCAACCCCTGACACAGGCTAGATCTTTGGCCCGCCCACCGCTGGCAGTGGAAAATTGTGTGTTCGGCATCGCCGAAGTACCCGCAATACCCGCATGTATTAGTCTCCGCCCGCTTCATTCTATGGAGATAAGCTCTGAAACATCCATGGCCCGTTAGGGCCTGGGTTAGATGGCAGTTTACTTGACCGTGTCTTCTGCACATGCAGGCCTCCGGGATCATCCTGCGCGTCCATGTCGCTTATTCCGTCAGCCCTTCCCACCGCTCCTGCCATAGTCTGCAGATTTCTGCCTCCACCTCTGCCCGCGCGGTTGGCCCACCGCTCCTCCTGTGGTACATCCGCTTTCTCTTGTTTGCCATGAGTTCGATGGGGATCATGCTGACCACCACCAGCACCGCCTCCCTTGTCCCGTCTCTGTACGGCTGCCATTAGTCGGCGGGTTCTCCCCACCTCCATCTTATGGGCACACAGTTGCCTCCCGGGGTCCCGGGATTTTCGGCATGATTCTGTCTAGGGTCGTTATTACATGACTCGCTCTTCTATGCTGTGTCCGCCACGTGCGCGACGAAGGTCATCCCTCGGTGGATCATGACGCGTAGGTACTTCAGCGAGTCTTTGGGGGTCACCGTCCGGCCCCGTACGGCGAAGGAGACCTGCCCGATCCTCCTTCTGCCAATCAGCATGACCGTCTCCGTCTTCTCCGCGGCCATGCTGAGCCGTTCCCGTCCATCCATTCGCCAATCCGAACCAGGCTCTCATTTCCTCTCATCTTGATTCCTGGCACGCCTTTTAGCGTCTGGTTTGTTAGGAGTCATTCTCCTACCGGCCCTCTTGATCTCTTTAACGGAAATGGGTTCTGTGGCGCCCAGGTCCACTCCCTCCTCCGTATGTGTCGGTAGCGCCTATGTCCGTTTTGCGATTTCCGCCTTAGGGAACAGCGCCGTTACTATCTTTTCTGGCATTTCCGGCTCCAGTGTGGGTGAAGGGGGCCTCCCTTTGAGGCGTCTCATTGCGATTTTGTAACCCACATACCCTAGACAAAGACAAATTCACGGAGGCCTTCGAACAATGGGAAGGAACCGGGCAAGGTACAACTGAGGTACTGCTGTTGAGGATGTGGACTGCGTGCACGGCGGTTATTAAAAGAAACGGAACCAGAGCGGTTTACTGGTGTTCCGAGAGTATTGCTGCACAGCGATGTGAATGCCAGAGAAGGGCCCCGGGGACGGATGGCATCCCACCGGAAGCTGTTAAACTATCGGCGGAGCCTTTTTCGAAGTGATGGACGGGTTGATGCAGAGAGGAGTCTTCCCCAACGTGTGGAAGAGGGGCAGATTGGTCTTGATCCTTAAGCCAGGGAAGCCCCAGGACAGCCCTGCAGCATACCGGCCGCTGTGTATGCTCGATACCATGGGCACGCTGCTGGAGTACCTGGTCTTGGGGAGGATCATGCCGACCACCGAGGCACCTGGTGGGCTATCGGCCCGACAATACGGCTTTAGGCCGGGAAGGTCCATTGTCTGGGCCATAGAGGCGGTCCTGGAGGTGGCGAAACTAGCCAGAGGTGGGTCGTGGAGGAGGCGCACGCTTTGCGCGCTTGTTACAATCGACGTGCGTCTTTACCACTGCCCACTTGGGGAGGATGATGGAGAGATGTGTAGCTATGGGTCTCCCCTCGGATGCCCTAAGAATGATTAATGGAGCTCCCGTCTGGGGAGAGCGCCTAGAAGTTAAGATATGGGATATATTGGCAAGAGTCCAAACTAAGAGTGCGCTCAGGGTGGTGAGGTACCCGTACGGCATCTAGGGATGCCATCTTGGTTATAGCTAGTCGCGCTGCTCGCCCTCGAGCGCATGGAGAGGTACAAGCACGGCCTAAATGTTAGGGCGGAACGAATTCGAACCGTAACCAGATGGCAGTCCAAATGGGAGGAGTTGGAGGATAAAGCCATATGGACCCGAAAGCTTATACCGAGAATCGCGCTGTGGTTAAAGAGATCCTACGCATAATCGCAGGTACTCACGGGACACTGCTGCTTCAGGGCAACGTATGGGGCTGGAGTATTCTGAGGAGTGCCCCCTGTGCGCGGCCCCAGTTGATTCGGCTGAACATGCTATTTTCGACTGCCTGTGCTGGGCTACTGTATGTGTGGATTGGGAAATACAGAAAACATGGCTCGCATAATGATCGGAGGACAAGATGCGTGGAATCAGGTGCACTCCTATGTGGCCACTGTCATGGACGAACGGGCCCGGGAGGAGCGGGACAGACAAGGCCAGCGAAGGCAGGCTGGTGGGGAGGAGGTTGACAGTCCCTCCTGACTAATTACTAGGATTACTAGGGTTATCTACCCAGCACCAGACTTGAGTATCAAGCATGTGTTACCTAGAATGCCTTGAAGGTCTATTTTATTTATTTATATATTTATTAAACGTCTTTTTACTTATGTGTCTTTTAACCCGAGGCATCTTCTTTTACATATTTATTAATTTTAATTTCTTTGTTTTCTTTTTATGTGTCTAAAAGTTATATATTTAGTCCCCTAATCATAGCCTCATCGGTTCACACGTGTTAACCTAGAGTTAGACCAACATTTTAGTGTCTTTTATCATTTATCTATTTATTCACCTTAGTCACTATTTATGGTATATCTAACGATTACCCACCCTCTCCCGGCACACAAGATGGGAGCGCTATCATAACTCCAAGGGATGGTCTATTCCGAAAGATACAATAGCAGGAAAGATTACAGGTCTGTACGCCCTAGCCAAAGGCTAATGAGAGATCAGTTTCGGGCTGGCGTCTCAGTGAAAAAAAAGGGCCACCATGCATCCTACCTTGAACTATTTCCTCTCTACCCCTATTAATTTCCTGTCCTAAGACTTTGCCGATTTCCAAGTCTGTCCCATTCTCTTATAACAATTTACTCATCTTTCTGCAATCCCCTAATCTTTCTACCTTCACTCCCTCACATTCGTTGCCGAGATACCATCACATGTCAATCCCCATACTACACAGTGCATACGCAGTATATCCTTGTCCCATTCATACTTTCCATCCTCTCTTTTCCGAACCACATCTCGCTCTTGCCATGCATACTTTGTCCTCCCTTCTCTATTCTTCACTGGTTATGTAGCTCGCACTAGCCACTTCACATAATCGGGGTTGTACAAGCTCTAGGTCATTCTCTCCTTCCACTGAAGATCCTTCATTTTGTCCCTGAAGTCAGATCCTAAACTTCCCAATCTGCACAGCTTTTTCTACCACATCTCAGACATACAGACATACCCACTCTTTTATACATCTTTCCTCCGTCCATCCATTCTCTGCCCCATCCACACTTACCGTACCAATATCTCTTCCCACAACAACTGCAGCTTTTACTCGAAATTCACTCTCCGCCTCACACGACTCCCCTTACATGCTCATACGATTAATTTTCTGCAGAAGCACCGTCATAAGCATCGAGACCTAGCAAGCTCTACAGAAATCAGTCTTGCTCCCTTTCTATTATCGAATCATAATATGCCACTCTCGCAATCCCCTCATTTCCACTACATACTACAATATTGGCTTCACGAACGCATCTTACACGCTATTACTAGATTACCATCCCGCCACATCTCTCACTCACTACAAATGTTTCCTAAATCTACCTCTAGTACCATCTATTACTCGGCCTAGTAATCACTTTATCGTCACCCCGAAGCCTTAACTAACATGCCACCTCATTTTTCGAGTTCATTCCGTTACTAGTTACAGAATGAGTCAAATTATGGACGCTGAAATAATTCGTTGTAAATTATAAGGAATATGAATAATTGTTTCAGTTATAAAATGTACGTTCTTGAAACGCATATCTACATTTCCTATAGTCCTCATCAATTCAGTATTTACTTCCTCTTTCAACGCACTCCCACCTTGCCATTAACCGTCGGTCCTCTATCGCTGGGCTGTGTTAGCTACAACGATAAACGGGGTTGTACCTGTATATCGTTATACGAAAATTTCCCCCTCTTGTACTGCCATTCACTGTCCTGCAGGGTCTGCTTTACAATAATTTCTGATCTGAGCCCATACTTCTGCAATTTCTGCACTTAGGTCAATGACAAACTGTGTTCGTACGAAAAATTTTATTCCAGCCATGCATTCACCACTTTGGCATTTTAGAGAATATATATATATATATATATATATATATATATATATATATATATATATATATATATATATAGGAAGCACAAAGTGAATGTGTTTTAGCCAGGAAGAGAGGTGCAAGTAAGGTGGATGAAAGTTTGAAGTAGGGAGGAGAACCACATTCACTTTGTTTTAATATCTGCTTCCAGCGCCCGCCTTCCAAAGAACCTTTCTAATCTCTCCGCCATTTATTTTAACTTACCGAAGGACTTAACTACTAAAGAAGTCGCTTCGTGTGGCACTCTTACACCTTGTCCACTTCCGGCTATATGTGTCACGTCATTTATTATTTAGCTGGATAAGATGAGCTGAATACCGATTAAACGGATATAAAGGAACCTAGATTTATGTAACCGATTAATAATTTCTGTTCTATATATCTAGGTGATTTATTAAACTAATTGTTTTTTAATCCAATCAACAAAATTTGTAACCTTAACAAAAACTCCAGGATATTTTGGGGACGTGCACGGTTTTCTCGACCATGACACAATTCCGATCTGAATGCCGTCTGCGTACAAAGGACCACCAGAATCACCCTGTAAATAAAAATACTTGATAATAGTGTAATAGTAGTAGCAGCAAGTGTGGCTGTGATGAATGTATGGAGTCGTCCAGTCGTGACTGAGTGGTAATTATAATGTATTGAACGGAACAGATCATATAAAACTTAGATATTTGTACATCTAGACCGCAAAGTGAAATTTTATATCTCTAGAAAGAAGAGACAAAAGCACTAAACACATTTTCAGGTTGATTTAGACACATGATAATAATAACAACATTATATATAATTATATAATAAATTATTTTTTAGAAATTAAGAGTCGAGCTATATTCAGTACTAGTAGAGTTACAATGTAGCCGATTATTCCCTGTTCTTTTCGACTGTCTACAAAAATTTTTGTAGTCTAGTTTTGCATGTCTTTTAATAATTGTTGGGATTACAATAGAGGTTTCTACTCGGTAGAGGTATTTAGAACGGCTCTGCTCACTACAACATTATAATTTAGATGACTACGCAACATTAAAGAACGAGCTAAATACATATATATATATATATATATATATATATATATATATATATAAATACATATACATATATATATATATATATATATATACACATATATATTATCTAAATTATAACGTTGTAGTGAGCAGAGAGATCCGCGTCCCGTTTGTAATTTATTATCTGACACCAGGTAGCGTAGAGGTGGCCAAACTTTTGATCACTTTGGGCCACCTGTTCTTTAAACTATAGGCGGCGGTCTACCAACATCTACCACATGTATTAAGTGATTATAAGAAACGTAGTAATTTAAAGCCCGAAAGAAGCTTAAAATATACATATATAATACTAATACATATTCAATATCAAGTTATTATAATAAGAGACAATAATGATTTCTTCTCACAACCGCGGTCGACGCTTTAGCCACACCTAAGATGAGTATCCGTCGATATATGTAGTGCATAGACAAGACACCTAGTGTACATTACTACGCAACGAAGTAAAATTATTCATTTATTAGGTCAGATTTCTGCCCTACGCTCAACCGTCTTTTTGAAGAACTATTTCTCCCGATCTCGCTTGCCCTTATTCTGTCATTCTTGACACATGTGTGATATTTGACATACGGCAGTATTACACTACCGTTTGCGAAGTCTGGGACATAGCAACTTTAAAATAAAGACTTTTCTGAACTTACAGAATAGATCCCCCGGAGCTAGAATAGCCAAAACTATTCTTTCAAAAATGTCGTATATTATATATAACAACCTGAAAGCTAACGAAAAGAACAGTTCTAAATATCTCTACCGAGTAGAAGCCTCTATTGTATCCCAACAATTATTAAGAGACATGCAAAACTAGACTACAAACATTTTTGCTGATAGTCGAGAAAAAACGGGGAATAATCGATTACATTGTAACTACTTCTACTGAGTATAACTCGACTCTTCAATATAATTTATATATAGACCTTAAATATCAGTTATATTCGGAAACAATGTAATAATTGGAAAAGAGTAAATAGTTTATATGGGAAAAGCCGTTCTCCAATATATGTTAATGTAGCAAATAGCAAAGTGTTTTATAGTGTTTACCTCGCATTGCCCTTTTCCTCCGCCATGAACGCCTGCACATAGATGATAGTCTCTGTTTGCACTTAAGTTAGCAGTTTCGCATTCTTCATCTGCGAAGACGTTGATATTGACTCTAAGTAGCAAGTCGCTGCCAAATCCGTTCTGAAATAAGTTATAAACGATACAATGTGTATGAAGGAGACGCAAGAGTGTGAACCCAACTCAAATGCTTTAAAACAGATCATTAGTCATGGAATCTCTAACATGAGTGGAAATAGGTGGTAACACTGGTAACACCTTCATTACCTTCAAGGAGGTAATCATTAAATTACTTTGTTACAATTGTTTGAATTATCACAAAGTATCCAATATATATTATTTATATTTCTTTTAAAATAATGATTATCAACAGTACAACTTACATCACTTGTATAGCCCCATCCTGCAAGAACAGCTGTTGCATTCTCTGGAGTACCACTGAATGGTTCAGGAAGAATGGATGGTTGTACTGTATCACTAAAAATTATTGGTTCTTCCAGCTAGAAATAAAATGTTAAATATACAATTGTTTTCAATTGAAGAATTATTTTAAGGAAATCGGATTGTTTTATTCGTAGTAAAATGTAGGAAATTGTTATGGTTCTCGTGATGTTTAGGTAAATACCGGGCTAATAATCTGAGCTTCCCTCTAGTCCGGTGGAAAAGCCTTTCGGGTGATAATCGTATAAATATTGAATTTTGTTGGTGTTATAAGTATGTATTGTACGTACTGTGGGTATACATTTGCTGTGGTCAAGTTTAATGCTCCATTCTCTATTTCATAGATTACGGCCATAAATGTGCATGATGATATTTTTGTTTTGTTTTAAATATCGATATGATAACCATCATGGATCTACATTCATTGTATTTGTTAATAAACACCTATTGAGATCAATCTAATAATGTTAATCGGTGAAAACCATCACCAAGTTAATTGAAATTCTATTTCTTTTTCTTGAGTAATATCTCTAAATAACAATACAGGAATTGATTTATGAATTAATTAAGAGCTACATTTCAACTTTTGATCATAACATTGACTGAATTACAGCTTTTTGTTTTAACATCTTTCAATATGAAGTTTCAACGTGTTTATTTATTACTCTTAAAATAATATAAATAAATAAAAGATAATATTTAAACACTTTAAAACTTCATATTGAAAAATGTTAACATAAAAAGCTGTAATTCAGTCAATGTTATGATCAGAAGTTGAAAAGTAGCTCTTCATTAATTCATAAAGAAAAATATCAATTCCTGTATTGATATTTAGAGATAAAAGTGAAGGTGGATTCATGCTAGTGGTGGTCACTATCAAACTACCGATAGTCGGAAAATTCAAGACTATAGATATATGAAAAAGTAGACTTTCGCTAGCTCCGTTACTTTAATTTAATGAACTTATCGCTACATTCTAAAACTTACCGTTAGTACAGCTACATCATTAAGATATCCATGCCCATGTTCGTAATCTTTATGTGCGACCATCTTCTTAACCTTCACTATATTTTTATTTTCCCTGACATTGCGCACTCCGTATTGAATATACAACAATTTAAGTCGCCTGAAAATATTAAATAAATAAAAATTTGTAGAGCATTTGGCTCAGTTATTATCCTTAAACCTAAAGTCAGATTTGTATACCAAAAAATACTTAACTGGTCTTCAGTGCAGTGGGCAGCTGTTAATACGTGTGTCGCATCTAAAATCGTTCCAGCGCAAAAATGTTTGCGTTCTCTTTGAAAAGAAACCTACATAGATATTATTTTATTCAGATGTTATAATTAAAAATATAAAACAAATGAATATTTGCTTACTATGGAAGGAAACTCTCCTGGTTGTGCTAAAGTGCCGTTGATTACTCTCGTGATGGGATCAGTTAAAATGGAGCCTAAAAATAGTGTTTTTGTCTCTTCACTGTGAAAATAGACCTCTAGGGAATTTCTGACCAATTTGTTAGTTTTTATGGTAAACCAAAATTAAAAACACTATTAGTTAGATAAAAGAGCGCTTTATGGCGCGTCAGAGGGTTTTTGTTGAATTTATTGTTAATTTACTCTTATATTTTATCACAAAATAGGCTATATTCAAATCGCTATAGAATTAGTTATAGCACATTTAATAAATAAGTACACAAATAAATGAAAATAAATTTATTTGTATAACCCCGTCAAGTTGTGGTTGGTAAATAATAAACATGTTTTCACCATACGTGTGAATTTGTAGCAATAGTCAATTTGTAACAATATTCGATTTATAGCAGTTTTCATAAAAAGTTTACTAATAAATGCAAATCAAATCTTAAAATTTCGTCACAAATTTTTTTTTTGTATAGTACAGTCAAGTTATTGTTGGTGATTAACAAACATGTTTTCACTATAGGTCTCATTTTGAAGTAATATTCAATAGCTACAACTCGAGTTATAACAGATTTAGAAAAATTAGTCCACAAAGAAATAAATAAAAATTAAATTTGCAAAAAATCGCAATATAATCAATTATTTGTATAACACTGTCATATTATTAATAAACATATTTACACTATATATATTAATTCCTAACAATATTCAATAGTTACAATTCGTGACTTAATAAACCAATCCAAGATCATCATGATTTCAAGTGACTTGAACTCTGCTCTACACTGGTTTTCGCATGTTTTATAAATCAAGGCTTAATTAATTAATAAAATTTTAATTAATTTTCATTAATTAAGTATTTTTTATAATAAAAAATCATCCCAATGTTTTGGCCTGCCATTTATGTTTTGTTCTAATAACAAAACAAAACATAAATGGCAAATCAAAACATTGGGATGAATTTTTATTACAAAAAATACAAAACAAAACGTAGGTTCGAATTCCCGTCGAGAGTAAGAGAGATTTTGTATATTTTTAAACTAAAAATTTATTATTTGATATATTCAGTATTTTGAATTATTTCTAATCCATAAATTATGCTCAAAATTAAAATTCTCCCAATGATTTACTAAGTGTTCTATAACTACCCGAACATAATTATGAACAAATTTCAATAAAATATATAGTCTAAAGCCCGTATGACATTATCTAGTTTTCTATATCGTTTTATATGTAAGAATTGATATATTAAACTGTATAACTATTTCTAAATGGAAAATTAACATTGTGTATTACGGTGTTGTTATTGTTAAGTGAATTTATTATTATTACGGCGCTATATTATTTTCTACATGTAGTTTGTGCCTGCATCGAAAACAATATAAGAAACTAGATAATGCCATACGGGCTTAATAAAATAGTAACTCACTGTAGGCAGCCCCAATGAAAATCCAAATCAACGCGAATTGCAACATATTGCAGATTGGCACTAAATGAAAGTCTACAAGTTACTTATATACGTTTATTTTTATCGGTACATATTTTCATTGCCTCCACTTAAAATGGTTTTATTTATCTGAAACAGTTTTATAATTAAATTGCAGTCAACGTAGCAGTTATTTACCTATCTAGACGGTTATAAACGTGATAAAATTTGTTCCAATTGCGTAAATACGAAAAAGTAATTCTTTAACGGTAAATTTATATCTGTTACATATTATTATCATGTAAGAATGTTAGTGGAAGATTTTACATGATATTTAGCGCTTTTCGTAGTAATACAGGAGTTTAATGAATTTAATGAGTTTTTAAGGTATTTCAAAGATTTATAACGAATATAACTACTCTAATTTATACAAATAATAAATTAAGATAGCAATAGGGGATTTATATATATATATATATATATATATATATATATATATATATATATATATAGATACTAATAACCATGCTATCATTGGTGAATATTATCAAATTCGAATAAAAATTATAGATCCAAAACTATTAAGGAAAATTAGTGATTAATGATAATTTATTATTAATCTAGAGTAATAATTAATTTTCTGAAGGAAATAATGATAATAATAATAATTTATTGGTGCTAATCGGAAAGGAGCTAAAAACCATAATCATCCGCGGTCAACGGAAGCTCATAAATACCCTAAAAACCAAGACGGAGACCAAGATAAGAGACCGTAATATCAAACGCAATTATCAACAGCATATAGATTCCAGGGAAAATCTATAACTATAACCGATGATATGATAGGGAAGCTCTTAAGAACAATGTAAAATAAATGGAAGAGCACGCGTGCCAGAGGGGATAGAAGCCGTGCTGTTAAAATATGAACCAACAACATTTAATTTCAAGTTTTCTAATTATAATAGAGGGGCACCGCTCCCTACCCAATGGAAAAAGGCGTTGATATCTCCAATACACAAAAAAATGGAAGACAATCACTGCAATACCTACAAATTTAATGCGTACTGAAATACAATGCGAGTCCTACACTACTAGCAGTCACTGACACCCTTAGTAGACTATACGGAAAGTATTAATAAATTTGATTGAAGAAAAATACCGTCAGTACAATATAGAAGAACAAGCAGACTTCAGAGCTCGACGATCGTGGGTAGATTCTAATTTCCCAATAAGTCGAGTCATCTTAAAAATTAAGCAATGTACAACATCAAAATCTATCTCATGCTAGTAGACTTAACCAAGGCATATGATAAAAACTTGAAATCGAGTACTAAAAAACGAGAACCGAGAACAGTTTTCTGAGGTATCTCCCACTGATTCAACTGATTCACCAGAAACAGTCAGCCTCACCGATTCTGGGAGAGGGAGAGGCACAGATTCGACAAAACCAACTAGAAACGAAACAAAACAATTCACCACAACCAAAAGAGGGCAAGCTATGCCTAGCGACATACAACATAAGGACCATGAAATCCGAAGAACACTCGAACCAATTCGAGGAAGCAAAGTCAAAAATAAAATGGCTTATATTAGGCCTGTGCGAAACACGTTTACCAGGAGAAAAGTACACCTAAAATCAGGACACACACTATGCCAATATAACAGCGAGGCAAACACCCACAACGAACTCGGCGGGGCGGGGATACTGATCCACGAAAACATCCAACACCTAGTGCGTAAAGTAAAGTTCATATCTGCGAGAGTGATATACATCGTTCTACAACTAAATAAGAGGTACAAGCTACAAATCATCCAAGCTTACGCTCCTACAAGTAACGCCAGTAACGAGGAAGCAGAACTCTTCTACGAAGACATCACAAACGCACGCAAAGCTGAAAAACACAATACGAAATAATTATGGGACACTTTAACTAAAAGTTGAGCATAAGCAAAGGAAACGAAGATATACATAACATCGGAAAATTCGGATCAGGAGAAAGAAACGACAGGGACGACATGCTCTTCAACTATCTACAAGACCAACAGATTTTCTGTATGAACACCTTCTTCGAAAAAGCAATGCATAGACGATGGACATGGCTAAGCCTAAATAGGTCAGTGAAAAACGAAATCGACTACGTAATATCCAATAACAAAAACATGATCACAAACGTATCCGTACTGAACAACATCCATACTGGTAGCGAGCACAGGCTACTGAAAGTAAGTCTAAAAATAAACATAACACTAACGAGAAGGAAAATGTTAATAAAAAGCCCTTCCCACTGTAGACTACTTGAAACAAAATAAAGAAGAATTCGAAAAGGAAATGGAATTTAAAATGAAAATGGAAACGAAACAACTAGACCTCAAGGCATAAATGAAAAAATCACAAAGGGCATACTCAGCAAAATAATGCATGCGTACAAGGCCACGAAAAACAATAAGTTCAATGAAAACACAATTAAGTTGATGAAAATAAGGGAAAACACATAGCGAGATACAGAAGAATACCGACAACTATGCAAAGAGATCAGAAGAGAAAACAGGAAACAAAAAGCAGAGCTCATACAAAACACGATAGCAATTAACATAAACATGAAAATTCTGAGGAGAACGCAGGCAAGTGGAAGAACCAAAATCTACCAGATTACAAACATCCCTATATCGACCATACGAACATTCTATGTCGAACTCTGCCGAGCCCATCTAGAAAACCCTTCAAAAGACGAGAAAATATTACAAAACGTAAACTCAAATGACATACCAGAAATCGACACCGCGGAAATTACAGAGGCACTGAAACAACTAAAAAGCGGCAAAGCACCGGGAGAGGACAAAATAACAGCCGAGATGCTAAAAATGGGAGGAACAGCACTACTACACTCGGTCAAAATACTGCCAAACAAATGCATCGACGAGGGAGAAATTCCCACCAGCTAGGTAAATGCGGAGGTCATTTTGCTACACGAAAAAGGGGACAACACCGATATAAAAAACTACGGAACTATAAGCCTGCTCTCACATATGTACAAGCTAATGACAAACATTGTAGCAAACCGCCTAACCGAACCTACATAGATTTTTACCAACCTCCAGAGTAAGCCGGGCTCATGTTAATAAATGCACTTTTTTTTTACAAAATATTTTTTAAATGAACTTTATTATTATAGTGTTGTTGACTTTGACGTTGGCTTTGACAGAACAGCCGATCTTGATTCAGAGACAGTGATGTGCTGCTATTTATTGGCTCTCTGTAGAACGATGACTTATGTACCTTTGCCAGAAACCTTCTTTTGATTAAGGGTAGTAGAAATATTGACTTGATTCAAATGTGACAAAATCTGACTTAAACCACTTTGGCTTTAACCCATTCATCTAGTATATCAACCCCCATCTCGAATTTTTGACTAACTTCTAAATTTTTGCTTTCCAGGGGTGCGGCTTGTGTTTTTCATATTACATATCTAAACACCGATGTTGGTGGAAGCCTCAACTGTTGGAGATACTCTCAATCCAAGTTGCGCTCTTCAGAAACAATTTTGAGGTTCGGACTTTCTTTAATCGTTGCTGGTTTATAAGGATGCAAGTAAATAAAATATTGTATCGGATTATTATATTTAAGCTAATTGTTTTCTAATCCAATCTATATAATTCGTAACTTTTGCGAAAACTCCTGGATATCCTGGAGATGTACACGGTTTTCTGGACCAGGATACGACTCCCACTTGAACACCATCTACGTACAGTGGACCACCAGAATCGCCCTGTAATTTGTATAGTATTGGTGGTTTAAACTCTTTTATAGAACTAGACTAAGGGCCGGTTTTACAATTGACATTTAACTGGCGAATAAGGCTATTCGTGGAATAAGTTTGAGATATTGGCTTTAAAATCTCAAACTTATTCCACGAATAGCCTTATTCTCCAGTTAAATGTCAATTATAGAACCGGCCCTAAGATAATGATAAATCATCGAAAAATTTCATACATGTTGCACATAAACCAATGGAAATGAATAAAGCCTATGTGTTTTAGTTTAGAAAAACTCTACATACTACTCCCATTTTGTATTCTAATTATTCAGAATAATGAGTTAAATAGAGTCTCCTCAGATTTATAAAACAGAGCATTTGGTTATCCTAAACTTGAAATATTATTATAATATTATAAACTATTATTATCAGACGCATATAAAAATTCTTCAATCCCCTTCAATGTCTGACTACACCTCTGTCGTATTTTTTCTGCATTCCATCCACATCGACAAAACGTCTACCTTTGAGGTCGCTCTTTATTCGTGGAAACAGACAATAGCCATTCGAGGCTGATATCGTGGTGAATAGGGTTGATGGGGCAAGGTAATCATGGCATTCTTGGTCAAAAATGTCCGGGCCAAGAGCGCCGTGTGGTCGGATGCATTGTAGTGGTGAAAACTTACTCGCCCGTTTGCTAAATCTTCCGGCCAAATTCGCTGGACTTACTCTAAACAAACCCTCGATTTCCTAGATTGTATTTCGTCGATTTTCACGCACGGCGATATTGTGCGATCTAGGAAATCGAGGGTTTGTTTAGAGTAAATCCAGCGAATTTGTACAAATGCGTCCGTTCAAGAAGTTGAAGGGCGCCCAGAACGAGATTGATCATCGATCGACACTTCTCCTTTGTTGAATCGGAAAAACTATTCGTAGACGATAAGCTATACATACTAATAATTTGGGGGAGCAGGAAGAACAAATTCACGGCCTCGCGCCTCTCACAACAGTCTTGATAAAATAGCCGAATAGCTCTTGCTTTCACTAAGAACAGAATCAACCTTACATAGCCGCTTGATACTTACATTTAGGATAAGCTTTGGCTAACGGTCCCCCAGAGGCAGAACCGTGAACTACGCCCCATATTTATTTCTATATTTATCAATTCCAAAATGTATTTATTTTATATATTCACTTACACTGCATTGTCCTTTTCCTCCTCCATTGACACCTGCACATACGTGGTACTTTCTATTTGCATAATTATTGGCACGTTCGCATTCGTTATCCGAAAACACTTTAATGTCCACCCTTTGCAGGTCTAAACTGGCTGGACCCCACTAGAAGAATTACATATATTAAGTAATCTTTCATAGTTATGTCAGTGTTATACAAGATTTATTTCACGAATATAATAAATTATAAGCTAAATGCAGCTAACAAAATAGCATTCGTTTTCTGTATTATTCCTATAAAACATATATAGGTCTGAATCCACCTCTTAGCAATCTACATATCTAGATTTCGATCTTATTAGATCTCATCAGTGTAGCTCAGTTAGTGAGGATGAATTCACACACTATCTCGAGTGGTTATATACAAAAAAATTATACAACTAACCCCTAGAGTAGATTGCTAAGAGATGGATTCACACTTATATATGTTTTATAAGATTGGCCTTGTGCTGATATCTCAAGCACTCTGTTGGAATATTATTCCCTAGAGAGCACTACCCGGTGGTCCTAATGGCATGAGCATGTTGACGGTTATTACCATATGGGTGTGCATTGCTAATTGATGTGGTACCGCCAGATGGCGTTTAGCTTTCCTCCTAGGTGGTTAATTGTATAATTTTTAAACTATTCCTGTTCACTATTAGAACTTAATTTATATTTAATTAATTGAAATTGAATCTTACGTATCAAAAACTGTTGACCAATTATATAATTTAATTCCAGTAATTTATTTAAAAAAAATTACTAGCTAATATAGTACTTGTCATTTAATGATGAGAGTTATATTGATTATATTTTTCATGAAAGACAATTAAAAAATTAATTTACATCATCATTTCCGATATTAAATCCTGTTTAATATCGGAAATGATTAGGTAAATTAATTTTTTAAGTGTCTTTCATGAATTGTGTGTCTATTCTCTACTTAAAATAAGTATGAATAAGAGTTCTTACTTTTTCATGTAGGTACTTAAGATTTAATATCGGAAATGTTTATGAAACTTACATCGTTCATGTAGCCCCATCCTGCTAGAATCGCAGAAGCATCTTCCGGTGTACCATTAAACGGCTTGGGAAATACTGTAGGCTTGACCGTGTCACTGAATATAATCGGCTCTTCCAACTATAATAATATTTCATTAGATAAAAATATATTACTTTAGTAACATATTTACCGTTAAAACTGCAACATCGTTAATATAACCGTTACCGGGCCTATAATCTGGATGTTGGATCATGTCTTTCACCGCAATAATATTTTTAGTTTCACGAATATCTATAATGCCGTATTGGATGCTTAAATTACCCCTAAACATCATAACAAACATATTTTAGTACTTTTCTGTGGTATGTCAATCACACCATCTTACCAGTAGGAAATGCAATGCGCGGCTGTCAAAATATGCGTGCTATCTATAATGGAACCACCACAGAAATGACGGTGCTCCCTTTGAAACGACACCTAGATATATTAAATTCAACAAATTCAGTAACAAACTAACTTGTATAAATTAATAAATCGTAATCACTTTTTTTGTATAACACAAAATATTTAACGCTAAAGTTAATCGATAAGTTTGATTGCCAAAACTAGTGACGTCGGGACCTATAGTCTCACAAAATATTTGTCTATAGCTTCAGAAACTCAACTTGCTATTGACAAAGTTTAAGTTACATTTATAGTTCAAAGTTTAAGTTACATTTGTAGTTAAGTAGCGAAATTTCGTGAATCAACAATAAAATAAAATGAATCTTCCATCTTTATACGACTACCGTCAAATGGCTTTCCGTTATGCAGGGGTGAGTTTAAATCTTAACTTCGCGGAAAACTTCTGTAAAACTGTGAAAGGTGATTTCGCCTACACGGTTTGAATTCTCGAGCCCCAGCGCTCAGGACGAGCTCAGTATAATAAAATAATATGTGAGCTTTTATTCTAAACGATTATAGTACATGAGACATTTCGATTGGAATACTTACAATAGAAGGAAATTCTCCTGCACGAGCTAAAGTCCCACTTATTATCCTATTATCGGGATCATCTAAATAGAAAGCTGAAATAAATTAGATTTATTTTATTGTACAATTTACAATTTTTTTCTTAGTACATGTATTTATTAAGTAATTGCAAGCTTTGATAAAGTGGAATATTTAAATTACAATTAGAAAATATGGGAACCTTACAATATAGCTATCATTAAAAGTAAACTTGGCGAACCCTAGTAGACCATGATGGAAAATTAAGGTTATTTTTCTAGACACTATTACGTGTTTAAAAGTGGTGTAAGTCAAAATGACAGTATAATCGTTCCTCAAGAAATAAAGATGAAATTTAGAGTTCTTAATTTCCCGTCTTGCCACGATTCTAGTGATTTAGTTAACAAAAACATCAAGAACCATGTGTTGTTAGCACTATAAATCACAAAAATTTTAAGGAGTTTCCTTTATTTTGAACAGATGTTCCTGGAAAACTGTAACAGTTAACGAGCAACTTCCAAGGCTACGATTTGTTGGCAGTAAAACAGTAACGTGCACTGCTTAAATTTGAAATATGTATATATATATATATATATATATATATATATATATATATATATATATATATAACATGAAATAAAGTACATTTTCTTGAGTTGCTTGAAAATAATTAATTAATTGAATCAGGTATATACACTTGTTTCGTCAAGAAACACATTACAAAAATATCACCATACATCATAGGTAAATATAATTTATTTTTGGGTCAAAATTAACATCTCTTTAAGAACTAAGACACTCAATAAAATTATACTATATTATATATACATACCGGAAGCCGCCCCTAAGGCCAAACAAACTATAGCGAGTCGCAACATTTTACATATGAACCCAAAATCAAAAACCGCATTGCCTTATATACTACAATTTTATCGTAATATTTAAATTAATTTTACAATCAAATACTCTAATATCATTTTACATTTGTTTACCTATTGGGGTCGGATGATAAAACTTGCTCCAATTTCGTATACCTTCAAATAGATACGTATTGAGGAAATCAGCACTGGGATTCATTAAACAAATAATAAGAATAATTCTTGTTGGGAAATTTTAACTATTTGTTACTCGTATTATTTTAATAACTTTGTTACAGATATTAACGATATAGAAGAAACAAATTGTCTATATTTGCATGAAATATAGATTTATTAATTATACCAATTTATTCTATTGCAAAGTACAGAAAAAATGCCTGTTTACTCATCATTCCTCTTGAATAAAATCGATTTGTTTTTATTAATATGGTACGTATTTCGTTGAGATATTATTAACGACACTTTAGAAACTCGGGAACGGTTTTCTGAATTTTGGAAAATATAATAAATATATAGCAAAGTATTCGAGAAGGTTTTGTATGACAAAAGACAAAATATATTCATCAGTATGGCTATATATTTTGGATAAACAACATGGTGTTATATCTGGGCGTCAACAAATACCATTCTGGCAATTACCACAGACCAGTTTACGAGATAACTTGATCGAGGAAGTCAGGTGGATTTAGGGTACACCAACTTTGTAAAAGCTTATTGATCAGAAAATTAGATTATTTTATGTTTAGTTAAACGTTAATGCAGCTTTGTCTATCGTATCTAACTAACAGGGAACATGTTGTCGCATATAATGGATAAACGTCTGTAGCTACTTCTTCGACGTCGGGACTCTATATTTGGATCACTGTTCTTAATTCTATTAATTAATGATGTCACAACAAATATTACATGTACACATCTCCTTATCGCATACGATTTGAAACTTTATCAGGCAATACTGTCCAGACACGATTGTGAACGCCTGCAACATGATCTCAATACACTCCTTGATTAGTAGTCATAACAATATGTTTCTGAGTATTTGCCCGAAGCTTGTGCCCAACGTACGGTAAAAAAACAATGCTTTGTTCTAATTGATGGAAATACATAAAAATGTCTGTTATTTAAAAGTAATATAAATGGTTATCCGTAGCCTGTATATATATATATATATATATATATATATATATATATATATATATATATATATATATATATATATATATATATATATATATATATATATATATAGCCATAATAAATTTTTTGTTTACTAATAGGTTTTATTGCTCGCTGTGGATGATCAATATTATTATCTTACGACTGGCGACGTTCCACAACTCCACTTGTGTGTATATATATATACACATATTGTTACAGGACAAGGGCCGCCGAATATGACGCTTGAATGCAAGGAAATGTATTTAAAAAAATAAAAAAGAACCTTTATTGGCATTTCCCTCACTGCCCTTCCACATCACAAACCACATCACAAACCACAACAATAATATACAAAAATAAAAATACAAATATAAATAAAAGTAATACTCCGCAAAAAAATTACAAATTACCCTCATCTATTACCGCTCTCTGTGCCCTCGCCATTTTCCTCTCCCACGTCAGCCTCCTGCAGATTTTCACGCCTTCCCCATCCTCGCTTAACCATTCATTCAGCTTTCTGCCGTCTCCCACCCACTCTGCTTTCACACCCTCACATTCTTCACTAAGGTGCCACCACGTGTCGCTTCCCTTACTACACAGCGCACACGCGGTGTACCCCAGACCCATCCACACTTTCCTCGACCCACACCTCGCTCTTGCCATGTATACCTTGTCTTCCCTGCTCCACTCACCCCTGACTAAGTAACTCGGGAGTTTCCCACGCACTTGCCACTCTATGTAGCCAGGGTTGTAAGAGCTCTCATTCATTCTAGTCTGCCGTTCTTGCCACTCAATATCTCTCAATATCTCTCTTACCTCAGTTCCTAGGCTTCCCATTTCTCTTAGCTTCTTCTCTACCCACACCTCAGACATACCCACTCTTTCATACATCCTTCCTCTATACTTTCTCCAACCACTCTCCGTCCTACTCTTACATCTCATCCATACCTCCCGGACCAGTCTTTCCTCGCCCAATTCCTGCAATCTTTCTTCAAACTTCACAACCCTTACACACGACTCCCACCACATACTCATACGATTCGTCTCCTGCAACAGCACTGCTCTCGGTGTAGACCTTTCGAGACCTAGCAGACTCGTCAGGAGCAAACCTTGCTCTCTCTCTATCACATCCCACTCACGCAATCCCCACACTTCCACTCCATAAAACAGATAGGTTTTACACACGCATCCCAGATCTTACACGCCATTACGAGATTACCGCCCCACAACCTCTCCCATTTCCTTCTCGCTATCATACCAAGCCATTCTCGCTTTCGCTTGCATACATTCCACATGCACCCTAAATCCTCCTCCACTGTTAAACCAAAAGCCCAAATATTTAAAGACATTCACTCTCTCAATCATCCTTCTCTTCCATTTCAGCTCTTCCACTCCACCCCTTCTACCCTTATTCCTAAACCACTAGCCCTCTCCTATCCAGGTACATATCCATTCCTTCTAACATCTCTTCCACTCTCTTGGCTACTAATACTATGTCATCCGCATATGCCAACATCCACACCTTGGTTCTCCCCACCACGACCCCTCCAGCCTGTCCTCTCATCAGTACCGCCTCCAACTCGCTTGTGTATAGATTGAACAGGAGGGGGCTTAGCGGGCACCCTTGCCTTCCACCCACATTCACCGTAAACTTCTCAGATACTTCTCCATTCACTCTCACTTTTGCCCACGTCTCTTTATATATATTTCTATCCATACACTCCACGAGCTTTCCTCTAGAAACTGAATCATACGCCGCTTTCAAATCCACAAACACCGCATACACTCTCCCTTTGCCCTCCACCGCTTCCTCCACCATTCTCGCAAGCGTGAAAATCTGCTCCCTCGTGTCTCTTCCCTTTCTGAAACCCCCCTGGTATTTCGGCAGCAGCCCTTTTCTATCCACTTCCCTCTCTAGACTATTTTTCACAATTGTCATCATAGCTTTATACCTGTATACCCCCTCATAACGTTAATACCTCTATAATTGTTTACGACCGATGCCGCTCCCCCTTTATGTACCGGGACCACCACCCCCACACAACACTCTTCCGGCAACTCCTCCTGACCGCTTCAGACCCTATTCAAAACCTGCAGCAACTTATATCTTCCTTCCTCTGGTAATCTTTTGAAAGCCTCTGCCTTCAGCCCATCTTCCCCCGCCCCAGTTTCAGCTGCCCTATGGCCACGTCGACCTCTTCCCGTGAAAACGCCTCCCTTCCTACCATCGGCCTCGGACTCCCCAAATCCACCTCTGACCCAGCCATTTCTCTACAGCTCTTCTCCCACTCTGCCAGCTCTAATTTAACTTTGTCCTTTTTTACACTTCCCTTCAGAATTTCCCACAATCCTTTCTCTGTCACACACTCCCTCAACCTCGTTTCTACCTTCTGCAACTCCTCTATCTTCTTCCTCTCGCAGGTTCTCTCGAACTCCCTCTTCGCCTGATTGGTCCTTTCCACTTCACCTCTCCCATTCCTCCACTTCGCCATTGCTCTTCGCCAGCTCAACTTCTTCACCCTACATTCCTCGTCAAACCAACTCTCCCTCTGCCCCTACTCTTCTTCTTCTCTAATGCAGCCACCATCACTATCTCCAACTGGAGCATCGAATGCACATCCTCCCACGCGTTTTAGCTTTTGCATCCAAATCCGGCTTGCTCCATCCAAACCTCTGATGCCCCTTCCTCTGTTCTTCCTTCACAACGTTCCTCACCCTCACGACCACCTCCACCGGTACATGATCCGACCCCCCTACGTTTTCCATCTTGAAACACTCCAACTCTTCCCGTTCGATCCCTTTGACCACCACGTAGTCCAACACCGAGCTCCTCCTTGTCCGCAGAACGTTTTTTTCCCCTTTCCAGTCCCCTTCTCAGCAACCGTTGAGCACATCCCAACCCAACTTTCTTACCCATTGCATCCATTCACTATCCTCCTGGTTGGTCACTTTATCCTGGGAGCACCTTTCTCTCCAGTCACCGTCCTCTTCGATCCCTCCTTCCAGTTCCCCCACCCTCACATTCCAGTCGCCCTTGATGATCCATATATCTGCTGCCGTATCCAGTTCGTCTAGTACCTCCATTAATTCCACCCGGTTTTTGTTACAGTACACTGCTTCCACCCACACCACAGTTCTGTGCATTTCCACCTTCCCTATTACGAGTCCTGTAGCTTCTCTTAGCGTCTCTCTGTTCCAGTTACCCAATATCTTTCTCACTACCAATAGGATTCCTCCTTTGGCTCTACCCATCTTAGCTTCGTTCTTCGCTCGCTGAGTCACCCAGTCCCATCCTGTCGGCATACAGCACTCTACCTGCCCCCACTCATCTTCTGTCATCCACGTATCTACTAGCCCCACTATGTCCTTTGAGTCCAACCAATCCTCTAGTTCTTTTACCCACACTCCTCCCAACACTTTTTTCTTTAGACCCGCAGTGTTCCAGAAGCCCAACCTGCAGTTGCCCTCGTCCCCTCTTCCATCCACCTCATACTCCTGCCTCGTCGTCCTCACCCCCTTCAGCGCTTTTTTCGGAAATGTATATAACAGCTATAGAAATCAGATCGCCAGATAGCGGAACGATAAAAACCAGTAAATCACATGTTTTCTGCAAAGGCAACGGAAGAAATGAATTCGGCACCGACTTTGTAGTAAAACAATTTTTTTGTAGCAGCGTAAAGAGTATATTAAAGCAATTAACTAATGCATTTGCTATATACGACTAAACGGAGCCCCATACAATTACTCAGTAATATTGGCGCATATCCCTACAGAAAAGTAGTATGAAGAAATGAAAGATACGCGTTTCCACCAGTTAGAGGCAGCAATCAGGCAATATGCCAATATGCTATGTGCAAATTTCAATGCGAACGTTGGAAATGAAGTAGCTTTCACACCGCCATTAGGAAAGTCTCCATGAAATCAGCAACGACAATGGTATGAAATTTCAAATTTAAACAACGACTAGCAACAACATGGTAATTAAATATACGATGCCTTGAACTTAAAAGAATCCACGAACAGACCTGGATATCAAACGATGGAATCACAAGAAACTAAATAGTTGATTGCTACTATGTTTCGCGTCCATAATAGTGTCCACTATTATGGACGCGAAAAATTGTAGCAATGTCCGAAGCCTGAGATATGTGGATGCAGATATATACCACATTCTAGTAGGAGCAAAAATGAGCCAGAAAAACAAGAAAGCAGAGTGTATCACCAGATGGGATAGATATAGTCAATGAAGTCAAAGCGACGGTAATAACGGTGGTCAGGACATGTTCAACTAATGCTAGATCATCGTATGGCAAATTTTGCATGGAAGAACTATTCTGTAGAGAAAAAACCCATGGACAATTACGATTAAGATGGCGTGACAACGGAATCAATGACTACCGGGCGCTAGGTTGTCGACGCCGAGATGATGGACCGTAAGGAGTGGAGGCAAATTGTTAAGTCAGCACATAGGCTTGTAGAGCTAAGGAATGATGATGATGAACAAATATACTAACTACTACTAATATGATACGTATTCAATTCAAGACAATTTAGTGTATTATACATTATCATAAAAATCTTCTATTTTTATAGCTATCATGCACGTTGGCTTCTCCAGTGGTTTACGGACAAGAGTTTAGAGGAGTGCAATGAATCGGTATATACCTTTGCTCGTGAAATTTCGCCTACAACGGCGTTTGAACTCTCGCTCCCGAATACATACCATATTGATTCAAAGACATTGATTTAAATAACTATGAACTGTAGACCGGCAGGTTTTTGCTTCAAAAATTGTCTTAATGGTATAAGGAGTCCTTAAGATATGTATGTTAGTTAATAAATACGTTGCATAAGTAAGAATTAAATTGATGAAGAAATATAGCTCAAATCCTAGAGATATTCTCAATAAATATCTTTTATTTTCTTTCTGTAATCATTGCTGGTGCATAGGTTTGCAAATCTTAGAGATATTCTCAATAAATATCTTTTATTTTCTTTCTATAATCATTGCTGGTGCATAGGTAAATAAATCTTATTTTATAGCATTATAATATTTAATCTAATTGTTGTCTAAACCAATCTACATAATTCGTAACCTTTGCGAAAACTCCGGGAAATCCTGGGGAGGTGCAGGGTTTTCTTGACCAGGATACGACTCCTACTTGAACACCATCCACGTACAATGGACCACCAGAATCACCCTGTAATTTTTATGGTATTAGTGGTGTAAATATCTATTTTAGTAAAGTAAATAACAAACTCAATCATTTATCATCAACAAAAATACAAACATGCTGCACATAATCAATCCAAATAAATACTACCTGTGTGTTTCACTCCAAACTCTTCTAATACTAAGATGCATAATAAGGGTATTCTTTTGTCTCTTCAGTATTAGAATCAATCATGTCAAACTATGTTAGAAGTAGTCTCCACAGAGTTATAAAAACTCTAATACTTAAGATGCATAATAAGCATGTTCTTCTGTCTGTTAAGTATTAGAACCAATCATGTCAAATTATGTTAGAAGTAGTCACCACATACTTATAAAAACAGAGCTTTTGGTTACATTAAACTGTATTAATATATATATATATATATATATATATATATATATATATATATATATATATATATATATATAGCCAAACCGGTAAGAGCTAGAGAAAAGCGTCAATTTGTAGGTATAGAAAGACTACATTTTCACATATAAACCATGAAAGAAAGATGATACAGAGTTGAAACAGAGCGCTCAGCGCTACAGTGCGATAACAGGTAGATCTAGGGAAAGGCCTTTCTGCTTCTATTTGTAGGGCCAGAAATACTCTACACTGTGACATATAAACCATCTCTTTAGTATTGGAAAGAAAGACGTTACACGAGTTTAAACAGGGGAAAAACATGACTAACATGAGAATTAATTTAATTAATATTTGCACTTACGCTGCATTGTCCTTTTCCTCCTCCATTAACGCCTGCACATACGTGGTAGTCCCTACTTGCATCCTCATTTGCAGTTTCGCATTCGTTGTCCGAAAACACTTTAATGTCCACCCTTTGAAGGTCTAGACTGCCTGGACCCCACTAAAATATATTACACATTTCATAAATAAATTGGCGATGACAAAAGAATATATTTCACGATAATATAAAAATTAGCAACTAAATGTAACAAAAAAAATAACATTCTATTTTCGTCGTAGTATTAGAAATTGCAAATTAAATTTAATAAATTGGAGATGATTCAACCTGTTATAAAAAACCACTTGTGCAATGACATGATTTTTTTCCAATGTAAATACTGAATGATCTTGTTCATCTGTATTGATTCCACGGCAGGCTTTATTGACAACAATAGAGACGGGGGTGCATGAAAAAATTTTGAATTCGAAAAAATGGAATAATTTCTCTATAGAGAGAATGCAACGTTCTCTTTAGTTGAACGTCATCTGGCGGGAGCCACATAATTAACATCCATAAGGTAATATCCGCCAACATATTCATGCCATCAGAATCACAGAGTGGTGCTCCATATTGGAATTATATTCCGACAGTATATACTGCCACTACTACTACTACTACAAATATACTGTGATAATACTATTCAATACTATTTAATATTATTTATATTTAAAGTGGAGCTCTGGTGTTTGAAAATCCCCGAATTCGCGGCCTTTAGTGGGGTCAGGAGTAGAAAGAATGTAGGGGAACAAAGAGTGGAGTGATTGCTAGAATCATATCAACTAAATAGGCGTTTCGGTTTCGCGAGGTTGTACACATGCCCATCCCATCTTATATCGCAAACATGGGTGTTTTATTATTGTAATTATATTCTTATTATTTAAATTTTAAATATAGGTAAAATAAACCTAACAGAAAGGTTTTAGATTCTCAAAATATTGCACGTAGGCGAAGATATTTCGAATTGCAAAGATGCATTAATTTGTAAAACTTAGGAATTAATTATTTTTTTAAATTAATACAAAAATTGGGAAAGTAATTGCTAATAACTTTTATAATCTACTTTAACTTTACACACACAAAAATTTGATCAAATTCCTACAATTGAATGATCTCTAAATCGAAACTAAAATTGCATATTTGTGCATCTATTTTCAGCCGTAAGAACTCCGCCTTAATTGTATCTCTATTCTCTACATAAAATGAATATGAATAATAGTTTTTTTTTCATGTAAGTATATAAGTTTTAATATGAGGAATATGTATGTGACTTACACCGGTAGTGTAGCCCCATCCTGCTAGAATAGCAGCAGCATTTTCCGGTGTACCACTGAACGGCTTGGGAAAAACTGTGGGTTTAACCGTGTCACTGAACACAATCGGCTCTTCCAGCTGTAATTAATAATTCATTAGATACAAATATAGTGAATATAGCAACCAATTTACTGTTAAAACTGCAACATCGTTAATATATCCGTTACCGGGCGTATACTTTGGATGTTGAATCAACTCTTTCACCGCAATGATATTTTCAGTTCCACGAATATCTGTAAGGCCGTATTGAATGCTTAAAAACTTGGGGTTTCTAAACAAACAAAAAAAAAACATATTTTAGCATTATTTTCTTATTCAAATCACAACATCTTACTTGTTGGCAGTGCAATGCGCCGCTGTCAATATGTGTGTAGCATCGATAATGGATCCAGCACAGAAATGGCGGTGGTTCATTTGAAAAGACACCTAGAAATATTCAATACAATACATTCAGTAACATCATAATATGTATTTAGTAGTTCTATATGAGGCATTGAGAGCAACAGTAGACTAACCCCCAAATATTTAAAATCTCTCTTTATATTATTGATATAATTATTAGTATTAGTACTAATTTTAAATTTTTGAGTGTTAATCCACTTAATGACTCATTTATAAATTCATAAAACACAATCGCTTTGTATGTTAAAACACACAATACGACTAAGCCACTAAGCCGCTTTTCATTTATAACATCACTTAATAACAAAAAAATATTTATTTATAAGTAAACTTTCGGTAACCCAACCAGCCATTGTGTTAACTTATTAAATTAAATTTGCTCCAAATTTGTATATCTTTAAATAGAAACGTATTGAGAAAATTAGCGATTTAAACACTGGGATAAAGTTTGAGAATGGCAATCTTGATTTGCCGAAACTAAATCGCTTTCGTTTATTGTGCGGGGGCTTTTGCGGGCTGTTATAACGCGAGAAGAACAGACCCCCCGATCAACAACGAATGCGGCTTATAGTCATGTTTTGTGTTATACAAACAAAGTTATTGTGTTTTATGAATTACAATTTTGCGATTACAGTAATAACACTACATGAGACATTTCGATTGAAATAAATTATATACTTACAATAGAAGGAAATTCTCCTGCGCGAGCTAAAGTTCCATTTATAATTCTCGTACTGGGATTCTCTAAATAGAAAGCTGAAATAAAAGAAATACATATTGTTGTACAATCTTCACATTTTACTTGTACTTATTTAGTAATGATTTCTGTTAGCTTGGATAAATTGGAATATTGAAATTACAATTAATAAACTATTATGACTTTTAACATATACAGTTAGAGCGCAAGAAGAGTAAGGTTTGCGAACCTTGGCCTGGATAAAGGAAAAAAAGGTTATTTTTCTTGAAACTATTACTTGTTTAAAAGTGGTACAGTCAAAGTGACACTGGACTAGACTAGAAGTACATGACTAAATGAAAATAAATCAATTTTTGTTAAAATTTTACCAAATTGTATATAAGTACATCATATATGTATTAAGTGTCTTTCGTTTATCACTCCAGGCTGGTACGGGCTTATTGTTTCTTATTATATTTGCCGCTTCCGATGCGCATAAATCTACCTCGGTGCTTACAATCGACGGCGCATGACCGCGATACTGCACGCCACGGGGCGACTAGCAATGCCAAACCATGTTAAACGAAAGCGCCTTTAGTCGTAGGGTTAGCTTGAAAATGGCTAGAGCTTAGCTGAAAATATTTGCAAAGTAGCAATAAAGCAATAAATAAGTGATAAAAAATAAAGCAAACTCATTTAATTTATTATTTTGAAGATGAAATTAACATCCTACCTTTCCACGATTCTAAAGATTCAGTTATCAAAAACTTCCATAACCAACATTTTTCCCTGAAATTCTCTACATTTTGCCATGAGAATTATCTTAATCGCATTTAAAATAGAAAGTTATGGTCGAGAAACCGAAAAAAAAGGTAAGTTTTCTTCATTTCGAACAGATTTAGCGCGAATACGACAAAAGAACGGATTGAAATTTTCTGCAGTCCAGGCCTTATTTTCCCGTACCTTCTTATAGGATGTATCTTTTCAAATATCACCGTAAACCACTTAAACCAGGATACCTCAAACTTTCTAATACTTCTGTACAAAGATTATGATTTTGATTGTTTTATTTAGAGAATAAAAATAATTTCAGCCGATAATTATTTTTAATTTAATTAGAATAGCATTAAGCCGCAAAAACTGGTAAAGTCGTTTTAGACAAGACAATGTCTTGACTCAATAGTTAGTCAAGATGCGAGACAATATAAATTGCCTCGTATCATACAGCAAATTATTTGAAATATTGAATTGGATGGTAGATCGAATGGAAAAATATAACGCGTTCTATTTGTCGAGTACAAATTGTATGCGAGGAGAATATATGAATTCATTTATTGAACAACTTTTGAGTTAAGAAATTGTCTTGTCTAAAACGACCTTTAGAGTATTACATATTGGGAAACAAATGGGACAATGAAAACGTTTTTAAAGGTCATTTTAGACAAGACAATTTCTTGAGTCAAAAGTTAGTCAAGATGCGAGACAATCTAAATTATCTTTTATCATACAGCAAATTATTTGAAATATTGAATTGGATGGTAAATCGAAAGGAAAAATATAACGCGTTCTATTTTTCAAGGACAAATTGCATGGCAGGAGGATATATGAATTCATTTCTTGAACAACGTTTGAGCTAAGAAATTGTCTGGTCTAAAACGACCTTAAATCTGTATATAGTATCACGTTGAGAAGTAAGATACTCAAAAAAATTACATTCTTATTATATATACATACCGGAAGCCGCCCCTAGAGCCAAACAAACCACAGCAAGTCGTAACATTTTGCACATGAATGCCAAATCCAATACCGCATTGCTTTATATACAATCGTTTTATCGTAATATTCCCTTTGTATTTTAATTAATTTTATAATCAAATACTTTAATCTCATTTTACATTTGTTTACCTATCGGGGTCGGATGATAAAATTTGCTCCAAATTCGTATACCTTAAAATAGATACGTATTGAGGAAATCAGCACTTTAAACACACTGGGATTTATCAAACAAACAATAACAATACATTGTTGTTATAAGGAAATTTTATTATTGATATTATTTTAATATATCATCTTATAGATATTTATGATATGGAAAAAAAACACTTGGATGATCTATACTAATTTGGAGAAAAGAAGTACACACAAATGCATGATTTATGTTAAATGTAATATAATACAGTTTTCAAATAGGTACTGTTATATAACATAATAATATTAATATATAATAATAATAATTTATATAATACATGCATTAATGGACATCTATTTCTAAATTTTAGTTATTTTTATCGTATTATATTCCATTTTACTGTATTTATTTGTTTCTTTATTCTGTCATATTAATATTTTTTATTTTATTGTATGCCTATTTTATTACTTCTTTCGGAATATTGCAAATCCGCACGTGGCCAATCATCATGATATAGTGGAAACGATCCGTATCTCGTTATTAAGTTGTTGAACTATAATCTGAATTGTACTTCATCATGACTTTTAGTTTTATACATTAAATTTTAAAAAATCGATTCGATATTTTGCACTTCTATATTTGAATACAGTAGTTAGTTTTAGCTATGATATGCATTTTATTTGGTGATAGAGCCGTTTATACTTTTTATGGATTTGCTATTATGTAGAAAGATGATGTTTACAGATTTTTTTATTATGCCTAAATAAGCAAAATTTGGTGAGCCCATTACATTAAATTTAATTTAAAATATGTTGAGTGAACTGAATTAGTTAGTTAAGTTAATGTCGAAACATATACATCGAATATTTATAATATATTAATTTTTATTGATGCTGGTGAACGTCATTTTGCTTCAACCTTGCAAAATCTAGTGGGTTTTTTATATCAGGGCACAGCTGGTGAACGTCATTTTGCTTCAAACTTACAAAATCTAGTGGGTTTTCCATATCAGGGCAAAGCTGGCGAACGTTATTTTGCTTCAACCAAGCAAAATTTACTGGGATTTTATATCAGGTCATAGCTGGTGAAAGTAATTTAGCTTCAACATTACAAAATCTAGTTTGCTTTTAATAACGGGGAATAGGCGTTGAACGTTTTTTGCCTCAACATCCTAGTAAACTCTAATGAGTTTTTCATATGATGACATACCTGGTCAACGTCATTTTGCTTCAACATCGTAAAATTTAGTGGGGTTTCGTATCTGCCCATAGCTGGTGAAAGTAATTTAGCTTCAACCTAGTAAAATCTAGAGGGTTTTTAATATCAATAGCCAGTGAACGTTATTTTGCCTCAACCCTGTAACATCTAGTGGGGTTTTAATGGCAGAGCATGGCTAGTGAACGTCATATTGCTTCAACCTTGCAAAACTAGTGTGTTTTTTCATATCAGGGCTTAGCTGGTGAACGTTATTTTGCTTCAACCTTGCAAAATATAGTGGGTTGCGGTTTGTTTTTGGATTCGCTTCAGCTTTGGTAGTTTCTACATTTGTATACCCCCCACGAAGAAACACACCTTGTCGTGGTGTGGGGGGCCATTGAGGCGACATTCACAAGACGCCTTGCTATGGAACATAGGCCATAGCAAGGACCAGGATGTCGTCGCACTACTAAGATATTCTAGGGCCCTGTAGAATCACTGCACACCTTTGATGTTTCCCTTGACCAACTCTTCAGCCACTCTAGGCCCTTTCGACCCCCGACATTATTAGGTGCCCAGGACATAGGGATCACACACACTTCTCTTCTTCTATTAAAAAAACGGATTCCAATCGCCGAACCTGACTGGGACAACGCCTTCCTAAAATTGGCCGGTACGGGACGCCGTGCCGCAATGCCAATGTAAGGAGTAGGGGTCCGCCTGGTGGTGCGGGCAGAGAGAAAAACATAGCTAACAAAATACACTATAAAAACATAAAAAGAAACCATAAAACAAAATTATTAAAAAAATCACAAAAACAGAAAACGCTTACAAAATAACAAGAAAAAATCACTTTCATTTCTTTTCCCCTGGTAGGCCTGTTCGGGACGGTGGCCCCTTACGTAGTCACTATTCCGACTACCGGACCCCGGCGTGCTGAGGGTTCCGCCGATCCTGGTGGCTGGACTCTACCGAGCCGTGCGTATTGCCCTATTAGTGGCCGAAGGTATCCGTCGTGCCACACCATTCATTCTGTGGCACCGGTTGGGTGGTAGGCGCGGCACGAAGGTGTGAGAACACACAAAAATTAGAAGTTCGCAGTGTTCCCGTGCTGACTGATCCAAGACTACGGCCTAGCATGACAGAAATCAAACCAAGCAGTATATGATACAAAAGCTGCTTTCGTTTATCACTGTGTGCTGTTCTGGTCTTCCTGTCACTTGTTCTATTTATCGCGAAAGACGTTCCCGATGCGCAAAATTCTACCTCGTCCCGGTGCACGACTGCAAAACTACAGCACGATACAGCACTCCGCGAGGCGACTAGTAATGTTAAACGAAAGCACCTAAAGTTTATGGAGCCGGGGCGGATCTCCCAGTGCCGATCGGGGAAGGTATCGGAGTAATCGTCAGCAAATCAGAACACAGAACCAGAACCTAAGGAGGAGCGGACAATCTATTTCCTAAGAAAAGGCATCGCCACGAAAGGAGATGGGTAAATAG
The DNA here is from genome assembly GCA_963942505.1 of Lordithon lunulatus. Lineage (NCBI taxonomy): Eukaryota > Metazoa > Arthropoda > Insecta > Coleoptera > Staphylinidae > Lordithon > Lordithon lunulatus. The sequence goes on from OZ012673.1 coordinate 40,360,078, forward strand.
TCGAGAATCGATGGCAGAGTGGCTTAGGCATCAGACTCAGACTCAGAAGAGGGAAACCACAAACAGAAGACTACATCCCCGCCGGACGGCCCACCAGGGACCGCAAGGTGGGCACAACCAAAAGAAGAACGAGGCAGCACGAACAAGAAAAATGCGCAGATAGAACTAGTAGAAGCAAAAGAGAAAATCCTAAGGTTAACAGACACAGCGGTAACCACCCGAAACATATCTAAGGCGGATACCCGAGCACTAAAAACGATCTTCAAGGTTATTGGTCACAATGAACGCTACCGCAGAAGCACCCAGATACCACGACACAGAAGTCCTAAAAGTCACAATCGAAGACCTGAAGGAAGGCAAGCACAGAGTCGACAGGGAGATCGAGGTCAGACGCCGCGAACTAGCGGATATGAAAGGAAGACTGAACGACCATATGAACTCGAAACAGACAACGATCAAGGAAACAAACGATGAAAAGGCAACCAGTATAAGGAATGCATTCAATTACGAGAACACGTACGATGATGCTGCACAAGCATGGCGGAAGACTGGTCAAAGGAAACATACACAAACGTGCATCTAGTGAAGGAGAACGGGTATTTCAAAGTAATAACTGAGGGGAAGAAATCCGAACGTACAATCCAGGAACTCGTAGGCAGAGAGATCACAAATGGCGGAACAACTACTATCGTTACACCCACGTAGTGCAAAACTGTGCAGGACCGTCCAGCAAAACTAATGGATACCGCACTATATCATGTGCGAAATAACAAGCATAAGCACGACCTGAAGATCCTTCTACCGAGGCGCTGGACAAATCAGAAAGGCCGTGGACCGAACTGGAACCACGCACATCCTGGCAGAATGGGCTAAAGCAGACCACCGCTAGAGACAACCGCAAGATCTCATAGCATCAACTATCAGGGATAAACATTACTGCGGCCCTAAGGGAAAATGACGTCGAAACCCGAACAGATAAAGTGGAAGGAAAAACTTATACAAACCGTAAAGAAAACACACAAGGAGGAGACAACCTTGTCACATCTACAGAGGCCCAAACATATGCCGACCCACATAGCTTAGGCAACTATAAATGACACAATAATAATTGCGTGCAACCTGTCGCCAAACTGTGGCAGGGAACACCGCAAACGACTGTCTGACAACACTAGAAAGAGAACGTTGGCGGACAGGACGTCGTGGTGGGCGACCTCAACGCCAAGGCCGTTCAATAGGGATCTCCAACTACTGATACGAGGGGGAGGATGTAATGGAGTTTGCAACCACTCTTGAGCTCACCGTCTGCAATGCTAGCGGGGCGCTGACCTTTACTCTCGGAGAATCGGCGTCTCTCAGCCTTAGTGCTAAATCTCCACTCCAGGACACCCCCCGAACGGAAGTGGGCAATAGATGTCATGAAAGCAGATATCTTAAAGCAAGCCTACGAGGACATAACACCAAATCTGCAGGAAACAGACGCAACATAGACGGTGCAAGAACTGGAGAGAAGGCTAAGGCAAGCCTACGAGATAGCTGTACCTAAAAAGGATGCCACCAGTGGACGGAGGAGAAGAGCGTAGTAGTCGTGCCACGAAGTGGCCGAAGGGCATAACAAAACAAAGCCAGAAGAAAACTGCAGAGGTCCAGGACAGCAGGAGTAGAGACTGCACACCACCGGGTGAAATGTCGTAAGAGGAGACAAGAATACAGGCGGGATCTCTGTTGGGAGGTCGAGACCGACCCATGGGGCCTGCCCTATAGAATAGTAATGAAAAATATTGGAGCTCGTCCGTCTGGAACAAGATCCACGTTACCCGGAGGTGTCCGTGGTGGAAGCTCCTGATAATACAGCTAGGATAATGATGAACGATCAGCAAGAAGAACAGGCAGAGACCCGGGAATACGCAACGACCAACTGGGAGCAAGACGGCGTGCTGCCATCGCTAAACTACCAAAGAGGAAGGCCTCCGGTCCGGATGAGATTACGAATGAGATCGTCAGAGAGATTGCTCCAGCAATAATAAAGGACTTACAATAAAACTCTGAATAAATTCCTTCCTAGGCAGGTGGAAGTCGGCTCGTCTGGTATTCATTCCGAAGCCGGGAAAACCCCCAGGTGAGTTTATCGTATCGTCCCGTCTGCTTCTTAAATGGGACGACGCAGTAAACTTTTAAAAGACAAGAATATTGCGTGATGGCCACCCTGGATGTGGCCAACGCCGTTAACACACTGCCATGAGTAGTCATCACGGAGTCACTGCAACAAAGGAGATACCAGGAAAAACGCTGAGACTAGTGAGAGACTACCTCAGTGACAGAGATAGTATATAAAGGGCCAATGGGTAAGACCAAGTATACCATCAGGGGAGGAGAACCACAAGGGGAGGAGTACCACAGGGCGCCGTACTGTGGAATATAACGTTTGACTGTGGAATATAACGTCGCTACGATTGCTTTTGCGGACTTGGCTAGACTTTAGCGAGAGGAAAAACTCTGAAGGAAACGAAGCACAGACCAAGACAGGCATTCAACAAGGTCGCCGAGTAGAAGGGAGAAACTTGAATAAAATTGGCGGAAGAAAGGACGGAGGATGTTCAGCTGTCACCCTAACCATCAAACACTGCGGGGTCAGGGGCGGTACAATTATGTTGTATTGCATGGCACAGCAGATAGCAAGGGAATTCAAATAACTAGGCATCACTCTGGAGGTCTTGGAAGTCACCAGAATGTCGTTGACGAGCACGCCACCACAAAGGGATAACGCAATCAGAATCACCCGGACATACAGGACCATCTCCTACGATGCTGTGGAGGTGCTGGCAACGGCTATACCCGCAAACCTGATGGTATAGCCGAGAGCAGCAATCTACCAAGCCCTCAAAACGCAAACTCCAAAGAAGGACGCCAAGAAGGAGACGAGAACGCAGACAATGGCAAAATGGCAAAGACGATGCGACGTGACTGATAGCGGAACATGGACAAGACGAATATTCGCCTAACTGGAACCATTGATAGCCAGAAGACACGGTTATATCACTGGACGATGCAGCTGCTGTCGGGACAGCGTATTCTAGGACTACCTCCACCGAATTGAGAAAGCGACGACGTCAGTATGCCAGAATTGTAACAGAAGTGACACCCCTGAGCACACACTATACGAATGCTACATATGGTACCGGGAACGAGCCAACTGGGCTGTAGAACACCCGACGCCGGACTAGCTAGAAACACTCATGCTGTAGACGAAAACTGGGGAGCCGTATCCAGCTTCGCCGACCAGGTTGTGAAGCAGACATTTCACCTCAATCTACAGACGTGACAAAACAAGACAAACGAGCCGAGATAAAAGACAAGACTGACCAACTGACGTAAGACGGTTTTTAGTAAGCCTACATTTTTTTTAGTATGGCCGCGGGGTGAATCCGGCACTTCCCATGCCTCGAACACTTAGTGGTGGTAGTGAGGCATGGGTGTCTTTCGAAGATTCCGGCTAACAGGACAAAAAAGGTAGTTTCTATACGGGATGCAGTGGTTGAAGTAAAATCCGGTAGATTTTGTGTGGTTGAAGGAAAAACCAGCCATACCCTGATCCTAATTTTTATATGTAACTGGCTAACTCATTCTGAACGTCTATGTTACATTGCATCTCGATAACTAAAAGAGATAAGGGCTACGATTTGTTACATTCGCTTCAGTTCGGTGGTTTCTGTACGGGGAGCAACAATAGTTGAGACATTTTCCCCCGGGCCATCGATATTTGGCAGTAGTCTTGCCAGGGCCGCCTCCGTTCTTGCGGCTTTCTGGGTATGCTGGATAACTGGGCCGTGTGATTTACGTCTGCCTCAAGAACGGTGCCCACGTAGCTGATACTTTTCCCGATCGTATGAGTCTGCGAATTGTGGTTGTGGGAAACTTGGGTCTTGGCCACCACTATGCTCAACCCCATTTCGGTTATCCACTCGTTCATGATATTGACGGCTCGTTTTTCTCTGGTGTAGTATATTTCTCTCCCGCGGACTATCATACCGAGATTATTCGCAAAGGCCACTGAGGTCACGTCCAGCCGCAGGGCGTCGTTCAAAGAAAGGGGTCAAGGACCGTGTGATATGGGACCCCCCGCGTTACTTCGAACTCGCTCCTCCCTCGGTGCCTTAACGAGACCCAAGGTCGTTGAGGTAACCTCCGATGTCGTTCGTGATCGCCAGCGGTACTTCTTTCTTCATTATTGTTGCCATAGTAACGTGTCGAAGACCTCCAGAGCGACCATCATGCAGTGTCTCCTCGTGCGCATCTATCATCAACACGCGAACCACCGTTGGTCGACTAGCGTTTTCTAAAACCGTACTGTATTTCATGGAGCCCTCCTATGTCCTCAACGGTCCTTCCCAGGCGATCCGCGATCAGTCTCTCAGTGACTTTTGCCCTCCCATCTAACAGACATAGCGGTCGTTACGATGTTGGGTCGGCGGCTGGTTTCCTCGACTTGGGTATTAGGACCAGGTGTCCCGCAGACGTTACAGGCCAAGATATCGAGTGCTGATGCCAATCCATTATTGCCTCACCCCTGGTGTCAGTCACTAGGGCGCCCCAGTACGGCGATTTGATATATAGGTCTTCCGCTACCACGACCTGCCCACTGGTTGTTTTGATTAGTCCCTGGAATTGCCAAATCCAGGCTTTTGAGTGGTCTCTTGTATAGTTTGGGGTGATGTAACATGCGATTATTTGTTACATCCCTCAGTTTTGCCCATGCGATGCTTTTCATGGTTGATTCATGGGACGTGATATGCCCATGGTGATTGCCTAGGATCTTGACGGTAACATCCCCCTTGGGTCCATCCGTCACCCACGAGGGGCCTAGTTTTCTATTGTTGGGTTCACTCCGGATGATTACGTGTGATTCATGTCTGTCCTAGGCCATGGCAAGGAGCAGCTGTTGGGCTGCCTTACCCCTTCCGCCTGCAGCACTGATATTTTTTGTATGGTTCTGCGGTCGCGGTCAGCTCGTTGCTAATTGCCGTCTCCACTTCCTCAGCTAGCCCAGGCCTCGGACGTGGAACATTAGCCCTGGGCGCCTCACCTTCGCATCCGCCGCCGGTGTTATGTGACTTACACAGGGCGTTAGCCCTGGCGCCTCCGACATTTACCCGGATTCGGAGGTGACTGTTGTCCGTGCGGTCCATACGGACTACGTTGCTGGTTCTGTGGTCCACGATCCGGATACTCCGGACCATTTCCGCGTATGTTTGACCGTCTGGTGGCTTAACAGTGATCGTCTCCTTGTGCATTATTGTTTTCGGTGCCAGGGTTTGGCTTGGTTGCCCCTGTTGTGCAGGTAATGCAGGTGGCGGTCGCCGATCTTCGTTGCTGTTTTTAAGCGTTGCTTAAATGTCCTTCCATTAGTTCCTTGAGTTTTTTGTCCCGTCATATAGGGACTTCCTCATACTGTTTTGATCGGTTGCCTTGCAAATATTGTAGTGCGTGGTCCATACCGTCCTATTATGTGGTTCCTTGCAGTTTAGGACCTCAATTGTTCGGGATATGGTGGCTACTTCACCTCTCCCGATCTCTTGGTTTGTTAACTCTTAGTCTACTTGACCAACCTTTGGACCGTTCGTAATTGCTTGGTACTTGTGGTCTAGTAGACACACTACTTATACTTGTGAGGATGGTTTGATCCCCTTCTCTTTCACCAAAGCGACTTTGGAGAATGCGCCCGTAGGCCATTCTTTCGCCAGTACATCGAAGGTGGTTTCGCCCTGAAACGAATTCGTAATACGCGTTACTGCCTCTTCCCTCGTCTCCGATTTCGTCCCTTTTGGCGCCTTGAGGTGCTTTTCTAAGCGGTCCCTCGTTGCCTGGAGGTCCCGTCGCATGGCCTCTAATTCCCTCTCGTTTCTTGTTTTGTTAGCGTTCAGTTCTTCTACCTGGGCTCGAAGCGTCTCTGCCTCATTGTTTTGTGGCACAGACAGTGGTGTTCCTCTCTCCCATGGAGTCTTTCGTTGATATCGTTTGCATCCTTTGATATGTTCCTGGTATTTTTTGCGGTGTTTGTAAGTCTCAGGACCATGTCCCCGGCCTCGGCTAGCTCCGTAAGTGCGTTGTCCTGGGCATTTTTTTTTTCTCGCTCCAGTGTCAACTTTGTGTGTTGTTGTTTGTTCCTCTGGTGGCGAGCTAGCCTTTCTCTTGAACGATTGTTTTGATGGTTCTTTCCTCTTCGTCCATGATCCACTCGATCGTGGTCCTGCGTGTCGAGTGTCCTTCCCCCTTGTGGTCGTGGGTGTCCGGCCCGTCTTCCGGCTGTTCTCGAAGGAGTTTTGCTGGTCCGTTTGCGGCTTTAGGTCTGCGTCTGCATTTCAAGGTTCGGTTGGTAGGGACCCACCGCAATGCGTTCCCCGACCGGCGCTTAGGTATCCTTCCTCTTCGCGTAGACTTGCTTTTCAATTTAAAATCCTTATGCATTTAATTTTATAATTTTCTATATCTAGTAAGCCTTGAATTCCCCATCCATAATTGTGAAAGAGTTACAAAATACGATGAGAGTTCGATAAAAGGTGAAATTTCGGGTTTCTAACGAAAAATAGACTTCGTAAATCGAAATCTTTGAACGAACTCATATAGTTAACTGTCAGGAATCGCATCACTGGACGAGGGTTAGTGTAAATTATACGTTTTAAATTAATTGATGTAAGACAGATTTCCAAGTAGAATTCGATTAGTATCTCTATTTTGGGATAATTTCCTCCCTGGTGGTCAGATAGGCCAGGCCTCGGACGTGGAACATTAGCTTTGGGCGTCTCACCTTCGCTTCCGCCCCCGGTGTTGTGAGTTACAAAGGGCGTTAGCCCCGGCGCCTCCGCCATTTACCCGGATCCGGAGATGCCTGTTGTTCGTGCGGTCCACACGGACCAAGTTGCTAGTTCAGTGGCCCACGGTCCGCGTTTGTTTGACCATCTGGTGGCTTAACAGTGATCGCCTCCTTGAGCTTTCTTATTCTCGGTGTCAGGCCTTGGCTTGGTTACCCCTGTTATGCAGGTAGAGCAGCTGCCGTCCGTCTTTGTTGCTGTCTTTAAGGGTTACTTAAAAGTTGGCGAAATGGTATTCCAACATTATCCAGCCGTCGATGGTGGGTAGCTTCACGTTTTCCTCGTGTACTGTCCTCTCATTTGCAAGTAGAATTCGAGTAGTGTCTCTATTTTAGGATAATTTTACTTTACAGAATTTTCTTGATGATTTATTGCAAATAAAATACGGATGAAACACATAAATTATTTTTATTTTGCAGTTATTCACAAAATAAGGTACATAAGAGAGAGAATAATGTGACTTACAAAATATTAGGTACTTAAAAATTAAAAAGCATTTCTCATGATTGCAGATATAATATAAATATAAATTTATACAGAAAAAAAGGGGGAAAATATATAATCATACAAAAACAGTAAAATAAAATCTCAGCTTTATTTGAGTGTTTTTGTTTACATTTAATATCACTTTTAGATAGAAAATACTATACAATCTAAGAAGGCCATTTAAAGAGAGTTACTTCTCCTAATTCCACAGTTTATCCAGCGTGAAAATCACTCTTTCTCTCTCCCTCTCTATCTAACAGTATAAATTTCATTTAAAGATTTGACCACATGCCATGTATGAAAGTTTTATTTTATTTTTTTATAAGGTTGGGAAAAAGAGAGAAACGCCACATTTTCATTAGAACGATTAATCTACATTTTGATTATGATGCGCAATACTTTGCGCATTAAAATATATTGTATATAATATATAAACTGTTCTATTTACACATTTACCTACTAAAATCTGAAAGTCGTAACAAAATGCGATAACTTACAACTACTAATGCAATAATAAATGCCGAAAAAAGATCATTCTGAATAATAAAAAAAAAAACGAAAGTGGAATCCTGCTGTACACAAAAAAATAAACGTAAACTCTAAACTTATTAAATAATTTGTTATGTACACTTAAATAATAATTTAGTTTTTAATATATTCATATTTTTTTTGTTTTGTTTAAATATATATTATATAATTCAAATAAAAAAAAACAATATTCTTTTGGGGAATGTTACTTTGGTATAAATTGTTGGTAATTGTTGACGAAAAATAAATTAATATAACATTAAAAATACTATAATCTTTGTCTATTTAAATACAGATAAAGCGCGCCACTGTAGGACATTGGTAATAATATTAACTATCATCAAGGGGATTGCAGATTGTGATTATCACAAATTAATGAATAAGACTCCTAATTCCGTGCGAGTGTGATGCGTTATTATATACGATATATAAAGGTGCTCTCTCTATGGTTAATGAGACAATGAAAGCGCGTAATTATATATTTTAAATATTAAAATAATAATTACTGGAAATGATAGTTTTGTGTTGATTTTTTTCTTCAAATCTGATCCTCCCGCTGAAGAATGCCAAACTTAACAGTGTGCCCATTTACAGTCGCCATTATATGGGTGATGTGGGGTCGCCGTTCGGGCTGTAGTCCTTCAGCAGCTCGCGTAGCCTTAGTATTTCCTTTGTTGCCACTGCTAGGTCGCCTTGCAGACTCAACTCTTTCTCGCGGAGCCTTTTTATATCCCTTTGACAGTTCTGGAAAGAAATTTATTGGATTAAACACTGTGGTTCAGATGATTATTATTGTTATAGATAGATTAGCGAATAATATTTTATTTGTAAATGTGTTTCATGGAAAGGGTGCCTCTTCTTAAAGATGACGTGATATCTATAAACACGGGTAGTAGATTATTGTCAAATTCAGGCGAATATCGGCAAAGCATCGCACCGATTCATATGCCAATAGCTCGCTAACTATCTCTGCTATTGTCGGCAAATTAAAGAAAATATGTCGGCGAATAGACGGTCGTACAGACTATTGCCCATTTAATAACGCATGTAAAAGTCAAGAAAACAGTGCTTACCACATTTTGTCGCAGTAGATCAAGCTTATCACACTTGAGCCGCGTCACCTCCTGTACCAAGGAGTCGTTATTTGGTCCCGTCGTGCTTCCAGGCCTCTCCTGGCAGACGCTGCAAGCCTTTGCAGCCGTCTCAGCACTCGACATGCTCTCCAAACCGGTATCGCTATCAATGTAGCCCCCCGCCAGGTGCTCCAAGTCCTCGCTCGTCAACGAGGAGTCATCGGAAGCCTCAGACATCGCTGCACGGGGGTGCGAGTGTGCATGGGCTGTTAAATCCGGCGAGGAGGCAGTCGATGAGCTACCGCTTTTCTTCCCCGTGGAGATTATAGAACTTTTTGAAAGAGATCGTCCACTCTGAAAATAAAATTGAGATTTACTTTCACGCATAATTTTTATTTAGAATTTTTCGCATATTACAAGAAATAGTTTAAAATAGTTCGTTTATTGTAAAAATAAAATTCTGGTTTGGTTTTACGTGTAAGTAAATTGCTCGCAAATTGTAACGTCTAAATTGATAAAAAAAGACAGCTTGAACTCAAATTATCTCGTTGTTAACAAAAATATAAACAATTACAGAAATAATGGCATCATTTTCAAACATAAAGTTAACACGTTTAGGGTTCAATGAGGCTGCGGGACGACACTGTAGGGTCTTTTAAACGTTTCATTTATTGTAAATAAAGATTTTTATTATTATTATTATTTTGTATGTTGAATTTACATGCAACGCTAAAGTATCATGTAAATGCTCCCATTGCCTATAATGTAAAATCAGTATCCAGCATACCGGAATCGCATACTAGCGTCTTTATGTTGTAGTCTTACTGTCGGCCGATGCATCGGCCAACATATATGCATTTTCTGGATACCATCTTTTCTGACTGCGTTTATCGTTTATACGATCCAAATTTGGTGTATAATTTTCAATAACCGAATGAATGATTGTTGAATTTTAGGCATTCAGACCTAGAAAAGCCTATAAACGTTTTCAAAAACCGACTTACCGATGGTGTAGACTCGGATATCGTCGGCTGGCTGCTCTTCTTTGACAGTCGCTCATGTCCGTTTGCTGAGAGATTAGTGTCGACGCTCTGGCTGGACTTAACGCGCGCGCTCCACGCCTTCTTCACGGTGTCAATAAAGCGCGACCCGGGTCCCGAGTCACTCTTCGGCGTGCCTGGCGTTAGGTTGCCGCTGCCACCAAGGAAGTCGCCCGTTTTCTCGCGCAGGTCGTCCGTCAATGTCTGTAACAACGACGTCCGCGTCCGCAGCTCAAGCTTGGCAAACTTCTCCGCCTTGTAGCAGGCGTTCTCCGCGTTGATCAGCTTCGTCAGCAGGAACTCCTTGAGCTCCGGCCCATGCCGGAAGATTGCCGGCGTGGGCAGAGTTGGTCCGAAAAAGGGCACGTCGTCGCGGGCCGTCACACTTACTTTATACCTGAAATAGAATAAAATCATATAATTTCATTTCTAATATTTATTTTTTGTACTAATTATACAGATATACTCAAAAACATGATTTAGATAGATTTATTTTATGTGTTTTTTGTGTGTACAAGAACAGGAACAGCAATACATAAGTCAAAGAAATACGATGGAAGAATCACAAAGCGGTTTCAGAGAGGGAAGAAGCACACAAGATCATGTATTCACAATAAGACACAAAAAGCAATACAGGAAAAAAGAAAAATATTCGTAGCATTTATAGATATGCAAAAATAGATAAAATATTGATATTCACAATATTTTTGATATTAAGAATTTTAAACGAATTGTATTTCCCTTTCAAATCACTTCATGGTATTACAACCCTGTGGTTTGTATTATAAAATGTGGCCACAAAAGTGTTGGCAGACACAACGACCGACAGTAGTCCACCGATAATTCTAACTTGAAAGCATATATTTTACATATAAACTTGTTAATAACATTAACAACAACCGAAAATTTGTGTTGACAAACGAACATTATAAAATTTCAACTTCTAGGTGCCAACTTCGGCAAAAAATGTGTAAACATATTAATTTGAACGAGATATTTTTCTGTACAATTTTAAAAACATCCTTCATAAACATTATAAACCCATTCACAATTCACTACATAGTTTTACAATCCCATGGTTTGTATTATAAAATTTGGTAACGCAAGTGTTGGCCGACGTACCGGCCGACAGTCATCCACCGGTAATTACAATTTAAAAGTATCGGTAAGATTGGCAAAATACATCGAGCCGGTATCTATTTGTCCGGAATTAACAAAAGCTGATAATGTTGGTTTTGCGATCAAAGTCGACACCGGCAATCTGTATCGTCATGAAACGGATTTTATTATATAAGGCGCTTTCGTTTAGCATGGTTTGTCATTACTAGTCGCCCCCGTGGCGTGCAGTATCGCTTGTGGTCGTGCGCCGCCGGTTGTAAGGGCAATAAACAAGCCCGTACCAGTCCGGAGTGATAAACGAAAGGCACTATAGTGTGAAGATAGACAGACAACGGCCAGACGATTACGAAGCGCAATAATAGAAAAATATAATCAGAAAAAAAAATCATGGCTGTTATTATTTATTGTACATGTTAACATTGTTTTGCAGGGTGAATAACCCAAAAATGTCTGCTGGACAAATGGCGCAGAAACGAATGAAATTATAATTTTTCGAAAATTTCAACCTCGAGGTGCTAATTTTGTAAAAAGGTTATTATACATATTAATTTGAATGAAATATTTCTTGTACAATTTTAGGTACGTCAGTTATAAACATTATAGGCCCATTCCCAATTCACTACATGGTTTTACAAGCCCGTGGTTTGTATTATAAAATATGGTCACACAAGTGTTGGCCGACAATCGTCCATCGATAATTGTAATTTAAAAATATCGGTATGATTAGCAAAATACATAGAACCGGTATCGATTTGTCCGGAATTCAAAAGTTGGTATAGTAGGTTTTGCGATAAACATGTGTAATACTAGGTGAAATACCCATAGTCCGACGGCGGATGATGAATCAACTATCTCGCCAACTCCTCTGAGCCCGTGTATTTGTATACTTTTCCTTTCAAAATATTATCAAATGTAATATTATGCGCCCTGCTTCTTCTTGTTCTTCTAACTATACCGTTGCAATTTCTAAGGCCCAATTAACACATAAGCGGCGTCGGGCGGAGGCGCGGTGTAGGCGAGGTGCAGGCACCGATGTTGCACAGGCGATTGTGATGTCCATATGCAGAGAAGGGGTGGACATATGTTTATATAGAGGCGCCGTGGAAGAGTCTCGCCTCTTCGCCTACCGTGTTTTAGGCAAAGAGACGAAGACGCGGTGCCGGCGCGGCTAGAGGCACGAGGAAAATGCCCGCGCCTCGTCACCTAAGTGAGCATTGCACCACATGTTTATACAGAGGGAGCGTGAAATCGTCGTGACTCTCGCCGCGCCGGCACCGCGCCTTCGCCTCTTCGCCTGAGGCACGGTGCCTGCGAGGCGAGAGGTGTAACTCTTCCACGCCGCCTCTATGTAAACATAAGGTGCAATGTACACCCCTTCACTGCTGATGGACATCCCAATCGCATGTGCGACGTTGCGCCTGCACCTCACCTACACCGCGCCTCCGCCCGACGCCGTGTGAATTGGGCCTAAGATAACAATAGATTCAACTATCCTACTGTCGCGTTATTTGTGTCCTCATTTGTCGAACAAAACTGGTTACGACACTCATTGACAGACAGCACAAAAGTCATAAATAACAGGTCTGTCGGTTTCAAAACAGTGTCTTCTTATTTATATTATAGTCTATTAACAATACACTATATGGTTTTAGAAGCCCATGGTTTGTATTATAAATTGTTGTCACGAAAGTGTTAGCCGATGCGCCAGCCAAAAGTCATCCAGAGATAATAGTAATTTAATAGTTTCACTATGGTACTAGCAAAACACATCGGGCTGGAATCAATGTGTGCGGATGACGCACCGGCCGACAGCCGTCCACCGATAATTGTAATAAATAAAGTATCATTATGATACTGGCAAAATACTTAGAGGTCGATATTAATTTGTACGAATGACTAAAACTCTGCAGGGTAGTTTTTGTAACAATGGGTCAACACCGGCAAGGAGTAACAGAGCGAGTTTAAGTTTATTATATAGGTATGACTTAAACTATGGACTATGGCGAGATATCTCGAGGAGAGGAAACACTTACAGAGAGCCGAATGACATTGGCCCGTCCATCTGATAACGAGAGGAGTTGCACAAGTGTCAGTACGGCCCCTGTACCTTTTATGTTCCTCAGACTGACACTACTACCAGGGATCGAAAGGGTGGCCTTAGCGGATGACCTAGCGGTCATCGGGAGCGACCGGGACATGGAAGCACTGACCCAGGAGGGCGGTAGACCAGATAACGGTATGGAAGCGAGGGAACGGCCTGGAGATAGCGGCCCACAAAACCGAGGCGGTATTGCTCTCCTTAAAAAGGACAGGAACGGAGAGGTACGACACAATCAAACTATGGGGCGAGACAGTGACAGTCAAGCACACCATCAGCTACCTAGGCACAACGCTGGAAGCAAACACCAACGTCACGGTCCACGTCCTCCAGGCCTCGAGCAAGGCGGCGAAAATGGAAGCGGAAATCACCCGAATCCTCCCGAACATCGGCCCATAGAGGCAGGCCAAGCGGAGACAAATGTCTACAATCTCGCGCTCGAAGCTACTCTACGCCCTTCTGGGCCAGCGGGGCGGCTGTCTAAAGAAACAACCAGAGGCTACGCATAGCCCTCCGTACTGGATGCCTCAGGATGTGCTGCGCATACAGGACGGTCTCAACTGACGCAAGCGGAGGTGAGGAGGGCCTCCTACCAACTGAGGAAAGGTGGATCGACAACCAGGGTCTCGAAGTGAGAGAGAAGATGGAAGATGGAAATCCGAAGGCACGTGAACAAGCCGGCTAATCCCTAGCCTCCAGTCGCGGATAGACCGGAAACACGGGTAGATAGATCATTGGACAACACAAATACTAACCGGACACGGGTGGTTCCAACAATACCTGGCATGGATTGAAAAGGCGACCAATGGAGTGTGCTAGAGGCGGTCCGTGGCGCAGTGGTCTAAGGCGATGGTCTGAAGCCATTGCGTATGGAACACGTTGGTGGTTCGAATCCACCGCTAGTCGGGAAATTTTTCCACAAATAATTTACCCGGCTATCATATCATGGATGTTGTATGAGGCACAATAGGTCCGTGAAGGGCCGCAGTGCACACAGCCCAGGGGCGGGGGCTGTACTCACCGTAAAAAAGAAGTGTGCTGCCAGCACTGCGAGAGCAGTGCTGAGGATGACGCAGCGCACACGTTAGAGACCTGCCACAGATGGCACAGGGAGAGGCAGGAGGTGGAGGAAGCATGTATGGAGAAGCCCACTTCAGACAGGCTGGTAGAGGTCATATTGCAAACACCGGGGCAATGGGACGCCGTGCCCCACTTCGTCAGGACAATAAAAGGGGCAATGCACCAGGACGGGCTGACCGCAACCCCGAGCACGCCAATAATTAACGAAACTGACGCCAGGCAGGATGAAACAAAGACGGAAGAGAAAAGAGAACAACGAGAACGGCCTTAGGCGGACAAGCCCTTATCGTGGGACCTGTGGTTGGTTTTAGTCAGTAGGCGCTTCTGCAGAATGTAGGGCGAATCCGACACTACCCATGGGTGTCTTTTGAAGATTTCTACCTTACAGGACAAAAAAATCATGTTTACGTACGAGAAGAACATTGTTATAATTAATAATACAATGAACAACGTAGTTCAAGTCAAAGATTGAACTACGTCCTTCATTGTATTATCCATTATAACAATGTTCTTCTCGTACGTAACCTATGATACAAAGTATGCTTTATATTATTTTATATTGTAGATTATGACAAAGCAGCATAGTTACATTTGCGTGATAAAACAATGACGGGAGATATGGTAATAGATATGAAGTTACATTCTTCGGTTTATAAAGAGCTTGCGACATGATTAATTTCAATATCCCAAATGAATTAGATATTGATTATTGAATTAATAAAATCGCAACCTCTTTATAAACAAAAGCATGTAACTTCATACCTATAGAGCAGGTAAAAAAACATCAGGCGTCAATTGCTGGCAAATATTCAATTATATTCCAGCAACCCGACACTTGACCAACTGTCGCCCGACATTTGACCCACTGTCGCCCGACATTTGACCAACTGTCGCCCGACATTTGACCAACTGTCGCCCGACATTTGACCAACTGTCGCCCGACATTTGACCAACTGTCACCCGACATTTGACCAACTGTCGCCCGACATTTGACCAACTGTCGCCCGACATTTGACCAACTGTCGCCCGACATTTGACCAACTGTCGCCCGACATTTGACCAACTGTCGCCCGGCATTTGACCAACTGTCGCCCGGCACTTGACCAACTGTCGCCCGACACTTGACCAACTGTCGCCCGACCAACTGTCCGCCAAAACTTCTAGTTTCTGGAAACGTATGATACTATAGAATGAATGGAAAGTTTTCTTGCATTTTAGCATGTTTATAATAGCCTTGAACGGGCAAATAAAAGACAATATTCATTTAAAATTATTTTAAAAATAGAATGTTTTATATTTTTCTGCTATTGAAGTGTGGTGACGGTTTTTATTATTTATTTTATTACCTAAACTAAGTAATAAAAGCTGTTTTTTATAATTTAGCACGTACCTCGATTGTATTTCGACTCTTATATCGAACGAAATAGCTCACAGCAATGTAAAAAAATTGTGAATTGCGGATAGTTGCTGTTTGTAAGGTAATAAAAATGACAGACAAATAAAAAATTTAAATGCTTATTAAGTTGGGCCGTAACTTCGAAAGCAATGAAATATTCTGAATGTCGTTTAATATTATTTTTCATAATAAAATAAATTAATATCGCAATAACTGAAATGTAGAAATCACAAATATAAATATTAAAACCACATTCAATTATCTTTAACTGTTTAAAGTTAAAGCCCTTCGAATTAAAAATTTGTATAATCGAAAGTTTTCATATTAAAATAAATTATTAAATTATTAAATGTAGAAATGACTAACAAATTATAATATTAAAACTACATTCAAATATCTTTAACTGTTTTTAAGTTAAAGCCATTCGAATTCAAAATTTGTATAATCGAAAGTAATGAAACTTTTTATTGCTGTTACAGATATTTTTTATATTAAATAAATGTAATTGTAAAATTGACAGAAAAACACAATTTTTAAAACTTCATTCAGATACCTTCAACTATTTTAAACTTACAGCCCTTCAAAGTCAAAATTGTATAAGCCAAAATCACTTTTAATTTATTATTATTTATTAAATTTAAAACGTACTAGTTTAAATGTGTCAATAAGTAGAAAATACAAATTTTAAAACACATTCAAATATATTTAACTATTTTTTTTATCTTATAGCCCTTCGAAGTAAAAATTTATATAATTAAAATAATGAAACATTTTGAATGCCGTCTGATGTATATAATTTTTAGCCCTTTGAAGTTATAATTTGTATTAACATGTATATGATATATTTTGGGTGCCGTTTTATATAATGTTTCACATTAAAATAAATAAAAATCGTAATAGTTTAATTGTAGAAATGACTGTTAAATACAAATTGTAAAACTACATTCAATTATCTTCAACTATTTTTATATTTTAAGTGCCGTTTTATATAATGTTTCACATTAAAATAACTAAAAATCGTAATAGTTTAATTGTAGAAATGACTGGTAAATACAAATTGTAAAAGTGCATTCAATTATCTTCAACTATTTTTAATATACAACCCTTTGAAATCATTTTATTTAATCGAAATCAGTGAAGTATATTTAATGACGTTTTATATTATTTTTCATATTAAAATAAATTTATATCGTACCAATTTAAATGTAGAAATGACTAGAAAATTTTAATTTAAATTTTAAATCCAAATATCTGTAATGTTTTCAAATGACAGCCATTCGAAGTCTGAAAAGAAAATGTGTATAATCGATAGAAATGATAAATTTCGAATATCCATTTGTACAATAATATAATTTCTTCAAAATTCAACTCAATTAACGAATTTTCGCGCAATGATTCAGAAGTATTCATCCTTTTTGTTTATTGCTTTCTCCGCAAACTCACGATGACTGTGTGAACCCGGTTTACTAACCGGCGTCCATTTGAAACTTACAACACATATCGAAATATAGAATATTATATTTATCTAATCAACGAATCTAACAATAAACCCACCTAAAACCTTGCCATAGAAAGTATCGATCATTAAAATGCATGTAATACGAATTTCGCGTGCAGCTATTTCAACTGCAAGTACACGATTCTCTAAATTATTATTTTCGTGGCGTGCAACTCGACGTTAATTAAAATCACAATTTGCTTACCTTGTGTTTTGTGTATTGGGGTCCAAAACTTGTACTACGATAAACGCATGCAGAAAATGCGACGCGATCATATCCGGACTAAACGGAGTGTTTTCCTCTTGAAAAACTATTGCAACGATGTCGTTTCCGATGTGCCGCTTCCTTTGGAGCTGCTGGGGGTCGCTTTCTGTGTATGGCAGCAAAGTGGACACATGGAACATAATTTCGCGGTCCTTGAAAATTTCGTACACCGCCTTATCGCCTGTATGCCCGTTGTGTATGTCCAACCCCCCGCGATACCCTCTATGATCCTTCAACTGTATCCTACTGCCCAGCATAGAAAGGAACTCGTCAAAAGCCGGCGTGGTTTCATTATTGCAAAACAGTTCCTCCTCTGTGGTCTGGCCGTATTTTTGGTATAACACGCCGAATTTGAAGTTTGAGACTAATACGTGCTCGTCGTAGTTGGCGATGCACTGGGATGCTTTTGGGCAGAGAACTGGTTGGAAATTTTCGACGTTGAGTTGGTCGTTGAGGAGTTTCGCCATTTTGGCGGGGCTCGGGCTGCTGCCCAGGCAACTGGAGGGCACTAGCTCGTGCATTGTGCCCGTTTTTAACCGCAGGAGTATCCGTGTGTGCTCCTGGTGCGCCACGTTCTCGGTTTTCACGGAGAGGAGGACCGGCCCGAAGTTCTCGTCCGTTCCGATTAAGGTTGAATGTTCCTGAAAAGAAAAATTTAAATGTAAATTTTGCTTTTTATGCACTACAAATAAATAACAAACTACATAATTGTAAACAAAATATAAGTAGTATAATAATGAAGTTATTAAGCATTTCGTGTAGGGTAATTGTGTGCATCCCTAACACAGTTGACATTATTGTACATGTAAGCAGTAACAAATCCTATATTAATTTTGGAAACCAAATCTAGCGTTTTGTATGTAATTCTGTCATATTTTCATAATTCTTTATACATATGAAATATAATTAAACATTTAGCTCTTTTTAGATTACAATCAGTGTTCAAAATTTAAGTAGTTTAAGAATCCTAGGTCCTCATCAATCCACTGTAAATATTATAAATGTCTCCACCTGGTGTGTAATTCTATGTCTAATCTAATCTACTGATGAGTACGTAAATTGTATTGGCCAGGACTTAGAACTCACTAATACTGACCCGTAACTATGTAAATGATTATAATCTTGGCTAGGTTTTTTTTTGTACATTTATTTCATTTTAATTTGAATAACTTTTATTATACATGTATCTATATTTTTCCTGTTTTTACGTATTTTTATTGTGTAAATGTATATTTTGTTTTAATTCTCATATTGTATTGATTTGTGTAAACTTCTTCATGTGATAACACTAATAAACGATTATTATTATTATTATTAATCGCATAATGCACAAAATATTTAAAAAAGGAGGGATTTTCAATGCAATTCAATATTATTTCTTCAAAACTACTTCGTTACAAGTTTTGTTTTTTGTTAAATAAAATTATAATTGGATAATTGGATGGTTATCGCTGCAATAGAGCTACAAATTGATGCGCAAAGAAACCAAGTACAAGTCACGTATTTCCATAGCAAGTTGAACGTTGTTAATGGGGTTTGGATTTTTCGCGGAGCGCAAAAGGAGTTGCTTGGTATTTATGTTTTCCCATTGTATACTAATGCGGTAATCAGCGATGGAAATCAGGCGCCCCCCTTTAATGGCAACAGAGGCAGCGCGGGGCTTTTACTAGAACTCAAATATTTGTGGTTTTAATTAGCATAGCATAGCATTAGCATACTTAAATGATTCAGTTAAGAAACAAATTATGATACAATACAGCGTTGTTCCCAAAATTAAATACCTACTTCCACCTGTCATTTGGTGTTTTATAAAGCCCGTATGGCATTATCTAGTTTCCTATATTGTTTTATATATAAGAATTTATATATTAAACTGTATAACTATTTCTAAATGGAAAATTAACATTGTGTATTACGGTGTTGTTATTGTTAAGTGAATTTATTATTATTCCGCCGATATATCATTTTCTACATGTGCGTATGAGACTACGTAGTTTGTGTCTGCATCGAAAACGATATAAGAAACTAGATAATGTCATACGGACTTAAGGAGTAGATTTTAAGGTCGTTTTAGACAAGACAATTTCTTGACTCAAAAGTTAGTCAAGATGCCAGACAATCTAAATTGTCTCGTATCATACAGCAAATTATTTGAAATATTTAATTGGATGGTAGATCAAATAGAAAAATATAACGCGTTCTATTTGTCAAGGACAAATTGTATGGTGGAGGATATATGAATTAATTTCTTGAAGAACTTTTGAGGTAAGAAAATGTCTTGTCTAAAACGACCTTTAAGATATATAATAATACTTTCAGTTAAATTGGTTGAATCAAAACAGTGGAATGCTAAGGGGGAAATGGCTCCAAAGAAAGCGAAAACGTTATTTTGGCTGGAAAAGTCAATGGCGACTGAATTTGGGATAGTCATCTTAATCGACTATCTTCAAAAAGAAAAAAACCTTTACAGGAGTATATTACGCATCATTACTCTGACTTTAGGCAGTAATATGGCCACATTTGCAGAAGATGAAAATTTTGTTTCACCAAGACAATCCGCGTCACACACTAGGTAGTTGCTATCCGAAAATCCGGATTCGCCTGATTTAGCTCCGAGTGACTTCTTTTTATTCCCAAAGCTGAAAATTGCGCTCGGTGGACAGAGATTTTCGACGAACGAGAAGGCCCTAAACTTCCTAAACGACTATTTTGCTTACAAAGATTCCAATTACTATTAGGACGGGTTGATGAGCTAGGAGCATCGCTGGGAGAAATGTGTGGCTTCGCAAGGAGATATGTGTCAGTTTTAAAATGTTCAGACCTCCCTCGTATATGGTGCTTTAAAACAAAATGGGTTTAATATCCAAGTTATATATAATACCTACAAATTATAATATAAACCATAATTCTGAAATTAGACACAATAACACTTAAATCGGTGTTAAAAATTGGCCGGCCGCGACACGGTTCGAGGAACTGCTGAACAACTAATGAATTCCGTTGCTAATTACTCCCTAGCCGCCATTGTCTCAGACGTGATTACGCGGTGAGAACGTTCACATTCACAGGCGGGAACAAAAGGCCGTAAGTAGTTCTTCGGTATTTTTTTTATTTCGAGAAAAAACGCTCTCATTTAGCGCCAGACTTCCTGTGCTCGTTACTGTTAATTTCAGTTAGGGGTTTTCTAGTGTAAAATTACACAATTTTCTTCATCATCAGGGGTATTGCATTAAACAATTAAGTCTATTACAGTTTTAATGTTGTTTAATTAATTCTATAATTACAGTGCCCAAATAATTTTAATTAAATGAAATAAAAATAAACAATAACTTCGTAATGGGTTATGGTATATTATATTATACTGAACTATTAATTAAATCGAGAAGTTTATAATGAATCAGACAAGGAAGAAATTTATATGTTTTAATCCTGTAATATACTGCTCCTAGAAGCATAACCACGAAGTCCTGACCTCAACCCAATTGAAAATATCTGGTATATCCTTGGTAAACGTGGGATCTGACTCAAACCAACCCAATAACCTGGAGGAAGTGGGGCGCCGACTTGTGAAAATATGGAATGGTCTGAACTTATTTTAAGTATGTTGTCCGAAGTAGAGGTGGAAATACCCAATATTGAGTAATTTTTTTTATGTTTTTAAGAATATTATTAGTTTTTAAGGGTTAAATATAATAATTGTGTTTAAAAACTATTGTTAAATATTCTAAACAGTTAATGGATTAAATATAAATTGTAATATTTGTATAATATTAAAATTAAATGTGTTTTCTTTTTAGTGCATTAATTTATTGGAGTAGTGCATTTCTATTCCGCTAATGAATCCAAAATGAATGATTGTGAATTCCAATTAATGATATCGATAACAATACACTAAAAATTATCGATAGACTTATAACCAACAACTACTATCGATAGAATACAACTATCGATAAAATTAAAACTATCAATAATCCGGTAGAAATATGGAAAACCCCTCTATCTTACATCGGTAAAAATATACTGTCTGTCTAAAATTGAATGGTTTTGGCGTCTACTATGTGGTAATTTATTTTCAATAAAGGCACCTTACACGGTCAATAATACTGTCAAAATATATTTGCTTCAATCCTCCTTTTATATTTATCAAGTAATCAATTATACGGATAAAGATCAGTATTCTCTTCATTACATCATTACTATACCTTACACGATGAGTAATACTTGCAACATTTCAGAATAAGGAATATTTTAAACATATT
The DNA here is from genome assembly GCA_963942505.1 of Lordithon lunulatus. NCBI lineage: Eukaryota > Metazoa > Arthropoda > Insecta > Coleoptera > Staphylinidae > Lordithon > Lordithon lunulatus. Next base: position 40,381,786 of record OZ012673.1, read on the forward strand.
ATCGTACAGTAATACTGTCATTATTCTAAAATATTGACAGTAATATTGATGACATGACGTGTAGGTGCATTAATTAATCCATACATTTCATTAGTTAATTTAAGCCTATTTCTTAAAAATATATGAGAAACAATGTAGTGCATAGTGCAAGCCATTTGAAATAGTGGATGGGCATAGTTTGGTTGGTAGGGGCCACCCGCCCACCCCACCTTTGTTCGTATAGTTTTATCATAGGATAACATTGTACTTGGAATTGTTTAAACCATATAAAACATCTATATCTAATGAAAAAACTATGCGAGCAAAGGTCGGGTGGGCGGGTGGCCCCTACCAACCAAACTATGCCCGTCCACTATTTCAAATGGCTTGAACTCTACACTACACTGTTATTCGTTACTTTTAATTAATCCATAAATTTTATTTGTTAATTTATGCCTATTTCGTAAAAATATCTGAGAAACAATGTAGTGCATAGTTCAAGCCATTTGAAATAGTGGTTGGGCATAGTGTGGTTGGTAGGGGCCACCCGCCCACCCCACCTTTGCTCGCATAGTTTTTTTATTAGATATAGATGTTTTATATTGTTTAAACAATTCCTAGAAGAGTGTTATCCTATGGAAAAACTATACGAACAAAGGTGGGGTGGGCGGGTGGCCCCTACCAACCAAACTATGCCCGTCCACTATTTCAAATGGCTTGAACTCTACACTACATTGTTTCTCACATATTTTTACGAAATAGGCGTAAATTAACAAATGAAATTTATGGATTAATTAAAAGTAACGAATAACAGTGTAGTGTAGAGTTCAAGCCATTTGAAATAGTGGACGGGCATAGTTTGGTTGGTAGGGGTCAACTGCCCACCCCACCTTTTTTCGCATAGTTTTTTACCTTTGTCGGTTTTACAGTGCAAATAACTTATAAAATCTGTGCTTATTTCCAAATAAATTGCTTAAAATTAGTAATCCCTGCGACCTAAATAGCGCTCATTAAATGCCCGCGTCGTTCGCACATTTTGTGTTTTGCAATGGGAATTTAATGTGGGATTGTTTACTTATGTAAAACGCGTGGGAGCGCGCGCTGCGACAAATCGCGCTCATTTTTGAGCAATTAGCGTAGTTAGCTTTTGTGCAGCGTGCCCGTTTCCACGTTTACGCCGATTACAAAATTGATTAAAACAATATACATTGTCATCAACACAAAAGCAAAAATATTATAAAATACAGTAATAGTTTCTGCAAAATATTAGTTTCTTAATACGCTAATGAACATTGTCAAAATAATTTAGTTTAATTTAAACTAAATAAATATTATGTGGTCAGTGCAAATTACTTACACATCATAAGTTGGATTAGCGGGATTTAGCCAGGGGTGGCAGAATGTTGGGAAAGGTGTCATCGGAAAGCGTCATCTTTCTAGATGTCGAGAAAAATAGGTCGGGCATTGTGGCTTTGCGAATATTTCACGATATTTTAGTATTCAATAAAGTAGATGAATAAAACTACTTTGTTTTTTACCACATGTTTAATTGTTTAAAACAACTAGTTTCGCCTAAGCTCTAGGCATTATCAAGTTTTTTCCGATGATTGAAGGTACAAATGAACGTGTGCGCTTATGTAAGTCTTCGGAAAAAACTTGATAATGCCTAGAGCTTAGGCGAAACTAGTTGTTTTAAACAATTAAACAAGTGGTAAAAAATATAGTAGTTTTATTCATCTCCTTTATTGAAAATGAATTACCACGTAGTAGACGCCAAAACCATTCAATTTCTGATGTTTCAGTATATTTTAATGAGAATACATACCTTAAGTCTAAAGGTATGTATTCTCATAAACATATACCATCATGCACTCTTAAGCCGTTTTCGTTTATCACTCTGGGCTGGTACGGGCTTTTTGTCTCTTGTTCTATTTGCCGCATCCGATGCGCACTATTCTACCTCGGCCCTTACAACCGGCGGTACACGACCTCAAAGACCTGAGCGATACTGCGCGGCACGGGGGCGACTAGCACTGCTAAACCATGCTAAACGAAAGCGCCTTTAGTTGGTAATACATCTTCCTTCATTTTTTAGTTTATAAACCAATATGTTAGGTAGTCTCAGGCAAAATGTAACCTTTTAAGAATCTATCAAAAGAAAAAATATTCCGTATATTTCCCCGAAAATATTTAAAAATAATACTGTTTTGTTTTGTATGAAATTATATTTGTTTTTTAGAGTTTAACAGAAGAGTTCTTTATCAAATAATTAAGAGAAGTACTGAATATTCGATAGCTGACCAATTAATTGTTCTGGAAAACTAAATATCTCAGTAACGCCCAATTCACACATAAGCGACGTCGGGCGCAGCCGTGGTGTAGGCAAGGCGCAGGCGCAGGCGCGGTGTAGGCGAGGCGCAGGCGCGACGTCGCACAGGCGATTGTGATGTCCATATGCAGTGAAGCGGTGGACATTGCATCTTATGTTTACATAGAGGCGGCGTGGAAGAGTTATGCCTCTCGCCTCTTCGCCTACCGTGTCTTAGGCGAAGAGGCGAAGACGCGGTGCCGGCGCTGCGAGAGGCACGACGCTTCAAGCCCCCTCTATATAAACATGTGGTGCAATGCCCAATTAGGTGACGGGGTGCGGGCATTTGTCTCGTGCCTCTCGCCGCGCCGGCACCGCGACTTCGCATCTTCGCCTAAGACACGGTAGGCGAAGAGGCGAGAGGCATAACTCTTCTACGCCGCCTCTATGTAAACATAAGGTGCAATGTCCACCCCTTCACTGCATGTGGACATCACAATCGCCTATGAGACGTCGCGCCTGCGCCTCGCCTACACCGCGCCTGCGCCCGACGCCGCTTATGTGTGAATTGGGCCTAACGCAATCGACGAATAATAAGCTACCGGCCACCTACGATTTTTTTTCGATTTCTTCCGTCCAAAATTTCAAAAAATTATAATATTATAGGCGTAGTTATTAATATTATTATAATTATTGTTTCTGTCCAAAATAATTAAGCGAAGAAGAAGAAAACAAATTAGAAATAGATTTCGATTCATTAAATTCTTAATTTTTCTATTATTTAAATTAGAATAAATATTAAATAAACCTTTTATTAATCATCAGTTATTGTTTAAAAGATTATTTTTTGCCAATAAAATTATTAAAATAATGTTGGCCAACTTTTATCGTGAAATACTCCACTGTGCGTCGGTAGGAAAAGCGGCAGAAACATGGAAAGCCGGAAAAGCGCGAAACATGAAGTTGATCGTAGAGAAAAAAATTAACTGTCAATTATGCGTGCTAAAAAGCCAAAGAAAAAACGGGAAACAAATTATTAGAAAATATCAAATAGTAGGCATGGACTGCCGGAAAAGTGAAAAAAATTAAAAATCATTTTTTTTTCGACAAAATTGAGTTTGGGCTCATTGGATAGATTATCGCAAACTGCCCGATAAAACTTAAATTATAATTGCTCTAAATTTACCGGCACTACTGCAAAAAGCACAATTTGCAAAATTTAAAAAAAATCCTTAGGCCCAATTCACACATAAGCCGCGCCGGGCGGAGGCAAGTTGCAGGCGCGACATCGCACAGGCGATTGTGATGTCCATATGCAGTGAAGGACATTGCAGCTTATGTTTACATAGAGGCGCCGTGGAAGAGTTATGCCTCTCACCTCTTCGCATATTGTGTCTCAGGCGAAGAGGCGAAGGCGCGGAGCCGGCGCGAAACTCTTCCACGCCGCCTCTGTGTAAAAATATGATGCAATGTCCACCCCTTCACTGCATATGGACATCACAGTCGCCTGTGCAAAGTCGCGCCTGCACCTCGCCTACACCGCGTGTGAATTGGGCCTAAAACGTCACAAAACTTCTTCCATTGCGTAAAAGCAGGAGTCGTCCTACAAGTGACAAGTCACTAAATCTAAGTCATTTGATACGAAATGTAGTCCAGATGGCGAGAAAAATGTCGAGATTGTTGCAAATTGAACCGGAATAGGTACAGGTCTTCCAGTTTTCCGAACTCTTTGAAATTTAATTTCATGATAGTTGTGCTTTATCTCATTTTGTAGGTATTTTAATTCTAAAGAAAATTCAGAATAAATTTTTTTTTTAAAGTGTATCGTTTTGGCGGTAAAGCCGAAGAAGTGAATAAAAATAAAATAAACATTGTCGAATCAAAATTAACTTAAGCCTGTTAGATAGACCAGATAAAAATATAAATATAAGTTTACCCCGAAACAATAGAGGATTTCCGTAAAAAAAATTAAAAATCTTTTATTGCAACAATTGCTGCAACGGGCCACTAGTATCATTAATTAAATAATTAAAAAATCTTTTTTTAATGGAAAAATAAAACAATGTTTACTTTGTTGTTTTATCTTTGATTTATCCTTTAAAATGAATTATCACAAAGTAGACGCCTTAACAATCTAAATCTTTTTTGTTTTTAATATAATCTCTTTTTTTAAGAGGCGAAAACTCCACCGGCCGATAGCATATACAGATTGTTTCTCTCTCTTTCTCATACTCCACGTACATTTGGCATTTGGCAATTTTACATTCACGTGGGTCGGATGGACATTAAAATGATCGGTCCTCTGATCATTTATACTAAATAGGATTCCGCAAAAATAAAAAATAAATTCCGCAGGATTACAATACTTTATCCACACTTCTTAAAGGCACCTTACACGATCAATATTACTGTCAATATTTTAGAATAATGACAGTATTACTGTACGATTACATATTTAAAATATTCATTATTCTAAAATATTGTCAGTATTACTGATTGTGTAAGGATGAAATCGAGAGAATACTGATGTTTATCCGGATAATTGATTACTTGATAAATATAAAAGGACGATTAAAGCAAATACTGACAGTACTAAAACTGACATTTGCTTCAATCCTCCTTTTATATTTATCAAGTAATCAATTATCTGGATATACATCAGTATTCTTTTTATTTCATCGTTACTACACCTTACATGATAAGTAATAATGTCTATAAACATTTTAAACATATTATTGCACGGTAATACTGTCATTATTCTAAAATATTGACAGTAATATTGATCGTGTAAGGTGCGTTTTATGATGATACGAATGATCTTATTGCCTAGTAATCTATATAGTCCAGTCGGCAAGTCAAAAAAGGGCGTTACCTGGACAAAATTACGAAGTTAATGAAACTTTGAGATATTGTTCGGGGTTGGTGTCGGGTATGGAATCTGAGTTTTCGACCTCGTGGGACCTGTGGAAACTTAGAGAGGGACGAAGAAATCTCGAAATGTTCAGATTTTATTGAGTTTTTTGCTTATATCTTCTAAACCATGCGGGTTTTGATGAAAATATCTATACACAAAGTTGTAGAACATTAAATTTTCTACAATTTTCGTCAACCTTATTTTTTATCCATTACCTACCGAGATACAGCAGTTGAAAGATAGGACAAATTTCTCAACTGGTGAAAAAATACGAGAAAAACGTTTGTTTCTGCTTCTTACCTTTTATTTTTCGACATATCTATGTATATTATGCATACTATGTGGGGTATACTATGTATACATAGTATGCATAATGTACATAGATATGTCAAAAATAAAAGTTACCTCCTTCTTCTGCTGACTGGACTAATAATAATTGTTGTATTAGCTAATCTCTCCTTTCTAAACATGAATAGAGTAAACATGTTAAACTTCTATCATTTCAATCTCGCCAGGGCGCAATATTATGTATCCCCATTACAACTTCAAAGCAACAGTAATCTACCGTATTAATATATAATTTACATTTCAGAAGATTACGTAAACACTATTAGTAGTAAATACTTTTTTTATTTTCAATCTGATTTAATATGAATTGACTGCACTTTACTCGTCTTATAATTATCTCGTCAATTTAAATATTTTATAACGACCATAAAAAAATATTAAACTTTTCCAGTTTGGTGCAATTTAGTTGCCCTTTGCCCCGCTTGCATCACTGATTGCATCGGGAAACTTGTGTAAGTTTATATTTTAACGAGAACGTCGTATATGGCGATGTAAAGTTGTGCGACATTTTCGTGTGGAAAACTCTAATAAATAAACTACAGGAAAACATACTAGCATATGTATGGATGGAATAATTTAAACAAAAATTGATTCTATGTTTATGTTACATTTTGTTATGTGCTTTGCTAATTGATGTGGTGCCGCCAGATGGCGTTTAACTTCCCTCCTAGGGAGTTAGTTGTAACATTTTATTAAGTTTGCTGTGGTGTTTAGTACAGGGAAACACAAAATTTTCACTTTCATTCTCACAGGCTCATATATTAACAGGTAATTATGCATAATCTCCAGACTCATCAAATATCCCGTAATATATACAACATTAACAAATATAATATATTTAAATAATAATATAAAGAGTTTATATTATTAGTATATATAAGTGTTTATTATTACATTTATTATAACCTTACAATCACGTATAGCAACAGGTTTTATAAACAACCATTTTAAACTGTTTTTTTGTATACATAAGTTCCTGCAAAATGATTAACCTTTGTTTACGCGTTTCAAATCAAATGAAATAAACAATCTATTTTTAAACCCAGCTATGATTCAACAAAACATTTCAAACGAAATACCATAACATCTCACATAAAAAAAAACACAGCTCCGAATTGAAGTTATTGCACAACCAGGGCGTGCTGCCTTCGGAAAAATCTACGCGGGCGTTGCGAGCCGGAATTAAAAATTGTTCATGCTTGTAATCATTGGCATTACAATAATAACAGTCGTTTTCCCACCGTTTTCTCCGCAGAACTATCGACCTACTTAGCGGTACGAATAACGCGGCGGGGCCGGTGGTAATTGCCCCTCCCGACGACGTGCTTTAATAACATTCACACTTTTATAATTAGCGAGGCGTTTAAAAAATTAATGGTCGCGCAATGATGGAAAATAGAATTTAATTGGGGTTTAAATGTGGCGAGACTTCAAAGGTTGGTCGGCTAGAGAGGCACGCAACGCGCAATAAATATGTATGTGGTTTGAAATAGTTTTATTTCATATATAAGTGGTAATTTACACGAGTTGATAATTGCACGAATGAAGAATGTATGATTTTTATCTTTCTTCACAAAAAGATTACATAGTATTGGATACATTTATTATTTATTTTCTATGTAGTCTGTGTCATTTCTGCTGTCTCGAAATCGTTGGATTATCTCAAAGAGTGTTTAGAAGGATATTGGTATTTAGGGGTGATCTTCGAGACCCAAAGTAAGAAAGAAGAACATAATTTAATAAAACAGATCTAATATGTAAAACGTTCTACAATTTAATAATTAAAATATATATTCATAAAATACATACGCAATAATAAAAACATTGTTTGTTATATTAAAATATACAAAATAAAATTTTCATCTAACAAATTATTTTCATTAAACCTGCGAGGCAAAGTAAAAAGAACATAATTTGATAAAACAGATCCAAAAACAACAAACATAATCCAATAAACCTCGTATTGCGTTCCTTTTTAATCACAATTTCTACATAAAAATGCCTTTCGTTCAGTCTCCCCCTCACGATCTTCAACTTCCGGATACGGATTGCGATGTAGCTAAAACCACCGCGATTATCATTGTTATTACATCTAAAGCATTTTTTTCTTCTACATCTTATGTATCTCTGCTCTAGGTTGTTGCAACGCTCGCAATTACAAGCCGCGCGGCGCAAAGTTACGTGCTCGGAACGGAACGCATATCCGCGGCGAAATGTATTATGGAGGAGGCGTGCAATGGTTCCCATGTCGCGGCACGGTTCGGTGGCCACAGAGGTTCACCTCCCCCGCCGCCCCGTCGTGCAAACCGTACGTACCGCCGCCTTTGACTTTGAGATCAAATGCAGAAATACTGAATTTCAATTGCGGCCGGCTAATTCAACCGCGAACGAAAATCGCGTTTCATACCGAGAATATATTTATTGGGCCAGTAGTAAAAAAGTTCGCCCTTAAAATGTATGTGCTTGTGATTCATTATTACGGTATTGGCACTATTAGGGATACACTAGCACACTTATGATTTTATCTTCTGCTATAGATTATTAAATATAGGGCAGTTTAATTTTTTTGTTTAAAACAGTGTAGAGCAGGGATGAGCAACCTTTTTTAGAACCGGTCAGCTACAAATTTAAAAATGTGCATGTAAAGGTCGTTTTAGACAAGACAATTTCTTAGCTCAAAAGTTGTTCAAGAAATGAATTCATATATCCTCCTCCCATACAATTTGTCCTTGACAAATAGAAAGCGTTATATTTTTCCATTCGATCTACCATTCAATTCAATATTTCAAATAAGTTGCTGTATGAGACGAAACAATTTAGATTGTCTCGCATCTTGATTAACTTTTGGGTTAAGAAATTGTCTTGTCTAAAACGACCTTAAGAAATATTATTTAAATATTTATTAACAAAATAAACCTAGTATAAAAAATTACAGCAATAAAACACTCATTAATAGAAATACTATTTAAAAAAAATTAAAAGTCAAAATGTAAAATATTTTATTGGCCGCATTAAAATCTTTTGCTCATCCCTGTTGGAGAGCTTCATAGTTCGAGTGAATGGACTGTGGGAAAACGGTGATGGCAGAAACGTTCAAGGACCCTTTAACCTTTCCACAACTTTGCAATTTGAACTATCTTTCTAGCTTAGTTATTTCGGAAAAACGGAAGAAAGTACCAAAATCACATTTTGTAAATAAACTTCTATATTAATAGCTATCATCCCGAGGGCTTTTTCGCTGCAAAAGGGAGAAGCTCATAGGAGTGTATCACTCGGTAGTTACATCAACTTCACAGAAATCTCTGAAAGACGAGAAATTTCGCCCCTAACGGGGTTTGAACTCTCTCTACAGTTTTGTATTTTTCGGAAAACAGATACCGGAAAACGGACGTTTGTCGCACTTGAAATTCTCTATAACATTGTAATTTTAATCTTCCTACTTAAAACTTTAAAAAGAAGAGAAACGCGGAAAAAACAGAAAGAGATAGCAAAAACACATTTATTAAACAGTTTTTTACATTTTAAGAGAAATATAGCGGAAAACCTCCAATGGGCTTGAAATTCTCTAGAACTTTTCAAGTTGTTAAAAATAAAAAAGTGATAATGTCTGAATTCACCTTTTAGCAATCTACGGATCTAGATTTCCATCTTATTAGATCTCATCAGTACAGCTCAGCTATTGAGGATGAAGTAACAAAATCCCGAGAGATTTAAAGTCTATCCTCCATTGGAATAACATTCCAACGGAGTGTTCACTATATTTATTCAGTGCCCTCTCTATTATACCAGCAGGTTAGCGGTATCTGGTAGAAACCACATTAATTAAGAATGCACACCCATATGGTAATAACCTTCAACATACTCATGCCATCAGGATTACCGAGTGGTGTCTTCCATTAAAATTACAATCTAACGGAGTGTTTGAGATATCAGCATAAATCAAATGGTGAAAAATATACATGATAATTCACCTCTTCGCAATCTACAGATCTAGATTTCGATCCTATTATATCTCTGGAGAGAACGTTGCGTTATATAAACCACTCAGTAGTTTGTGAATTCATCCTCAATAGCTTAGCTGCACTCATGAGATCAAATAAGATCGAAATCTAGATCGTCAAGATTGGCTTTGTGCTGATATCTCAAACACTTCATTAGATTGTAATTTTAATGGAAGCCACCACTCGGTAATCCTAATGGCATGAGTATGTTGAAGCAGGTTATTACCATATGGGAGTGCATTCTTAATTAACGTGGTTACCACCAGATGACGTTAACCTGCTGGTATAATAGAGAGGGCACTGAATAAAAATAGTGAAAAAAGATAAGAAAATAAAGCTTATCGTTCGTATTTTATCTGTTGTCCAAAAAAGTAGTTCAATCGGTAACTCATTTTCGAATTTGACCAACTGGTCAACTGTTTCAACTGAAACCGATCACTTCTGAAGTCGAGGGGAGCTGAGAAATGTTTGAGTTGAAAGGGAGTGGTAGGCCAAATAGTTTGGGAACCTATGATTTAAAGGTAGGGAAAATATGAAATTACGCTGAATTTCATATATCCCCCTTAGTCAGAGAAAAATTCAACTAACAGTTTATTCACGCTAAAATCCAAAGAAAAATGTTTCAAGTAGCCAAATCCACAAATGCAAAATGTCAAACAAATCCGCAAACGTTACCAAACTACTCCGCTGCGTCAAAATTGGGGCCGTCCCAGAAGTTGCATGAAGAAACATAGTCTAGATGGCGAGAAAAATATTGAGATTGTTTCAAATTTTCGAAGATGCAAACATTTGCCTTGTAGCAATAGCATGTTTGCATCTTAGAAAATGTTACTTCATGATAGAAAATCTTCATAGTCTTTAAATTCTCAAGCAAAGTCAATACAAATATGGTTACAAAATGTTTACCATTGTGGCGGCAAGGCCGAACAAGTGAAAATATCAAATAAAAATGGTCTTATCTATGTAAACTTGAGCCTTTTGGATAAACAATAACGAGCCAAATAAAAAATCTTAATCCAATTTTACCATAAAACAAAAGACAACTACATAAGATGATACTTTATAAAAGTGCTAAAAATCAGTTAAAATGTTAAAACTACCCTCCATTGAGTCGAAATTGAGCTTGGCCCAGATATTAAAAATTCTCTCAATGAAGGAACACACCTTGTCGTGGTGTGGGGGCCCAGTAAGGCGCAAAATGCCCTACTAAGAACTTAGGCACTTAGTGGGGACTAGGATGGCGTCGCATTGCTGAGATATTCTGAGGCTCATCACAACTCCTTGCGCGTCTGAGCCTCCCTTCACAACTTTGAACAGTCGGCCTCACTTGGCCAAACTCTGCAGCCTCCCTTAGCACTTTTAGACCCCGATGTCATTTAATATCGAGTGCTAAGAGTCAAACCACTTCACTTCTTCTTTGAAAACAATTATACGGACGGTGGCCTCTCATCGGCTTGATTACGTAGTGACAAGTCGCCGATCCGGGTGGCGAGTTCCCAGAAGGGGAAAATTCCTTCTCAACTCGGGTCTGGCTGGGACAGCGGCACCTCGCCCCCTTACCCTTCGGTACCAACATCATTTCAGCGAGCAAGGGGTCAGCTGATCCCGGTGGCAAGAGCTAGGCTCAGGGAAACAAGAAAAAATAGATGTTATAGTGAAGGACACAGTCTGGAGGAGCTACCTAAATATAACAAACTAGAACTCTGCTGGATCAAAGGACATAGTGGCATCAAGGGCAACGAAATAGCAGATGAACTTGCCAGGAAGGGATCCTTACATCCTCTAACAACCCAAGAGGATGAAATACTTACCGCAGGTAAGTAAAAATAATAGAGCATAGGACACATGCTCTTCACAAGGTAATATGGCGAGAAACGCCGGGCTGCAAGCAAAGCAAAGGTAGCAATTGGACACCAAGCCCCGGGTGTTTGCTAATGATTTTTTTTTGAGAAGCATCTCATGTGACGCGAAGGTGGATGCAAGGTGACTGCGAGACCTCTATGACAGGTAATGGTAATGGGCAGCTTTGACGTTGAGCCTGGGACAGATGAAGCATCACTAGAGAACAGCGAAACTACTGACCTGATAGCACAAATCGAGGCTCTCAGGGAAAAGAAAAGACGGGCGGACCAAGAGATAGAGACCATGAGACGTGAGCTTCAGGAGAGCAGGGCAGCCCACACAATACACCGTAGGAGACAGACATAGAGAGGGTGGACGGGAACTGTCGATCAATGAATGAAGGAAGGAAGCCTGGAAAACTCATAAACAAGCTCGCAGGCCGGACAATAGCGAATGGCAACATCGCCACGATAGCAAGGATAATTGAAATCTTCAACTATGCTGCCGCCCACCCATCAAGCAAACGTGGGTCACCCACTCTATAAAATGCGATACAAGAACCGAGGAGAACACTAGGAAGTTCCTCTACAGCGCCGCACGCCAAATCAGAGGGCTCCTGGAAGCCTCAGAAAGCAGAGAGGTTAGAGTCGAATGGCTCCAGTTTACGGGGATGGACCTGCGAGTGCTCCTCAAAGACTTCTCTGACCGAGAACTCACAAACGGCCCCAGGGGCAAGAAACCAAACCGTAGCTCTCATCCCGAAGCCGCCCAGGGAGGAGACTATCCTGGTCACCCTAGATGGATTCTGAATTTCAACAGGAAACATATAAATAAATATAGGAGTGTAAAATTTGCCAAAAAATAATTTTGCTTCGTATTGGTTTTATTTATTTTATATTGAATTTTGATCACATTATTGACATTATGTATTAATTTATATCGAGTTATGTTAACTAAAGCATTTAAAAAATGAATTTCATTTAAATAAGTAACATCGAAATTGAAAATTTGCCAAAAATTTAAGAATTTTAATTGTTATTGAAGATTAAATTTACCTTCAGCTGATATTAATAGGCATTCTTGTACATTTAGAAACGATTTTTATCGTTTCCTATGGGGCTGAAAGTTGCACCGGGGCGCCTTCTACCCGAGAGATATGTAAAACAAATTATAAACTTTGTGTTGTCATTTTTGTAACAATAAAAGTATATATTTGGAAATTAATTTTAAACAAAATGTGCGAATAATTCTGTTACAATGAGGTCACACTTTATCGCATTTGTGCAAACAAGTACAATTAGCCAACGTGTGCATTAAAGTGTATAATAAAATAAATCCAAAATTCGAGAATTTAACTTTAATCATGTGGTGTTACTTGCTACACAATTGGCGCTTTCATTTAGCATGGTTTATCATTGTTAGTCGCCTTCGTGGCGTGCAGTATCGCTCTGATCTTGCGGTCGTGCGCCGGAGGTTGTAAGGGCCGAGGTAGAATTATGCGCATCGGAAGCGGCAAATAGAACAAGAAACAATAAGCCCGTACTAGTCCAGAGTGATAAACGAAAGGCACTTCTAATTCCTATAATATAAAAACGAAGACAATGTTTAGAAGCCAAGCCAATCGACCTACCATTTATGGGTTCTGTACTGTTTGTGCTGTCAGTTCAACCCCACCTTTGAACAAGAGTATTTTTCTTATATGTTGTATCCATTAAGTATTAAGTGTTTTGAAGTCATAGCAATATTTTAAGGTTTTGCCTAATTTACTATTAAAATAGTAACATAAATATTGAAAACTGTAATCTGCTAATTTTCATTTCATCTACTAATATTAGTATAAATATAAACTAATACTACTAATTTAAATCAGAAAAGCATTTGAAAATCGTACAAAATCTTTCAACTTTGAAGTATATTTATTATGTAGCCTCCCGTAACATCTCTCGCACCAACCACTCCTTGGTGGTGCGACTGACCGTGCCGTATGCAAATCGCAAACGAACAATTACACTCTCTCGTCCTCTCGCTGGCACCGTCGTCATCCGACGTAGACATAACACAATCCGTTACACCAAGAACGTGCCTCTGCACCAACTCATACATACAAGGTACACACACAATGGGTAGGGCACCGCGATATTACAACCATTTTTTATCCCCGATCTCTTCACGCCCACGAGCGCCAAGCGGCCGTTCTAATAGCGATCACGGCGAGACTTCTTCTGACTCACCGGCCGGCACTAATTACTTTTCCGGGAGTAGCTAACAATCGCCTTTGTCTTGAGGTTTATCTTGGGGTTTAGGAATTAAAGGCGTTGGTTGTTGTTGGTGTTTGCCTATTACTCATAGCGCAAGATTTTTGAGTCAGTGTGTCATGCAAACACCCACGAAATTCAAATAGTCTAAACTCATTGGGGGCAAAGAGAGTTGTTTATACGTTTAGTTACTAGCGGTAAACGAATAAATGGAACGAAACGAGAAAAATAAGTAAAATATATATATAATTTCGTTGTTTTAGTCATTTAAACTAGATCGGAGTCGGAGTTTCCACGAGAAACCAAATATATGATATAAAATACATATGTGAAAAAAGGATCACAGGATAATAGAAATAATGAAGACTAGAAAGAAACCAGGTCGTAATCAAATTAACTCGAATAGCCAACTACCCACTTTCTGATAATCGCGATCGATGCACTAAAATAATCCGATTCCGAAAATAGCCCGGAATAATGAGCTCCAATTATTTCCATTATATCATTAATGATTTATATATACTCAACGAAGAAAAAATCGGCTGACCTATTTCCATCAGCACTTTAATTATTTCCCTCATCCTGCGAACCCTATTTGATCATTTTGAGTACGCATCGGCGCCCCAAAAGACGTAGTTAACCCGCCGTGCGATTGATTTTTTTCCATCCATCCAATTCCGTTAATGAGACATTGAAATCGGAGGGGATAATGACGGCGCGCCGGGTGCCGGAACAAAGGCGCTTCCTCTATTATTATATATTTTTTTTAAACACCGTTTTGCTACAATTGACGGAAACAATGCCGGGAAGAAGACGCTATTGTGCGCGATGAATATCATCGGTTATTGTACTGCAGAGCGCGGTGTTATTCGATGCGAAGCTGAAAAAGTTTTGCAGGCAGACGAAATGGTTTATACAATGCGAAGTGAACAAGAGAAATAGACTTCAGGGAGTTGTTTTAATGTGGAGGATAATTTTTATAATCAAGAATTAGTAGAAGATTATATAAAATAGAATAGTATCGACTATGATAAATCATATATAAGTGTGAACCCACCTGTTCGCAATCTACATATCTAGATTTCGATCTTATTAGATCTCATCCGTGTAGCTCAGCTAGTGAGGATGAATTCACGCAATATCTCGAGTGGTTATATACAAATATGATACAACTAACCCCCTAGGAGGAAAGTTAAACGACATCTGGCGGCACTAAATCTGTCTAGAACTAAATTTCTAGCGATCTTCCTTAACTTCACTAAAAACCTTTGAAAAACTGTCAAAGTCGATTCGCCCACAGAGGGTGTTTAAATCTCGCTATTGGGGAGTGGGGGCAGCTAGGAAACTGAATGCCGGCAGGATGGAACTGTGATGCAGGGTGCGAAGAAAGAAGCGACCCCGTCTTCGCTTGTTTCTTCGAAAAGCCAAAGGAGGAATTGTGTTGGGATTGAGGAAGATAGGAAGACAGTGGAGAAGAGAATCGCGAAGTAGAGTTAGTAGTGGACAAAGTAGATATTGATAGAAGATCTGTGTGGGTGAGAGCAGCGTACTGCAACAAAAACAGAATGGAACTAACGGAGGTAGTAGACGGGTTGGAGACGGAGGTAAATCGGGGGTGTATAGAATGTGAGGGAGGGGGAGTTGGAAGGAGGGATCGGAGAGGGAAGATAGAGAATGGATATAATGGTTGAGAAAGTCGGCGTGGAACATGGTGAATTGGCGATGCTCAGTACGAGACGGACGACAATTTATAATATTTTTGATGAGAGTAAAAATGTCCTGAAAATATCTAGATTTCGCGTGGATTTACTCCCGAAAAAGATTTAAATAAATAAAAAAAACAGTGGAAATAATAATAGTCCAGAGTACAGAGTACATTAAATATGCGAGAGTTTTTGACCTCAGGACTTCGTTAGGAGTAGTTCTAAACATACTAAAAGTCCCCGCCCCTAAGGTGAGAGGTGGAGAAGATCCCATTTTTGGGTTTTTCGAGTATATCTCAGAAAAGAGTGGAAAAAATGTATTAAATAAAAATGAAAGCTAATTAAATTTCATAATAAAATATAAAATTGTTCTTATACATATTTGTCGGTTTATATTTGATACAATATTTATCGGTAAAATAAAAACTATACTCTGTATACTTTTATTTCAAGCCGATAGCATAATAAAAATGTTTTATTATATATAAATAATTCTCTATCTATCAGCTCAAGGGTAGAAGCTGAGAGGATCCGATATTTACCGGAACCCTTATAGAAAACTTCTGAACGGTGATTCGCTCACAAGGCCCCCGAATGCTCAGTACGAGACGGACTGCTTTCTTATCAATTTATTATTATTTGTATATTTTTCTAATTTATTTAAATTTTTAAACCGTAAATATAGTAAGGTCCAAACCAACCTCGACACCCAATACGAGTGAGACTAAGAATGAGAAGAAAATATAATAAGGAACATTTGTATTGTAACTTACTCTTCCGACGAAGAATCGCCTGTAGCACTTCGCCGTGTCGTCAGTCTCAATTTTGGCACGCCACGTACCATGTGGCAGGATGGGCATGCCGCGGTGGTCATACTGGCATTCGTGGTCGGTGCCGTCACTCCAATAGCCCTTGTCGGGGATGGCGATCATGGGCAGCGGGCCCGGCCGCGCTAGGACCTCCTGCAGGAGCCGCCGCGATGCGGTCGCCTGTTGCGGGGAGTTGGGCGGCGTCGGCTGACATGAGGGGATTGGGGATATCTTTATGTTATTATTGCACAGCCTGCTGTTTGTCTCCTCCTTCTCGGCGTTGCCCGTACTGTGCCTTTGAATTTGTCCTGGCGTCTGAAAATTAACAAAAACAAAATTTTAGAGTTTTAGATTGTGATTTTTAAATCATACACGTTAAATCATTACAGACGTAATAGGCGTATATGTCTGAGATTACTATATCTAAACTATCAACCAGCTACTTTCTGCTGCGTGAGTCTCGATCAACTGAATTTGCAGTATTTGTATTATTATATTTGTATATTGCTATTATATTTACTGTTTTGTTTCTTCTTTTATTGTATATTACAGGGGTGACTTTTAAATACATAAGATCTACCTTTTATCTTGAAAATGTGTCGCGATCGACTTGTTGTCACAGATGTAGTCTAAGTGGGGAGGGGTGTGTGAAATACATACTACGTTTATACTCTGTGTTTCAGTAAGAGCTATGGAAATATGAAATTACTGACCAACATCCTAACTGGCCACTAAAGACGATGGGTCTGGTAGACAGCCCGTTATGTAGAGGGTGCAATGAAGAACTAGAAACAGCAGAGCATGTAATGTGCCTCTGCCCAACTCTAGTAAACACTAGGCATCTAATACTAGGGGAGTGCTGGCCTAGTATGACCAGCATTGGCAACTCCTCGCCCGCCAGAGTTTTGCAGCTCTCACGCAAAATTGACTGGTGGGACGAGTGAGTAGCCTTAAAGGGAGGTTTCACAATGGGCCCATTTTGTGACCTAAGTGTCTGTAGCTATGCTACCCTCCAGTCAACTTTCCAGAATTATGCAGAAGAGCTATGGATAGATAAGCAAAAAATATGTTGAAACACAGATAACGCGAGCGATCGACTTCTTGGCCACTCCTGGTATACATATTTAGAAGAATTTAGTTATCTGTTGGAAATGCATTTCTTTTTACTGATTTTTGATTGATTACCTGATTACCATATTAATATCTGAGGTATAATTAATGTATAAACAATAAAATAAATAAATGAGTAATAAATAAATAAATAAAATCTAAGTTATTACATATACTTATGTAGTAAACTTATGAGGTATTTTGTTGGATAATGTTAATATTTTCATGAACATATAAAAATCTCTTTGTGCTTCCACTAACTCGTGCCAAAGTCGCGTCCTAGCATTTCCGGGCACTCATCCTTTAATCTGCTTGCTCTCCAGAAAGGTTAAGTCTACATTAAGCACCGCTTTCGGCGCCCCTTTTATAGATTAGGGGTGGTAAGATTGGATCGCGGTGCCGGCCGGTCGGGGCGCGATGTCCATCGGAACGAGTGCAATCACGCGACTGCATCGATTTTCTGCGCTCTAATTGTCCGGCTAGTGCAGACACATTCCAGGGGAGACAATCGAAACTCGAAGGGTATAAAAATAGAAGTATTTTCTTGATATAGAAATGCAGTTATCAAAAATTAAATACTCCCTATGGCCTAAATTTTGGTATACAATTTTGTTTTTATTTTGTATACACCATAATAAAATTTATTACCACTGCTATTGTTGTTATTAAATTGTGGACGCTCACTTCATTATTTATCTTATTATAAAACGAGATTTTAATTTTCCGTTAAAATAGGAAGATATTATTGTAGAAATTAACATAAAAACTATTCATATTATTCTGTCTTTCTAGAGCAAACAAGTGCGCTGTTCTGCTTTAGTGAACGAAAAAGATAAACGGAGTATTTGCAAGGCAAATTTGGTAAATAGAACAAGTTGCCATGACCTAGTGACAAATACGTAAAATATTTATCAAAAGTTATTGTTTTACTTTGTATTGTACCGTGCTTTCATATTATTTATTTAACGTATAGCATTAAAAATAAAATAAATTTATAAAATAAAAATGTATTTTATTGTATAGTCCTAGTCTATACTATTGTATAGTCCTAGTCTATACTATTGTATAGTCCTAGTCTAGACTATTGTATAGTCCTAGTCTAGACTATTGTATAGTCCTAGTCTATACTATTGTATAGTCCTAGTCTATACTATTGTATAGTCCTAGTCTAGACTATTGTATAGTCCTAGTCTATACTATTGTATAGTCCTAGTCTATACTAGTGTATAGTCCTAGTCTATACTATTGTATAGTCCTAGTCTATACTATTGTATAGTCCTAGTCTATACTATCTGTCTATACTATTGTATAGTCCTAGTCTATACTATGTGTCTATACTATTGTATACTCCTAGTCTATACTAGGACTATACAATAAATTACAAATCAAAATATATCAATTATGGCAGTCATAAATATCGGTTTATGGTTTATGGTTTAAGTTCGACTGCTATATTTTACCAATATAATCGTTGAGGGATTCAACTATTAGTGTCTTTCAGGGATTAAAAACGAAAAATATTTCGTTCGTTTCTAATCGCATCGAAAACGACATTTTTCAGGATAAATTGTTACTTTGTTTTTTTTTATCACACTTTAATTATACTTTGCAACTAGTTTCGCTCTAGCTCTAGCTATTTTCAAGCCTAGCTCTACCTAATCACAGTAATAATCGTTATATGTATCCTTTAAAATGGATTCTGACATCGCCTTAACAATCGAATACGACATTCTTCGTTTTCGGTTTCTTACAAAAATTATCGTTTTCGTTTTCTTACAAAAAATATCGTTTTCGTTTTCTTACAAAAATTATCGTTTTCGTTTTGAAAACGAAAATTAAAAACCGGTATTAGGAGTTTATTTATTTCAATTTCGATCTTGAATGTAAAATATAAAATCCCTTTTTTTATTCACAATTCTATACAATTATACACAGCTTCCTTATTGTTTTTTGATAGAGAGAAGAAAAAAGAAAAAAGAGAAATATCCGCCGCTGTTTTTTTCTTGTTCGCACTTACAAATATTTCGGTAAATTTAGTTTTTGTTTTCGTTCAGTTTTCATTTGCTTTAAATGTCGACATGAAATCGCCATCACTAGATTAACATGGATTAGTTTACTATTGAAGCACATTCTATATAATTAACTAAACATATAGATTCCCTGAAGGTTACAACATGCCAACAAAAAAATCTTCAGCGTGAATTTGCAATAATTCCAAAAGCGATTACATTCAATAATAATTTTACAATTTAGCACGACTATAATATATATTTGTTTCATAAGTAAATCTCGGTTTAATTAGTAAAAGTCGTTTTCATTCAATAAACCCGCTCTGGCGCAAGGTCGCTCGGTTACTGGCATACAAAATACATAAATATCACCCTCGCCCCTTGACCTTACAAGCCCCTTCCACAACATTTCATCGCCATTTCGGCGCGCTCCGGATTCGTGATAACAGCAAGAAATTCCCGGCAATAAAAGGGCAATTAGCAGCGCGATAGACGTGCGCCAGACGATGCACGAAACTAATGAGCGCACGGCCGCGGGTGGGCTTCGATATGGAAATAAAACCGACGTCTGCGGTTTATTGCCCGATTACGGTGCACTTTGTCAGGCAGGGAAAATCGTAAAATACGCCAGGGGTGCGGAAGGTTGATGATTGCAGTCAGTGATCGAGATTTTATGAGGGTTCTTCAGTATTTAACTATGCTGATGAAATTTAATTTAGAGAATGATTCTATCAGTGTAGAGAAGTATATCAATATTAAGTGGTTAATCAACTAGAGCACAGAAATTATTATATAAATAAAAAAAACTATTTTAATAAACACCGTGTGTATGTGTGTGTGTGTGTGTATGTATGTGTGTGTGAACATGAACATTTTAAGAAATATCCATAATATATGTATAACATAATGTGGAATTACAGGGGTATACTATATAATACGGCTACACATATAAATTTGATCGATCTCTTCTTGACACCAAGTAGAAATCGATCAAATTTATAAGTAAATTTTGGTTTTGAAGAGTTTGTGGGAAGAGAAAAATAGCAACTAATGAGAAATGGAATGAAGAAATTGGAAATATTGATTTAACGACTATTGCATGAAACGATTACAGCGGAACATTTGGGATTGAATTAATTTGGTATTTGCCTCTTTAAACCATTTTACGAACGTTCGAACCAAATGGCAAAAATTTGGAATTTTATTATATAACTTAATCGTTGTAGTGAGAAATGACTTGGAATATTTTGATATTCCATGTAATTTCTCACTACATCGATTAAGTTAAGACTAAAAATTGAAACATTTTAAATTTCTTTTCAAGACATCGCTCATACGTTCAATATTTTATACTATCCAAGTAAAATTCTTGGACTGTGATAATATTTCTTTTATTTTTTATTTAATATTTGACATTTACATTTTTTATCTTGATTAGGGGTGGATGGTGGGGATTGTGTATTTGTCGTTCTACTGAAGGTATTAGAAATTAGAAATTAGAAATTAAAAAAAAAATATATTAAAACTCAGAATGTAGAATATTTTCAACAATATTTTTAAATTTTGATAAAGTCAGATTTCTCATATCAACAGTGTGATTGAAACAATTTTAGCTTTGATCCTTTATGAAATTTGTGTCTTTGTGTCATGTTTGATATTTTGCTGCGGTGTAATATTGTTGGACAAAGTTTTTTTAAGTTTATTTAATTATATAATTTTGTGTAGAAACTAAAAGTCTGCAGTCTTGCATAGTTCACACATCTTTTAATGGTGCCATTAGTCCCATGTGCGTGCCTCATTTTTTCACACATAATGCGCTGAAAAAAAAAACTCCAAGCGACCATATGTTCATCACAATCTCGCAATCATTCAGCGCCAGTCCTCGCTTATCGCTCTAATTTTAAACCGTTAATTAAGCGCACCCTCCAAAATTATCGCACGATAAATATACTCGCGCAATATTTAACACATGAACACACTCAAAAACACACAAAAAACGCATGTAAGGAGGGTTTATGCTGTAATAAAAATATCTGGTGTGGGCCACCACACAACTTTCCGAATTGCATTGATACTTTCACTTTGTTGATCCGTTATGACACATTTTTGACAAATTTCGACACTTTTTGACATATTTTCGACACATTTTGACAGTTTTTGATATATTTGGATACATTTTATAATAATAATAATAATAATAATAATAATAATAATGACTCATTTTGACCCATTATGACCTATTTTTACACGTTTTGATACATATACACACATTTTGACATATTTTGATATATTTTGACACGTTTGCCCACATTTTCTCACAGTTTCCCAAATTTGCTCACATGTTCTCACGTTTGGCCACATTTGCTCAAAGTTTCCCACATTTGCTCACATGTCCTCACGTTTGCTCACAGTTTCCCACATTTGCTCACAGTTTCCCACATTTGCTCACAGTTTCCCACATTTACTCACATGTTCTCACATGTTCTCACATGTAGTGCATTAAACGCCGATGACGTAATGTGTTATTGCTGTGCTGCGAGTTGTTTTTGAACCGACCACCACGCCCAGTAAGTGGACCGATTTTGTTTAAATTTTCGCTGGGCCATCCCAGGTAGGGTTCTCAGCCGATTTCCAAATTTTGTTGCGATCCGTTGTGCCGTTTCACCTGAATTTTGTTCACAGACAGAAATTGCAAAAACGGGTTTATTTCGATTATTTTAGGCTTACAACGCAAAGAAAATTGTTTTTTTTTTAAATAGTTAGCATCTAGTTTTTTCCCCGGAAAGTTATCGCATATTTCCACAATCTTAGTTAGAAAATATGAAGACGTTTTCGCTAAACAGTACCTTCCTTATACATCAGTGATGTATTCGGAACGTAATAATGTAATTAAATAATAATAAATAAGTGTCTTTATATCCTTTTCAATTACAATTTTAAAGTTTGACATTAGAACAATACAACAATAGAAACGGCGGTTTTCAGGTGATTGTACATCGTATACAAGATGGACAATCTCTGATTTTCAAAAGAATAAAGAATTTATTCACAATATAGTCTTCCAAAATTTGGGACTGTCCTTAGTGTTAAACGAAGTCATTTTACAAAAAGAAAAAAATATATTTCAACTGTATTTCTCCTCATAATCCTTATTTTATGTAAACATACAGCTATCTTATCTTTAGAATTACTTGTCATTCACATGCTGAACATAAAATTTCAATTAAGACTCTACTTGTTGAATTTAAATAAAGTTTTGGTTGTATGTGTAAGGTGATTCATAGCTGAGCATGCTCAAATCTTGCGACTAAAACGTTATTTCGTGTTTTTAGATTAGAATTCAATGCTATATATCAGTGATTCTCAAAGTGGGGTTCGGAAAAAGAGTTAGGGGGGTCGTAAAAGAATTGATCAAATATATTATAAATTTACTTGGATTTTAAGATTTTCTCTACTCCAAGGGGCTTTTTGCAAGGAATTTATAGAAGAAGATATAGAAGAAGATATAGAAGAAGATATAGAAGAAGATATAGAAGAAGATATAGAAGAAGATATAGAAGAAGATATAAAAGAAGATATAGAAGAAGATATAGAAGAAGATATAGAAGAAGATATAGATGAAGATATAGAAGAAGATATAAAAGAAAATATCGAAGAAGATATTGAAGAAGACATAGAAGAAGATATAGAAGAAGATATAGAAGAAGATATAGAAGCAGATATAGAAGAAGATATAGAAGAAGATATAGAAGAAGATATAGAAGAAGATATAGAAGAAGATATAGAAGAAGATATAGAAAAAGGTATAGAAGAAGATATACAAGAATATATAGAAGAAGGTATAGAAGAAGATATAGATGAAGATATAGATGAAGATATAGAAGAAGATATAGAAGAAGATATAGAAGAAGATATAGAAGAAGATATAGATGAAGATATAGAAGAAGATATAGAAGAAAATATACAAGAAGAAATAGAAGAAGATATAGAAATTGCTTAAGCACAATGTGGACACGCTGACGCATATTGTCAGATGGCCTGATACGTTTAAATTTGCCGTCAAAAATCCCTGCCAGACACAGTTCGACATTTTTGCCGTCATCGGATCGATCAAAGAAAAATCCTGTATATAGTCATTTAGTAATAACAAACTATAGTTACGTACCATTTACTGATTGTAGTAATTAAACAAAAAATATAAAAATACATTTTAGTTTGTTAAAAAGTGCAAAAATTAGATTCCTATAGTTTGCATTTTGATCCCATATGTTCGTAAAGTAATTATTAATTAAATGAATATACAACAATATTTTATAAAATTCTTCTTCTTCTAGCCTTAAAAAGAAAAAATGTTACGGCAGAAAAACCCTGAAAATCACATCTGCATACAAATTTTGACATTTTCTGGGGAATCGGTAAGAATAGCGGAAAACATTTAAGGGGTTGTTTGTCGGGCTTGAAATCCTCTATACCATTGCAATTTGAATCACCCTTCTAGGTTTAAAAATAAAAGTTATGGCCGAAAAATCGCGAAAAGGTTCTATAAATTAAAGGAATTTATAGAAGAAGATATGAATATATAGAAGAAGATATAGAAGAAGATATAGAAGAAGACATAGAAGAAGATATAGAAAAAGATATAGAAGAAGATGTAGAAGAAGATATAGCAGAAGATATAAAAGAAGATATAAAAGAAAATATCGAAGAAGATATAGAAGAAGACATAGAAGAAGATATAGAAGAAGATATAGAAGAAGATATAGAAGAAGATATAGAAGAAGATATAGAAGAAGATATAGAAGAAGATATAGAAGAAGATATAGAAGAAGATAAGAAGAAACGGTAAGAATAGCGGAAAACATTTAAGGGGTTGTTTGTCGGGCTTGAAATCCTCTATACCATTGCAATTTGAATCACCCTTCTAGGTTTAAAAATAAAAGTTATGGCCGAAAAATCGCGAAAAGGTTCTATAAATTAAAGAAATAGTGTGTTGTTGCACCTGAAACTTATTATATCAAATATGATGACAATAAGTAAGAATATGAGGGATATGAGCCTCCTGCAGATTTTCACGTCTTTCCAATCCTCTCCTAACTATTCTTTCGCCTTTCTGGAATCACCAACCCAGTCTGCTTTTACAGCAGAGTGGGTTGGTGATTGCAGAAAGGTGAAAGAATAGTTAGGAGAGGATTGGAAAGACGTGAAAATCTGCAGGAGGCTGATGAGGGAGAAGAAATTAATGAAGGTAGAGTCTAATGTGGAGGAATAAGGCATTTTTCTGTTTCTGTTTTTTTCTGTTTATATATTAGAGTATTATATATTGGGGGAATTATGTAGAAGGGAATATTGTAGTAATGCCCAATAAAGGTCTTTTTTTATGACAATAATTCGTTATTATAGAACATAGAAAGCCATAAAATCTTACAAAATAAATTTCTGGTGGTTTGACCAATGATTTTACTATGCTATTAAAATTGTATGCCGTTTTGTTGTATAGTTATTGCTAAAAGCTTAATACAATTTTACAATTGCCATAAAAAAAAAATACAGACGTGGTCCCAATCTTAAAATGTATGTCCTGAAGGTAAGGTTGCCATCTGTAACATCACCAACGAACCAAGAACAAAGGCCTTCAAAGCTTCCGACTTTTCAGCTTAAAATCCGGACATTTTTTTTCAACGTTATATCAACGTTTATAAGTTAGTTAGAAAGAAAAAAGTTTTTCTGTAATTACCACTATATTGTATAGTACAAACGCAACAATCGTACAAAAACATAAATTATAGTATACTAAAAAGTTAAAAATTTTCATTAATGATCTATGAAAACTAAAATCATTTACGTTTGTCTAATCTATAAATTAATTGAAAATCAAAATCTCAAAATAATCATAAACTCACAAATATAAAATTGAAAACTAAATTCTAAGACATATATAAGAGGGCACTATCCGGTGATCCTGATGGCATAAGCATGATGACAGTTAGTACCATATGGGTGTGCATTGCTAATTGATGTGGTGACGCCAGGCCAGGCGTTTAACTTTCCTCCTAGGGGGTTAGTTGTAAATTCTAAGACATTTCTGAAAGTTACTGTACGCATAATTGTTCAAACTACAAAGCAGTTTGGATCGTTCAAAATATTTACAAACTGTTATAAAATTGTGTCTAATATTAAAAAACCCGAAAAACTTCTAAAAATCCGCTTGGGCGGCCCCGGAATACTAACACAAATCCGACAAATCCGGACGGATGGTAGGGTTCCCATCCTGTAAGGCACATAATTATAATATATTATAATTTTAGATACTGACGTCATAACATGATTTTATTCTCAATTAGTAGTGATATTACAGTACATATAGGGAAATTTTGATAACGATAAACACCATTACAACGATAATAATCCCCAATATTTACTATAAACTTCTGATATTTGAGTCGTAGTATGCCGTTAGGATGTATACACAGTGAGGTAATTGCAATATGGCATATAACTTGGATTTTCTTCTCGAAAACAGCGTTGTAATAAAAACACAAGTCGGTGGAAGTAAACATTTTCGGCCCGGGAAAGTTTCCTTGTGCGGGTACGAGTGTTTTCAGCGTAAAACTTTTACATGGGGGCATATCAGAAAATCCGGAATAATCATAAGACTCACAGGAAACATTAGACGGCATGGAAAGGGTTTCATTAAATTTAATGTGTTGTCGCAAAAGTTGTACCGATAGGAGCTTTGTATTGGAGTTTGAAACGAGTATCAAATCAGATCACCAAAATGTATACAATGCCAAAAACTATTATGTACGTTTTGCTTTTATACGATTATGACTATATATTTTCTTAACATTTTATGTTGTCAATTTATTTTCTCTTAAATGCATTTGCTATATATTTTAAAAAGACTTTATAATTAAATTTCTACAAATTTACAAATTCATCTACAATCACAATCGCGCGTGACAACTGTAAAAAGATATAATCTATTTGCCTTTTACCTTTCGGTGTTGGCTGTAAAAAGATAACTAATATAATAGAACGGAAGACACTAAAGGTCGTTTTAAACAAGACAATTTCTTAACCATAAAGTTGTTCAAGAAATGAATTCATATATCCTCCTCCCATACAATTTGTCCTTCACAAATAGAACGCGTTATATTTTTCCATTTGATCTAGTATCCAATTCAGTATTTCAAATAATTTGCCGTATGATACGAAACAATTTAGATTGTCTCGCATCTTGACTAACTTTTGAGTCAAGAAATTGTCTTGTCTAAAACGACCTTAAGACTGCTCACCAAACGTAGATATCTCAATCGTCTCGTTTGTCGGGCTTGAAATTCTCTATAATTTTGCACTTTGAATTACCGTTTTGATACAAGGCCGAAAAAAAACTGAAAACGCAGACAAATCATATTTTACAATTGTTTTTGCATTTTACGGAAAATCGGTAAGAAATAGCGGATAACAACATCTAAAGGGTGGTTTCTCTGGCTTGAAGTACTCTATAACTTTACAATTTGAGTAATCCTTTTTGCTTTAAAAAGAAAAAAGTGACGGCTGATAAACCGTGAAAAGGATCAACAGTCATATAATTTACACCATTTGTGTTATTTACCGGGAAAACTGGAGGAGATAGCGGAAAACAGCCAAAAGTCCCGTATGTCGAGCTTGATATTCACCATCATACACATAAATCTATAAATGCAATTTTAATTCTTTTGGATAAACCTGTACGAGATTTACTTGATGGAAGATAATCATAAGTCAACAAGATTTATGGTCATAAGCTCACCTAGATTATTTCGGCTTGACATTTTTTTTTTTTGAAACGCCAATTAACTTCAGCTCGCACGGGAATGAAGAGCGCGCGCGTTGCGCAAGCTGCGGCTGCAGGAATTCCTGGCATTTTTTAATTAATCTGGAGCAGGCGGGCGACGTAATGTATGTAGCGGGTGGCGTGTGTAATTATAGGGGGTGGATAATGGCCGCGATTATTAATACCGCTCCTATCTGGCCGGAGAGACGGTGTGTATAAATTACGGAGCCGCCGGAAAGAGCCTAGACCACACAGGCGGGCGGTGTCGAATGACCCAGGCGATTTAAAATTATATGGCCGCGGGAAATTGAATTAATTAATTATATTGCGGAAAATTGCAGGTGTTATAACAATAGTGTTATATATCTCTCCTTGTTATAGTGAAATTATAAGAGATATTAACTCGCTTTTATATAGTTGCGCATTTTAGTCAAAAATTCATTTTCTCACTTGTTTATTGTTATTTTTGCAAATATTTTCCGCAAAGCTCTAGCCATTATCAAGCTATTCCGATGACTAGCTTGATAATAGCTAGACTTTAGCCGAAAATATTTGAAAAATAGCAATAAATAAGGAACATACATCACAAATATAAATCAAGCTAAAAAAGATATTAAATCAGTTTGGAATAATATTTACTATAATATCTGAGTAGAGAACTGGCGCGTGTTTATAACTAAATAACTCACTAGACTCCTAAATATTTCAACGCATCTGATTATATCGAGATGCATTGGCCTTTTCTTAATTAATGTGCCGGCGGACGAGGTCGCAGCGGGTGCAGAGGACGTAAAAATAGCAGAGGAAAAATGTATGGCCTCACGGAAATCGCTGTGGAGCGGAAGGCCGTGACAGGATGGCCCATATTTGGTTGCACACGTCGTATCTCTTAGGTCTCATTAATATTTACGAATTGGCGGTGTTAATTGTAAACAAAAATAACGCGGGAAGGAGGAAATCATGTAACTCTAAATACGCTGTAACTAATAATAATACTAATCAAGGGTATACCATTATGATCATTACCATTATATTATTATTATCTTCAACAAGAATATGTAAAGTAAAACTTCCAAAAACAGTTTTTGAAATAAATTCATTTTAAAGATAGGAATGGTTTTACCATTGAGAATAATGTTATATAATTTTGAACGTACATATCTCACTGTGAGATGACAACTATCGTAACTTCCAATGACAGTTTTTGAGATAAATGCATTTTAAAGATTGCAATAGTTCCAGTAGTTTTACTACTGAGTATAATGTAATTTTAGTTTATAATAATTTGGTTTATTCTAAACACAAAAAAGGATTAAATGAGAGTTAAAATAAACATAAGAAACGACAAAATCTGAAAATTTAAATACTTTTTTTGCTTTTAGAATAAAAAATAAACCAACTTATTATAAACAAAAATTACATTATACTCAGTAGTAAAACTACTGGAACTATTGCAATCTTTAAAATGCATTTATCTCAAAAACTGTCATTGGAAGTTACGATACTCGTCATCTCACAGTAAGATATGGACGTTCATTCAGTCAGTCTTTGACTTTATACGGCCCATTTTGTATTAGAAACGTATTTAATTCATTTAGCTACGGGACGTTATCAATGCGCATTTCGTGAATAGATTTCCCCAACACAACGGCAAAACTACTCCAATTAAACGGATTCTTCACATCGGCCCGCCATATACGGCTCCAATTAAGAGCCCATCGTAGCTGTCTTAATTAGCGCCCGTTATGAATAATCCCGCATTGATATTAGCATTTATTTAATTTATATTTTATAAGCGGAACTCGGAGCGCGGCTGCGTTTCTTTTGCGTTTTTCCTCCTTACGGTTCTACACCACCCGATTGAAGGAGCGAATGCATCAATGTCCAGTTAGGGAACAATAAGGAAGTGACACCGAGCAAATGGCATTCGTTCAGAAATAGATGCGAGCATATATAAATGAAATTAGATCAATTTTATTTATGTTAAGAGTTTTAACTGACTACTAACATACAAGTCGATTTGTGTTTTAGTTCCAGAAATATAATCGACTAAGGGCCGGTTCTACAATTGACATTTAACTCGAGAATAAGGTTATTCGTGAGATAAGTGTAAGATATTGACGCCAATATCACAAATTTATTCTACGAATAGCCTTATTCTCCAGTTAAATGTATATTGTAGAACTGGCCCTAAAACGTAGGTTTTAACTATTTGGCCTACCGCCCCTTTTCAGCTAAAAACATTCTCATTCTCGCATCTGTTTGATGTTTCATCGTAGTTTGGCATATCTGTGAATAAATACTTACTAGTGGATTAGTATTAAGTGTTTTGAATAAATAGCAATCTTTTAAGTTAGGGGTTGGTTTATTAAATTTAAAAAATTAATATATTCATTATCCCTCGTGCAATAAGCATTTCGTCCTTTGCCTCATGATACCCCGTTGAAAGACGCGATTTTCGCCTAGTTAATGAATATTGATGAAAATGAAAATTGAAACATTTATAAATTTTCAAATTATTTTTCTAGTTATTTTGAAACGCACTACGTACCATGATAAAAGTTTTTACTAGTTTTCTACGAATATTTAATAATCTAAATTACTACTAATAGAGTAAAATTCGTAGAAAAGTAGTAGTAAATTTAAAAAAAAACAAGTTTGTTCTTGACTATAGATGAAAATTGAAACATTTATAAATTTACAAATAATTTTTCTAGTTATTTTGAAACTCACTAAGTACCATGATAGTTTTTACTAGTTTTCTACCAATTTTTAATAATCTAAATTATTACCAATAGGTACAGTAAAATTTGTAAAAAGTAGTAGTAAAATTTAAACAAAAATCAAGTTTCTTCTTGAATATAGATGAAAATTGAAACATTTATAAATTATCAAATTATTTTTATAGTTATTTTGAAACGCAATACGTACCATGATAAAGTTGTTACTAGTTTTCTACGAATATTTAATAATCTAAATTACTACTAACAAAGTACAATTCGTAGAAAAGTAGCTGTAAAATTCAAATGAAATTTGTTTTTAAAAATTGAAAAAAAAGTTTATTTTTGAAAATTCTCCAAAGAGCATTTATTTAGAACAAGGAAGATATATTTTGTTAATAAACCTGATTTTTGATAAATCTCTTAATTTTCACTAACATTATATTATGATTACTAAAATTATAGGGATTTTAGTAGAATGGCTTCATATAAAAAAGTTAGGTTTCAATTTGAAAATTTGCCAAAAATTCAGTTAATAAAACATGGATGTCAAATTTGTTAGTGTTGTAGTTAATAAAATAAACATATTTTTTGATATATGTGTTAATTTTTAATAATGTTCAATGATGAATGACTGAAATTAGAGCGGTTTCAGTAAATGGTTACAAATAAAAAAGTTTCATTTAAAAATTCACCAAAAAAATCATTTTGCACAACAGCAATGGCAAATTTGGTTTGGTGATTAATAAACATGTTTTTGACAAATCTGTTAATTTTCATTAATATTTAGAGAGAGAAAGTGAAATTAGAGCGATTTTAGTAAAATATTTTTCTCAACAGTTTCAATAGCGAAATTTTACACACACACACACACAAAAAAACAATTTATAGAACAAGGATGCTAAATTTGGGTTTATTTGCAAAATTTATTAGTTTTTATTAATATTACAAAAATTAAAAATTATTAAAAATCTAATTATAGCAATTTTAGTAGAGTTTTTTCATATAAAAAAATATAAAATTAATTTTATAAAAATGCAATCTTCAATGTGTTTCGGTAGTTAATAAACATGATTTTTTGCCAAATTTATCAATTTTCAGTAATATTAAATTATTAATATTTAAATCGGTTTTGGTAAAAGTGCTTCAAATAAAAAAATCATTAATTACAAAATTCTCCAAAAAAACATTTTCAGCAATTGCGATGTCAAATTTAGTTTGGTGGTTACTAAACATGTTTTTGATAATAATAATGATAATAATAATAACAATAGTAATAATAATAATACTCGATTAGTACTCAAATTATAACGATTTTAGTAGAATAGCTTAAAATAAAAAAAAATATATTCGCCAAAAATGTGTGCGAGGGAGTTGGAAGGAAGGATCGGAGAGGACGGTAAATGAAGAGACGAACGCTCTCAGGATAAAGTCACCAACTAGGATAGAAAAGAATGACTTCAATGTGTTAGGAAGTCGGGGTGGGATGTGCTAAGTGGATGTCGTAAGGGGGACTAGGAAAGGAAGATGACGTTCTGCGGACAGGTCTTGCAGGACTACGTGGTAGTCAAAGGGATCGAAAGGGAAGAGTTCGCATGCTTCAAGGTGGGAAACGTCTGGTGGGATCATGTACCGGTTAAGGTGGTCGTGAGGGGAAGAAAGGAAAGGACGAGAGAAGAGAGAAAGCGACTGCAAGGGTTTGGATGGAGAGAATCAGAAATGTCGGTGTACGAGAAAAACTAAAGGGCGTTTTGGGAAGAGGTGCATTCGATGCAGCAGTTGGGGAAGGTGACGGTGTCTGTGTTGGTGAAGAAGAAGAGTGGGGGCAGAGGGACAGTTGGTTTAAAGAGAATTATAGGATGATTAAGGCGAGGTGGCAGAGGGAGATGTAGGAATGGAGGTATGGGAGATATGATTTGGCAAGGGCCAATCAATCGAAAAGGATGTTCTGGTGGGCGTCCTTGCACACCAAGAGGGAGTATCACGGTAATGAGTGAGGAGGTTATGAAGTCAGTGCTGAAGAACAGATTGGAAAATGAAGTGGAAAGAAATGCCAGAATGCCAGAGTGGGTTCAGAAAGGGAAGAGGGATGACAAAGCAGATTATCACACTAACGAGACTGTTAGAGCATGCGCTGAAATGCAAACGGGAAAATGTATGCGGTGTTTGTGCATCTGAACGCTGCATATGACTCAGACGTCGTGCTAGAGGCCAAGAGAGTGGAAGAGATGCAAGATATGTTGGGAAGAATGGGAAGGTATGGGAAGGAATATGGAAAAGACCAAATAGATGATGTTTAGGAATAGACGTAGAACGGAAGAGCTGAAATGGAAGGGAAGAAAGATTGAGAGGGTGTAAATGGCTAAATATTTGGGTCTTGGTCTTGGCTTGATTGTGGTGGAGAGTTTCGGATGCATATCGAGTGTATGCAGGCGAAAGCGAAAATGGCTTGGTGGATAGCGAAGAGAAAATTGGAGAGCCTGTGGAGCGGTAACCTCGTAATGGCGTGCAAGATCTGGAACGCGTGTGTAAAACCAATACGGTTATACGTGGCAGTGTGGGTGGCGATTGCGAGAGTTGGATGTAATGGAAATGGAGCAAGGATAGTTCCTGAAGAGTCTGCCAAGACCCGAAAGATCGACACCTAGGGCGGTTCTGTCACAGGAGAAGAATCGGATGAGCATGTTGTGGGAGTCGTGTGTGAGGGTAGTGAAGTTTGAAGAAAGATTACAGGAGTTGGGTGATGAGGGACTGGTGCGGCAGGTATGGATGAGGTGTAAGAGTAGGACGGAGAGGGGATGTAAAGATGTATGAAAGAGTGGGTATGTAACGCTACGGGGAAGCCTAGGAATTGCGGTAAGAGAGAGAATGAGGGATATTGAGTGGCAAGACAGGCAGATTAAAATATCTGAGAGATCATAAAACCCAGGCTATGTAGAGTGACAGGAGTGGGAGAAACTCCCGAGCTACGTAGCCAAGGGAGAGTGGAGAAGAGAAGATTATACTGCCATGAAAACAAATGTAAATTTTCTTTTCAATGGGAGTAAGTTTCAATGTTATAAACATGCAAACCTAGTTATTTCATTTATATAGTTGCATCAATATCTAAATATCTAAATATCTAAATATCTAAATATCTAAATATCTAAATATCTAAATATCTAAATATCTAAATATCTAAATATCTAAATATCTAAATATCTAAATATCTAAATATCTAAATATCTATATATCTAAATATCTAAATATCTAAATATCTAAATATCTATATATCGAAAATATCTAAATATCTAAATATCTAAATATCTAAATATCTAAATATCTAAATATCTAAATATCTAAATATCTATATATCTAAATATCTAAATATCTAAATATCTAAATATCTAAATATCTAAATATCTAAATATCTAAATATCTATATATCTAAATATCTAAATATCTAAATATCTAAATATCTAAATATCTATATATCTATATATCTATATATCTATATATCTATATATCTATATATCTATATATCTATATATCTATATATCTATATATCTAAATATCTAAATATCTAAATATCTAAATATCTAAATATCTAAATATCTAAATATCTAAATATCTAAATATCTAAATATCTAAATATCTAAATATCTAAATATCTAAATATCTAAATATCTAAATATCTAAATATCTAAATATCTAAATATCTAAATATCTAAATATCTAAATATCTAAATATCTAAATATCTAAATATCTAAATATCTAAATATCTAAATATCTAAATATCTAAATATCTAAATATCTAAATATCTAAATATCTAAATATCTAAATATCTAAATATCTAAATATCTAAATATCTAAATATCTAAATATCTAAATATCTAAATATCTAAATATCTAAATATCTAAATATCTAAATATCTAAATATCTAAATATCTAAATATCTAAATATCTAAATATCTAAATATCTAAATATCTAAATATCTAAATATCTAAATATCTAAATATCTAAATATCTAAATATCTAAATATCTAAATATCTAAATATCTAAATATCTAAATATCTAAATATCTAAATATCTAAATATCTAAATATCTAAATATCTAAATATCTAAATATCTAAATATCTAAATATCTAAATATCTAAATATCTAAATATCTAAATATCTAAATATCTAAATATCTAAATATCTAAATATCTAAATATCTAAATATCTAAATATCTAAATATCTAAATATCTAAATATCTAAATATCTAAATATCTAAATATCTAAATATCTAAATATCTAAATATCTAAATATCTAAATATCTAAATATCTAAATATCTAAATATCTAAATATCTAAATATCTAAATATCTAAATATCTAAATATCTAAATATCTAAATATCTAAATATCTAAATATCTAAATATCAAAGCGTGAAAACGTGAAAATGCGAAACAGTGTTGAAATATGTTGATTTAATTTCTTTTTTCGGAAAGTCGTGTGGTGCCAATAACAGATATTTTAAATGAAAATGATCTTATAAAGCTTGAACCTATATTTCAATGCCAATTTGTTTCTGAAAGGTACAAATAATAAGACGAGTTGCCCCAAATAATTTGGTTGATTTTAAAGAAATACAATTTCAATAAATCTACTCTCCTATCGATTTCTACTAATATCATCTATATAAAACAATGAATCGAAATTGCTTAGAGTATCAACTTGCTCGTCAACTGAAAGGAAAACAGTTGCAATTTAAAATTGTATAGAAAATGTATTTCCAACTCCAACCATTTTTTTGTTTTCAAGTCTTGTTGGCAGGTATCCTAAAAATAGCTGGTAACTACACTAATCCAAATTAACCAAAAACACCTGCCTGCCTTAAATTACCTAATATTTAAGCCAAAGTTGTAATTAGGTGAAAGTAATGGCATAACATTGAAACACTCACTCACAAAAACGTGACCGATCAACAAATTTTGTCAGCAACAATTGAATTAATATATAAAAAAACCTGTACCTTTCCATCGCGACTTTCTAACAGCTCCATAACACCGCAATTAACAAACATAATCCGTTTTTTCGCCTCTTGCAGCGCAGAACCGCTTTCAAATGTCACTCCGGCGCAACTGAACAACAAACCATTATCGCGCGCGCGATTGTGATTTAAATCACCAGAAAAGTTTTCTACGTGCAGTGGAGATAACGCTATTTCGTGTACGTGACCCGGGGAATGTTAATAAGCTGCAGCGCTTTTTATTTCACTCGACTTGTTTACATCTCTTGCCCGGCGGCGATGGATATAATAAATTCGGGAAGGCTCTCAAGGCGATTGTACGCAGAGCAAAATAGCTGGGATAAGGGGGAATGATTTACGTTCCGGGGCCGAAAATAATAGCGCCAGCCGATAAACAATAAACACTCTTGAGTTATAAAGATTTGTTTATGGCAGTGGAAATTAAGAGAGAGACAAATATTTATAAGCATGGCGCCTAATCTATCAATTCACCACATTCAAAGTCAAATCACAGACATGACAATTTCAAACGATATGTGATATAATCTTCTTTAAGTTTTTCTTTTTTTTTATCACCAGTTGATAATAGAATCACATTTACTGCCCAGGTGCCGTTCTAACAGGAAAGGAAATAGCTACTTTTGTCATTAGCATGACAAAAAAAAATCACCCCACCACGATTTTCAAATTTGGTTGCGATCGTTTGGACCGTTTTCTCGGAATTTTGATGACACATATACACAGACAGTTTCGAAAAACAGTCTATTTCGACTATATTAGTTATAAAACGTAAAGAAAAGTCAAAATTAGCAATCGGAAAGGTTTCGCTGAAACAATACTTTCCTTCGATCCGTTGGGCCGTTTGCTCGGAATTTTGATGACAGAAATATACACAGACAGTTTCGAAAAATAGCCTATTTCGATTAGTTATAAAACGTAAAAGTCAAAATTAGCAATCGGAAAGTTTTCGCTGTAACAATACTTTCCTTCGATCCGTTGGTCCGTTTTCTCGGAATTTTGATGACAGACATAAACACAGACAGTTTCGAAAAATAGCCTATTTTGATTAGTTATAAAATGTAAAAGTCAAAATTAACAATCGGAAAGTTTTCGCTGTAACAATCCTTCTGCAGCAGTGCTGTGTGAAATTAAATGTTCAGGCTAAATCACTCTCTATACTATTAAGGGTAGATGGAACACAAGGGAGTCGTATCGATTTCATACGCTAAACCTACCCAATTTCTCAAACAAACCAAAATAATGTTATATGCATTTCAGATATAATTACAGATATTTTTCTGAAGCCAGTTAACTGTAGGTGTAAGTGTAAAGGACCATTCACAATAAGCGTAGTAGGGATAACGTAGCGCTATGCGAAATTGCATACATGTATAAAACTGCGGGCGTGTACAGCAGCGCAGTAAACCTATGACAGAACATGGGTAATTATCTCTACCATATTTATCGCGTAGCATTACTGCCCAATTCTGAATTTTTATAGGCATGCAAAACATTGCTTACCGCTACCTTACCACTACCGCACTTATTGTGAATGGCCCATAACTTCTACTACTTCTCTATGTATTATTGGTATTATGTTAGTTTGTATGTTGTCTTGGGAGACATGATTAATATTATTACTTAATAGACATTAGTAATTTCCCTGTTAATATCAGGAACATAGCGATTAGTGCAGAACATTTACGTTTTGTTATAAATTGCATCTACAACTATTTATTACCAAATCACTTCATCAATAAATCATAAGTTAAAAATAAACCAAACAAACCGTAATTCGCTGCGATCATTTCGTCTCAACCTTGTTTATTTTAGCACGCAAAGTAATCACAGTACTTATCTCTAAATACATTATAATAACGACGGATGACACGATAATGAGATGTAGTTTATAATATCAAATCCAGTTTAGTCACGTCTTTATATTATATTCTGTTTAGTGGCGAAAGACATGTAATCCTACCCCCCACTCACCGTTTCTCACGGCGCCATCCCACGATTGTAAATTGAAAAATAAATATGACACCGCCGCGCCGTCTGCATTTTCCACCCCCTGTCCGAACCTGATCCCGGCAATTTTACGACCCTCTCGCAGGCCGGATAAACAAACAACACAAACACACAGGTAATCCCGTGATCTTTTGTGTGCGATGTTAACCCACATTCGCTCAATTCACCTGGCACCGCTGGTTTTCTGAAACTTAACTGGGACACGCGGTTACGGTGTTTTTTTTTAAATAAACACAAAAAAAATGCCGCGTGTTTTTCCATTAATATTTAATTGCGGAGTGATTGCGAATGTGGCATTTTTTCAATCAGCCTCCTGCCAAAAGTAAAGCTCGTCTGGAGGTTTGCCATGGCAATGGCAGTTGCAAGACTAGTTCTAGGAATGCAGTGTACAAACAAGCGCGTTAAGAGAGGCTAAATTAATAGCAGATAATTTTAGAGGCACAACATAAACAGATGCACGGACATATTATTTGCAACAAAAATGTGTGTTATATAAATAAGTGGAAAGTATTTTGTAACGCTTGATTTTTGTTATTTAAATAGTTGCATTATGGAAATTGAATGGTTTTGGCGTCTACTACGTGGTAATTCATTTTCAATAAAGGAGATGAATAAAACTACTGTTTTTTACCACTTGTTTATTGTTTGAAACAACTAGTTTCGCCTAAGCTCTAGGCATTATCCAGTTTTTCCCGATGACTGATCTCCTTTATTGGTTGCAGTTTTTTATTTTATTTTAGAAGTGAAATATTGCCGTTATCTGAATGACCAATCGCAAGCGTTGAGTTAACTAATCAAACAATTTGTTTTATTCAAGACGAATTTACAAGTCGGTGAAATAACCGCCGCTCGGAGGGGATGATTTTTAATTACATAAATAGACTTACTTTTAATATATCGAATAAATACATTGTAAAAAAGCTAAACCTTATAAGTACTAGGTGAAATTCTCGTCGTTCGACGGCGTATGATATACCTTTCGTTTATCACTCTGGGCTGGTACGGGCTTATTGTTTCATGTTCTTGCCGCATCCGATGCGCATAATTCTACCTCGGCCCTTACAACCGGCGGCGCACGACCACAAGACCTGAGCACCACGGGGGCGACTAGCAATGATAAACCATGCTAAACGAAAGCGCCTGATAAATCAACTATTCTGAGCCCGTGTGATGACTATTTGTATACTCTCCTCTCAAAATATTATCAAAAGTAATATTGTGCGACCTGCTTCTAATTCTTCTAACTATGCAGTTACAAATTCTAAGGTGCTTGCGTTTCCCCGTGGCGTGCTGTATCGCTCCAAGATTTGCAGTCGTGCGCCGGTTGTAAAGTGTACGAGGTCGAATTGTGCGCCTCAGTAGCGGCTTGCACGACCAATAGTACAAGAGACAATAAGCCCGCAGCAGCATACAGTGATAAACGAAAACAGTTTAAGATAACTGTAGTCGCATCTATCCTACTATTGCGTTGTTTTTGTCCCCATTTATCACGATATGCACTGAGAGCACAAAAGTCATAAATGACAGGTCGGTCGGCTTCACAACATTGTTATCGTTTTTATATAATAGGGATACAAGTAATGCAACATTCTCTCTAGAGACTTAGTTTTCAAAATGCTGACCAGATTTATCACTTTTACTCACGTAAATGTAATCTTATGTAATAACTATATTGGATGTGCAAGCAATTAAAAAATCCTCTAATTCGGGTAAAAGTTAATAGTCTCCACCTGACATTATCATCTAATCATCATCAACAGTTGCGTAAGCCGCCACGTTATCCAACAAAATTCCCCATCAGACACTTTCACATATATTTTTTTTCATCTTGGCACCTTTTTTTTCCTTCATTACATTTAAATACCGCCAATGCCAGAAGGTGGTAATGCCAGTAATCTTCCACGGAACGAAATTGTGCATTATGACGCACCGCGGAAAATAAACCGGCTTTCACCGGGCCCCGAATGGGGAAATGTTAACGATATTAATTAAATAAAATTGCAAAATCGCAATTTACGAAAACAACCACACGGCCGTGCAAATACTACTTATTTGTGTAGCTTCGTGAGAGACTATTAG
This sequence comes from Lordithon lunulatus, assembly GCA_963942505.1. NCBI lineage: Eukaryota > Metazoa > Arthropoda > Insecta > Coleoptera > Staphylinidae > Lordithon > Lordithon lunulatus. The sequence continues at coordinate 40,420,707 of OZ012673.1, forward strand.
ATGACCTATTAAACTCCAATGCACCAAACTCCGAGCCCTCCAGGCAGCTGCATTATTTCCAAACGTGAAACGGGCCCGTTGACCCGTCAAAAGACGGAATCAATTTTAAACACGACCTACATACCCGCCGCATCGCGGACGAACTAAATCATGCCGAAACGTGATGCCCATGCAGACTATGCGAGATAAGACGGCGGCAGTAACTGTAGTATTTAAAAGAGCGCGCGTTAAAATGTCGCACGAGCAACGGTGATTTCGGCTGGGGGTCGGAGCGATACCGGTGATTGAGCAAAAAAAAATGCGCACCTGTGGTGATGAAGAAGAAGCGAAATGGTTACGCACTATAAAATGCAGACGCAGTCGTCAAGCTGCTCGTAAATTACATCAAAGAGGAACTGCTTAAAATAACTATGGCTTTTGTGAGGGATTGCTTTTAGTTGCAAAGCTACAGGACGACTTTGGGACGCACTCACTAATGGTTTCAAACTAGAACTGTTGTAAGCGGGATGAGTAATTAGAACACGAAAAGTCATTTAGAAATAAATTGGTTTTGCAAAATCCGTCTAGCCAACTGAAAACAAAAAGGTACCCGTATTTATGTAAATTGTTTTATTCTGTAACTTACTAAGGGCCGGTTCTACAATTCACATTTAACAGCAGGATAAGGCTATTCGTGGAATAAGTTTGGGATTTTAACGCCAATATCTCAAACTTATTCCAAAAATAGCCTTATTCCTCAGATAAATATAAGTTGTAGGTCCTTAATGCACTACATATTTTTATAATACTTATAATTATAATACATTTAGAGTATACCAATATGCTATAGAGATATTGGTTTTATTTTTAAATTTGACTTCACATTCCTTATCACAGGCTCAAATTATGGCCTCCACAAAGGAACACACCTTGCCGTCGTTTGAGGGCCCAGTGAGGCGACATCCGTTGCTATGAAAACTTAGGCTATAGCAGGGACTAGGATGGCGTCGCATTACTAAGAAATTCTAGGGCTCATTGCGTAGCTGAGCCTCCCTACTAGTATGAATTTCATAGCTTGACCAACTCTTCAGCCGCTCTTGGCTCTTTCCGACCACGACGATATTAGGTATCGGGGGCTAGGGATCACACCACTTCTCAACTTTATATAAAAGAACTCACGCCGGGATGAGCTAGGGGGAACAGGAACCCTTGTCTAGCCGGGACGGTGCCTCCCCGCACAGGGTGACTACTCCATCAATGCCACAATGCTATCCGTGGCAGCGGGAGGTTGCCGAATCTGGTGGCATTTCGGAAGCAAGGGGGAAAATGTGCCATTGGTAGAGCCACCCAAAAAAATTGAATGTACGTGATGTCCTGGACTAAGAGGCCTAAATGTCTACCCTCCAGCCAACTATCCAGAACTACCCATATGTCCTGGACTGACTCGGCGACGATGAGTCATGTCTGATGCCTATGTGATGTCCTGGACTAAGAGGCCTAAGTGTCTACCCTCCAGCCAACTAACCAGAACTATCCAGATGTCCTGGACTGACTCGGCGACGATGAGTCATGCCTGACCAAGGATAGGCGATGCCCTTAACCGAAACCTCCAGACACCAGACAAGGACTAAAGTAATACGAAAACCCGAGAACGGAGGCAAGAGCCCAAACTTGAAAACAGAGAAGGAGAATGGAGGCAACCACTCGGTGAAAAACTGCGATAACTAACACTGCTCACAACAATGGAAAGGCACTAGGTTCACCCTAAATAAAAGAAACAAATGAATAACGATCAAAACAACAAACCTAATGCCATGCAGAGAAAGTAGACCTCTGTATCGGTTGGGGAGGGCATCGCAGTGGGGCCCCCCCAGCCGTCATCCGACTACCATCCAGTAGCAGAGGAAGCGAGCGGGATCAGAGCATGTGGAAAACACCAGCCAGTTTTAATAAGGCGGTATAACACCAAGAACTCCAACGGTCATAAGGCAAATGGAAATAGAACCGAGCAAAAAAAAAACGAAGGAATCGCCAGTCGACTGACTAATGGCAAGGACGAAAAACTCGCACTCATTGGATGAAAGCCACCAAATCCAGGTACCCAAGATAAAGCCACCTCGCCTCCGGACAGGGGAGCAAAAAAAACCTGCCATGTCCTCAAAGTCTGCTTTATGGTGATAAAGGACGAGGACCAAGGTTAGGACGTCTACATACTGTTGGCAGAACTTAAGAGACATAGTGTTAAGACGACGGACATGACAGTAAAAACAAGGAACATACCCAAGGACGGAAAAGTGGACGCGGCGATTCCTCGTGAGAAATAAGAGCGGCTCTTTGGGAAAATCGGAATCCCGCTTCGTCCATTGTCTCTCTAGCGTAAGGTTTGGTGGCTTGGCTGGTCCAACCGTACCTTTGTGAGCCTAAAGCGCCAAAACAAAAGCCTCAAGCGCCAGCTGGAAGCCCTGAAGGCGGAAAAAGCACAACGGGACAAGATGATGGATACAGTAATGGGCCATTCACAATAAGCGCGGTAGTGGTAAGGTAGCGGTAAGCAATATTTTGCATGGTTATAAAAATTCAGACGTTCAGAATTGGGCAGTAATGCTATGCGATAATTACACATGTTCTGTCATAGTTTTACTGCGCTGCTGTAAACGCTCGCTTTTTTATACATGGGTGCAATTTGGATTACCGCTACGATACCCCTACCGCGCTTATTGTGAATGGCCCATTAGAGTATAGATGAGGGAGATGCAGGCAAGCCTGTACCAGCTGACTAGCCAAGCATGCCAACTGGCACCAAACCCTACGCCAGATGAAGGAGGGACAATGGAGGAAGGTATAACCAGAATACGGAGCACTTTCGATAATAGAAAGACGTAGAGCGAAGCAGTCGAAACACTGGCCGAGCACTGGCCAGAAGGTGAAGGTGGTGGGCAGGGAAATAACTATATCTGTTTGTCGCACTACCTCCACACTCGGTGGCCATTTGCACCTAACGTCGAGATAGTTAGACAAATAGAGTAGAAATACAGAGCAATGACAAGTGACCCGAAGAAGGCTAATCGAGAAACTCTCGAACCTGAATCTAAAGAAGGGGGAAGTGTCTACAATAACCCACACCACATATATGCCTTCCTGCAGGCTCTACTGAGATAACCTAACGGTTAACTATATCGTGTGTGATACCACTAGCTGGCAGAAGATGAAGGACCATGGTATCAAACAATTAAGGATAATCGCAGAGGCGAAAGAGACAGAGGTAATTGCAGTTGAGGCGGCAAGGCTGCCCCCACAGAACATAAGGAAAATAACCGAATATCTCTTCGCACGTTCAAAAGTGAAGACAACCATCAAGAAACTGGATGCACATCACGCAACTGAAAATCTCCAGGGTACTACTACTGTGGCAACAAAATCCAAAAAAAAGAAGGAGTAGTAAATACTAATTAAGCCGACTGAAGGGCAAACGTAAACCTAATATGGAGGATCCGCGAGATTTGCAGCGAGGACAGCAATGTCGCCCGATTCAAGAAGACAGACAACGGACACCTCCGGATTAGGGTGAGAAACAGTGGTGCCCAAGTCGACGAACTGTGTGAAATCATCAGCGCAACGGAACCGGGAACCGAGCCCAGAGTCAGGCGGCTTGGAGTAAACGTGTACATAAGACCTGGATGTACCGACGACGTGAACCGAGGTTTGCCGAGACGGCTATCAAGGCGGTAACCAATAATGGGAAACGCTATAGGGTAGGAAAGCCGAGATCGTCGAGAAACAGGACGCAAAACACAGTGTCAACAACCGAGAAAGGGGCTGAAGACCTCGCAGCAAGGCTGAAATTAGTTATGATTCAATATTTCGATATAGAGCCACCAGAAAAACTGCCACAAGGTTGCAGCCGTTGTTGCTTGGATGGCCACCGGGCCCACGGGTGTAGTGGGGAGGACACAAGAAAGCTGTGCCTAAGATGTAGCGAGGAAGGTTGCCAGGCCAGACTGCCTAGAGCGCACTATGCAGGGCTGAAGGCCATGTCGCAGAGGGTCACCGATGCCCAATAAAGAGAAGGGCTAGGGAAGAGGCAAGAAGGCCAGAGGTGAAGGCGGACCCAAAGTATATTTCAGACCAGAAAGATAAAAATATCAGAGAACTAGAATGGGACAAATAACCCTGAAGACCTGAGATCCTAGCCCTAATCCAAGGCAGCATATGGAGAGCTTAGTGTACCTTGAAGGCGGTCAAGCCTCCCGCGTGGTATGTGGGAAGGTTTAGTCCGTTGGCGCTTCGTGCAGAATGCGGGGTGAATTCGACACTATCCATGCTTATCGATCATAGAATGGGCGTCTTTAAATGATTCCTCCCAACAGAAATGAGCTGAAGATTTGGAATCTACAATCATTTGGTTTCCAAAAAGTGTAATATGCTATAAATATTTGTAAAGATTATACAAATATTTCTTGAAACCCAGGCCGAGTGGTTAGAGACGTCGTCCGTCTCGTACGGAGCATTGGGGAGCTTGAGTTCAAACCCGGTTGTGGGTAATTTTGCGTTATATTGCATTTCTGCACGAGGCATTTACATGACGAAAAAACAAGGATCTCTTTCTAAGCATGTTCTTAAAACATACACAATACTTATGTTACATGTTGCCCTGTAGACTACTATCAAAGATTTGCTTGGAAATATATTGAAGGTACTTAGTGGCCGAGTGGTTAGAGGCGTCGTCCGTCTCGTACTGAGCATTGGGGAGCTTGAGATCGATCCCCAGCGGGGAGCGAATTTTCGCGAATCACAGAGGTTTTCTATGAAGTTAAGGTAAATACCCGGTGATAAAACTCCTCTGAGCTTCTCCCATGACCGGCGGAAAAGCCTCACGGCTGATAGTCGTACAAAGATAGAAGGTTTTTTATTTCTTAAAACCTAACCAAATGCATGAAACAATTTCGTTTTTCACACCATAATAAGTATTGTCAGAATCTCTTGTTTTCCGAAAGTAAAAAGTATTGTTATAATGTATGCTAGTACTGACTACACGTAGAATTATTATAAGTTGTTCAATCTCAATTACTCGAGTATTAGTCTCTAAAAAGCCATCTAAACATCAAATAAACAGCTAATTGAATCACTTTATTATACAATGTTGCAAACCCCATCCCACTCTAGCGAAAAACCGTCAACTTCCTCAGCTCATTCCAGTCTCCATTTCTGGCTCTAATCAATTCAGTAACGGCACTGACAAAGTGCCACACTAATTAATAAACTCTAATCATCCGTCCATTTAGCGAGCACGATCGATTGCCCGGCGATAAATTGTCGCTGCGGCGAGTTGCCGCTGTTACTTTTTTTTTTCGTTTGTTGGTTATCGCCGCCGCCTCCCATTATAATTACTCCGGAACTTCCACGACAATCGCATTATTATCGGGCGCGCGCAGACAAAGCGAGTCCGTTTTTATCAAAGTTGTCTGCGAGCGCGGCCCGTTTTATTGTTATCGGGGGCGGCTGCGGCGCGCTGCTGATTGTCTTTCTGCGAGGCGCGAGGACCAAAATAAAAAGAACAAGCGCGCCAGCGGGAGAGGAAATCGCACGATAAGGGGTTTGGCGATTAGAAGGCGTAAGAAGTTTTATTAAAGGATGTGCTGTGCTCTAGTTGGGGGATTAAGAGCTTAACTTTCTGATGCAAGCAGCAGAATTTAAACCATTCACGCCAATGCATAGAAATTAATAATTTACTTATAAATTAATGCGAATGGTTTTGTTTTGTTTATTTCTTTACAGAAGTAGGGTGCTTTAACACCAAAACATAGAAATATTAAAGATATTAATTTATATAAGTGTAAATCGACCTCTAAGCAATCTACATATCTAGATGCACACCCATCAGGATCACCGGGTAGTGCCTTCTTTTTTTTTGTCACCTGGGTTGGAATCTTCAAAAGACACCCATGCCTCCACTATCACCACTGTGGTGATAGTGCCCTCTAGGGAATAATATTCTAACAGAGTGCTTGAGATATCAGCACAAAGCCAATTTTGTAAAACATATATAAGTGTGAATCCACCTCTTAGCAATCTGCATATCTAGATTTTACACTTATATATGTTTTACAAAATTGGCTTTGTGCTGATATCTCAAGCACTAACTAATTGCTAATTTTGACTTTATCATGAACTATATAGTCGAAATAGACTATTTTTGGATAATGTCTATTTGTGTAGGTCTGTCAGTCTATATGTCTGTATTGTGTATGTCAAAATTGCGGGAAAACTACATAAATTGGACTGCCCTGGGGTTAGGGGGCACCCTAATTTAAAGTAACAAATCTAGACTGAAAAACGATTTTTTACAATTTCCTGTAATAATCAATTTTTTACAAAAATATGGTCTGTAACCTATGTTGTAGTAATTTCCTACTTCCAACACAAATATATAATAAAAAAACTATTTCTCCTGCCAGCAATTACCCTAGAGGAAATGACCGGAGAGTGCAGTCTGCGTGCCATCTCTCACCCCCCACTGAACACTCACACTCTCGCACCACTCACACGCGTTTAAATTTAGACAAAACGTTTCTCGTTCTTCTTGTTCCTCTGATGACGCACGCAACGGAACGCACATGTCTTTTCCCCGTGACCGCATCACGCGTACTGAGGGGGAGGAGGACGCTCGGGTTCATTACGCACCAGGCATTGTTTTTATAGATCGCGGCCGTTACTAGAGACGTCTTGTACTTTCACAAAAGCCCGAGTGAATGTCAATTGCGGTTTTTTTTTGTTGTGGGCTCGGTCTCTTAACCTCCTTCCAGATTGTTTACACACGACTGTTACGAACAATGCGGTTTAAGGACAACAAATTGTTTGCTACGTGCCGTATTTGGATGCCAGCGATTTGAAAAATTATATATGTGTATTAATCATTTTGTAATGGTGCTCGTTCGGGTATGGATTATGAGCGTAAGTAATTGCAGCTATGATTCAATTGCTTGATATCCGCATTGTTGTTGGATTAGAATTTTCTAGACCTGATAAAATTCATTTGATATTTTTCTTTAATACGCAACGTCAAAGATTTACTATTTACTATAATGGGGGCGGTCCTAGCAGGCATACAAGGTGCGGCCAAATTCATCCTGGGGCATGAGCTATCGAAACAGTACATAAAACATGAACTCGCCTCGGTTATAAAAGTTGCTTCTCACTATTTTCACACTTTACTCTTGATTTATTAATTTCTTCATATATTTTCGTACCCTAATATCCTATATAAAGCTAATTATATTTTTTAAGTACAACATGTGGGCAGCCAAATTATGTTTGAACGCGGGTGGCCGACTACCTAGGACCGATCCTGATGTAAGTCTATATAAGTCAATGATAAATAGCAATTACGATTACAAATGAGCTTTAAAATCACCTAAAATATTTTCCTCTCTCAATGTTCGGGGCGGCTAGTAACGCTAAACGAAAGCACCTTTAATGTTGCTTAATACTCAGTGAATCGAATGCGTACGGGTGTTGTTTATTTTTTATTAAATGAAGAAAAGTTTATTAAGGGCCAAAAAATAAAAAAACCTAAGTCTATTCTTACAGAATGTATAAATAAGATTTATGAAACTCCCTACAAAAAAAGCTATTCTTGCAGATTTTTTTTATGAATCTCAAGAAGCAACTCTTGTTCATTTCTTTCCAGAAATAGGGTGCTTTATCACCAATACATAGAATTATTAAAGATAATAATCTAATTATAAATTGAACTTATTAGTTTTAACAAAATAGATTTTGTTGTAGCATTTACATTTTTGTGTGATAAAATGATAATATTTTATCACAAAAAATCCTGTAACCTGTTTAATAGTAATTTCCTACACCCAACACAAAAATAAAATCTCCTGCCAGCACTTACCCTAGGGGAAATGACCATATTGATTTTTTGTTTTGTTTGTGTTGAATTTCAAGAAGCAACTTTGCGTTTGTTGCCTGGCAAAAAATTTGGTTCGCGATCGACCGGTCGATCGCGATCGATTTGTTGAACTTCCTGCTATAGACATTCAATTCAGCAAACTTATTTTCTTATAAAAAATAGTACAACTAACCCCCTAAGAGGAAAGTTACACGCCATCTGGCGGCACCACATCAATTAGCAATGCACACCCATATGGTAATAACCGTCAACATGCTCATGCCATCAGGATCACCGGGTAGTGCTCTCTAGGAAATTGGCCTTGTGCTGATATCTCAAGCACATAGAGTGAACTACCCGGTGATCCTGATGTCATGAGCATGTTGACGGTTATTACCATATGGGTGTGCATTGCTAATTGATGTATTGATGTGGTGCCGCCAGATGGCGTTTAACTTTCCTCTTAGGGGGTTAGTTGTACTATTTTTATAAAAAAAATCAGTTTGCTGAATTGAATGGCTATAGCAGGGAGTCCAACAAATCGATCGCGATCGATCGGTCGATAACGAACCCAATTTTGGTCGATCGTTCGCAATGTTTTAACCGATTAGTCTACTTGACAAATAGAGCACTAATGACAATAAGTCGATCGCGACACATTTTTAGGATAAAAAGTCGATCTTATGTACACAAAAGATGCCATCCCAGGTATATAGAGAGAAACGGCAAGTAAGAATAATTAGTAATGAAGTCATGCTTTCATATATCTTGAATATGAAAAAAAGTAGGTAGTATCATATATGTGAGCACCAAGTATTCTATAATGAAGAATATTGTAAATGCTCACACATATATATTTCAAAGTACGGTAAATTATCAGCTTTTTGTCTCTTATTTATAACTTACAGTTTATATCTATTGCAATTAGATGTGTGTATTAGCTGTAAATTGCATTATAGTGCAATTATTAGTTACGATCACAAAAAGTGGGTGAGTTTGTAATTTGCTGCGATACGCGGAGCATGGAAAATTGGCCGATTTCGGTGCTGCGTCCTTAGTGAGGCTCTAATAATAAGGGACTAGGATTTACCGTTTTCCCCATTTTACGACGTGATAACGGAGTAACGGTCGCGGGAAGTATTTGTAATTATTTTAATGAGCCTAATTGCATCGCAAACATAATTTTATTGTTACGGGTGATACTTTTCGAGAATGTCGGCGCAATTTGGACGCATCAAATTAATGGATAACGCTGTAATTTAATAAATTTGATGCAGAAATATTATTAGTTAATAGGCGCGGATTATGAGAGACAATTTGGGAGTGCAATGAGAAACAAAAGGTGCTTTCGTTTAGTATGGTTTAGCATTACTAGTCGCGTCGTGGCGTGTTGTATCGCTCAAGTCTTGCGGTTGGTTGTAAGGGCCGAGGTAGAATTGTGCATATCGGGAGCGGCAAATAGAACAAGAGACAATAAGCCCGTAGCAGCATATAGTGATAAACGAAAACAGCTTAAAGGTGATTCCGTTTAACATTATTAGTTGCCCCGTGGCGTGCTGTATCGCTCTAAGTTTTTAGGTCGCTCGCCGGGACAAGGTAGAATTGTGCGCATCGGGAGCGGCTTGCACGACAAATAGAACAAGAGACAATAAGCCCGGAGCAGCACACAGTGATAGACGAAAACAGTTTAAGTTGTCACTGCAAGTTATAATTTTGGGCAATACTATAGAATCGGAACGTCTCATCAATATTTCATTCATTCGTTGCATGCATGGGGATGTAGTTGTCTCTGTTCACTGTTGTCTATGACTTTTTGAAGAATACGTAGAATTTTACTCCCTACAAAGCCTATTACTAATGAGGGGTATCATTAAACATTCCAAACTAAAAAATTAAGGGAAAATCAGTTTAATTTATTATTATTCCGCCGCTATATCATTTTCTACATGTGTGTATGACACTATGTAGTTTGTGTCTGCATCGAAAACGAAATAAGAAACTAGATAATGTCATACGGGCTTAAGAATTTCTTGTAGCTGCATTTGTTAACGAATTATACACTAAAACATTTACTAACATAAAATAATACATAACCGCCTAAATAGTTATGTGAGTCTATAATTTCTTGTTCTATTAAAATGAGTTCATATAAATATGACAATAAAATGACGCAAAGTCGCATTGCAATCACATGAATCACAAAATTAATAGTCTTGAAAACTATGATTACGCACCTCTGCATTATTATAAAATTACGCATTGTGTGACAATTATTGCACTCGGCTTGTTGTTTTTTTTTGTGTAGTCTTACCGAACAATGGAGCGGGCAATTTAATTTTCACAACCGGCTTACCACCGAGACGATAATTGCGTGGGAGAGGCTCACCTGGAACAAAAAGAAAATCTCGGTAAGTAAAACAAAATGGGCATTTTCTCAACATGGCAGAGCAATTATGGGATATGTTTTTAACTTACGTAAAGAATGTAGTTTATTACGTTATATAAAAATAAGAAGGTAATCTAGATAATATAAATGTTTCATTAAATTCGAGTGTAAAACATAATTCTATTTGTTATATATAAATGAATTAAGTAATCAATTCTATTTTGCGTTATTTATAACTAAAAATCACATTTTTTTTAATTTATGGAAAGCTGTCGGGTACAGCTCTAAAATTATCCTACACAAGTCACTCTCCATCTTAGAAACTGCACTCAAAAACTTTTCACAAAAAAATTGATATTTAGGTATAAACAACTCAAAATATACTACTTAATTAATTAATGTTGGGATTTCGCCAATGGCTCTTATAATTATAGGCACTACTAGTTCCATATTTACATTATGAATGAATAAACATTTTTATTTAAAGAGAACATTATTTACTTTCCAAATTGATCACTGATGTAAAGGACGGTAATGTTTTAGCGTCTTCACGTTTTCTAACTAAAGATCGTTTTAGACAAGACAATTTCTTAGCTCAAAAGATGTTCAAGAAATGAATTCATATATCCTCCTCCCATACAATTTGTCCTTGACAAATAGAACGCGTTATATTTTTCTATTCGATCTACCATCCAAGTCAATATTTTAAATAATCTGCTGTATGATACGAGACAATTTAGATTGTCTCGCATCTTGACTAAAGGTCGTTTTAAGGTCGTTTTAAACAGGACAATTTCTTAGCTCAAAAGTTGTTCAAGAAATGAATTCATATATCCTCCTCCCATACAATTTGTCCTTGACAAATATAAGGCGTTATATTTTTCCATTCGATCTACTATCCAATTCAATATTTTAAATAATCTGCTGTATGATACGAGACAATTTAGATTGTCTCGCATCTTGACTAACTTTTGAGTCAAGAAAGTGTCTCGTCTAAAACGACCTTTAGACAAGACAATTTCTTATCTCAAAAGTTGTTCAAGAAATTAATTCATATATCATCCTCCCATACAATTTGTCCTTGACAAATAGAACGCGTTATTTTTCCATTCGATCTACCATGCAATTCAATATTTCAAATAATTTGCTATATGATACGAGACAATTTAGATTGTCTTGCATCTTGGCTAACTTTTGAGTCAAGAATTTGTCTTGTCCAAAACGACCTTAAGATTGTGATATGCGATAACTTTCCGGGGGGAGAAATTACACTATAAGGAAGGTACTGACGTCGCGAGCAAGTTAGAAAATGTCAATTTTCTTTACGTTTTATGCCTAAGATAGCCTAAATAAACCCGATTTTTTCGATGTCTGTGTGTTAGTGTCCATATGTGTGTCTGTGAAAAATATTCCGGGAAAACGACACAACTTATTTTTCTTAATTATTATTATTATTATTATTATTACATTATTATTATTACTATTATTATTACTATTATTATTACTATTATTATTACTATTATTATTACTATTATTATTATTATTATTATTATTATTGATTTATATACACTACCTCAAAGAAAGGAAACATTCACCTATCCCTTAGTTCTTTTTGGGATTAGGCTCGGTCGACACAGACAGATCATTATTATTATTATTATTACTATTATTATTATTATTATTATTCAGGTCGAAACAAATGATTCTTCTGTGAATTAGGATTACTCAAAAGCTTCTTACACAAAACCGCAACTTCTGTGAATAAATCCGTATACACAAACAATTCTCCAACCTTTGTTGCGGTACCTGACCGGCGTAACATTTATTTAAAGATGCCGGAGGAGAGTGGACACCGTTCAAGGTTTCTGCAATTTATTAGCCATCTTCTATGAGTCACGTGTGTTTAATCGATAGTTTTTTTGTGACCCCTCCGGGGTTTCTGGTGTATATTCCGCGGTGACTAACCAAACACGTCACCCCGCACGCGTAACGAATTCAACAAGCGCGATACCTCGATTTCTCGTCTAAATTAATGAGAGACAGCAAACAAAAAAATGGGTAAATAAATCGCGCGATTCCGCGAGATGGATTAATATTTTATGGACTTGAAAATTAATGTAAATAAGTATTGAGTTGTTATTATGAATGCTAATTAGTTTTAATTGTTTGGGTTAAACCAAAAAACAAAAATGGGGTCTGCTGTTATAAAATAACAATTAGAAGCTTTTATACCTTTATTATTGGGGAAATCAATCTAGCGATCCAACAAGATTGATTATTATTTATTGGATATTATCATGAATGTATTGAGTTGTTTTTAAACATGATAATTAGTGTATTATTACTTTTCGAATATAGCACTGTTGTATTAGGAAGGTATTGGTATCTCCAAAAAATTCGAATTACTAATTTTGCTAATTTAAATTTAGTAGTTAAAAATTCGAATTACAAATTTTAACTTTTCTTTACGTTTCATGACTAATATAGTCGAAATAAGACTATTTATGGAAAACGTCTGTCGGGGTATGTGTCTGTCTATCTGTATCAGTTTTCCCGCAATTTTAATCACATAAAATTGCGGGAAAACTGGAGGCTTATTTCGACTATATAAGTCATGAAACGTAAAGAAAAATCAAAATTAGTAATTCGAATTTTTAACTACTGCATAAAATAAAATATCTGTAATTATAAAAATTGTATTATTCATAATAATTTTATTATTCATAATTCATATATTTAATTAAGTAATCCATTATATTATGCGTTATTTATAATCAAAAATCACATTTTTTTTATTTTGGCATAGATTTTGAATGGAGCTCCAAGATTACCATACACAGATCTTGAAGCTGCATCCAAAAACTTACCACAAAACAATTTTCAGATGTTATTATGAATCTAATTAGTTTGTTATTATATTTTGCATTTTAAAAAGGGTAGCTGCATGCAAAAACTTACCACAAAACAATTTTCAGATGTTATTATGAATCTAATTAGTTTGTTATTATATTTTGCATTTAAAAAAAGGGTATACAAAAAATTGGATGTACTATTATAAAATAACAATTAGCAGCATACTCTGATGGCTCTGTAATAATGAAATTTGTATTATTCATAATAATTTTATTATTCATAATTTATTGGTGATATTCGATAGATTTATATGTCATAGATGACACGTGTGAGTTAGTCCGTAATTATGAAATAGGTATTATTCATAATCATTTAATGATTAATAATTTTATTGGTGATAATCGATAGATCATCATAGATGACATACATAGTACATAGTACATAGTAATTTTGAGAAAAAGTCCGCAATGAAAATCAAATGTTCATTCATAAGCTGGCATTAGGCTTTAGATAGCGGACTTTTTTTACCTTCCGGTCTTATAGACCCGGAGCATATATATGCTCCGGGTCTATGAGACTGGGCGCGAGTGCCGGAAGGTTAAGAGTTGCTGATATTAAAAGTGGACGTCATTTATGACCACTATTCTCTTTATAATATATCTATTGATATTTATGAAAACTCGGTATTAACCCTTTCAGGCACAAAATAAATATTATCGAAAATAATAATAATATATTGGAACATTATTATTATTTTCGATAATAAAAAAATCTTTTATCTTTATAGGGCTATCAGCCGTAAGGCTTTTCCGCCGGTCAAGGGAGAAGCTCAGAGGAGTTGAATCGCCCGTTATTTACCTAAACTTCACAGAAAACATCTGAAAAACTGTGAAAGGTGATTCGCTGGGGAACGAACTCAGGCTCCCCAATGCTCAGTACGAGACAACACAACAACCACAATGTTCAGGTAGGAACTCGCTTCACGCCTTACGGAGCTACCCGTTTGGTAGGGGTCGGGATACCATCTTTTCACCGAAGTCTGACTGGCCCCTGGCCCAAAGAGCTGAATCCAGTCAAAATCAGTGCCAGACGGACGACGCCTCTAACCACTTGGCCACTGAGCTGGGTTTTTCGATAATATTTTCCCGAATATTATCATGAAAATCTTTTTACCGACAAAAATTAACGTAATTTACAATTAGCGCCAACAAATCGCACCACATTTACAATTTGGTTTCTTAAAAAGCTACCACTGAATTTCTAAATCTAAATCTAAATAATTTATTAACAAGATGCGTTCTTTGTGAAACCAATAGGAACGAAGGTTAATACCGAAATGTCAAAATGTGAGTGAGTGTCAAATTCTCAATTTTCAATATGTCAAATTTTGACATATTAAAATTGAGATTTTGACACATTTTGGCATTGAGACATTTCGGTATTTTCGAGTTATCTTCTGTTTTAGTGTATTGATTTTACTCAATTTCATAGGGTCGCCCGAGGGCGAGTTCTCAGTCGATTTCCAAATTTGTCGCGATCCGTTGTGCCGTTTTCTCACCGCGCGTTGTTGTTTTGGTGCGGCCACGCCCAATAATGCGCAGTTCATCGTTTTTATCGAGTTTTCTTTGCTGTTAGTGGACCGATTTTGTTCAAATTTTGACTGGATAGTCCCAGATAAGATTCTCAGCTAATTGCCAAATTTGGTCGCAATCTGTTGTGCCGTTTTCCCAGAATGTTGATCCCAAACAGACATCCAGGAATCCGGACAACACACACACACACACACAGACATCACAAAAATTGGATTTATTTTTACTATTTTAGGCATAAAACGCAAAGAAGTTGTTTTTTACTTCTAAATTGTTCACAACAATGTATAGTGTAGTTTTTTCCCGGAAAGTTGTCGCATATTTCCACAATCTTAGTTAGAAAACGTGAAGATGTTTTCGGTAAAAAATTACATAAACAATAAATAAAACAATACGTAAAACAATACCTTACTTTACATCAGTGGTACACCACAGATGTAATTTAAGGTATTGTTTTTATTGTATTGTTTGGAAAGTAAAAATTCAATAAAAACATAGACATATATTTTATTAGCTTTACATATCATGTTGTTTCACATATTTTTAAAACATGACATAAACTCTTCTACATAATTAAAACACATTGTAACTGTTATAAATTATAGTGAATTATATAACAAGAATATGAGTATTCGCAGTCATCTACAGGATGTTATTGATACATATGACGTACCTACTGAAGTAGCTATGACGTCTGTTACAATAGGTCTTTCATAAAAATTACTGCAAAACAATTCTACAAACTCCATCTGTATTTGATTATGATTATAATAGTGACGGTGAATGTAACGTGCTACGTGAAGGGGGATTGGGGGGCAACACGCTGACTCACTTGAACGATATGCTGGACGCGTGAAAATCCTGCGGATGGGAAGGGATGAGGGTAAAAATATCCGCGTGCTGTTCAGAAATAGAGCCAGACTGATGCAGCGTACGTGCGCGCTCGCAGGAAGAACTGCCGGTTCCGTTTGGGGAACGAAAATAAAAGAAGAGGTCTCTAAATTTTCAAGGGGCGCAATTTACGGGCCGTCGACGGGCCAGCGTCTTTGTCGCAATTAATAGACTTCGTGCCGCCATTAAGAACACAAACGGGCAATGAGCATGAATCTAGGGATTTGCTCGTAACTAACTAACTACATTATCTTGCGAGAGATTGATTTATTGACAATTTCATGACCATTTAGAGTGGCACTTTTATAATATATAAAAAAAATCCAATTTAGCCGCCCCTTCTAATCAAAAATTAATCTCAAAATAAATAAAAAGCAAAATTTGAATTTAGGGATTTGCTCGTAACTAACTAACTACATTATCTTGTGAGAGATTGATTTATTGACAATTTCATGACCATTTAGAGTGGTACTTTTATAATATATAAAAACATTCCAATTTAGCCGCCCGTTCTAATCAAAAATCAATCTCAAAATCAATAAAAAGCAAAATATGGGAAGGCTAGATTTATTGTTTAAATTATTATAATAAACTTTATTAACGGCAAATACCTTGAATAAAAATAAGATACATATGACGATACATGATTTATTGTATTTATTTATATTTCGTCGCCTAAACAGCTCTGCTATTCAAAAAAAAAAAAAACTTTTATAGGGCTATCAGCCGTGATGCTTTTCCGCCGGTCAAGGGAGTATCTCAGAGGAGTTTAATCACCCGGTATTGACCTTAACTTCACAGAAAACCTCTGAAAAACTGTGAAAAGTGATTCGCATAAATTCGCTCCCCGCTGAGACTAAATAGCAGACTAAATCGCGAATAATGTAAATCTATGATAGAAAAATCTTTAAGCCATGCTGTCATTAGAGTAACACGTTATTTTTGCCGCTTAAATCATTCGCGGCATGCCAGCTTGTCATCCGATCCGACAGGAAACGTGAATAATCGGCGAAATTGTACACCTAAACTCGTGGATGTTTTGCTACAACATGAAATAGTAACCAATCAATATAAACAGCTATCGTTGTCGCTAAAAAATAACAATTGTGGCTGTAATGTTGAACACAAAACAACAACGCCGCCAGTCTGTTTTTGAAATACACAAAGTTTAATCTTGAGGATGCCTATCTCTGTTTCTATTAACCGGAAGGGTGCGTTTCTTGCATTTAAAGGGACAGAGTTTGATTTAGTGGACGTTTCCAACGAGCTAAATTACTACATTAGACAACATTTCAATGCAGGGAAGAGATGTAAACTTGTGATTTCAAAAGGGGATTAAGATCTTTCAGTGCGGTACCAGTAAACCCCTTTTGTTACTGTACTACGCGCACAACCCTCTGTGGACGGAGGAGCAGGTAAAAGTACATCAAACGACAAACGCTGTATAGGAATTACAATAAGGAATATTATATAACTTTAAAATTAAATTCAGTAAGTAGAATTTGATTTGACCTATACTGTAAGTTATTATGATAATAATAATAATAATAATATGTATTAATGGACAAAAAGTCGTTTTAGACAAAACAATTTCTTAGCTCAAAAGTTATTCAAGAAATGAATTCATATATCCTCCTCCTATACAATTTGTCCGTGACAAATAGAACGCGTTATATTTTTCCATTCGATCTACCATCCAATTCAATATTTCAAATAATTTGCTATATGATACGAGACAATTTAGATTATCTCGCGTCTTGACTAACTTTTGAGTCAAGAAATTGTCTTGTCTAAAACGACCTTTAGAAAACTCATGACAATGACGCATTTCTGTACACGTTACCCTATCTCGCGTGTTAATTATCCATTTCACGCGTACATCATTCACGTCTTATCAAAAGACAACCAACCATATATGAAATTTTTGCGCGGCCCTAATAAGCCTAGCTCGTTCGCTCCTCGAGGGGCCCATTAAAACGTGCAATAATTGACAGGACAACGCGCGAGCGACACTTGAATAGCCGCTCTGCACCACTCGGGGATTATATTTTCTGCACACGCACACGCGAGCCAAAGGGAAAACCGTGGGCGGCGGCGATAAATTTTAGGCGTCGCAGATAGAGGCAGCAACCGAAAACAAACATGCAGAGGGCTCTTATCGCCGGGTCGTAATTGATTGACTACGACGACGTCGGGGAGGTGATTTTTTATGGCGTTTTGGTGCCGCTGAGGCAGGCTGAAGTAAAAGTGGATTTTGTCGGTCTAGACCACCGAAATGCTTATGTAATAAAAACGCGGACTAGTTTATAACGCTGTAAAAGTTCTGATGACTTTGGAAACAGGTAGAGACGTGTGCGTTTGGCGGAAGAAGGATATATGCGGAAATAATGATTT
Source organism: Lordithon lunulatus (assembly GCA_963942505.1). Taxonomy (NCBI): domain Eukaryota; kingdom Metazoa; phylum Arthropoda; class Insecta; order Coleoptera; family Staphylinidae; genus Lordithon; species Lordithon lunulatus. Next base: position 40,438,696 of record OZ012673.1, read on the forward strand.
GTTATATAAGATGTTATGTGATGAAATTTACTGTAATAACTATTTAAAGGGTATATGTTGACATAAAATAAATAATAATAAGGTGTCAATTTTAGATGGTTATTTCCCATAATATTGTTTATATTATTATTATTATTATTATTATGATCAAATAAGTGCTAAGAAATTAATTCGCTTACCATTTATTTTTTAGTAGTCATTTTGTTACAATAAATAATATTATGGGATATTACCGTCTGAAATTAACTCTCTTATTATTAATAAAGGAGATGAATAAAACTATTATGTTTTTTAAAAAAAACATAGTTTTATTCATCACCCTTATTGAAAAGGATTTACCACGTAGTAGACGCCAAAACCATTCAATTTCTCCTATTATTTATTTTTAATGTCAACAATATTAATATTTCATGTTCAGAAATAATTCATAATAATCTCTAGTTCCACTGAATTGCTGTGTTTAATTGTTGATATATTTTTACTTCCCGAATACATCACTGATATAAAAGAAAGGTATTGTTTTACCGAAAACGTGTTCACGTTTTCAAACTAAGATTATGGAAATTTGAGATAACTTTTCGTGGGGAAAAAATAAATCAGAAGGAAGGTATTGTTGCTGTGTACCATTTAGAAAAAATTAGTCAAAATGTCAAAACGTGAAAATGTTATAATCTCAAGTGTCAAAAATGAGTAAAAAAAATCAAAAAAAAGTCAAACAAGTCAAACAAGTCAAACAAGTCAAGAGGTCAAAGATGTCAAAGATGGTAAAGATGGTAAAGATGTCAAAGATGTTAAAGATGTCAAAGATGTCAAAGATGTCAAAGATGTCAAAGATGTCAAAGATGTCAAAAATGTTAAAAATGTCAAAAATGACAAAAATTTTAAAAATGTCAAAAAGGTCAAAAAGGTCAAAAATGTCAAAAAAGTAAAAAAAAATTAAAAAAAGCTTATGTAATTCGGAAAGTCGTGTGGTGCCCACACCAGATATTTACTTTCCGAATACAGCACTGCAGTATATGGAGGTTATTGTTTTCGCGAAAAATTTCGAATTGACGTTTCATGACTAATATAGTCGAAATAGACTATTTTTGTAAAATATGGAATATGACTGAGAATTCAAGCTGGGAAGACACTGAAAATTTAAGCAAAATCTGAGATCTAATCTGAAAGTTATTTGCATCTGAATTTTTGTTTTATCAATGTCAAAAATGTAAACAAATTTCATAAAAGTAAAAAAAAAGTAATAAATGTCAATATGTCAAAAAATAAATAAAAAGGCCGATGTAATTCGGAATGTCGTATGGGGCCCACACCAGATATTTACTTTCCGAATGCAGTACTGCTGTAAGGAGGTTATTGTTTTCACGAAAAATTTCGAATTGACGTTTCATGACTAATATAGTCGAAATAAGACTATTTTTTGTAAAATATGGAAATCGTCCTGTAGTGCCCTCACCAGATATTTTATGTATGTATAAAACAAACATTAAAAAAACTTCTATCTTTATAGGGTTATCCGTGAAGCTTTTCCACCGGTCAAGAGATAATCTCAGAGGAGTATAATCACCCGGCATTTACCTTTACTTCATTTACTTCACAGAAAACAACAAAATATTTATGTAATATAAATTATATTGTGATACGCTAGTTATTTGCTAATTTGTGAAGTGGAAAGGGCCAATCAGGCGAAGAGGGAGTTCGAGAGAACCTGCGAGAGGAAGAAGATAGAGGAGTTGCAGAGGGTAGAAACGAGGTTGAGGGAGTGTGTGACAGAGAAAGGGTTGTGGAAAATTCTGAAGGGAAGTGCAAAAAAGGTCAAGTTAAACTAGATCTGGCAGAGTGGGAGAAGAGCTGTAGAGAAATGGCGGGGTCAGAGGTGGATTTAGGGAGTCCGAGACCGGTGGTAGGAAGGGAAGCGTTTTCGCGGGAAGAGGTCGACGTGGCCATAGGGCAGCTGAAACTGGGAAAGCCGGCGGGGGAAGATGGGCTGAAGGCAGAGGCCTTCAAAAGATTACCAGATGAAGGAGAAGATAAGTTGCTGCAGGTTTTGAATAAGGTATGGAGCGGTCAGGAGGAGCTGCCGGAAGAGTGGCGGGTGGGGGTGGTGGTCCCGGTACACAAAGGGGGAGCGGCATCGGTCGTAAACAATTATAGAGGTATTACCGTCATGAGTGCGGGGCGTATAAAGCTATGATGACAATTGTGAAAAATAGACTAGAGAGGGAAATGGATAGAAAAGGGCTGCTCCCGGAATGCCAGGGGGGTTTCAGAAAGGAAAGAGGGACGAAGGAGCAGATTTTCACGCTTGCGAGAATGGTGGAGGAAGCGTTGGAGTGCAAAGGGAGAGTGTATGCGGTGTTTGTGGATTTGAAAGCGGCGTATGATTCAGTTCCTAGAGGAAAGCTCGTGGAGTGTATGGATAGATTGGGCATGGAAGATGAAAGCGTGGAGTGGGTAAGAAGTATATATATATATATATATATATATATATATATATATATATATATATATATATATATATATATATATATATATATAAAGAGGCGTGAGCAAAAGCGAGTGAATGGAGAAGTGTCTGAGAAGTTTAGGGTGAATGTGGGTCTAAGGCAAGAGTGCCCGCTAAGCCTCCTCCTGTTCAATCTATACACAAGCGAGTTGGAGGCGGTACTGAGGAGAGGACAGGCTGCAGGGGTCGTGGTGGGGAGAACCAAAGTGTGGATGTTGGCATATGTGGATGACACAAGACAGTGGAAGAGATGCAAGAGATGTTGAAAAGAATGCGAAGGTACCTGGATAGGGCTAGTGGTGAATGTGGAGAAGACCAAATGGATGATGTTTAGGAATAGGGGTAGAAAAGGTAGAGTGGAAGAGCTGAATGGAAGGGAAGGATGATTGAGAGAGTGAATGTCTTTAAATATTTGGGCTTTTGGTTTGACAGTGGAGGAGGATTTAGGGTGCATGTGGAATGAATGCAAGCGAAAGCGAGAATGGCTTGGGGGATAGCGAGAAGGAAATGGGAGAAGTTGTGGGGCGGTAACCTCGTAATGGCGTGCAAGATTTGGGATGCGTATGTAAAACCTATTCTGTTTTATGGAGTGGAAGTGTGGGGATTGCGTGAGTGGGATGTGATAGAGAGAGAGCAAGGTTTGCTCCTGAAGAGTCTGCTAGGTCTCGAAAGGTCGACACCGAGAGCAGTGCTGTTGCAGGAGACGAATCGCATGAGTATGTGGTGGAAGTCGTGCGTAAGTTGTGAAGTTTGAAGAAAGATTGCAGGAATTGGGTGAGGAAAGACTGGTCCGGGAGGTATGGATGAGGTGTAAGAGTAGGACGGAGAGTGGTTGGAGAAAGGATAGAGGAAGGATGTATGAAAGAGTGGGTATGTCTGAGGTGTGGGTAGAGGAGAAGCTGAGAGAAATGGGAAGCCTAGGAACTGAGGTGAGAGAGAGATTGAGAGATATTGAGTGGCAAGAACGGCAGACTAGAATGAATGAGAGCTCTTACAACCCTGGCTACGTGGAGTGGCAACTGCGTGGGACACTCCCGAGTTACTTAGTCAGGGGTGAGTGGAGCAGGGAGGACAAGGTATGTATGGCAAGAGCGAGGTGTGGGTCAGACGAGAGAGGGAGGAAAGAGTGGATGGGTCTGGGGTACACCGCGTGTGAACTGTGTAGTAAGGAACGCGACACGTGGTGGCAGCTTAGCGAAGAATGTGAGGGTGTGAAAGCAGAGTGGGTGGGAAACTGCAGAAAGCTGAATTAATGGTTAAGCTAGGATGGGGAAGGCGTGAAAATCTGCAGGAGGCTGACGTGGGAGAGAAAAGTGGCGAGGGCACAGGGAGCGGTGATAGATGAGGGTAATTTGTAATTTTTTGCAGAGTATTACTTTTATTTATATTAGTATTTTTATTTTTATTTTTGTATATTTTTATTGTTGTTTGTGATGTGGAAGGGCAGTGAGGGAAATGCCAATAAAGGTCTTTATTTATTTACTATGTTATGTTAGTATAAACTCTCATAACTCATAATCCCTGATAATAGTACGGGGGAAAGAATGTGGAATTTAGGGTAGATGAGTCCCTGGTAATAGTCTGCCCGGTTTTCTTCATATCATTCTAAAAGCGTAATTGAAATATAAAAAGCGTCTGTATTGAGGATTATCCTTTTTGCACACACTGCACTTCTTTTGTCCTGTGCTTATGAATTGTAGGACAATAACGAAGCAATCGATACACGTAATAATAAAATACCTGCTCATACAATTGAAAAACTATAAATGGACTATCTATAATAATAAATCCGTTTAGTGTTAAAATCGTTCAATAAAAATATGTATGGCAGTCAATTTATAACAGTGTGATTATTATAATAAATTAATATAATATAATAATAATGGATCTTTATTTAGCAATTTTTGCTACTATTTACAAATTTTACATAAATGATAAATCCCTAATACGTGGAAAAATATAATATAAATAAAAAGTACGTTCGCTTATAATATTAAAATAAAAATTTAATTCTGCTTATGATTAAACAATATAAATAAAAACTTAATTCTGCTTACGATTCAATAAAAATCTAAATTTCTAATATAAACGGACAACATGCAAAAATAAAAATAAACTAAACAATGTTTTAAATTAAAAAATTCTGTAACATATAAATAAATATATATATATATATATATATATATATATATATATATATATATATATATATATATTCCCTAAACCTAGCTAATGAATTACATTCCTTAATTTCTGCCGACAAACGATTTTAGAGAGATAAGCCATTGCACATCAGTTGTTTTTGTTCGAATGCGCTTTTCCCTTTTTATACATAAAAGTATTGTCGGTTGCAGGTGACGGTCATATTTATATTTTAGTGGGATTGGAAATATTAATAAACTTTCAACGAAAAATGCAAAAGAATGATATTTTCCCAAAAACATCTGTATTTTGTTCTGGCCTGTCGAAACAAATAGTTGCTAGAACAGACAAGTGTGCGCCCAGTTTGATTCAGTTAACAGCCGTCCCTTTGTCTCGTTCTTTTTCCCATTTCAAATTTTATAGTGTTTTCGCCACACAGTCTTTACGCACGACGAATTTATCGCTCATAAATCGACTTAAGCAGCCGCCGCGGCCTTTTTTCCGCGAGGACAAGAATCGCCGCAGCTGCCGTTAAAAATAAAACTTTTACAACTTCGGCTGTTAAAATACAAGAGGGGAAATAAAAACAGCGTGGCTCTTTTTCCTGTGTGCTTGGAAGTTAATTAAGGAGGTAATAATCTGCTAGTCGATGTAAATAAGAAGGAAACAGGAGAAGCTTTATTATTATACAACCTCCTTCACACAGAAGGAGGCATATGGTGGGTGGAAACACTGCGGAACTATTAGGAAAGTAAAGGAAAAAAATGGAAGGAAGCAAAAGAACTGGCAATAAATAGAATTTCTTTAGGCAAACGTACACAAATAGTTGTCACATCAGTCAGGAGAATCATCGAGATAATTAATTCATCATACCCCGTCGTACGATGTGTATTTCATGTAGTAAATAAATAAATGAATAACATTTATAGTAAAAAGTAGCAGATTATTTTACTATATACCATTTACGCCCGGTTTCTCAAACAATTTTTAAAGCTCGTCTTATATATAACCACGTCTTAAATTTTTATTCTGTTGCACCAAACATATGTAGATCTTACTTAGTCTTACAATCTAAGACCGTCTTATCGTTTTAAGATTCGATTTTTGTTTGGTACAACGCTTTAAGACCGTCTTTTTATTAAGACGGTTTTAAACTAGTTAAGATTCGTTGGAGAAACCGGGCGTTATATTCATATTCACACAATTTTGAGAATGTTAAAAATAAGGATAATGCCAGCAATTGTGATCTAAATATACTACAGTCGGAATCCACGTTAAACGGCACTGCAGATTCATCTGTAGTTCTGTCAGTTCTGTTCAATGCTTAACAATAATGCATTAAGCTGTTCCATGCTTAATGCATTATTGTTAAGCATTGAACAGAACTGACAGAACTGAGTGGACTGCGAACTACAAAAATTTTACATAATGTAAACAAACTATGACAGAAACGAATCAAAAATCGTTGAATTCACATTTAAACCACCTACACAAACGAAGTTGTGTGTGTTGTCTAAAACGACCTTTATATATAAACAGAGAAGAGACCGATATGCCTGCACTGCCGAGGTCGATATAGATATAGTTTTATGATATCAATATAGTTTTATGATATAGATATATTTTTATGATATAGATATATTTTTATGACATAGATATAGTTTTATGATATAGATATATTTTTATGATATAGATATAGTTTTATGATATAGATATAGTTTTAAGATATAGATATAGTTTTATGTAAATAACATTGAAAGCAAGAAACATTGATATATGATTCGTGTTAGCAAGTCGTCCAATTAGATATTCTCGTATCTTTTTAATTGTCTCCAAATTAATATAGTCCTCCCTAAAACCCAACTAACAAAAGCCCGATAAAACGTTTATATTATGATGAGGTCGTTAACACCGGTGCGCGCAATTCGCGCCAACCTGTTGTTACACACCCCCGCTCGATTGTGTGTGTGTGTGAGGCTGTAAAACTCCACGGCGGCTGTTCTTCATTCAAGCCGCATTGATTAATCTCCTACTGAGGAAGGAACCACTCATTTTGATGTAGTGCCAGGCCGCATTTATCCTCACACGCCGAAATGCCCGATCGCAATCGTATAATTTATAAATATAGTCGTCGCGTTATGAGCAGATGTGACTGAACTCGCTCCCAGAGCCGCTTGTTTCCGCTCAAACTGCACCCGGAGTCGAGATGGAGAAAAAATAACTGAGGCATGAAAGAGTGGAGGAAATGGGACGCCGTTTGTGCGTCGTTTGTCTTTGCTGTCCGATTTAATGTCGTAAAACACAGCTGTAAGGACTCGTTACAATTCTTTACTAAAAATTATAATTGTTAACTTAAATTAAAAAATTGAGTCTCAAGATTCATCTATATGTGTACTTAATAAATGGTAGAAATTTTGAAAAATAATTGAATTTTAATTATTATACAGTTGGAAAATGTTTGAGGGAAATAATGTAATATCCATTATGTTTCTACCTGTAAAATTTGTTTTGGTTGATTCTTGCAATATATGCAGAAAAATTTCAGGCGGCTAGAAAGTAGCCCCAAAACTAACTTAATACAGCAAAAAATAGTTTTTTTAAAACAATTTTCTGAAACTGTCATAAAAGAAGTCTCAATTTGTTCGTATATTACTAAAATTATTTCAGACATTTTAAAGCTATGTATCAATAGTCAAATAGTTTTTTCAAAACAATTTTCGGAAACTGTCATAAAAGAAGCCTCAATTTGTTCGTATATTTCTAAAATTATTTCACATTTTAAAGCTATGTATCAACAGCCTCGTATTTTGAGGTATATTTAGTCGATATACCTCAAAATCCTAAATGGGTCATTCCCAATAGCCTTCTGCTCTCGCTATCTCAAAATGTTTGTACACAACGACGGTTTGTTTAATGACCTTTCTAATTTACCTTTCTAATTAGAAAATTTAAATATTCTTTATATTTGTTTAGAAAAATAATTAAATCTTGATTTTTATGCACATAGGTAATCCTTATGATTTATTGGGGAAAATATTTTAAACTCGATTCTGTACGTACCTAATAAAATATGGATTTTTTGTTTAATTCTTCAAAATTCATAGAAAATTGTTCAGGAAGCTGAAATTGAAAGTTTTCTTAACTTCTACTAAATGTTTAATATTACCAAAATGGTATTGTTTCTTGCAAAGACCTGAGTGATACTGCACGCCACGGGGGCGACTAGCAATGAAACCATGCTAAACGAAAGCGCCTAATTATAGCCATTTATTTTACTATTCATTCCATCTTGCTGCTATAAAGCCCTTAATATCTGTACAGAATCACGTTGCTAAGCATTTTGTTTTATAATAACAACGACTACGTTTCGATACTATTCGACTAATTCTATTTTGGAGTCTCAATTTAATTAGTCAGTCAGGCTTATCGACGTTTCTGTTTGTGTACGTTGAGGATGGCACACCGAGGTTTAACCTAGATTCGTCGTATTATCGCCCAAATCACATCTTCGAACCAGTTGCGCGGATTAATTACGCTTAATTAATTGAGAAGGGAAACAAAGCGGTGGTTGCGTGTGATTTTAGAAACTGCAGTTTAATTGGTTTAATTGCCTCAAGACATTTGACACGGTGCGGCGTGGCGCAAATTAAATTGGTGTAATAACTGTGAAATGCAATGGGAATTGCTATGGGTTTTATTCCAGTCTTATAATATAAGTGCTAATTATAATTAAGAGAATTTATATATCAGTTTTATACAAATGTTACTGATTCTGACTACATTCACATAATTAATGCTAGTTATAATTAGAGATTATGAATATAAATTTCAGTTCTTTCATATGTATTTTTAAATATAATAATTGCTGGGGCGCAATTTTCACTACTAAACAGACATTTTGGTGCTTGTGTCATATCACTGTTTCTAAAGGTCGTTTTAGACAAGACAATTTCTTAACTCAAAAGTTAGTCAAGATGCAAGACAATCTAAATTGTCTCGTATCATACAGTAAATTATTTGAAATATTGAACTGGATGGTAGATAGAATAGAACAATATAACGCGTTCTATTTGTTAAGGACAAATTGTATGGGAGGAGGATATATGAATTCATTTCTTGAACAACTTTTGAGCTAAGAAATTGTCTTGTCTAAAACGACCTTAAGTCATTTTTGGGTGCAGAATTCAGATTAGATTTGGCCTATCAGATTAAGTTTTTAATAGAGTCACGCCACATTGACAAATTAATAACATATATAAAAGTTTTTACTATAAAAATTGTAATACATTGAATTCTTGAAATTACAAAATTCATATCGAATTATATTTGTTACTTTGTTAACTTCAATAAGAGGCATAGTTTATTAATATCGGTCAATTAATAACGTCTGAATCAAAGCTGATTCAAGACACAATTTGACGATAGCAACTTTTTGTATAAAAAAAATCGTAAACAATTTTTTAAATTAAAACCAAGCGATGATATAATTGTATAACACAACTTCAAAATTTGACGATAACAACTTTTTGTATAAAAAAAAACACAAGGTTTACCCTACATGTCCGATATCACCAATCTTAGGTTTATAAGTATACAACCCCAGTTATTTGTTAACGTAGTTAAGACAGTAATATGCCCCTGAAACCTTCACATACGACAAACGTAGCATATAAACGATTCCGAATAAACCGTACAATAAATATTAACCGTTAGTAAATTACATAACACTCGGTGAAAGAATTATTTTTTGTAGTCCCCAACGTCGCGAATGCAAAACATATCGAAAGGCACACGTCGCTCGCGAGCTCGGAACCTTGTTTGGTAACAATTACTTGCGTCAGCGGGCCTTGCCCCACATAAAATTGTTTCGAATCGAGTAAACGATTGTCCAATTAGGGACTAACGGTTAGTTTCGGTGTGTGTGTGAAAGAACAAATTCCCTTCGACGCAACAAAGAAATAAAAATAAAAACTTTCTGGTCTGCGAGGATGGCGACTGTTTTCTGTTACGCAACACATTAATATTAATACGTGATTAGTTGAGCAATCGAGGATTTAAATGCCGCGGCGTGCTTGAAGGGATTAATATCGGCCGCAATGGCAAATTGAATGGGCAATTGTGTTACACGCCATGCTCCAATTTCAACGGGAAGAGATCTGAAGCGCTTGTTACTGGGCTGATTAAGTTAGTCGACAGGTGGTGTACTTTGTAGCAGGCACGTAGCATCCGGAAAATGTATGCAGGTTTAATGTAATTAAGCAAATTTTATTCGTTTTCTTACTTTTAGTTATAATAACGATTTATGTAATAAGTTTAATATTATAATGCGCCACCAGTTACTTTAAAAAATATAGAAGAGGATATTAAAAGTTGAACTACTTCACCTAATAATTCAAAGATAATAGGATATTTAAATTTACCGCCAAATATCCCTGCCAAATCACAGTTCGATGACGACAATGATTTCCTTTGCAGGATTAGTCGACCAATCCGGCGAAGGAAGAACACATTGGTAATGCGACGTCCTCTTGTATATAATCCTTGATCTATCAATGTCTAACTTTATTTATTATTACAAGTTAGGTTGGACGGGACTGACACCACATTGTTCCACAGACAAACACAAGAGACCTGACGACGGACCAACGCCAGACGGTCTGAGGGGCTTAGGAATGCCTTCTAGGCGGTCAAGCGCCTCATGAAAGAATCTGGGGTGGTTTAGTCGGTAGGCGCCCCGCCACTATACGGGGTGAATCCGACACTACCCATGCCTATAACACCACGAGGTGATAGTGAGGCATGGGTGTCTTTCGAAGAATCCACCCCAGACGAAAAAAAAGGTACAAGTTAGGCAGGGTAAAAAAAAGCAACACAAAATGCTGCTAAAAAAATGCCTGTTGTCAGAATAGTTTTGGAGAGTTCGCAAAAGTTCTAATTTTTATTGTATTAAGTATAAATTACCTATCGATGTTTACTTTTTAGTTTAATAAACTGCATTACTTTTCAATTACTTCTTTATTGTCTGTTTTTAAAACCTGTATAAGTGTTCAAAGGCCCCTAATAATAAGTATAAAAAATACCTCTAGAAGGTTGGTTGGTATAGGGTATATCTCACTAAAAAAGATAACTTTTCATCACTCTGCCATGGGGAAAAAATGTGAAAAAATTTATTGACCTCTATTTCGTTCCACCCTAGTACACGTAAGGTTACATAAGGATAAATAGAGTTAGACATGATTATAAATATTTATATTGAACTACGTTCCTTCAAATAAAATGTTATGAAATAAAAGTTCAGTTAAGGCTGGGTAAGTTCAGATAAGGTTTCCCCAGGCTTAAAGTAATACGCGAGCGGTCCCAGGCATGGGTGTGGAAAAAAAGATGGGGGTTTAGCTTCTAGGTCGGCTCTAGATGAATGAGTTGGAATCCTACTCTTCCCTGGAAAGAATGCCAGAACAAGGACTATATGAAGATATATGGGCGTCTATATGAAGATATATGGGCGTCTATTTGAAGATATATAGGCGTCTATGTGAAGATATATAGGCATCTATATGAAGATATATAGGCGTCTATATGAAGATATATAGGCGTCTATATGAAGATATATAGGCGTCTATATGAAGTTATATAGGCGTCTGTATGAAGATATATAGGCATCTATATGAAGATATATACGCGTCTATATAAAGATATTTAGGCGTTTATATGAAGATATATAGGCGTCTATATGTAGATATATAGACATCTATATGAAGATATATAGGCGTCTACATGAAGATATATACGCGTTAATATGATGAAATCCCCACTGGTGAATAAGTCGGGCTTCAGCATTTCCCGGGGGAGCATGCTAGAGCAAGGACTATATGACGACATATGGGTGTCTATATGAAGATATATGGTCGTCTATATGAAGATATGTGTGCATTTATATGAAGATATATAGGCGTTTGTATGATGACATCCCCCTGGTAGATGAGTCGGACTCCAGCATTTCCCGGGGGAGTATGCTAGAGCAAGGACTATATGACGACATATGGGTATCTATATGAAGATATATGGACGTCTATATGAAGATATGTGGGCATCTATATGAAGATATATAGGCGTTTGTATGATGACACCCCCTGGCGGATGAGTCGGACTCCAGCATTTCCCGGGGGAGCATGCTAGAGCAAGGACTATATGACGACATATGGGTGTCTATATGAAGATATATGGACGTCTATATGAAGATATGTGGGCATCTATATGAAGATATATAGGCGTTTGTATGATGACACTCCCCTGGTGGATGAGTCGGACTCCAGCATTTCCCGGGGGAGCATGCTAGAGCAAGGACTATATGACGACATATGGGTGTCTATATGAAGATATATGGACGTCTATATGAAGATATTTGGGCATCTATATGAAGATATATAGGCGTTTGTATGATGACACCCCCTGGTGGATGAGTCGGACTCCAGCATTTCCCGGGGGAGCATGCTAGAGCAAGGACTATATGACGACATATGGGTGTCTATATGAAGATATATGGGCGTCTATATGAAGATATGTGGGCATCTATATGAATATATATATAGGCGTTTGTATGATGACACCCCCCTGGTGGATGAGTCGGACTCCAGCATTTCCCGGGGGAGAATGCTAGAGCAAGGACTATATGGAGACATATGGGTGTCTATATGAAGATATATGGACGTCTATATGAAGATATGTGGGTATCTATATGAAGATATATAGGCGTTTGTATGATGACACCCCCTGGTGGATGAGTCGGACACCAGCATTTTCCAGGGGAGCATGCTAGAGCAAGGACTATATGACGACATATGGGTGTCTATATGAAGATATATGGGCGTCTATATGAAGATATGTGGGCATCTATATGAAGATATATAAGCGTTTGTATGATGACACCCCCCTGGTGGATGAGTCGGACTCCAGCATTTCCCGGGGGAGCATGCTAGAGCAAGGACTATATGACGACATATGGGTGTCTATATGAAGATATATGGCCGTCTATATGAAGATATGTGGGCATCTATATGAAGATATATAGGCGTTTGTATGATGACACCCCTGGTGGATGAGTCGGACACCAGCATTTTCCAGGGGAGCATGCTAGAGCAAGGACTATATGACGACATATGGGTGTCTATATGAAGATATATGGGCGTCTATATGAAGATATGTGGGCATCTATATGAATATATATAGGCGTTTGTATGATGACACCCCCCTGGTGGATGAGTCGGACTCCAGCATTTCCCGGGGGAGCATGCTAGAGCAAGGACTATATGACGACATATGGGTGTCTATATGAAGATATATGGCCGTCTATATGAAGATATGTGGGCATCTATATGAAGATATATAGGCGTTTGTATGATGACACCCCCCTGGTGGATGAGTCGGACTCAAGCATTTCCCGGGAGAGCATGCTAGAGCAAGGACTATATGACGACATATGGGTGTCTATATGAAGATATATGGGCGTCTATATGAAGATATGTGGGCATCTATATGAAGATATATAGGCGTTTGTATGATGACACCCCCCTGGTGGATGAGTCGGACTCCAGCATTTCTCGGGGAAGCATGCCAGAGCAAGGACTGTATGACGACATATGGGTGTCTATATGAAGATATATGGGCGTCTATATGAAGATATGTGGGCATCTATATGAAGATATATAGGCGTTTATATAATGAAATCCCCACTGGTGGATAAGTCGGACTCCAGCATTTCCCGTGGGAGCATGCTAGAGCAAGGACTATATGACGACATATGGGTGTCTATATGAAGATATATGGGCGTTTATATCTAAGAAAATTGTGAATATAAAGTTGCCAGTAAAATGTAAACAATAATCTCATAATTATTTGTTTACAAATTTTACTGTAAACAAATATTTATGAGATTATTGTTTAATATTGACTGGCAACTTTATCATCACAAATTTTAAAATTTAAAATTTGTGAATATAGAGTTGCCAGTAAAATGTAAACAATAATCTCATAATTATTTGTTTACATATTTTACTGTAAACAAATAATTATGATATTATTGTTACTACCACACTACTTTTCTCTAAAAAAAATATATAAATTTTGTTTCTCGCCATTCAAACGCAACAGCCTGCGGGGTTGTTTTTTTTTGTCTGAAAAAGTAAAACACTACGCGTTTACAATTCGGTGCACAATCCAATCAGATTTCTCATTCCGCAAAGGTCAGGCCTGGCTGTCGATTGCATAAAACAAACCACACGGCCGGCCACTTTCTATGCAAAACTAATTTGAGCAAGAAACGGGAAAAGTATCACAAGAAAGCAACCGCCTGAAACTTTCTCGATGGAAAACGAAACTGCGCTGAAAGGGAAAAAAACACATCACGCGTAATTGCGGTGTAAATTCGCGCGCTGAGTATAAACAAAACGTTTGCGGAAATAATTGTGAAGTGTAAATATTTATTCTTCTTGCTTTCGCGTAGTCAGCTGCTGCTGGAATTGGTACATGAGGGTTATAATAATAAATAATTCTTGGTACAAGGAAGTATAGTTTACTCATCTTCATAAATTATTAATTTATTTAATTGTTCATGCAATATTAATATTGTACATCAAATTTTATTTGTATAATATATACGGTAATAATAAACTTAGTTGTCATGAATAATATTATATAGTGATAAATGATTGAAATGATGAAAACTAAAAATTAGATTTCAGAACCAACAACATTACCGACCTCAAAATACACACAATTATTAACAATAGAAACTATAAAACAATACAACAAAGTACTGGACTATTTAAAATTTCTTAATTATATTCATTTAGGGCTAAGCTATTAAACCACTCAAAAAAGGAACAGTGCCTATAAATGGTTTAACAGTAATTTTGTCAATATTTCAAAAATCCCTCAATGGATATTTTTCAAACTTTATTAAAACATTACCAATATATTAGGCTATCCACTAAAGTTTAGTCAGAACGTTTAATGTATCAGTTTTTTTGCTATTTAATGCCAAAGTCAGTATTTCAAAAAGATATGTCTTTACCGCACTTTTTCAATTTTTCAAACCTCCCGCGATGGATACTTTTGAAACTATTCTAAATCATTACCGATATCTTAGTTTATCCATCAAAGTTATGTTCAAAAATGTAGGTTCACTATATTTCATGCTCTTTAATGTGTCCATTATTTCATAAAAAATATGATTTTGTATGTTTTAACAATTTTGTCAATATTTCAAAAATCCATCAATGGATACTTTTCAAACTTTGCTAAATAATTACCAATGTATTAAACTATCCGCTAAAGCCATATTGAAAACTATTATTAAATGTCAAAATCAGTATTTCAAAAATATAGGTTTTGTATGTTTTTACCGCACTTTTTCAATGTTTTAAAAAATCCCGCAATGGAAACTATTCAAGCTTTTCCAAAACATTACCAATATCTTAGTATATCCAATAAAGTTATTATTAAAAATGTAGGTGCATCAGTTTTCTTGCTATTTAATGTAAAAGTCAGTATTTAAAAATATATGATTTTGTATATTTTAACCGCAATCCCTCAATGGATATTTTGCAAACCATATATTATGCTATCCACTAAAGTAATATTTGAAACTGTTCTTGATATTTAATGTCAAAGTCAGCATTTCAAAAACATATTTTGTATGTCTGTACCAAACTTATTTCAATTTCTCAAAAATCCCACAATGGATACTTTTCAAGCCTTTCTAAGCGGTTTATACCGCAATTTTTTTTATGTTGATTTTTTTTGTAAATAAATATTATTATTATTTTTATTTAATATTGTAATTATGTTGTTTTTTTTTGTAAATAAATATTATTATTGTTCAATATTGTATTTATGTTGATTTTTTGTAAATAAATATTATTATTATTTAATATTGTATTTATGTTGAATTTTTGTAAATAAATATTATTATTAACAAAATAAAAATAAAATAAAACCTTCAATGGTCAAAAACTAAATACTTAGCGAATTTCGTATAAATTGCATTTTTATCAGCAAAATTCGATCTTTTAACATCTAAATTGCAAACAACGTCGCTATAAATAATTAAATAGAAACACATGCAATAAAACGCACTTAAAATAATGAATTCAGCGCTTTCAGCCTTGAAACATAACAGCGCCAGCGCATTTTTCCGCTGCATGCGCTCAACAAATCGATGCAAAATATAAATGGAAATTATTTTAAAAAACCTTACAATTTCCTATACACTATACTCAAATCTAACGTATGACGAATAAACGCATCCTGTTGTACGCGATAAATTCGCCGCGCGCACAAACGTCACGATATTCGATTTCCTCATCCGCTTTATAAAACGAGCCAAGCAACAAAAGAAGAATAAGAATAAGAAAAAGAAAAAGAAAAAAAAATCGCATTCGCACAATCGAGTACATTCAAAAAGTCTGATCTTTCTATAAATCATGTCACTGGGTGATTATTAAAACGTAATACCTGTATCTGCAGCGCAGGCACGTACATCCATTTCCTCCCTTATTCATATCTTTCGGGTGTGATTTATGCGACTTCCCGGGCCTCTGTTTTCAGCGAGGGCACGTACGGCGCGGCACGTAAAAATTGAAATCGCATTCGGGAGGAGAAAAGCCATCGCTCAATTTCCACACATACATACATACATACATTGGCTTTTTAAAACGGTATAATAGCGACCGGAAAATCAAGCGAATCGCACGCTTTAATCTACACAATTTTAACATCCTGGCGTATTTTTCTTTCTTCTGCGACTTCCTTTGGGGGCGTAGTAATTGCGAGGAAAATGGTGTGAATGGCAGCAATGAGATGCAGTGGTATTGTATTGTCTGTTTGCTATAGCTAACGAGCCGGACGATTCATAATTATTTGAATTACCTTTGGTATTCTCTTTGTATTAAATTAACAATGTGTGCAGGCTGTTCTGCGTAACAGGCGCCACGAAAAAAATGCTTGTGTCATCCTTATAATATAAAAACGAAGAAAATGTTCTGAAGCCGATCGACCTGTCAGTTACAACCACAAAACATGGTTACAACTTTTGTGTCAGCGCTAAAGTAGGGTTCGTAGATTCGAATCCCATTGGTATTTTAATGTTATTTATTTAATTTTGATTTCTAACATATTAAAAATTAATGTATTCATTGTCCTTTGTACAATGAGCATTTCTGAATGAAACTGGATGTTACGTCAAGTGCACAATAGCACGTTTGCAATCATTTTCAGAAGAAAAGTATTGGTTTTTATAAAATAATTTTCATTTTAAAATTGATACATCGTAGCTCGTGGAATGACGCGAATTTCACCTAGTTTTATGACAGTTTCAAACTATTATTTCAAACGTTCTAATGGCTATTGTTGAAAACACTTTCCGCCATTTTATGATAAAATTTTCAAATAATAGTTGAGGAAAACCTAAATAAAACTTATTTCAGCTTAACTTCAATTTTTTTTTTCAATTACTATTTCAAACATCCTATCATAAAATAACGAAGTATTTTATGGCAGCTTGTACTGTTTTACATTACGGTTATTTTTTTAAGTTTGGTAGGTCGAGGTATGCCCAATAAATCGGGCATACCTTGTCCTGGAGTCGGATTTTTAAAATCGATGGAAATGTATACAAATACCTGACAGCTCCATAAATTTTAGTTTTAGTTTTACAACAATCATTGTTTCTAGAGATAATTATGAATCTGGAAAATGCGATCATTCTGATAAGTAAGTGAAAAACATTTTGATTATAAAAATAAATTCTGTTGTTATTAGCTAATAGTTATGATAATCTTACATCATCTTGTATAATAAAAAAAACGTTAAACTTTATAGGATTATCAGCCGTGAGGCTTTTCCGCCAGTAAAGGGAGAAGCTCAAAGGAGTTTAATCAACCTTCTCTTCACAGAATACCTCTAAAAAACTGTGAAAAGTAATTCGCGAAAATTCGCATCGGTAAGCATATAAATTTGCATCAAAACTGTTTGAACTACTTTTTGAAATTGACAAATTTTTAATATACATGTATTATAATTATAAAATGAAAAGGTATTTTATGGCGGCTTGTACTATTCTACATTACGATTTTTTAAAGTTTGGTAGGACGAGGTATGTCCAATATATTGCCGGAGTAGGATTATAAAAATCGATGGAAATGTGTACAAATACCATGACACATTTCTATCGATTTTTAATAAGGTTCTATTTTTACAATCTGCAATCATTGTTTCTAAAAATAATTAAGAATCTGGTAAATGCGATAATTCTGATCAGTAAGTATAAAACATAGTGATTATAAAAATAAACTATGTTGTTATTAGCTAATAGTTATGATAATCTTAGATCTTGTATAACAAAAAAAAATCTATCTTTATTGGTCTATCCGCTGTGAGACTTTTCGCTGGTAAAGGGAGAAGTCCAGAGGAGTTTAATCAACCGATTTTGGTTCACAGAAAACTGTGAAAGGTGATTCGCAAAAATTAGCACTGGTGGGCATATTAAGTATGTATCAAAACTACCAGTTTTGAAATTGACAATTTTTAAATATAAATGTGTTTTAATACTTTTTTGGTAAATAAAAGCTTCAGTACTATCAAAACTTGTGCGTAACTTTTATTACGCACAAGTTTTGAAACAAATGTATCTCGAAAATGTGTCAATTTCAAAACTAATAGTTCTAAAAAGTTTTGATAGTTCTGAAGATTTGATAATCAAACAAGTTTTGTAACACACTTATACCTAAAATTTGTCAGTTTCAAATCTAGTAATTCAAAAAAGTATTGATGGATAATATAATAATGTTTGTAATATAAATATGTATGAATACTTTATTGAACTACTGGTTTTGAAACTGACAAATTTTAGGTATAAATGTGTTATCAAACTTGTTTTATTATGAAACCTTCAAAACTTTTTAGAACTACTAGTTTTGAAATTGACATATTAGAGATAAGTTTGTTTCAAAATTTTTGCCTAATATAAGTTTTGATAGTTCTGAAGCCTTTATTTACCAAAAAAGTATTATAACACGTTTACATCTACAATTTGTCAAATTTAAAACTAGTTTTAAAATTGACAGATTTTAGAGATCAAAGTGTTTCAAAACTTGTGATGATACATAAAAACCTTATCTAAGTATCAAGAGTTTCGAAACATTTTCAAACGAAGAACTATATCGTACCTGAAGTCCTGCAGATTTATGTATATTATCACTACTCCGGCCCGTGGGTAGTTCCTTCCACCGGAGCACCCCCATGACCGCTTGTCGAACCCACCCCCTAGGCAAAGTGTTCCTGTCGGTATCCGCCAGAGTGCGCATATGGCCGCCCTTTAAACGGCTTTTAAACTCGGAAAATGGCTCGGCCCTTAATTTCACATTGGTCGCACCAAAAATCACCACAACACTCAAAACACCGCTCCAACTGTACAAATCACTTAAAGACCAAAACACACCGAATCGCGTAAGTAAACCGATGCAACAACCGACGCGAACACGACAGACCGTGGTGCGCGACTACTTTTCAAACGCGTCCTCGTGCACGTTGGCTTTACCTTTCGCTGCGCAAACTCGCTGCCGCCGCCCCCCACCTCGGGCGGCAGGACGAGTTCGCTCCTCGGACACACACACACACACGGAGACGCGTGGGAGTTTGTATTGTGTTATGAAAATGTTTTGTAATTCCACCAGGCACTGTTTATAAATATTGGCCGCCGTCGAGGCGATGTTGGAGAATAAAGTCGGGTTGCGACACCGGGGCCCGTTCTGTTGACCTCAACAGGACGAAAACAATAAGCGGTGGCGGCGGCGGCGGCTGCTTTCCAATCGGAAGAATAGTAAAAGGCGCGCGAGCGAGCACGGCGGGGGATTAAAATCGTACTCGCACACGGTGGGTCGTAAAACTGTTTTTGTTCCAAGTGTGTAATAAAATCAGTGGGTTTATAATGTAATTTTGATGTTAAGTGTTACGGTCAACAATAATATTGCTTTAAACATTTAAGTATTTACTCGGCTTTTCGAGGATTGTACTTTATATGTAGTTTTTTTAAGGGTCTTGATACGTATATTATACCAGATAGATTCATCACGATTCCCACAATACACTTTTTATAAAATAATTTTCATTTGATAATTGATAATTGATACATCATCATAGCTCGTCGAATGACGAAAATTTCACCTAGTTTTATGATAAAACTATTATTCGATTTCGATTCTGATGCGCATAATTCTACCTCGGCCCTTACAACCAGCAACGCACGATCACCTGAACGATGCTGCACGCCACGGGGGCGACTAACAATAATAAACCATGTTAAACGAAAGCGCCTATTGTTAGAAGTTAATAAGGTTTCCGGTGTTTGGGTCTCGGTTCTTGGTTGTCCGTTTTCGGTCCTCGGTTCGCGGTTCTCATTACTTAAAAAACTGTTCTCTGATCTCGGGTCTCGGTCGCAGTACTGAAAAACTGTTCTCTGTTCTCGTTTTTCAGTATTTGTTTAGTATTCGTTTCGTTTTAGTTTTCGATTCCTGAATGTTCTCGAGAAAACAGTTATCGATTCCCAAAACTTTTCGATTCTCACCATCACTAGTTTTGACATTCTTATTTGAGTAAATGTTATTAGTGCTTCGCTAGGAAACATATACGTAATATGATCAGAGTGATCGCTTCAAAAACGCACTCTTGGTCGCTATTAATCGTTGAAGAGATCAAAATCGAAGTTGTTAAAGATCTAAATCAATTATTCTAAACTGCCACAATAAGATCTTCGTAATTGGATCCAACCCTTCCACTAGTGAAGTCTTAACGAAGCCGGCCATGGCATTATACATCTAACAATCATAAATTGTAGTTTATCATAGCACTGCAATTATTAAAAGTCTAAATATCTCCATCGTATTTTATCGCCCCCGGCAGATTTATTCCGTTTCAACTCCAAGCCCCCCTCTAGCATTTCAAACTTCGCAACTTCTCCCCCCAAAGTCTTTATGTGCCGTCATCAATCGCGCGCGCCCCGCGAATTCGCCGACTTTTCGTGTTTAAACTTGTCGCATAAAACGGCACGGACGGCTGCACCCCCGAATTTACAACATCCGCCGAATATAATATATATAAAAGTCATAAATCGTTTCGCGGAACTTTTCCGCGAATTAGCGCAGATGTCAATCCTTGCATTAAAGTAGAATTTAGCTTAGAAGTTATTATTATATTTTTTCAAGCAAGTTTAGAAGGATTCAGATTCAGATAACGGTGGTCACATTTTTATGCCGAAGCAATATTTGTATGGTCAAAATTGCAAATTGAGATGATAATAAATTTAAAAAACTTCAATTTTTATAGGGCTATCAGCCGTGCGGCTTTTCCGTCGATCAAGGGAGAAGCTCAGAGAGGAGTTTAATCCTTAATTAGGTAATTTAGGGTATAGCGTACCCCATCGGGATATTTTGTGGCATCAGTTTGTGACCCTGCTAGACTCTCACGTGGCGACGCCTCTTCTAACCTTTTATTGACATGTTTACTTGAACAAAATTGACTGATGGGACGAGTGAGTAGCCTTAGGCCCAATGCACACATAAGCGGCATCGGGCGCAGGCGCGGCGTAGACGAGGCGCAGGCGCGACGTTGCACAGACGATTGTGATGTCCATATGCAGTGAAGGGGTGGACATTGCACCTTATGTTTACATAGAGGCAGCGTGGAAGAGTTACGTCTCTTTGCCTATCGTGTCTTAGGCGAAGAGGCGAAGACGCGGTGCCGGTGCGGCTACAGGCACAAGGCAAATGCCCGCGCCTCGTCACCTAAGTGGGTATTGCACCACATGTTTATATAGAGGGGGCTTAAAACGCCGTGCCTCTCGCAGCGCCGGCACCGCGTCTTCGCCTCTTCGCCTAAGACAAGATAGGCGAAGAGGCGAAAGGCATAACTCTTCCACGCCGCCTCTATGTAAACATAAGGTACAATGTCCACCCCTTCACTGCATATGGACATCACAATCGCCTGTGCGACGTCGCGCCTACGCCTCGTCTATGCCGCGCCTGCGCCCGACGCCGCTTATGTGTGAATTGGGCCTTAAAGGGAGGTTTCACAATGGGCCTATTTTGAGGCCTAAGTGTCTGTACCTATGCTACCCTCCAGCCAACTATCCAGACATGTTTACTTGAAGAACGTCGGCCATTCTCTATGATCCATTTTGAACAGCTTACAGAAAATCCCCAAAATTCGCTTTTAGTTTCTATTTTTGGATTCAAGAGGTGGCTTTGCATCCGAGAACAGTTTAACCCTGATTGAATTCTATTAATTTTAACATGAGATGCGAAAATCCAGAAAATGGCCAAAGGGGTAGATTTTTTACAATAAAAATCAAAAATCAAGAATTTAATTCTATGTTGTGAATCAATTGTCCTTACGTCCGGTTTCTCCAACGAATCTTAACTAGTTTAAGACCGTCTTAATAATAAGACGGTTTTAAACCGTTGCACCAAACAAACATCGGATCTTAAAACGATAACACGGTCTTACATTGTAAGACTAAGTAAGATCTTCATATGTTTGGTGCAAGAGAATAAAAATTTAAGACGTGGTTATATATAAGACAAGTTTATATAAGACGAGCTTTAAGATTCGTTGGAGAAACCGGGCGTTAAGGTGCTAATTAAAAATGCCAAAAGCCGTTTGAGTTATCTCTACACCACAACCCCACATAATTCGGAAAAATTGCTTGAAATTACCATTTCAGAAACGAGAACATTCAAGCTGTGTCTCAGATAGTGTTTGTCGTACCGAATCAATTAGTTTTAACACCTATTTACA
Source organism: Lordithon lunulatus (assembly GCA_963942505.1). Lineage (NCBI taxonomy): Eukaryota > Metazoa > Arthropoda > Insecta > Coleoptera > Staphylinidae > Lordithon > Lordithon lunulatus. The sequence continues at coordinate 40,461,191 of OZ012673.1, forward strand.
ATTGAAAATAATGTTTGAGAAATGCTTTCAATTCTGCTTTAATATCAATTAAATAATTAACTAATTAATTGGGAAAGTCATGTGGATATTTTACTTAGCTCTTTTTACATAATACTCTTATTGGCAAGACTTTAATCTAGAAATCCTTGTGCAATTTGGGGAACGGGGATAACCTCCCACGCGAGCAACAATGTGTTCCAAAAAAGCAGCTGTGTTTGCTTTCATCAATCATGCACGACCAGGAGGAGATTGATGTAGAATTAGGAAAACCTGAGATCATTTTAGAATGTAACTCTGATTTCTCTGTAAATTTCTGCTTGTACAATTTCTATAAAATGACATATACAAATTGTAGGAATTATTTTATTGATTTATAATGACTGTATATAATATCTCAATGTGTAAAGTAAGATATTTATATACTTTATATTAAGATCTATCATTATTCTAATAATTGATTGAAAACTATTTATTTATTTGCCTTACAAACTATTAAAAGTGGGTAGGGTACAAAATACCCCGTGCGTCCACCGATGGTATGAAACACGGCGCGCCTAATTAAGGGTTAATCACTTTAACTTCACAGAAAAGCTCTAAAAAAACTGTGAGAGGCTATTCGCGAAAATTCGCTCAGTACGAGATGGACGACGCCTCTAATCTCTGAGCTGGGTAATAAAAAAATTAAAAAGTAAAAAAACTTCTATCTTTATAGGGCTATCAGCCGAGAGGCTTTTCCGCCGGTCAAGGGAGAACCTCAGAGGAGTTTAATCACCCGGTATTTACCTTAACTTCACAGAAAACCTCTGAAAAACCATGAAAGGCGATTCGCGAAAATTCGCTCCCCGCTGGGCATCGACTCAAAGCGTCCACCGATGGTATGAAACACGGCGCGCCTAATTAAGGGTTAATCACTTTAACTTCACAGAAAAGCTCTAAAAAAAACTGTGAGAGGCTATTCGCGAAAATTCGCCCCGGTGGGGTTCGAACTCAGGCTGCCCAATGCTCAGTACGAGACGGACGACGCCTCTAACTACTCGGCCACTGAGCTGGGTATAAGAAATATTTAGTGAGAAACATAAATTTTCGTCCTGTGAGAAAGTTTTTAGATAATAATTCAGGGAATTCAAATATATTATATATTGATGTATTAAATAATAACAGCAATACAATTTAAAAGAGTGAGAGCTAAGTTTTGCATGAATTTACTTTAAATTATTATATACTGCAAACATTTAGCTTTATAAAAATATCTTAAAATCTAAATGTACACCAATAAAATCTATTACACTTTAAAAATATTTATAAAAACTGATTTATTATCTTGATGTAATAGCAGATATTTATTGATATTAATATTATCAATAAATAGATGAAATGCCCAGCGTTCGACGGGGATGATTTTTAATTACAATAGACAAATTCTTACTTTTAATATAGCTGCTTTCGTTTAACGTTTCTAGCTACCCTGAATGCTTCGACGGGGATGATTTTTAATTACAAAAATAGACACATTTTTACTTTTAATATAGCTGCTTTCGTTTAACGTTTCTAGCTGCCCTGAACGGTTCGACGGGGAAGATTTTTAATTAAAAAAATAGAAAAATTCTTACTTTTAATATAACTGCTTTCGCTCAACGTTTCTAGCGGCCCTAAACGGTTCGACGGAGATGATTTTTAATTACAAAAATAGACATATTATTACCTTTAATAAAGCTGCTTTCGTTTAAGGTTTTAGCTGCCCTGAACGGTTCGACGGGGATGATTTTTAATTACTAAAATAGACAAATTCTTATTTTTAATATAGCTGCTTCTGTTTAACATTTCTAGCTGCCCTGAACGGTTCGAAGGGGATGATTTTTAATTACGAAAACAGATGAATTTTTACTTTTCATATAACTGCTTTCGTTTAACGTTTCCAGCTGCCTTGAACGGATCAATGAGAGGATGATTTTTAATTACAAAAATAGACAAATTTTTACTTTTAATATAACTGCTTTCTTTTAACGTTTCTAGCTGCCATGAACGGTTCGACGGGGATGATTTTTAATTACTAAAATAGACAAATTCTTAGTTTTAATATAGCTGCTTCTGTTTAACATTTCTAGCTGCCCTGGACGGTTCGACGGGGATGATTTTTAATTACAAAAACAGACAAATTCTTTCTTTTAATATAGCTGCTTTCGTTTAACGTTTCTAGCTGCCCTGAACGGTTCGACGGGGATGATTTTTAATTACAAAAATAGAGACATTTTTACTTTTAATATAGCTGCTTTCGTTTAACGTTTCTAGCTGCCATGAACGGTTCGACGGGGATGATTTTTAATTACAAAAATATACAAATGTTTACTTTTAATATAGCCGCTTTCGTTTAACGTTTCTAGCTGCCCTGAACGGTTCGTCCCGAAACGACAAAAGAACGCACAAAACTTTTTTCCCATGTTCTTTTTTTCCCGGGTATTTATGTGAGAGTATTGTATTTTATAGAATGGATTTTCTGTGCCAAATAAAGGTATTTTTCTTTTCGTCTGCGAATTTTCTTGTATCTTGTACAATTTTCATAATATGACATTACATACAAATTGAAATGATAATGCGTGTTAACATGACGAAAAGTAACTTCATAAGAGTCGTAAAATCGGATTGCAAAGTTTTAGGTGGTTGCAACTATGGTAAAACCGTGCGTCCCAGAAGAGGTTCGCCCGGATTATAGAAACAATTGTAAAAAGGCAAATATTACTTAGAACAATACTATTACTTCAAAACATTTAATACTTCAATGATGATACAACTAACCCCCTAGGAGGAAAGTTAAACGCCATCTGGCGGCACCACATCAATTAGCAATGCACACCCACATGGTAATAACCGTCAGCATGTCATCAGGATCACCGAGTAGTGCCCTCTATGGAATAATATTCCAACACAGTGCTTGAGATATCAGCACAAGGTCAATCTTATAAAACATATATAAGTGTGAATCCACCCGTTAGCAATCTAGTAGATGGATTCACACTTATATATGACTTAATACTTCAATTAAATATTGAATAAAAACGTCTTCGTGGGACCTGGAACACACGACCCCCACTTTTAGGCCCAATTCACACATAAGCGGCGTCGGGCAGAGGCGCTTTGTAGGCTAGGCGCAGGCGCGACGTTGCACAGGCGATTGTGAGGTCCATATGCAGTGAAGGGGTGGACATTGCACCTTATTGTTACATAGAGGCGGCGTGGAAGAGTTATGCCTTTCGCCTCATCGCCTTCCGTGTCTTAGGCGAAGAGGCGAAGGCGCGGTGTCGGCGAGGCGAGAGGCACGAGGCTTCAAGCTCCCTCTATATAAACATGTGGTGCAATGCCCATTTAGGTAACGAGGCGCGGGCATTTGCCTCGTGTCTCTCGCCGCGCCGGCACCGCGTCTTCGCCTCTTCGCCTACGACATGGTAGGCGAAGCGGCGAAACTCTTTCACGCCGCCTCTATGTAAACATAAGGTGCAATGTCCACCCCTTCACTGCATATGGACATCACAATCGCCTGTGCGACGTCTCGCTTGTACCTCTCCTACACCGCGCCTGTGCCCGACGCCGCTTATGTGGTGTGAATTGGGCCTTAAACTGAAAGTACTGACAGCATAAAAAACATAAATGATAGGTCCGGTCGGCTTCAAAACATTGTCCTTGTTTTTATATTATAGGGATAAATTGATAGACGTATAACGTCTGGGGTAATTTCACAATTCACACGATCTGAGTTATATAAAATGTCTACAAAATACAATACTCTCACATAAATACCCGGGAAAAAAGTACAGTGCGTTCTTTTGTCGTTTCGGGGTGAGTAGCTCTGGTGCAAACCGTTCAGGGCAGCTAGAAACGTTAAACGAAAGCAGCTATATTAAAAGTAATAATTTGTGTATTGCTGTAATTAAAAATCATCCTCGTCGAACCGATCAGGGCAGCTGGAAGCGTTTAACAAAAGCAGCTATATTAAAAGTAATAATTTCTCTACTTTTGTAATTAAAATCATCCCAGTCGAACTGTTCAAGGTAGCTAGAAACGTTAAACGAAAGCAGCTACATTAAAAGTAAGAATGTGTCTATTGTTGTAATTAAAAATCACCCGTCGAACCGTTCAGGGCATTAAAAGTAAGAATCTGTCTATTTTTGTAATGTAATATAATATATTTCAGCTCGATATATACAGCTAGCTATTGTCCTCAAAATAACATGTTGTAATAATAATATACCAACTAAATAATATTAACTATTACATTTGAATGTGCTTCTAAGAATTTCATTACTATATTATTAGTTTCAAACATTCTCCATGCTACCAAGTATAGAATTTAAATTAAATTTTATAAATAAGAGATAAATGTATGAAAATATAGAAGTAGTTTGTAATCAATATAACACGATATGGTTTGTGTTGACTGTAGGGGTTATTTAGTGCAGATGACGATGAGTAGATGTGCAATGAAATTATTGCCCGCCGTGCATTCCCACGCAACCTGCATGAAACCGCAGAAATTGTATACGAAACCATCGCCGAGGCTGATTCACACGTTACCTTCCACACCGAAAAAATAATTTGTAACAGGCCGCAATCGCTTGAATTAGCATAGATCGTTCCGATCTAATAAATTCCGATAACAGTAATGTGACTCCCCCAATTTGTAGGATAACACCTGCTTTGTTTTATCTTTAAAAAGAGTCCAAGGGACTAATTATATATGCTTTCACATATTGCACATTAATTTATATCTAGAGTATATATGACTAGTGCTAATGTTTAAAAAGATGGCTTGATATAACTATCACATTAAATGATTAAAAAATAAATCATATGTTTTAAACGATAATAAATATTTAATCGAAACTAATGATAAATTAGTTAATCATACATTCATTCATTAATCATGATTAATGAATTAATGTATGATTAATTAATTTATCATTCTGAAACTGAAAAACATTCAGTAAGTAGTAAATATAGACCAATAAGTAAATAGATAGAGAATATGTATATATAATAATTAACACTAACAAGGTCAGCTCTACTATTTTTTTGGCGACTGTCAAAGTCAAAATTAATTAATTTTTCATAATTTTCCTCACATTTTTTTTTCAAATTTTCACCATCTGTTGCTAACAAAACAGTGGTTGTAAAAAAACAGTTTTTGCGAATTTCGAGGATCATTTTTTTTGATTATCAAGTTTTTTAATGAATTAAATCATGTACGTGGATGGTGAATTACAGATTTATGTGCCGATACACCTTTGTTTAAATACAGCCATATTGTTGATAAAACAATAGTTTTTGAGAATTTCGGGGATTAATTTTTTTTTATTATATACTTTTTAATGAATTAAACCATATACGTGGATGGTGGCTTACAGATTTATGTGCTGATACACCTATGTTTAAATACAACCATATTGTTGATAAAACATTACTTTAGTGTTTTATAAAAGGTCTAAGGGAGTTAAATCACCCGGTATTTACCCTAACTTCACAGAAAACCTCTGAAAAGCTGTGAAAGGTGATTCGCGAAAATTCGCCCCGATGGGGATCGAACTCAGGCTCCCCAATACTCAACAAACAAAACAAATTTGAATTGCTTATTATGACTTTTCTTGAAGTTCTTGACTAGTATAGTAGACATATAGGCCCTGTCCGTTTGGTGACTACTAGTGACTAATAGTGACAAATGCTGACGTCACGCTATACTATTAGTATGAGCGTGACGTCAGCATGTGTCACTACTAGTCACTAGTAGTAGCCAAACGGACAGGGCAATAGTCTATAATAATGGCTTGACACAAACGTTCAATATAACCTTTAGCCTGAGGGTTCCAGATTGACATGGACTAGAGATGGGGAAATTATAGGGATTTGTAAATTGTAAATAGTCATAAATTGTCAAAATTGTAAATATTAATTTGTATCGTAACTTGCCCAAGAACTATTGTTTATTTATATGTATTTATTATTATAATAATTAATCATTTTAGCAAAACTCAAGGGAATTACAACGTAATACCAGTAATACCTTGAAAAACGACTCTATGGATGACAAACGCATCCACCGGGCAGTACTTATCGCACATTTAAATATCCCTAGAGCCTCCAGCACATTAAAAACTATTTATAATTGATAAGGCTAATGCGCTCCGCCGACGCCCGGCCTAAATTACGAACGAGGCAATCGCTTATCGCCTGAGCAGTAAATGTTTAAAATATGTATCACCGAGCCGATGCGACGCTATACTATATAAAACACACAAGCATGGGGCTCTCTTTTATTTGAATAAATTGTGTGTACCCGCCAGGGAGTTGTGTATCTGCACTCCAAGCAAAAAAAAGAACGTTTCCTGTTTTACGATATTCTTAGGACCACTAAAAATATACGCGCTTTCGACATTTTTCTCGGAGCCCTCCAGCTGTAAGTAAGCGCCTCGGTATGTGGATGCGCTAATTCGACAGCTGAAAATAGATGCGTGACAAAAATTCTGCGAGAAACTACTGTTGTAACAGTGTATTATTCATCTAACAGTCTTTGTATGAAAACAAATGTATGATATCACGATAAAAACACAAATTCGGCTATTAATTCTCCAGTATATAGAAAATGCTCAGAATAAAATATAAGGCGTATATCGAAAAAAGTAAACATTAATTTTAAATATAAAATTTAAAAGATTTTTTATTTCCCAAAAATTAGCGCAGATTTAAATTTTTCATTTATTTGTGAAATTTATTTATTCGTTTACATCTTTTATCTGTAGGTAATATGATTGTATGAATTAAATATTCAAATTATACAATATATTCCATTTCCTAATAGATATTTGCTATATAATATAATGAATTAATAACAATTTTATTACCAATGCAAATATGATTACACATGGAAAGCAACATACTTCCAATATCTAGTTTTATAGGTTGCAATTTAAATCTCGTTGTTTCTAAACACAGATACAAGTGTATTATCTTTCTCTTTCATAAAATATATTATTAGAACCATCTCCGGTCGTTAATTCAGCAATTAGTATTAGTAATCTTGTCATAAAACCCAATTAATCGTTCTATAATCGCCGTTACTGGTCGGTGCGAACACACTATTTCATACAAAGTGGGTCCTAATGGCGGCAGGCAGATGCCAGGCAATGTCAGCGCGCCATGTGCCTGCTGTTTCCTTCTTGTTCGTCCACCTGTCCGGCAGCCCGTGTTCGTCGGCGCAGAAAGAAAGGAAAACGAAACGGACACGACGAGAGCGGCGCGGCTTGTTGAGGATTTTATTTATTTGTTTTCGTCGATTTAATGGCGACTTTAAATTCTTTAAGTCATGCCAAAATATAGCCGACGTTTTAAAGTGCTCGGAGAAAATGCTGGACGGACAAAAAGTGTTGTTTAATTTAAAATCACCTAGACCAGGGACGAGTAACCACCCGCGGTCCTTTAAAGATTTTATATTTTGTCTTGTATTCATACAATACCTCGCAGCCTAATTGTTTCCTAGACGTGTTAAACCATTTAGGGCCAATCTATTAAACTGTATAAACAAATTATTTATATTTTTTTATTCAAATACATATTTTAACATAATTCTAGTGCAATTTTTTTAAATATATTAATTAATGAAAAACACACATAAAGTTTAGATACAATTTTTTTTCTATATTGTCAAATAAATTTATTTGTTTGTTTATTTAATATGTTTTCTTTAAAATTGTGAAGAGAAAAAATCATATATTATAAATTATATATTTTTTCGGGAGCTGTTCCGAGCTGTTCTAAGTCAGCTCAGACCAGCTCCCGAACGATAAACGAAAGCGGCTAGTATACGTCTTCTTCTGCCATTAAATATATAGCACTCAGTAGCTAATTGGTTAAAATTTGAAGTCATTTTCTGAATAGGAGATTTAATTAATATATTGGAATGAGCTACTTTGTGAAAAAGGTTACTCATCCATGACCTAGACAAACTTATGACGTGGAAGAAATAATTGTACCCCTGACAAAAAAAAATTATTTTCTTTTCAAAGCCATGATACATACGATATTACTAGAAATATATTAATTTTTACTTTATATTATATTTCTGAAGAGCTACACAAAGTTTCTAAATAGCCACAAGCGGGCACAGTTTTCCAACTCCTAACGTAGACGTATTTATACAGGTTTATCGAAGACTGGCCATCTTGCTTACAATTTCCAGCTACATAATCATCCGAAAGGATGCCCTATGCTCCTACCTTGGAGCCAGAGGATTAATAATAATAATAGAAGCATTACGAATAAGAGAGTTTCCAGAAAACTTTTTCAAAATTACATTTAAAAAAAGTTGAAATATCCTCTTATTACTATATGATTTTTCAATAAGGACGGGTCGATGTTGAAATGGAATAAAATAAGCTGTATGTGAGATATTAATGAATTTCTTATTTTATTTAAAAGGTCCATGTATGCCATTCTATTAAGAATATAACAGCGTTCATTTACACATCCCTCTGCAGACCAATAATTGACTACGGACAGATCATACGGATGAATGCACGCGACAACTGTACGAAGATAACTGACATAACAGAACAGAAGACACTATGACTGATCACCAAACTTAGACATCCCAACAACCCACATCACAATATGTCCAACATAAATCTAAAAAAAAACCTTTATTGGCATTTCCCTCACTGCCCTTCCACATCACAAACCACAACAAAAATATACAAAAATAAAAATAAAAATACAAATATAAATAAAAGTAATACTCCGCAAAAAATTACAAATTACCCTCATCTATTACCGCTCCCTGTGCCCTCGCCATTCTTCTCTCCCACGTCAGCCTCCTGCAGATGTTCACGCCTTCCCCATCCTCGCCTAACCATTCATTCAGCTTTCTGCAGTCACCCACCCACTCTGCTTTCACACCCTCACATTCTTCGCTAAGGTGCCGCCACGTGTCGCTTCCCTTACTACACAGCGCACACGCGGTGTACCCCAGACCCATCCACACTTTCCTCCCTCTCTCGCCTGACCCACACCTCGCTCATCCCATGCATACCGTGTCTTCCCTGCTCCACTCACCCCTGGCTAAATAACTCGGGAGTTTCCCCACGCACTTGCCACTCTATGTAGCCAGGGTTGTAAGAGCTCTCATCCATTATAGTCTGCCGTTCTTGCCACTCAATATCTCTCAATCTCTCTCTTACCTCAGTTCGTAGGCTTCCCATTTCTCTCAGCTTCTCCTCTACCCACACTTCAGACATACCCACTCTTTCATACATCCTTCCTCTATCCTTTCTTCAACCATTCTCCCTCCTACTCTTACACCTCATCCATACCTCCCGGACCAGTCTTTCCTCGCCCAATTCCTGCAATCTTTCATCAAACTTCACAACCCTTACATACAACTCCCACCACATACTCATACGATTCGTCTCCTGCAACAGCACTGCTCTCGGTGTCGACCTTTCAAGACCTAGCAGACTCTTCAGGAGCAAACCTTGCTCTCTCTATCACATCCCACTCACGCAATTCCCACACTTCCACTCCATAAAACAGAATAGGTTTTACACACGCATCCCAGATCTTGCACGCCATTACGAGATTACCGCCCCACAACCTATACCATTTCCTTCTCGCTATCCCCCAAGCCATTCTCGCTTTCGCTTGCATACATTCCACATGCACCCTAAATCCTCCCCCACTGTCAAACCAAAAGCCTACATATTTAAAGACATTCACTCTCTCAATCATTATTCCCTTCCATTTCAGCTCTTCCACTCTACCCCTTCTACCCCTATTCCTAAACATCATCCATTTAGTCTTCTCCACATTCACCACTAGCCCTCTCCTATCCAGGTACCTTCCCATTATTTCCAACATCTCTTGCATCTCTTCCACTCTCTTGGCTACTAATACTATGTCATCCGCATATGCCAACATCCACACCTTGGTTCTCCCCTCTCCCTTCCGCCTCCAACTCGCTTGTGTATAGATTGAACAGGAATGGGCTTAGCGGGCACCCTTGCCTTACACCCACATTCACCCTAAACTTTTCAGACACTTATCCATTCACTCTCGCTTTTGCCCACGTCTCTTTATATATACTTCTCACCCACTCCACACTTTCATCTTCCATGCCCAATTTATCCATACACTCCACGAGCTTTCCTCTAGGGACTGAATCATACGCCGCTTTCAAATCCACAAACACCGCATACACTCTCCCTTTGCACTCCAACCCTTCCTCCACCATTCTCGCAAGCGTGAAAATCTGCTCCCTCGTCCCTCTTCCCTTTCTGAAACCCCCCTGGCATTCCGGCAGCAGCCCTTTTCTATCCACTTCCCTAACATAAATATATCTAACTCCACCAAGATCATCCCTATCCAAGAGAGACTCGAACGACTACGAAGATGATTCCAAGAGAAAGAGGATAGTAACAGGATAATACTGAAGGAACTATGCATAGCAAGACAACACAGGCGTACTAAAAAAAACATCCGTCAGAGACACTACACGAATCTTATTCCATACCCTAAACTTACATCATATAATAGAGGCTTTAACCTACTACCAGAATTAGTTTTTTTTTAATACTAATTTGGGACACCTACTTTGAGTTTATTTATATTATTACATTTATTTAAGTCAACTTATTTTTATACCTTTTTATATTTTTTTAAATCTTTTACTAATAAGCAATGTACACATGTAAACACAAAACAGGCAGCAAGACCCCCAAGGGAATTATAGATAGCCCAATAAAGATGGTTTATATATAAGATCGTTCAAATATCCGTCGCGGCTTCTCACGGTGGCACGGATCCGGTTGGTCAAATTTTTAATGGCTATGGCAAAATTTGAGCGATGGAATTGCTTATATTGGCTTTAAGGGCATCGTTCGATGATGGACCAGCGACTTCAGGAAACCTCACAAGAAAAAGTCTAGCGGAGCAAAATCGTATCTTGGTAGCCAATTAACGTCACCCTCAAATCGTTCATGCAGAATGTCCATTGTGGCATCTGCTGTGCGGCATGTAGCCCCATCCTACTGGAACCACATGTCGTCTACCTCCATATTATTCAATTTGGGCCAAAAGAAATCGTTTAGCATCATTCTGAAGCGCTTACCGTTGATGGTGATGGTCTCTCCAACAACAGTTTCAAAAAAGTACGGACCAGCCGAAAATCGCACCAAACTTTTTTATTTTTTCTTGAGGGTTTCCTAAAGTCGCAGGTCTATGCCAACAAGCCACAATCGACCGATGCCCTTAAGGTGGAGCTCTGGTGTTTGAAAATCCCCGAAATCGCGCCCTTTACGTAGTGGGGACAGTAGTAGAAAGAATGTAGGGGAACAAAGAGTGGGGTGATTGCTAGAATCATATCAACTAAATAGGCGTTTCGGTTTCGCGAGGTTATGCCCATCCCATCTTTTACCAGGGATTTATACGATCTAAACACGGTCATTATGCGAATTGCATGGGCCGTAGTGAAAAGTGAATTATATGAACAGAACAAAATGAATATGCTTTAAATATGTTAGTAGAGCCTTTAATTTAAAAATGTGCAATACTATTTAAATAAGATGATTTATTTATGTTATTTTATATTATCTCCTGACAGTAGCACACAAAGGGAATTAACACAATTATCATTGTTACTCCATTATTTTTCAATATGGCCGCTAGTTTAATGTGGCATTTGCGATAATTCCTATAATTAATATACATACAGCGTAAAATTTGTACCTTTATTCTTTTTGCGCCTAGCTGACAGGAACAGCTTTCCGTTTTTTATTATGTCTCGGCATTATCAAAGGTAACAAGTAGAAAAACGAACGAGCCGAAGCATAATAGGGGGTGGTGCGTAAGTAAAAGTAGTGGGAATCAACTAAAACGGTGGGCAACTCGCGGCCTCGATATTTTTATGCGTGAATGATCGCAAACATATGTGTTTTATTATTGCAATTATATTCTTATTATTTATCTTACAATGTTCAAATTTTAAATATAGATCAAATAAACCTAACAGAAAGTTTTTTAGGTTTTAGATTCTCAAAATATTGCACGTGAGCGAAGATATTTCGAATCGCGAAGATGCATTAATTTGTAATACTTATGAATTAATAAACAAAAAATAATACAAAAATTTAAAAAGTAATTACTAATAACTTTTATAATTTACTTTAACTTTACTCACACAAAAATTTGATCAAATTCCTACAATTGAATGATCTCTAAATCGAAACTAAAATTGCATATTTGTGCTTCTATTTCAGCCGTCAGAACTCCGCCTTAAAGCCATCAATGTCATCGGCCGGATATATGCAGTAGTCACTAAAAATTATTCGTATTCGTTTAACTGGCAATGTTGTTCCGCTAAATACGGACAATTCACGACGTGAGGTTGTAAAATGATGGAATCTCGGTTTACTAACAATAAAATACACTATAATACACTATAAGTAAAAATCCATCAATGAACGAACTCAAATCGTGAATTATCCGTATTTTACGGAGCAAGATTGACAGTTAAACGAATACGTTCGGAATGAGTGGTGCCAGGAATCGCAGCCCTAGAAAGCATAGTAGAAAATAATGAAATAACCTTGAAGTTATTTTTTTGAATAAATAATCTTCTTGATGGGTTTAAGAAATTATGTTTTTTATTCTAGGATTTACCTCAACTTAGAATTGTTCATGGTAATAAAGATAGCTTTTTCAGATAAATTATGCAAACGACGAGAGCAAATAAAAATTATAATGGTAATATCAATATTAGGTCTATTCCCCTAAAAAATATCATCAACATTCAAATTCATTCAAAGACCTCCCACCTCCCCTCAAATTAAACTTGCAATGGGAACAGTCGTGTTTTAACGTTTAATAATAACGCAATTGGGCATGTTTTAACTAATCCTGCTTTTTGTGTCGAGAGTTCCACAATTAAAAGCGTTTCCGGTACCGTCCGTAATGGTTTTTGTTTCGAATCGCAAGCAAACAATGGGCGAATGTGGGAGAGCATAACGGATAAATCGGACGGCCCATTGTGCGTCCCAGCATGTGCGGGCCTATATATTTTTTCAATGGGAACACAAAAAATATCTGTATGCACGCAGCAAAGCGTTCCCAATACAGAAAACAGATTGTAAAATGAAAAAGCAATTGTGAATGTTTTTTGTTCTTTTGCAAACAAAAATGTACAATTCCACACAGCACATTTATAGATCTTTTAGAATAACATGTGCAATTGTTGCTAAACTAATTTGAAAATTAAATAAATATGACAGTACACTTGATGGCTGTTTTTCTATTACCAGGTTATTCTAAAGGTCGTTTTAGACAAGACAATTTCTTGACTCAAAAGTTAGTCAAGATGCGACAGAATTTAAATTGTCTCGTATCATACAGCAAATTATTTGAAATATTGAATTGGATGGTAGATCAAATGGAAAAATATACCGCATTCTATTTGTCAAGGACAAATTGTATGAGAGGAGGATATATGGATTCATTTCTTGAACAACTTTTGAGCTAAGAAATTGTCTTGTCTAAAACGACCTTAAATAATAGTGTTTTTTTGCCTTATGTAATAAATAAGGCTAATATTCTCGATGATATACATATAAACTAATTTGAAAATTAAATAAACACAGTACACTTAAAAGGCTGTTTTATCGATCACAGTAAGATATTACTAAATAATAATTAGGGGTATTGCTGCCTCATATAATAAATATGGCAGAGACACCCAATAGTAATTAATTATATAAAAGTGGGCCATTCTCCCCATCCCAGCTTTTAAAGGTTTAATATACATACTTGTATTTAGCCTTTACTCTGTTTAAAACATAAAATTCACCATAAGTATGATGAAGGATTTCTAAAAATTTCTTATGAATAACAAATTTGAATTTTTGTGTAGATGCCAGATATTTTGAAGACCAAATCTGGTAGCTATTTTGGATTATGCACCCACAATCAAAAGGACCTAGAAACAGTTACAAAATCGCAGGCTTATAAAAATATACAAAAATAAAAATAGAAATAAGATTTTTTATACCAATTATACTCATAAAATAAAAATAAATCGTTATCTGATTACAAATAATCCCATCGACACTTACTCTGTCCATATGTATTTTCAAAATAACTAAATATTTGGTTACACATGTAATTTCTGACATAATCCAAAATTGACCAAACATTCCACCATCGAGTTCAATGCAAATTGCAGCATTCCCAACAAACAGTGCAATTTGATCACCCTCCAAATAAGGCCGCTTTAATTATCAATCGCACAGCGTTAAAACATAATTTAACGCAATTAGTTTGCGGCCAGACGCCAATGAATAAACCAAATAAAGATTAATTAGATTGTGGCGTTTCGACGCGCGTGCACACCGCGCGCACACGCACGCCATTCAAAATTCAGCACTCGCACCACGCAAACAATATATTTTAATTAAATCGCGAGGCGTTTTTTTTTTGCGCATAAAAACACCTACCTACCGGCGACAAATTGAGCGTAATTAACAATTGTAGAATATTGCTGGCGTCTAGAAATTTACCAGAGTGTGACCGGACAAGTTCTGATTGGCACCGAACCATTTGTATCTCTTGGCCGCGCCAGGTTTTACGAGCGTCTGTTAAGTTGTTTTATTGCCGATAGAAAAATTTAATTCAATGTGCCAGGCGTTGTGATTTAATTCAATCAAATGGTTAAGTGTGTGAATGAGTTTGAATTTGAATTCAATTCAGATTGTTTACTTATTATATTGGATGCATGGCAATGAAAGTACGGTTTAAACATGTTATACTTGAACATTATCATCAATTCAAGAGTAAACATATGATGAAAATATCACGGAAATATATTTTTTCAATTCAATACAAAATTAAAATCTGTTCGTTCATGTTTCGGCTGTTTTTAGTGAATAATTATTGAATTTCTATATGCAACTTCGTTTGTGTATGTCTTTTGAACGTGAATTAAATGATATTTACTTGTTTTAACTTTTTATAAAGCGTGATTCCTTATTGACATATTTGGAACTATATTTACGTAAAAAAAAATACGCAATAACAAGGAAATAAAATAAGAATACATGAATGATAATTTTGTTGAGTGGGAGTTAAATAAAATTATGATTCAGGTATTCTTATTTTATTGCCTTATTATTACGTTTTTTTAAACGTAAATATAGCACCAAATATGTCAATATAGAATGTAATTTACGCTTTATACTAAAGTTTAAAAAAAATTTAGAGTGGTGTCAATTTGAATAGAGATATTTACGATATGGCCAAGTTGTTAAACATTTTATTATAGCCCCAGTGCAATTTTTTAATGATTCGCACAGAACTAATTAAAAACCCAGCGTGCGCCGCATATACACCAGTATAAATCAAAATATCAGGTCACACCCACGCGTACTAATAATAATTCATCCAATTTGTTGGCAATTTCATCGGCGCATAAATCACACAACGTCGATTGCGCGCGCGAGCGCTATTGGAATTAATGCTGCCCGGCTATTATTAGAGAAAGCTTTCAGGGGCGGGCGGCGGTGGTGGCGGCGGCGCGATACATATTGCATAATAATTCGCAGGTGAGGGGTCATATTTATGAATACTTTAATTGCTTGAATTACGGGCGGACACGGCATGTTTAGTGCGAGCGCCGTTAAATGCAAATTGTTATTGCCCGCCGCCTCGGAAACGGTTCTGCCGGCTGAAACTATTAAGTAATAAATGATTTCAATTCAAATTGAGTTCGTAATTATAACGTAGGTTTCAGATTGAGTGCTGTTTTTAAAATTTTATTCTGAAGCGTGAGAAAGCTCGCGACTTTCGTATGTGGTAGAGCGGCCTACAACTGTAACACCAACAATCGGATTGTTTAAGATTCCTGCAGGACAGTCCATGCGATTTTAAATGTTAAGACTAAATACATTAGACAATAATTATCGAAGAATTGTTAATTGCAATCATAATCGAAAGAATAACAAACCAAAACTCTAACAGCATAAGAAGGGCACTAAGAATCAATACCCTGCGGATCATCTTATATAATATATATGATAAATAATGTTGGGAACTATTGTTTGATTAGAGTGTGACAATGATTCGAGAAAGGCGTTCTAGGCACTGCCAATTTGAGTTTCCTGAATCCACTTTTGTGTCCATAAGTAAACTCTGTAGAGAACGTGTTGAGGTCCAAATATTGTTCGTAGAAGCAAAAGTCTTCTACATTCACAGAGTTCTTACACACATGGTGGTGCAAGAGTAGGGAAAGCGTCGTGTCTCTCGCCGCGCCTTCGTCTCTTCGCCTCCTATGTGTGAATTGGGCCTAAGAAAACGAAATAAACGCGTTCTATTTTTTACTTTACATATCATTTCAGGGGTGTGGGGTCGAGTTTTCCTCTTCCACCACAAACACGAAGAGCAAGTGAGGGTGAGATGTAGGAAACGCTATATCACCATCCTCAACAAACAACAGCCGCCACGGAAGTACTCAAAATCATACCTTAGCACACCTCACAGGTCGAAAAAAGATGTCAAAGGAAGCTTTCTATTCAGAACTGTATAGAACCTTATCGAAAATAAAAAGCACTCAGCGCATCGTAGTCTTAAACACAATTCACACATAAGAGGCGACGTGTGGAGGCGCGATGTAGGCGAGGTGCAGGCGCGATGCCGCATAGACGAGTTCTATCTTTACGTTGTTATAATGCATTAGGCGCGAGCAGGGCACACTTTTCCAAACTCGAGCAGCTAGGAAGAGGAGGCGCCTTGTCACCTAAGTGGTCATTGCACCTCATGTTTACATAGAGAGGTGTGGTAGCGGAGTGCCTCTCGTCTCGTCGGCACCGTGACAGCCCATTCGCCTCTTAGACCCAATTCACACATGGTAGGCAAAGGCGCGGTGCTAGCGCGGCGAGAGGCACGACGCTTTCACGCCCCCTCTATATAAATATATGGTGCAATGCCCACTTAGGTGACGAGGCGCGGGCATTTGCCTCGTACCTCTCGCCGTGCCGGCAATGCGTCTTAGCCTCTTCGCCTGAGACAACGGTGGCTGCGAGGCGAGAGGCACAACTCTTCCACGTCGCCTCTATATAAACATATGATGCAATGCCCACCCCTTCAGTGCATATGGACATCACAATCGCCTGTGCGACGTCTCGCCTGCACCTTGCATACACCACGCCTCTCCCCGACGCCGCTTATGTGTGAATTAGACCTTATGCGCGAATTGGGCCCAATTTACATATAAAAGGCGATTCGAAATCTTATGGCTCAATTCAGCATGCGCAGGTGTCTTTGTTGCAGCTTTTTCAGATGCTTTAAAACTTTCAGACAAGGAGAAAATTTTCTCCGTTGAAGAGAAGTTTTTACGGGAGATTTTCCCGAAGATGTTGAACAACATTAACACTTTAATTAAGGATCTATTCTAGCAACCTCCAATTTATAATTGTAACTTGGTTTTATCCTTCAAAAAAGAGTTAAAAACAGCTCCAATCTCAGCAGTAAGTTTATTATACACAATTTACTATTAACTTAAAAAAAAAATTAGCCCTAGATGCTAGTGAGAGTAATGGAAAACTTCCCAAGTTTCAGACCCGTAGAGTACAGTGGGATGACCACAGCAGGCCTAAGGTCCAATTTACACATAAAGAGGCGATGTGCGGAGGCGCGGTGTAATCGAGGTGCAGGCGCTATATCTAACAGGCGAGTGTGAGGACCATATGAAGGGCTGTGAAGAACGGAGATACCCAAAATGCACATTGGCGACGAAAATTAATAAAAGGTCCTTGATCTTGTTGTTTTGTCAAATTAAAACAGCCAGAGAAAGTTTTGAATTCACCCTTTATTGTTAAAAAAGACAAGAGGGTGAGGGAGGGGGCTAGAAATCTGTCCAGAAGAATTAAAAACTATTATAGGATGTCATATGAATGTTTTTACAAAGTGCTAGCCTTGGCAAAGGACAGGCTAACAAAAAGTAACTAACTACTACTAAGTGTGAGAACCTAAAGGCACAGAACGATTGCCAACTCTACGAGACTACCCAAACCTGGACCACAAAATGCTACATAGCACGCTTGATATTATAACCCGATCAAAGCGTGAATTTAAGACAGTAATATATAGAAAATTTGATAAAACCAAATATAAAAATATTATTTCTACATCCCTACTAGAAAGTGCTGACAATATAACACTCGACAAGCTAACAAAAATTGTGCAGGATGCTGCATAGCAGTCAATTAAACAAATTAAAACCAGAACTATCTTCAAGATATAGGACCAAATTTTAACAATATATAAAATAAGAAAAAAGAAATATAGATCTATGTGTAACGAATACGAAAAAAAAAACTCAAAGCACATGTCATATAAACAAGGAAACTTCTCCACCACTTCACATAATATAATATTAAATTCTAGATCGTTGCGCCTATTGATACGTGCAGAAACAAAAAAAGTTTTATCATTAGTTTGCTGAAAACAGGAGACTCGAGATGGGCAGCTAAGAAGAGTAGAGGTGGCGACAACGAATGGAAGGCGAGGAGGCGAGATGTTTGTACTGGGCCCCTTCGACCCTTATGTGTGAATTCGACCTTAGCCAACTTTCACGAGTCAGAAGAGAGGTGGATCTTTGGCCTGAGGTCTTGAGAAGCAATGGAATGGGAATAGTAAACAGGAACGGCATCCTGCTCCTTACCTTGCACGGAGCACAATCTGGTACACCTTATGAAGACAATTCATTGTCCTCAGAGACAGAGGCAATTGGCAACACACCAGGTCCAAGCACTAGCCCCTAGTAGATTACATAATAGTGCGCAGGAATCGACAGCTGGTAAAACTAATAAAATCCAGAGCCGATGGAGAATGATAGACGGACCATCCACTAATCATCTCGCGGATAGAACTAAAACTGAGACCTAGGCTGCATAAAGCGGGGAATGAGAAGAAGCTATCCTGTATCAACTTTGATAAGTTGAGAGACCCGGCGACCCGGGATCAGTTCTAAAACACGGCTGACCAGAAACTAGCTGATGTCTCCAATGAAATTCACAACCTTGTACAAAGTTTTTACGTTTCAGGAATACCATCACCAATACCACCGCAGAAGTCTTACGTACGTACGAGACGGACGACGCCTCTAACTACTTGTCCTAGCACAGCAGGTTATAGATTGATGATTGATATCCAATATTTCGCTATATTTTTGCTTCAGCAGGATTATTTTACCTCTGCTAAATATATTTAATCGTTTCCAATCCGAATGTTGGTTCTTAATTACTTTAATCTATTATAGTATAGATTTTACACAGATTAAAGAATATCTATAGTTATATACTATTACTTTCCGGATACAGCACTGTTGTATAAGGAAGGTATTGTTTTAGCGAAAACGTCTATATATATATATATATATATACATGTGCTGTATCCGGAAAGTAATAGTATATAACTATAGATATTCTTTAATCTGTGTAAAATCTATACTATAATAGATTAAAGTAATTAAGAACCAACATTCGGATTGGAAACGATTAAATATATTTAGCAGAGGTAAAATAATCCTGCTGAAGCAAAAATATAGCGAAATATTGGATATATATATATAATGGTCGCATGTTAAATACAGGAATAAAAATAAAAATTTGAGAAAACGTGCGAACATGAGAGAAAATGTAGGAAAATATGGGAACATGTGAGAATATGTGGTAGACTATGGGAAAATGTGGGAAAATATGGGAACATGTGAGAAAATGTGGGAGAATGTGAGAAAATATACGAATATGTGAGAAAAGGTGAAAACAGGTGACAAAATGTGGAAAATGTGGAAAAACGAGGGTAAATGTGAGAACATATGGCGAAATCTTAGAAAACGTGAGAGAATGTGGGATCACGAGGGAAAATGTGTGAAAACGTAAGGAAATGCGACAAAATGTGAGAAATTTTGAGAAAATGTGAGAAAAATTGTAAGTATGAAAAAAAGGGGAAAACGTGAAAACATGAAGAACGTGAATATAAAACGAGTAAAAACATAAAACCGTGAATCAAACCTTGTCGAACCGAAATCTCTTAAATTTTTCATTCGGAACGTCGTGTGGTGCCCACACCAGATAGTTTTGTATAGTTTTTTAAACGTTTCATTTATGGGAAATAAAAATTATTATGTTGTATATTGTATGTCGTATGTTGTATGTTGTATGTTGTATGTTGTATGTTGTATGTTGTATGTTGTATGTTGTATGTTGTATGTTGTATGTTGTATGTTGTATGTTGTATGTTGTATGTTGTATGTTGTATGTTGTATGTTGTATGTTGTATGTTGTATGTTGTATGTTGTATGTTGTATGTTGTATGTTGTATGTTGTATGTTGTATGTTGTATGTTGTATGTTGTATGTTGTATGTTGTATGTTGTATGTTGTATGTTGTATGTTGTATGTTGTATGTTGTATGTTGTATGTTGTATGTTGTATGTTGTATGTTGTATGTTGTATGTTGTATGTTGTATGTTGTATGTTGTATGTTGTATGTTGTATGTTGTATGTTGTATGTTGTATGTTGTATGTTGTATGTTGTATGTTGTATGTTGTATGTTGTATGTTGTATGTTGTATGTTGTATGTTGTATGTTGTATGTTGTATGTTGTATGTTGTATGTTGTATGTTGTATGTTGTATGTTGTATGTTGTATGTTGTATGTTGTATGTTGTATGTTGTATGTTGTATGTTGTATGTTGTATGTTGTTTCCATATTGTCTTGGTAAGTGATTTGAATTCCCTGATTACCAGGAACCAAATTAATCCGGGAAAAGTTACCCTCTACTATTATAGATTACAGAAATCGTGGGCATTTACATTTGTATTGCATGGTGTAAATTCGTTTGTTAATTATTGCGATAAAAGCTGATTTTCATACATCCTTATTCATTGCTTTTATTCTACCTCTTAATGTCATACCACACATACTGTAAGTATTACAGAAGTTGCAATAAACAACTGTTACGCAATTAATTAGTCGGGTCATCTGTCTTTATTAAAGCCCCATTTCCGATTCGGTAGGCTTAGAGCTGTCTTGCCTTTTGGGAGAGATCGAGGTCGCGAATTGGGCATATGCGGTGTCTTGTAATTAACCGCTGAGCAGACGACGCGGTCCGCTCCGTGTTTTATTCATTGTGCCTTCCTTCTTGCGGCCATTTCTGTCTCCAATTACGCGCGACGTTAATTACCCACGATTAGAATTGTAAATGCTCGCTCACACAGTTTTCGGGGACAGTATGTCAAGTACGCGAATAATAAATGTTGTTCGCCAAAAAAAATAAAACACGCGATTATGCGAAAAAAGCGATGCAAAAAATGGTAATTGTAGATTTATTTTAAAAGTAATTATAACGAGAAATATAGTTAACATGGGTTCATGGTGATATAAAGTAGATTACCTTGAACCCATCTTAACTATATTTCAATCAATCTATAATACAAAGAAAAATGTGCAAAACTATTAGATACTTCACTATCAGTATTGGTATACTGTATACTTCTAGAAACGAGCAAAGAAGAAAAATTAAGTTGTTTCTATAAAATCGAGTTTGGACGCATTGAATAGAAAATCCGGAAGTGACTTAAAAAGCTTAAATAATGATTGCTGACAATAATATATAATTATTATATTATATATAATGCTGCGAAAATATCAAATGAAAAATGCCAATAAAAATAATGCAAACATCACAAAACTATGGTCGGTTGCGTCCAAATTAGGGCCGTCCCTGAAGTAACCTGGCCCTAAAACTCATATCATTTCGTAAAAAATATATAAGTGTGAATCCACCTCTTAGCAATCTACATATCTAGATTTCGATCTTATTAGATCTCATCAGTGTAGCTCAGTTAAGTCCTGGTTTCCTAGCAAGCGGTGTCGATAAATACGGCTATCTACACATTACAAGATACGTTTTAAGTACATGTAATTGAATAACTCACCAGATTCCAGCGTAATTCATGACATTTTCCCAATACTTTGAAGTATATCGCTCTCTAGATTATCAGATTTATTTAAATATGCATAAAAGAAATGTGTCACGTCAAAATGACGTGAAATACGGCCGCTTTTGTCGACACTGCTTCCTAGGAAACCAAGGCTTTAGTGAGGTTGAATTCACACAATATCTCGAGTGGTTATGTACAAAAATTATACAACTAACCCCCTAGCAGGAAAGTTAAACGCCATCTGGCGGCATCACATCAATTAGCAATGCACACCCATAAGGTAATAACCGTAATCTCAAGAACTCTGTTGGAATATTTTTCCATAGAGGGCACTACCCGGTGATCCTGAGGGTATGAGCATGTTGACGGTTATTACCATATGGGTGTCCATTGCTAATTGATGTGGTGCCGCCAGATGGCGTTTAACTTTCCTCCTAGGGGGTTAGTTGTATAATTTTTCATATCATTTTATTGTGTAAAGGTCGTTTTAGACAAGACAATTTCTTGACTCAAAAGTTAGTCAAGATGCGAGACAATCTAAATTATTTTGTATCATACAGCAAATTATTTGAAATATTGAATTGGATAGTAAATGGAATGGAAAAATATAATGCGTTCCATTTGTCAAGAACAAATTGTATGGGAGGAGGATATATGAATTCATTTCTTGAACAACTTTTGAGCTAAGAAATTGTCTTGTCTAAAACGACCTTAAGTATAGTCCAGATTGTTTCAAATTTTAGAAAGTTTTATTTCATGATAGAAAGTTGTAGGTTTAGTAGATCTTAAAATTCCAAAGAAAAGTTGGCAACAAACATATTGTATATAAAAGTGTATAGTTGCGGCGGTTAATCAGTTAATTACGAAAATTTATCCATTGTCCAATGAAAATAATCTTGAGCCTATTGAAAATCGAAAATAGAAAATATTAATGCGATTTACAAAACAAATGACAAACTCGTCAAATGATTTAAAAGTAATAAATAAAAATCGCTAATAGAATTTTTACTTTACTATTATTATATTAGTAAATACATATTTGGCTATAAATATAAAATATAAAACATAAATAAAAATGTATATATTTAGTATAGGAAATAGCAATCATCATTACTCTCGATAGCAAGAACATTTGAAGTTATAATTTATTATAGAAAAATATATTTCGAGTAAACTAGAATTGCTTTCAGATTAAATTTACTTTTATCTTTGTTTCCTCTTTCAATATTCGCCCTTGCGCTTATTATAGCAGAAAACCGCCATTAAAAAATGGACTCACATTTAAAAGTCAGATTTTCCAATTATCTGGTGCGCTGGGCAAGTTTCCCCGGTTTGGACGATTACAATTCAATTCCCTCGAAGATCGAGAGTACAATTATAAAGCATGTGAAACAGAAATCTGTATACAAATCGATTCCTTTTCCAGTTAATAGGTCCTTCAAATGTATACAAGGCGAATACAAAGTATGGAGTATTATCTAGTTATCTCTTTCTGCTCCCCTATCCAATATTTTCTTTTATTAATTATAATACGATGGTCTAAAAATTGCAATTGTCGAATTGTGGCTACTCTTTCTTTAATTCTTTAGTTATTCTTTTCCATTTATCTCTCTTTATTTGTATACATTAAAATAGGGATATGTCAGTCTAAATTACATAAAATGTCGAATTCTCTAGTCGCTGTCTCCACTATTTTCTTGCCTTTACTTGTATACAAAACTAGTTGAAATTCCCTTCGATCGGTGTCATAAATCAACTGCTAAAGGGTGAAATGTCTATTGTACGACTGATTTTATATGAAAAAACCCAAATTTATATCTTAAAAAATAGCTATTCATTTAATATTCAACTGCTAAAGGGTGAAATGCCTATTGCACGACTGATTTTATATGTAAAAATCTTACCCTAATTTGTATCTTAAAAAATAGCTATTCATTTAATATTTCAATTAAATACTTAATAATAAACATAAAAAATACAACACTAGATGAGATTCGAACATGAGACCTCACATTTGCACAGTCAGCATAAAAGTCATAACTGATTCAGTCGTATTCGTTTTTTATATTATAGGGCTAATGCATTTAACATTTGTTGATTTTAGTTCTGGATAGTTGACTGGAGGGTAGCATAGCTACAGACACTTAGGCCTTATAATTTTATACGTCATACAAATGATTTCAATATCTATGTTTTATTACGTATCACAATAACGAATCTGCGCTGGCTTATCGATCGTGTTACAGTGTCCCTCATTATTTATATAATTTATTAATTAGCCACAATAACGCAAACTGTACGATTGATTCGGGTTGAATAACAATATAACCGTCGTCGTAATTAATGAATCCGCCGACCTGCATTGGCATTTATATATAACGTGCGAATTTACTGCAATTTCTTTCACCGACACAACAATTATAGGGATACAATAACGGTTCCACTGCAACAACAACTTCATCTAGAATTGGATCGTGTTAATTATGTTGCGTATCTACATGAATTTGAATTCAAAATAAATAAAGAATAAAACATACAGTTATTTTTATTGATAATTTCCAATTAAACGTATCAGATGAATGTGCTAATTACCAGCACTTACGAGAAAGTGATTAATTAGACAACATGTGTAGAAAATAATAATCAGAAATATGTTTGTAGAAATCATACCTGATTGGTTCTTTCAAGAAGATGGGCACTCACCTGAAACAAAATAAAATATTAATTTTACAATAGAAACAAATATGCACATTGATAGCTCCGTTGATAGAAAAGTAATGCGTTACTTTTCTATCAACAGAGCGAAATAGCGAATAGAAATCATCTATTTTAAAGTAGAAGTATTTTAAAAGGTGCTTT
Organism: Lordithon lunulatus; assembly: GCA_963942505.1. Taxonomy (NCBI): domain Eukaryota; kingdom Metazoa; phylum Arthropoda; class Insecta; order Coleoptera; family Staphylinidae; genus Lordithon; species Lordithon lunulatus. The sequence goes on from OZ012673.1 coordinate 40,486,074, forward strand.
CGTTTAGCATGGTTTATCATTGCTAGTCGCCCCTGTGGCGCTCATGTCTTGCGGTCGTGCGCCGCCGGTTGTATGGGCCCATGTAGAATTGTGCGCATCAGAAGCGGCAAATAGAACAAGAAACAATAAGCCCGTGCCAGCCCAGAGTGATAAACGAAAGGCACTAAAATAACAAAGTTCTTAATAATGTAAGAATTAACTACATGTTTTATAATATACACTCAAAAAACTAATATGCTGTTTTCCACATATTAAGTATATGAGTCTAGGATTGTCTTGAAGATACAATTTACATAAAATTAAATTTTGTATTGTTTCAGTTTTCTATCAAGCGAGTGATTTGTAGAATGGGGGCTGTTTTGAACCACACAGAAAATATACTACCATCAACTAAGCAAAAATAAGTAGAATATAAGTTAACACAGTTAAGTAATCTTAACTTCATTGATTTTTATTAATAAAAGCTTTTATTATAAAAGCTAAATGCAAGATAGTAAATCACTATGCTAAGGAACTATGCCAGGAACTAGCTTTATGGGGGCCCTGGGCAAGACCCCATCACTGGACCCCTACACTAAATTTATAATAATAATATAATAAAGATAATATAACGCAATAAAAAAAGTTTCAGCTCAAATACATATTGTAATCACTTTTAATTATATATTAATTGATTATATGACTACTCTATTATACAACAATACGCTACCTAAATTAAATTTATGTTATTATCAACTAAATATATCCTCTGAGCTTGTCCGTTGACCGGCGAAAAAGCCTCACGGCTGATAGCCCTATAAATATAGCCCTATAAGTATAAGTTTTTTTTATTATTGTTTATGATAGTTCCTTTTGACTATACATAGTCCATTATTGAGCATGGCCTCATATTTGACAACGAGTATTAATTAATTTCCTCCTAAACATCGCATACATTTAAAATCCTCCCCCATTGCATATAATTCGTGCCCTTGAAGTGCCTTTCTTTTTATCGCAAAAACAGATCCACGCAAGAAAATCATGAATCACCAGACGACGTTGCAAAAAAAAATGAAATAAAAAATGAAATCCTATCGCCATTATGGAGCTTATGGAAATGAATCGGGCGGAAAAATGATGTAACAATGTAATGGAATTTATGGTAATGGCGCATTGTCGTGCCCCGGATTATTCTCCGGCGTTTGTTTGTATCGAAACGGCCCCATATCGATTATTACGACTGCGAACGTCTTATAAATTGTTGCACATTACGTATGTTTAGTGAAATTATATGCTATAGTTCATTTAATTTTGAATCATATATGAGGGAAAACCGACGTAATAAACTCCATACATTATTTTTAATAATATAAATATTGTACACATTGATCTTTAAAATCATTATCTGCCACAGACGAGGTAACTATAACTTGTGATTATATTGTTAGATGCTGCATAAACTTTCTATTTTATAGACTCATGTACTTCTGCTTATATACGGCAACTTCGCATTATGTGGCAAAGTTGTCAAAACTGAGGTTAAAATCACAGATTGGAAATTAACTCGAGAATTATCTGCTTTATACAACCAAGTCATTGTCATTCAATTCTAGCCACAACGGCTTACATTTCTGTAAAATTTACAAAATCGTTACAATAAATTAACATTTAGCTAATTTACTTGTGCTGTATGACCAGTTTTTAATTTAAGGCACTATTAGAAACCGGTGTGAAGTTAACCTCTAAGATCCCAGCCTCTATACCGCGCGGCGCCGCGGAACCGCGCGCAGGGCGTATTGTTTGCGGGTCTATACTGATCAATTGGGGTGACCAATAAAATCCCAATTTTGAGGATCCATTTGTTTATGTTTTGCGAACCATAATATATAGTTATATATTATTATTAATAATTGTTATAGGCGTTGTTGTATAATATATGCTGTAACGTAAATTATTATTTTTGATCAAGAAACCGTCATACAATTAATTTGAAAAAATTACACAAGGTTTACAACAAAATGACAATAGAAAATGGAAAGTCTCTATATTGGAATGTTTTTCCTTGTATTTATTTTTTATTTTTAACTTTTACTATCATTTGTTTTCTAGGTTGGGTTCCTTCATTGAGTGGTAACTTCTATTTGCTGCCAGGATTCTACTGTTCATTTCATCTTCTAAACTTCCTTTATTGTTTCTACTAGACCCAAGGTATTTTTAGATATCTATAGTTTTATCATTGCTAGTCGCCACCGTGGCGTGCAGTATCGCTCAGGTCTTCTGGTCGTGCGCCGCCGGTAGAATTATGCCCATCGGAAGCGGCAAATAGAACAAGAAACAATAAGCTCTTACCAGCCCAGAGTGATAAAAGAAAGGCACTATATTATCATCCTACGCCGCATACTTGATTTTGTCTCAATTCCTCACCCTTAAGAGAGAATGATTATGAACATCCCAAATAAGACAAAGGGAACTACCATTACAATCTTAATATCCATACCCCAAATTATTTAATTATTAATTTAAGATTATTGAGATAGTTACAAATTTCAATCCTCTTGGAATTTCGCCAGAAAAACATTAATCACCCTTAATCCCATCCTTATCGCGACCTAATGACTAATGAAAATCGTCTCGCCGATAATTCCGCCCTTGGCGCATTCCTAACGCCCCCCTCTCTCACACGCACGATGAGTCACCGCCGCCGTCGCCGCCGCTACCGCCCCCCAAATACCGAAGCACTTCCAGCTCGATGCGTGCAGGGGTGTATCGGTATGCGGCCAGGCCATCCGGAATCCCAGTTCCGGTTCTATTTTTCTTTCTTGTCCGAGATTGCGGCTGATACGATTTGCTCGCGTTAAAGCCCCGCGGGGCAAAAAAAAACGTGAGCGGGCTGGTGCACGCGATGCATAGCGGATTAGGGGTGTGCTCGCGACGGCGGGCATTAATCCACTTCGACGGGGGATGATTGAGTTGCAGCGTGCGGAATGCGCACGAGGATCGTTTTGATAAATCGCAGACGACAGCATAATTATTGGGAATGGAATTGCGTATTGTGCGGAGAGGGTGTAAAGTGCAGGAGTTTTCCCCTGAGCGGACGCATTTGCATATCCTGGCATGCCTTGTAGGAGGGGAAATTTAGTTTACTGGAAGATGTAAATGTAATTTCTTAAAATTTGATAACATATTGGTATTTTATCCCCTAATATCATATGTAATAATTATTATTAATCGGAGCACATAGCCGAGTTGCAAACAGGACCAAATTTAAATCTCGGTGTCGCGTTTGCATGCATCCTAAGGCGCTTTCGTTTAACATCCCCGTGTCGTGCTGTATCGCCCAAGTCTTGCGGTTACTATAAAATCAGTGTTAAAATGTAAAATCCCTATTTCTGTCGGTCTAGTTTTTGCATATATATTATAAAAATTACATACAAATTAAAATAAATTCATTTTATTGCTAAACAATACCTCGACATCGCGATATTTCACGACGCTCCTTGCACACTTGTTTATTTTGAATTCGGTTAGAGCGGTCATGCTAATTAGGAGGCGATACGATGCGCATTTTAATTAGCCGGGGCGTCGACTTGCACGTGGGAGTGCAAACAAACAAAAGCGCAGTGAATAAATCGTCGCGGGCACTTCGAAATGTTTGTGTAATTGAAGTGGCTTCGGCGTAAGCAAGCGCGCCCGCCGCGTGTTTTGATAAGGATTAAGTGTTCGGTATATAAATTGATTACTTCGGCGTACGCGTGGAAAATAGGTCGGTGTTTGGGAATCAAATTCCTATCGAAAGGTTTAGTATTGCGGGGGAATTTAGACTGGGATCAAATGAACTTCAACGCCTTGTTTTCTGGTGTTGAATTATGTTGCGATTTGATTATTTAATTGTAGAGCTCATGACGTTTTTTGTTTCTTGTATCATTTGAAGGTATTTCTAGTTAGTGTGTAAATATGTGACAGCCTATTGTCACATATTTACACACTAACTAGAAATACCTTCAAATGATAGAAGAGACAAAAAACGTCATGAGCTCTACAATTAAAAAATCAAATCGCAAGGTAATTAAAGCATGATTTATAAGAGATGTTACACAAATTGGTAAATAATTTAAAAACGTTATCAAGTAAACTTTTTCAGTTTTTTTAGTTATTTTTAATATATAATATAAAGTTGGCCGTCCCGGGCACAAAGAAGGACCTGAGAGAGTTGATGGATGTCACGAACTGGATATCGAAAGAGCTACAACGGCAAAAGTGGCGGGCTATAGTAGACCCACCAATAGGGGTGTGAAGGCTGATAAGTAAATAATTTGCATGTAATACTAAACAACAAACGTCCTAGTCTGGTGCTGACAAACAGTGCGTGGGTACGCCATTTCACGCCGCTTCCCTAATAAACTCCAGGGAAATGTGTCGATCGGAAACGTTCATCCCTCACGAGGGCTAGCGTGCGGCGCCGGAATCAATCCTCCACTTGGCCCAATTTCATTTAGCAAATGCCCGCTATCTGTCCCCGATGTAGTGCCATTAAAAAATTCAATTAGCCTCACAATTCTTACCAGCGCGTAGCATTGACGAGCGCGGGGGGAATTCATTAATTCCATTCATGGCTCGAAAAATTCCCACATTATAGAATATAGCGGTACGCGATCGCGATCTCTACCTTCCAACCTGATTTACTGACGATTTGCCCGGCCGCCTTTAGTTTATCAGCGCCGCTTTAGGCACGCCGAGTTCGGTCATTAACATACTGGCCCGCATATCGTCACGTAATTAATATAGTACGGAGAGAAAGAGAGGGGCCGAACAAGTAAATAAATAAATTGGGGAATTTGGGGTGACGAAATTACGTGATGATGGGAAACTGGGGCGGCTCGTGCTATGAGACCCGCGTGGGTTTGTATGTAGTGGGGTATGGAATGGATTTTCTTGATTTGTATAGTTTGTGTATATTCAACATTTTGACACTGGGAAACTTTTAAATTATCATCCATTACCGGTCACTTCTGGTGACCACACATGTCTGCAAGACCAATATTTCTATTAAATATCGTCTTTGTCTTCTAATTTTGTATAAATTAGTATAAATGTGTGTAAATGTGTAGAAATGTGTATAAATGCGTGTAAATGTGTAAAAATGTGTATAAATGTGAATGAATGTGAATGAATGTGTATAAATGTGTATAAATGTGTATGAATGTGTATGAATGTGTGTAAATGTGTATAAATGTGTATTAATGTGTATAAATGTGTATGAATGTGTATAAATGTGTATAAATGTGTATAAATGTGTATAAATGTGTATAAATGTGTATATGTGTGTATAAATGTGTATATGAGTGTATAAATGTGTATACAAGTGTATACATGTGTATACATGTGTATACATGTGTATACTTGTGTATAAATGTGTATAAATGTGTATAAATGTGTATATGTGTGTATAAATGTGTATATGTGTGTATAAATGTGTATAAATGTGTATAAATGTATATAAATGTATATATCTGAGTATACATGTGTATCATGTGTATACATGTGTATAAATGTGTATACATGTGTATACATGTGTATACATGTGTATAAATGTGTATAAATGTGTATAAATGTGTATACATGTGTATACATGTGTATAAATGTGTATACATGGGTATACATGTGTATACACGTGTATACACATACACATGTGTATACATGTATATACATGTGTATACATGTGTATAAATGTGTATAAATGTGTATAAATGTGTATAAATGTGTATAAATGTGTATAAATGTGTATAAATGTGTATAAATGTGTATAAATGTGTATAAATGTGTATGGATGTGTATGAATGTGTATAAATGTGTATAAATGTGTATAAATATGTATAAATGTGTATAAATTTACATAAATTTGTATAAATTTGCATACATTTGTATAAATGTATATAATTTGTAAAAATAATAAAAAATAAATTTGTATAAATGTGTATAAATGTGTATAATTTGCATAAATTTGCAAACATTTGTATAAATGTGTAAAAAAAAAGACCTTTATTGGCATTTCCCTCACTGCCCTTCCACATCACAAACCACAACAAAAATATACAAAAATAAAAATGAAAATACAAATATAAATAAAAGTAATACTCCGCAAAATATTACACATTACCCTAATCTATCACCGCTCCCTGTGCCCTCGCCACTTTCCTCTGCCAAGTCAGCCTCCTGCAGATTTTCACGCCTTCCCCATCCTCGCTTAACCATCCATTCAGCTTTCTGCAGTTTCCCACTCACTCTGCTTTCACACCCTCACATTCTTCGCTAAGGTGCCACCACGTGTCGCTTTCCTTACTACACAGCGCACACGCGGTGTACCCCAGACCCATCCACACTTTCCTCCCTCTCTCGTCTGACCCACACCTCGCTCTTGCCATGCATACCTAGTCCTCCCTGCTCCACTCACCCCTGGCTAAGTAACTCGGAGTTTCCCACGCACTTGCCACTCTACGTAGCCAGGGTTGTAAGAGCTCTCATTCATTCTAGTCTGCCGTTCTTGAGATTCAATATCTCTCAATCTCTCTCTCTCACCTCAGTTCCTAGGCTTCCCATTTCTCTCAGTTTCTTCTCTATCCACACCTCAGATATACCCACTCTTTCATACATCCTTCCTCTATCCTTTCTCCAACCACTCTCCGTCCTACTCTTACACCTCATCCATACCTCCCGGACCAGTCTTTCCTCGCCCAATTCCTGCAATCTTTCTTCAAACTTCACAACCCTTACACACGACTCCCACCACATACTCATACGCTTCGATTCCTGCAACAGCACTGCTCTCGGTGTCGACCTTTCGAGACCTAGCAGACTCTTCAGGAGGAAACCTTGCTCTCTCTCTATCACATCCCACTGACGCAATCCCCACACTTCCACTACATAAAACAGAATAGGTTTTACACACTCATCCCAGGTCTTGCACGCCATTACGAGGTTACCGCCCCACAACCTCTCCCATTTCCTTCTCGCTATCCCCCAAGCCATTCTCGCTTTCTCTTGCATACATTCCACATGCACCCTAAATCCTCCACCACTGTCAAACCAAAAGCCCAAATATTTAAAGACATTCACTCTCTCAATCATCCTTCGCTCCCATTTCAGCTCTTCCACTCTACCCCTTCTACCCCTATTCCTAAACATCATCCATTTGGTCTTCTCCACATTCACCACTAGCCCTCTCCTATCCAGGTACCTTCCCATTATTTCCAACTTCTCTTGCATCTCTTCCACTCTCTTGGCTACTAATCCTATGTCATCCGCATATGCCAACATCCACACCTTGGTTCTCCCCACCACAACCCATCCAGCCTGTCCTCTCCTCAGAACCGCCTCCAACGCGTTTGTGTATAGATTGAACTGGAGGGGGCTTAGCGGGCACCCTTGTCTTACATATATAAATGTGTATAAATGTCTATAAATTAGTATAAATTTGTATAAATGTGTATAAATGTGTATAAATGTGTATAAATGTGTATAAATGTGTATAAATGTGTATAAATGTGTATAAATGTGTATAAATGTGTATAAATGTGTATAAATGTGTATAAATGTGTATAAATGTGTATAAATGTATATAAATGTGTATAAATATGTATAAATGTGTATAAATGTGTATAAATGTGTATAAATGTGTATACTTGTGTATACTTGTGTATAAATGTGTATAAATGTGTATAAATGTGTATAAATGTGTATAAATGTGTATAAATGTGTATAAATGTGTATAAATGTGTATAAATGTGTATTAATATGTATAAATGTGTATAATTTGCATAAATTTGCAAACATTTGTATACATGTGTATAAATGTCTATAAATTTGTATAAATTTGTACAAATGTGTATAAATGTGTATAAATGAGTATAAATGTGTATAAATGTGTATGAATGTGTATAAATGTGTATAAATGTGTATAAATGTGTATAAATGTGTATAAATGTGTATAAATGTGTATAAATGTGTATAAATGTGTATAAATATGTATAAATGTGTATAAATGTGTATAAATGTGTATAAATGTGTATAAATGTGTATAAATGTGTATAAATTTGTATAAATTTGTATAATTTTTTATAAATTTGTCTAATTTTGTATAGATTTGTATAATTTTGTCTAATTTTGTCTAAATTTAAAGCATATAGGTCAATAATTTTACCCGTTGTTGTGTAATTTGTGTTTATTTCGGTTTATATGGAAGGTGAGGTATTTTTATCGCGAAAAAAATTGAGTTGCTAATTTGGACTTTTCTTTACGTTTCTTGACTAATATAATCAAAATGTTTGGAAAATGTCTGTGTGTATGCATGTGTCTGTGTGTATGCATATGTGTCTGTGTATGTATGCTGTGATGCGGGCAAAAGGCTGTATGGAACGGAACTAAATTTGGAAATTGGATGTGGAAACCGGCTCGAAAGAACCCACGAGAATTTGAGCAAAATCTAAACCGACATTTTTTCTTTTGAATATAATGTCTATTTTATCGAAAATTTTAAAGATTCATCTTCGATACATAATTTAATTCTGAACAACTTTTGTAATTTGTGCGAAAAATTGAAAATAAGAAAAATCACGTGTTGGGAGGCATGCATGAGCGCAGATGCCAAAACCGAGTCATGGGTGGTAGCTGAGCCATTCGTAATCGTGCGGGCAATTCGCCTGCAAAAATGTTCACATGTTGAAAGTAGTAAAATATTTTTTTTGTTGCGGAAAAGCCTCACGGCTGATAGCACTATAAAGTTAGAAGTTTAAAAAAAAAAAATTTTATAAAGTTTAAAATTTATTTAAGCAGAAAATTTATTTAAATTTATATTATTTAATTCTAAAAGTTAATTTTGTTTATTCTTTATCTAGTTTGTGTTTTTTATTTTACAATTTTATCTTATTATTTCTCACAATATATTCTCAAGTTTCACATTGGGGTTTCAAGTAATTTTATTGTCCATAGGTATAAAAAACTGTCCTGCAGACAGAAACAGCCCGTATTTGGCAAGTACTTTATGAAAGCTACATTATTAGAAACAGTACTGTTGTATAATTTCCCATATTGCTACTAAATCACTGTCTCGCATGCATAATTTGCAATCTCGATAAGCGCCCCTGCAGCGTATTCTAGCGGGCTAGAACCAGCAGAAACCGCAAACATCCGAAATTCCATTAGCGCACCAAGATAAGGTGGATGGATTGATTAATATGCACATATCTGCGTGTAAACCATCAGGTGGTGTGCGTTGGGGAGGCGCGAAACGAACTTGCACGTCCGCCGAAGGGGTGAGAACTGCGGGGGAGAGCCACTTACCGCCCCCATCGTGCACACATCCTTCAAGTATATTAGGTCATGATTAAATGTAAGCCCCCCCTGCTCGCCACAAAGAGAAACGTGATGATGGAAGAAAGCAGTTTGCAACACACGTGCCAATTGTTGGGCTGATAAGATAGCCTGTACTTTAGTGGAGATTTACTTACTACGGTTTGTCGGTTATTAAATTAAGCTTGGGGTGTTTCATATATTTTTAAAGTTTAAAACTCGTTTTAAAATGTAATTAAACCGGTTTTAGATACTAGAATTTTAGAACTTACTTATTTACTTACTTATTTACATATTTACTTACATATTTACTTATTTATTTACTCACTTATTTACTTACTTATTTACATACTTATTTACTTACTTACTTGTTTACTTACTTATTTACTTACTTACTTGCATACTTACTCATTTACTTATTGATATAATTGCACAGTATACGAAAGAGTACAGCAATTCTAGAATATGCAACACTAATCCATACAAAATTTCCACGAAAAACAATTAAAATCGGCAATAAAAAAGGTCTGATTTTTTTTAGAGCTATTTAATATTTTATTTTACTTTTTCTTCTAAAATTCCCAATTTGTAGATGGTTCAGTGTTTACACACCACACATAAAGGATATTTAACCTGTTCAATGAGGTTTTTATGTATAATTTTTAATATTTATGTACATTATTCATTGTAATTCTAACTGAATTTTAAATTTTTAAATATTTTTAATTGTATATAAATCTTTGTATAAATCTTTATACAAATCTGTTTTCTCAACATTAACATTAGGTGGATTCTATTTCATTTATCGAATTCGGAAACTTTAAGACATGTAAAATTACATGCCTATGTGTAGAGTAATTAAAGGGTGAACCTAAAAATATATTTTCTATTTGAAGCTATTTTTGAAGTCAATTTTCTGGAAAAAGTTTTTGTTGAACTTTTTGACGGTACACATTACATGATTCCAAGTATCCAGGATTCAAATGGTGTTCTGTTTTATGTAGGAATGTATGTTATATCAATACATAAAACCCTCGACTTCCGCAGTAGATTAGGTTTCAATATAAAGGCTTCTGCTCTCATATGCAATTGTAGCTGTTTATTTGGTACTTACAATGTATAGTTTTTTCGGACTAGGTTCTCCTAGAAGCTAATGCAGATTTTTTCCATTTGCTATAAATGTGTGAGTATAAATGTGGACAGACTTAAGAAATTTGGTTGACTTTAGTCTACAAATCCTGATTATTAGACATTACATTCACAACAATCATCTTTAGCTGTCATTCACCCTAAAGATAGTCCATAAAATAATCACTCTTAATCACAATTTGGTTGTATATGTGTGCCACTATTAATCACAAATACTGCTGAAATAATTCAACCCTTCCCGGCGAAAGCCATTTCACACGTATGTACCACTTAATGCCATAACAAATTAAGGATTATCTATTTTGAGCGCTAATGGATCGAATATGTTTATTTCAAGATACTACCGCGGGCCCTTTAACCTTTATGCCGCGCCCGTAATGTGCCCATTTCGAAATTAACACATCCAAAGCGCTGCCGCCGCACTCATGTGTGTGCGGGGGCAGGTAATTTTAGCACACTCAAGACGTTTGTCGACTTTTTTGGCGCTGTTAGACGCGTTCATCGTCGGCCGGAAATCCGTCGCGGTACGCTTCTTTGTCTGCCCACGACGTGAACAAAGAGTTTATTCATGCAAAAAAAAAAACAGAATAGAACAGTAACGCATTTTATTGTAAAATTATAAAATAGCAATCATCGTGTAGTAATTAGGAACTTAATACGGGTTTTGTTACCTTAATATTAAGTCTGACTATATTGCTAGTCGAGTATAATAAAATCATCGTACATGTACTATAATTATTGTACGTCTGGTAACACTGATATTTATATATTTATATTTATTTATGGCGTACTATGGGTTTTAAATATATTGATATATCTCATATGTCATCAAGTGAATATATAATAACGCCCCATTTTCTATTACACAGTGATGATTCTGAATCTGCCGTCAGTGAATTTTCTATCGATGTTTAGAAAATGTTAAGAACAGTTTTTAGGTATAATATTAAGAGTTGAGTTTTGAGTTTATCCTTTTTAAACATATTATGCGAATGCTAATATCTGAATAAGTAAAGATTTGCCATTGGTCTCTAACTGTGAGTTTTTCGTCTACAAACATATTATGTCTGAAATAGTTATTAGTGGATTAATTAATGTAAACATATATATATACTAATATATCCATCTAAGAATGCTGTTGAATGAGAATCCTGAAATATATGTGCAAAACAAACTGTATCTAAATACTGCATTAAACTTTTTTTTTATGTAAAACCCTTCGCGCGTTCCACCGGTTTATGGCCGTTTGGAAATCGTTTAAAATTCCCCCGATTTTCCATGCACAACTAGCCGCCCGGAATGATGCATGGCATTTCGCTTATCGTCGACGGCGGTGGTGGCGGAGGAAATATAAAACGAAGGATTTTGCAAATCCGGGGGGCGGGCATGCCTCCTCGGAAGCGTATTAAATGTTTGCCAAATGCCGATACACCGTAGAAACAGGAAGCAAAAGGTACAAGGAAATAAAGAGATAGCTTTATATATTGCTTTTCACAAAAATATTAGTTTAAATAAGTAAAAAATAACGCGAAATTCATTTAATACTATTGAGTAGAGCTTAGACAGAGCTGTTTGTTTTATTATAACTAATTTCATGTATGGAAAATATGGTCTAGTATACTTTTATATATTATTTCGGCCGAAAAGCTTTTCCGTTATATAAAAGTGTTTTCGTACATTATTATGTATAAAAGAAAATTATTCATGGTAGCTGATTATTAATTTTAAGGTAAAACATCTCCAAACTTGATTATTGTTGATCAATTGAATGGAGAATTATCTAGTTTTGTCAAAAAAAAAACGTGGAAGATTTATAAATTTTTAGCTTTAAAAAGTATTTTCAAGTTATTATATTAGTATATTACGATAATTGTTACCAAGAATTGTATAATTTAGCACGAAGTATACTAAGTATAGTATATTTATATTTATATATGGCGTACTATGGGTTTTAACAGTATAGCCGATTATAATAAGTATTGTCAAGTTTTTACAAATATATTTCAGTAATAATTTATAAAAATAAGTTTATTTTTTAAAAGTTCACTTATTTATTTATTTTTTGTCAATACATATAACCATTGACTAAAGAGTCTAGATTTCTCAATCAACGATATAACGTAATCCTAATAATAACAAATTTAAAATTAAAATTACTTGTATATTTACAAAAAATAAAAGATAATTAGATTCTTCCCTCCGTCCTCGCCGCGAGATTTATAGGGATTTAAAAAATTATATAGTTTTTACTGGTGTTTGGTGTTTTTGAGATTGGTGAATCACCTCTACAAAGCAAATAAAAGATAGATGTGAAATGAAGTTTAGTATGATATAGTAAAATACTAAACCTAATTTTTTATTATCTCTAATATGCTTTATTCAGAGAATTTCTTCCATTTTTCAGACTAGTATTATATTTTTACTGTAATACTGCTGTACGCAACAGGCTTATTTTAATCCATAATCTCTCGTTGGTCTTTGTTGAGTAGCTCTGTACTTTTTTCTACAATGCGAAGGCGTCTAATTACAAACGACATGAGGGGGGGCTTCGTTCCCATGCGTGAGCCCACCGGAAAGAAGGAGCGGATGTAGCGTCGCGCTAGGCTGGGCCGCGACGGGCCGCGAGACAATGCCTTCGCGACTACCCACACTGGCTCATACCTGCATCGCATTATTTCCAAGAATAAAATGAAATAAAATAAATTATATAGCGCCTCTGGAGGTGGTGGTGCTATGGTGCGTTGTCTACTCACTGCACGTATGGAATGTAATGTGAAAAGCGGTGGCTTGGCTATAACGAAATGTTTTGCACTATTGAAATTTATGTATATATAATTTACTTATGTTCTTACTTATAATGTTTGCTCTAAAAGGCAAATATATATATATATATATTACTGATCAATATTACTGTCAATATTTTAGAATGACAGTATTACTGTACGATAATATGTTTAAAATGTTCATTATTCTAAAATATTGCCAGTATTACTCATCGTGTAAGGTATATTAATGATGTAATAAACAGAATACTGAGTTTTATCTGGATAATTGATTACTTGATAAATATAAGAGGAGGATTGAAGCAAATATTGACAGTACTAGTATTGACAGTATTATTGACCGTGTAAGGTGCCTTTATTGTATTTTCATATTTTCATATTTTCGCATTTAATTTTATATAAAGGCACCTTACACGATAATACTATTAATATTTTAGAATAATGACACCATTGCTATACTATAATATGATTAAAATGTTCGTTATTCTAATATATTAACAGTATTACTTATGGTATAGTCCCTGGTATACCAGGGACTACACCTTACACCATACTACATACATAACATTTTGACATTTTTGAGTTTTTTTTTTACTTTAATGACACTTTTTACTTTTTTAACATTTTTTACTTTTTTTAATTTTGTTTGTTTTTTTGATATTTGTGACCTTTTTTACTACATATACATACGGACATACCAAACACATACATCGCAAAAATCGGGTTTATTTCGTCTATTTTAGACATAAAACGTAATGAAAATTGATTTTTTTTGCTTCCTTCTGGTGTAATTTTTTTCCTGAAAAGTTATAGCATATTTCCACAATCTTAGTTTGAAAACGTTTTCGGTAAAACAATACCTTCATTTACATCAGTGATGTATTCGGAAAGTAAAAACAAATATAAACCTGTTTAATTGAAGAAACATATAGGCTGACGAGTGTCGACAATCGCCCTACAATCAATCATTTCCGCCCTCTTTTCAATTTGTAGACACTATGCTATTATTACCAAGAGGTTTGAATCGAGTGCTAATTCGATAACACACCCCCCACGTATAAACTTTTCCAGAATTTATGTGCAATTGCCTCCATATCCGTTTGTCGTTAACGGTCTTAGTGGTTGTACAAATATATGCAAACGGCGGCGCCGGAACTTTGCGCGCGCTACATGGCTTTCCACTTCCGGGTAAATATTGGGGGGCTTCTGGTCCCCCCCGTGTATCAGGTGTTTCGTATCGGTTTACCGCCGTAAATAAAGGGGGGCAGAATGTTTCACGGGGTGGGTCGAAATGGGGACAGCGGTAGAAACGGTGGCGATATGAAATATTGCGCGTTCGAGCGCGATATTCGGCATCGCTATAATTCCGATAACAGCGCGCGCGTTATGGACGTTGATATTAAAAATATTGGGGGCATTTCCGTTTTTATGGGGTATAATAAATATTTCCTGTGTGTCAAATGTGTAATACCGAATTTTCTAGAACTAGGATGAATAATAACTTATACTTTTATTATACAAAGTCAAAATGGTTTTGGAAATAATAATAATAATAATAATAACGTTTATTGCCCAACAGATGACTCCAATTAGAGGACAACAATATATCATACAAATAACAATAACAAAAAATATATAATAAAAATAACATTAATTACAGACTTAAATAAACAAAGCATTCGTCGAAATTGATGGTTGTGGCGTCTAATATGTGTATTTTCAGTAAAAGAGCTTAATCAACTTATTGTGTTTTTACCACTTTATTATATATTATAAACAACAGTTGTTTTAAGCAATAAATCTATCTATCTATCTATAGATTGCTACTGCGGGATATTTGGCTAATTTTTAAAATTTAAAATTTAAACAATAAATAAAATGTGGTAAAATTCATCTACTTTATTGAACATTGCTTTATTTATACTTTTAAATGAATTATTACAAAATAAACGACGCAATAATCCAATATTTATAGTTTTTTGTACTCATGATCTAAGACAAGTAACTTCCCGCATTGATTTGGGTGCGGGAAATACTATTTCCCGCACTAGTGCGGGAAATACTACTTCCCGCACTAGTGCGAGAAGTAGTCAGTGTGGCCAACTTAAAATTCGGTACCAATGTAAATGTGTATTTATAAATATGAGAATGCATACAAGCACAGCGTTCAGCTCTTATACTTCAAATACCATTAAAAATTAGCGATATGGTACTGAATAAATATAATTTTGCAGAAAATATATACTTTATATTATATGTAATTGGTAGTGTGACATAACTTATTTGTCACAACAACTTTAAATAACTTTAAATAAATATTTAGTATTTATTCGTAAAAAAAATAAGATACATTATTTGTGAGATAAGGCCGTTTCCCGAATTCGCTCTAATACACTAATCTCATTCGCTCATTCGGGAAACTTGCCTTCCTGCACTAATAATATAAATTACTATTATGCTATTGTATGATATAAGGGAAATATTCGCATGTATGATTACTTTTTAATAACCTTGTGCCATTCGAAGTTTTATAAAAAATACTTAAATTATATCTACATCGTTTTAAAATTCGCCCAGTCTATAAAGCACCGTACCGGTGTACCGCCATTAATACAGTCATTATTCTAAAATATTGACAGTTTTACTGGGGTCCGATTCTTGAAACCACTAATTTCGAACGTATTCGTTTAACTGCCAAAGTCGCCAAGCAAAATACGGACAATTCACGATGTGAGCTCGTAAGATGATGGAATATCCAATACGTTGGAAACGAGTGGTTTCAAGAATCGCACACCTGATCGTGTAAGGTGTAGTAATGATGAAATGACGAGAATAATTCGGATAATTTGAAATCCAAGCTTCAGAACTTCAATACCTCAGACCACGCCAACCAAATGGCGGGGATACTAACAGCACTCTAATGTGAAAGTAATTCTTGTAGACCTCTGTATCTGTTATCAAATTTCTATTAATAACACAAGGTATGACTATTGTAACCACTCTTTCATCCATTTCTTGCGCACAGAAGTACGATTTATAGAAAACCCTAGAATTATTTCATAGCACGCCTTTTATTTTATTATCCATATTAATATAAAAATAATAGTGCACTAGTCGATGGCTCAAAGACTGGAACGAAACGAAAAAAACTGATACTATGGAATCTCCACGTAAGGTCGATAAATTTTGAAGGAGGATTGTAGCAAATCCTGACAGTACTAGAAATAACAGTATTATTGACCCGTGTCTAAAGGTCGTTTTAGACAAAACAATTTCTTGACTCAAACGTTAGTCAAGATGCGAGACAATCTAAATTGTCTCGTATCATACAGCAAATGATTTGAAATATTGAATTGGATGGTAGATTGAATGGAAAAATATAACGCGTTCTATTTGTCAATTGTATGGGAGGAGGATATATGAATTAATTTACAATTTTTGAGCTAAGAAATTAACTTGTCTAAAACGACCTTAAGTCACGGTTGTATAAAGCAGATAACACTCGAATTAATTTGACATCCGAGATTTTAATCTCACTTTTTGCCGACTTTGACACATAATGCGACGTTGCCATATATATAAACAGAGGTATATGGCGCTATGAATTGAAAAATTACATTATAACAATTTATGCAACATGTAACAATATAATCACGGGTTATAGTTACCTAGCCTTTATAAAACCGAGCCCTTATGAATTATGTTGTAAATGTTGTAGCATATAATATATAAATATTTATTGAGATTTTTTTTTATTTAATCACATCGGTGCATGAAATCCACAAATATCGGATTAATTCAATAATTTTCCGTTAATTCAGTAATTTTCCGTACAATATTTGCAAATTGCGTAGCTGAATAAATGTGCCATGTAACGCCTTCCAATAGATGAAAATTAGTGACACGCATTATAATACTGAATACAATTTTTAGTTTATTGAATTTTTAATAAATAATATAGGATTTTTTAATAAATAATATAAGAGTTTTTAATAAATTGTGTTTAGCTACAAGCTAAAAACTATATTTATATATATATATATAATATAAAAACTATCTATTTATTTTTATTGATACTGGGTAGTATAAAACATACCAGTTATCAAATGTGGATGATTTTACCGATTATATTAGGTTGCTTGCATGATGAACATGTTTTGTTCACGAACATTTATATAGTTCCGGATGTAGCTAGCGCCATACAACGGAGAGTAGTAAAAGGTAAAAATATATATTACAGACAATACTAGTATGGCCATCTATGCGAAGAGCTAAGAACATACAAAACACAATATGGTAGCAACCATTATGTAACTGTACTATTACGTTGGAGCCATCTACAAACGAATGGCCGTACCAACAAATGAACAAGCGACGCGACAAGCTTTTAGGTCGTCGGCATGGTGTGCAATGAAAGTTGCATACAGAGCATGTCTACCGGCTATCGAAATCAAACCATAAGAACTGTCAACGTATTTTAAAAATTATATATATATATATATATATATATATATATATATATATATATATATATATATAAGCATTCTAACCGCAGCTAAAATTGTCTTTTTTGTATTCATTCATTGTCACATTTAGTATATACCAAGTGTTCAATTCATAATATTAACCCTTGTATTCTTTTTGGGGCGTCCAACTTTAAAATTACAAAATTGCACATTGTAGGGTTCCAAATAGTGCCATAAATGTCTTATTAATTTTCAGGATTAGATAAAATTGTCTTTTTTATATTCATTAATTGTCACATTTGGTGTATACCAAGTGCCCAATCCATAATATTAACCCTTGTAGACTTTTTGGGACGTCAAACTCGAAAATTACGAAATTCTACTTTGTTGGATTGGAATAAGTGCTATAAATCCCCCTTTATGATTTTCAGAAAAAGATAAAATTGTCTTTTTTGTATTCATTAATTGTCACATTTAGTATATACCAAGTGTTCAATTCATAATATTAACCCTTATATTTTTTTGGAGCGTCCCAACTCTAAAATTACAAAATTTCACATTGTAGGGTTCCAAATAGTGCCATAAATGTCTCATTAATTTTCAGAATTAGATAAAATTATCTTTTTTATATTCATTAATTGTCACATTTAGTTTATACCAAGTGTCCAATTCATGATATTAACCCTTGTAGACTTTTTGGGACGTCAAACTCGAAAATTACGAAATTCCACATTGTTGGATTAGAATAAGTGCCATAAATCCCCCGTTATGATTTTCAGAATTAGATATAATTGTCTTTTTTGTATTCATTAATTGTCACATTTAGTATACCCCAAGTGTTCAATTCATAATATTAAACCTTGTATTCTTTTTGGGGCGTCCAACTCTAAAATTACAAAATTTCACATTGTAGGGTTCCAAAAGTGCCATAAATGTCTTACTAATTTTCAGAATTAGATAAAATTGTCTTTTTTATATTCATTAATTGTCACATTTAGTGTATACCAAGTGTCCAACTCACGATATTAACCCTTGTAGACTTTTTGGGACGTCAAACTCGAAAATTACGAAATTCCACATTGTTGGATTAGAATAAGTGCCATAAATCCCCTGTTATGATTTTCAGAATTAGGTAAAATTGTCTTTTTTGTATTCATTAATTGTCACATTTAGTATACCCCAAGTGTTCAATTCATAATATTAACCCTTGTATTCTTTTTGGGGCGTCCAACTCTAAAATTACAAAATTTCACATTGTAGGGTTCCAAAAAGGGTCATAAATGTCTTATTAATTTTTAGAATTAGATAATATTGTCTTTTTTGTGTTCATTAATCATCATATTTAGTGTATACTAAGTGTCCAATTCATAATATTAACCCGTGTAGACTTTTTGGGACGTCAAACTCGAAAAATACGAAATTCCACATTGTTGGGTTACAAAGTGCCATAAATCCGTTTATAATTTTCAGAATTAGATAATATTGTCTTTGTTGTATTCATTAATCGTCACATTTAATATATACCAAGTGTTAAATTCTTAATATTAACCCTTGTACACTTTTTGAACGACAAACTCGAAAAAAAAAAAACGAATTTCCATATTGTAGGGTTAGAACAAGTGCCACAAATCCCTTTATAATTTTCAGGATTAGATAAAATTGTCATTTTTGTATTCATTAATCATCACATTTAGTATATACCAAGTGTTCAATTCATAATATTAACCCCTGTAGACTTTTTCAGCCATTAAACTCGTCAACAACGAAATTCCACATTGTAGGGTTAGTAAATGTGCCATAAATGCATTTATAATTTTCAGAATTAGATAAAATTGTCGTTTTGTATTCATTAATCGTCACATTTAGTATATACCAAGTGTTCCGTTCATAATACTACCATTGTAGACTTTTTGGGATGTCGAACTCGAAAACAACTAAATTATAAAACTGTTTAAATTTAATTGCACATTATTGAGGATCGTTTCAAATTCTAATTTAATATTAATATGTACGGTAAGTCGCGTACTACATATTTATATATAGTTTTCGATTTTATAAATTTAATGGAAAACTTGAAACTGTGTGTGTATCATATAAAGAATAGTTATTATAAATTATAAATAAATATTAAATTGTCGAGGCGTTTGTTAAAAAGGTGTTGCTACTTCAATGCCAATAAAGCTATTAAATGTATTAAATGTAATTATATCTCATTTTCAGTTACATATGATAAGATTAATGAACTAACAATAAATCTTGTGCAAGAAAAACAACTCCAGTCTGTCATTTTACAATTCAATTTTATCATCTATCCACTCCCGCACTAAGCAATCAAAGAAGCACACACACAAAAAAAACTGGAATTGGCACAAAATAAACGAGCGCATAGCAAGATAAATGGGGCTAATTTATCAAAGAAGACGAGCCCCCTTATTGCTCGACGCTATAATAAACAGCTCCACTCTTATAACGCTAGCGGGGGCGCGCGCTTCATATTAAAACATAAATCTTTATCTTATCAACATCATTATTTTGTACGCCCGCCCCCGCTCGTGGATTTTCACGCGGAGGAAAACTCCCGCTGCTCGTTACTGAAAATTGCATCGCGAATGATGGAGCGGCGCCGTCTACTAGTTTTAATTAAATTTTAGATAGTTTTATGCATCTTTTAGAGACATTATAGTTAAATTACATGTAAATAAGTGTATTGTCATTTTAATAATTATCCATATCATCACTAATTAAATACGCTTATAAAAGCATTATACTTTTTATGGATGGTAAGAGCCTTACACCAATAATACGGTAGATAGGCATTCGATTAAATAAAATAAAATAATAAATAAATAAAAATGGTAAGAGATGTGTAACATTATATTCATATGAAGACGCCACCACGCCACTATGCGATACCGGTATGCTGGATATTGATATTATATGGGGCACTGAAATATCTGTTGGCGAATTTTCCCATTGCCTACTATCGTTGATTGAAGTATTATACTTTATTTTAATACTTCAATCAACGCTACTAGATACAATTCGTAGCCAGCATACATGGTATCGTATACTAGAGTCTTCATGTGAAAGCATTTTGAGTAATCTTTATTCAAATATAACATCCCCTAAATACAAGAAAAGATTACCCCTATTGTTTGCTATATATATGTATATATGTATAAATATATATATATATATATATATATTTATATATATATATATATATATATATATATATATATAAATAGGGGTATTTTTTTCTTTTGTTTTGCGGGAAAGAAAGAATGAATAAATAATTTATGTTAATATGAATATCAAATTCAAATTTAATTTAATTTAATTTTTGTTTTGTTTTGTTTTTCTGTAATGGAATGGCTAATGGTGGGTTCTTATATTGTATTGCTGTAAGGATACTACAAGATGTATAATCTTTGTTTATTTTTAAGATTATTACATACTGTGTATATACTGTATATACATATATATATATATATATATATATATATATATATATATATATTTATTCCATATCTTAGGGACAACCTGTATATTACTTCATTTACAATAATAAGGATAATTGTTTTCCCTTACGTCATAAGCTATAAAAGAGTTTTATTTTTAGTTAAATTATAGACTGTAAAAATATATATAAGGACATATTTCTTAGTGGAAATAAAAATCTCTACACACTAGACACTTGATCAATCGTGCCCGCGCTAAAACCCGTTGACATTGGACGCGCGCCACGGCGGCCCAATAAATTGCAAGTCCCAAACACCCACCCGCAGCCTATATAAAGCACACCGCACCACTTCAGCTCGCTTGCATAAAATATGCAAGCCTCGCACACTTTGCATACATGAATATTTCAATTACAATTTCCCTGCGCTGCGGCCAATTTATCAGCGGCATAATTGCGCGTTTCGTTTCTTTTTCGGCCGCGCTCAAAAAATCGCAGAGCAGAGTGTTAATTGCCGCCGCCAAATGGGGAATGCTGCCAAACGGCGCGCTGCGTTTCTAGAGCATATAAATTCTCAATTGGTTGGTAATTAATATGTAATTATATCTGTTTTATTAGTGCTGAAATTGAAAATCTACGCGGGTGAAAGTTATGCCTAAATTATTGTTGATTGTATGGAAATTTGTGGGTTTTACTGGAGGAGATAGTACGTTTTTTATGTTTGCATAATTATTCATTAAACTAACGTTCTGCCAAAATGAAACATGATAGATAGATACACGACATAAGAACAAAATATGGGATAATAGATAAGAGATGTATGGATAATTCATACATAATACGAGTTACAAAATATAAGATACAAGATACAAGATACAAGATACAAGATACAAGATACAAGATACAAGATACAAGATACAAGATACAAGATACAAGATACAAGATACAAGATACAAGATACAAGATACAAGATACAAGATAGGAGATAGGAGATTCAAGATACGAGATTCAAGATACGAGATTCAAGATTCAAGATTCAAGATTCAAGATTCAAGATTTTTTTCAATTTGAATTATCTTTCTAGCTTTAAAAAGAATAAAGATACGGCCGAAAAACAGTGAAAAGGCTCAAAATCTCAAAGATTTTTCACACAGGTTTTGCCATTTTCAGAGGAAACATTTAAAGAATTTCACTTTTTCATAAGCGTTTTATACAAAACTACTTTTCTAAAACTGATGTATACGATATCTCAATTTTTCAAATTGAATTCTCTTTCTAGCTATAAAAAGAATAAAGATACGGCCGAAAAACCGTTAAAAGGCTCAAAAAGTAGAATTTGCACATTTTTAGAGGAAACTGAAAAATCCAAAGGATCGTTTATCGAGCTTGAAATACTTTATAACTATACAATCCTTCTAGCTTTAAAGAGAAAAAAGTTATAGCCGAAACCGTGAAAAGGCACAGAAATCATATGTCAGACATGTTATGACATTTTCAGGGAAAACGGTAAGAAATTATGGATTTTTTTTTGTATTTTTTCATTAGTTTAGCTTTAAAAAGAAGCAATGAATTCATGAAAACATTTAATCATTTCAAAATTCAAAGCATCTCCGAAGTTATAGCAGTGAGCGGCCCGAAACGCAGATAGCGATGAGACCGTTAGTACCTTCTCTTCTAATGAAGGAACGAATAACCGAGGGAAATGAGACAAAAGAATGAAATTAATGAAAGAAGCAAGGGAGGCACGAAAGAAGAGATGGAGGAAGGAGTACAAAAACAAGAAGGAAATGAGCTAATAAGGCGGAGTTAATGAAGGAAAGAAGGGAGGGGTAACATAGTAGCAAAAAGTAAAGGAGGCAAGAGGAGGAATTAAAGAAAGGGCCATGTAGGGTCCGACCGAAAAAAGCTGAAAGGCTCGAAAACCACACATTTTTGGCATTTTCCGGAATAACGGTAAGAGATAGCGAAAAACTTAAGCGGCCGTTTGTCGAGCATGCAATTCTATATAATTTTGCAATTTGAATCTTCCATCTAGAGTTAAAAAGAAGAATGTTATGGCCGAAAAGATTCAAGATTCAAGATTCAAGATTCAAGATTCAAGATTCAAGATTCAAGATACGAGATACGAGATACGAGATTCAAGATTCAAGATTCAAGATTCAAGATACGAGATACGGGACACGAGATACGAGATACGAGATACGAGATATGAAATACGAGATACGAAATACGAGATACAAGATACGAAATACAAGATACAAGATACACGATACGAGATACAAGATACGAGATACGAGATACGAGATACGAGATACGAGATATGAGATACGAGATACGAGATACGAGATACGAGATACGAGATACAAGATACGAGATACGAGATACGAGATACGAGATACGAGATACGAGATACGAGATACGAGATACGAGATACGAGATACGAGATACGAGATACGAGATACGAGATACGAGATACGAGATACGAGATACGGGACACGAGAGACGAGAGACGAGAGACGAGATACGAGATACGAGATACGAGATACGAGATACAAGATACAAGATACGAGATACGAGATACGAGATACGAGATATGAGATACGAGATACGAGATACGAGATACAAGATACGAGATACGAGATACGAGATACGAGATACGAGATACGAGATACGAGATACGGGACACGAGAGACGAGAGACGAGATACGAGATACGAGATACGAGATACAAGATACGAGATACGAGATACGAGATACGAGATACGAGATACGAGATACGAGATACGAGATACGAGATACGAGATACGAGATACGAGATACGAGATACGAGATACGAGATACGAGATACGAGATACGAGATACGAGATACGAGATACGAGATACGAGATACGAGATACGAGATACGAGATACGAGATACGAGATACGAGATACGAGATACGAGATACGAGATACGAGATACGAGATACGGGACACGAGAGACGAGAGACGAGAGACGAGAGACGAGATACGAGATACGAGATACGAGATACGAGATACGAGATACGAGATACGAGATACGAGATACGAGATACGAGATACGAGATACGAGATACGAGATACGAGATACGAGATACGAGATACGAGATACGAGATACGAGATACGAGATACGAGATACGAGATACGAGATACGAGATACGAGATACGAGATACGAGATACGAGATACGAGATACGAGATACGAGATACGAGATACGAGATACGAGATACGAGATACGAGATACGAGATACGAGATACGAGATACGAGATACGAGATACGAGATACGAGATACGAGATACGAGATACGAGATACGAGATACGAGATACGAGATACGAGATACGAGATACGAGATACGAGATACGAGATACGAGATACGAGATACGAGATACGAGATACGAGATACGAGATACGAGATACGAGATACGAGATACGAGATACGAGATACGAGATACGAGATACGAGATACGAGATACGAGATACGAGATACGAGATACGAGATACGAGATACGAGATACGAGATACGAGATACGAGATACGAGATACGAGATACGAGATACGAGATACGAGATACGAGATACGAGATACGAGATACAGGTATTGTTTTTGCGTCAAATATTGTCAAATATCATCAAATGTCGTCAAATGTTGTCCAATATCGTCAAATATCGTAAAAATATCATCAAATATTGACAAATATTGTCAAATATTATCAAATATTATCAAATATTATCAAATATTATCAAATATTATCAAATATTATCAAATATTATCAAATATTATCAAATATTATCAAATATTATCAAATATTATCAAATATTATCAAATATTATCAAATATTATCAAATATTATCAAATATTATCAAATATTATCAAATATTATCAAATATTATCAAATATTATCAAATATTATCAAATATTATCAAATATTATCAAATATTATCAAATATTATCAAATATTATCAAATATTATCAAATATTATCAAATATTATCAAATATTATCAAATATTATCAAATATTATCAAATATTATCAAATATTATCAAATATTATCAAATATTATCAAATATTATCAAATATTATCAAATATTATCAAATATTATCAAATATTGTTAAATATTGTCAAATTTTATCAAATATTATCAAATATTATCAAATATTATCAAATATTATCAAATATTATCAAATATTATCAAATATTATCAAATATTATCAAATATTATCAAATATTATCAAATATTATCAAATATTATCAAATATTGTTAAATATTGTCAAATTTTATCAAATATTATCAAATATTAACAAATATTGTCAAATAATGTGAAACCAATGTGAGAAGATAGAATCGCTTCAGCTGAGGTATGATACATTTAACTTACATAAAAGGATCAAAGAATTAATATTATAGTGGACATAGAGAAAAAGATCAAAAGATGGGAGGAATACATATAACAACCATTTGAAGATACCAGAAATGAAATAGAGATAAAAGAAACGTCGCAAGGACCACGAATAAAAGCCGAAGAAGTAATGTATGCTATCAAGAACTCAAAAGATACAAAGGCAATGGGACGAAATACCAGTCAATACTCTTAAACTAATTGAGGAAGACAATATTGGCATCTTGGTAAATCTATATAATAGCTTCAGAAAATGATGCAAGACATAAATACGACTAGCCAATCCTATGGGCTCAAAATGAATTTGAAGAAAACTAAATGTATGGTTGTAAATAAAACCAATGTTAATAATATACCAGCAATACTAGTAAACAACACCACAATCGAAAGAGTTAGAAGCTACCAATACTTAGGAACACGTATTGAAGACAATAACGACCAAATCATAGAACGTATAGAAATAGCAAGAGCAATTTTCGTCAAAATGAAAAATCTTTTCTCAAATACAAATCTCAATCTAGCCATGAGAGTCCCAATAATTCGCTGTTACATTTTTTCAACACTACTGTATGGGATGGAAGAATGGACATTAAAGAAAAATAACATAAAAAAAACTAGAGTCGTTTGAGATGTGGATCTATCGCCGCATGCTCAAGATATCCTGGACAGACCTAGTAAATAAAGAAGAAGTCATGCATAAAGAAAAGGAACTGATCCTTACGATCAAAACACGAAAGCTAGAGTACTTGGGACACATCACTTGGGGAGAAAGATACTCTATTCTCCAACTGATTATGCAAGGAAAATACAAGGAAGAAGTAGTGGGCGTCGCAGAACCTCATGGGTAAAAAACCTTAGAGAATGGTACGGACAAACATCAGTCGGACTATTTAGAGCTGCAGCGTCAAAGATTAGAATCGACGTGATGATTGCCAACCTTCGATAGGAGACGGCACCACAAGAAGAAATTGTTAAATATTAACAAATAATGTCAACTATTGTCAAATATTGTGAAATATTGTCATATAACAGACACTGCGGGAGAAAATATAACGTGATTTGCGAAAATTCGCCCGTGCTTGAGAGCTTTGACCTTCTCTAACTACTAGGCCACTGAGTTGGATTGAATAATATATAATTTCGCACATTATATATTATTCAATCCAGTTCAGTGGCCTAGTGGTTAGAGAAGGTTCAAACCCAAGCACGGACGAATTTCACAAACACCACTTTTTCGGAACATATTCAAAGTCGTTCCGAAAAAAACGGAAAATTCACGATTTTTTCATTCAATCGTGGAATTTCAGATTATTATTGATTTTTTAAGATTAGTAAACCGAAATTACATCATTTTACGAACTAACAACGTGAATTGTCCGTAATTGTGACATCTAAACGAATACATGCCGGTGGTTGAGTATTATTATTAGGATTATTTTGAACCATTTATGGTTATAAAATAAGAATACAAACTGATTAAGTTTTAATAATTTAACTTAATCAATTTGTATTCTTATTTTATAACCATAAATGGTTGAAAATAATCCTTATTTTTACTAAATGTTCCTTATTGTATGCATAAATTAACTGTAACAACTTTAAATCTAATTTACTTGATGATATACATTCAAATACAAAACTGTATATTTTTTATGCAACAAGTTTAAATCTAATTTATATGACGATTGAAAAATGCATTCAAAGCCAAAACTGCGAAGTGGGTCGATTTAGTCTTACAAGCAACTATCTATAAATGGATTTTGCATAAAAAGTCATTGTGAGTAAGTGTTGAATGTAATTGGGCCTCACTATATCAACACTGAATAGCATTAAATATGCAAAGACATTTCGTCTCATTATGTATGTAGCACAATAAAAAGAAGGACTGTTACATTATTTCCAGTTTCAAGAAAAAATAGAAGAATTGCATTGTCCCCTTCAGCAATTTGTATACGTTAAATTATTCAAACAGCACACACACGGCACTTCACAAGCTCGTTCTCTCAAATGCAGCACTCGATTTACGAACACCTGTTGTAGTGGCTTTTTAATAAAAACACGCACGCCGCAAACGCGACGTCTGCTGGCATATATAACAATTCGCGCACACAAAAAAGACAATGCCCGTTCGGCGGGTGAAAGTTTGTACCCTAGTTAAGCATATCACAGGCCCTGATCGCACGATTAATTTGTTACGGACGCCCCACGGAAGCCCGAACGAACTTGATTTGGTAGCGCGCCGTGGGTTTTAACAGAAACGAGATTTAGTTTTGTGATAAAAAAGCATTAATTTCGTATGGTTGGGCAATGATGATGAACGTTTCGGTTTATTGGGATATCTGATGGTATCTGGATGCGCGTGTTGTGGGCATGTGATACTACTCAGGTCATGTCATCTTATCACAGATACGTTTAAGAGTTATTCAAGTTATAATTAGATATATATATATATATATATATATATATATATATATATATATATATCTATATATCTATATATATATATATATATATATATATATATATATATATATATATATATATATACAGCAACCCCACACATCTAAAATTATATTTGAGGTTGGCAGGAGAGAGGTAAAATGTTTATTGGAGTTTGGAGTTATTTTACTCTGACATCTTATCCATTTTTTGTTTTATTTATATATATTAAGAAAATAAAAACAGAAAAACGCAGTATATACAGAGTATGGCAAAGAAGCGGTTTGTGGCGGCAGTGGTCTAAAGCCATTGTGTACGGAACATTGGTGGTTCGAATCCACCTCTAGTTGGGAATCTTGTCTACAAAAGTGCCTTTCGTTTATCTCTCTGGGCTGGTACGGGCTTATTGTTTCTGTTACTATTTGCTGCTTCCGATGAGCATAATTCTACATCGACCCTTACAACCGGCGGCGCACGATCGCAAGACCTGAGCGATACTGCACGCCACGGGGGCGACTAGCAATGATAAACCATGCTAAACGAAAGCGCCTAAAGAGTTGACTCGGCTAGCATGCATATCGTGAATGTTGTATGAGGAACACTAGGTGCGTGAAGGGCCGCAGTGCATACAGCCTAGGGGCGGGGGCTGTACTCATCGTTAATAAAAAAGACGAAAAAAAAATGGCCAAGAAAGAGAGAAAATATACATTGATAGGGACGTATAAAAAGCAAAATGCATCTAAGGAAACAAGTATGTGGAGGAAATATTTCAGTCAATTTGCTTGAAAAATAGAACGGTAGAACATAAAAGTCGAATACGCCCCTTATAAGATATACAACATTCCCTAGAATACCAAAAAAAATTATGAATGATACAGAGTATTGTACGGTTTCAGAATATAATATTTTAATTCGGCTGTAGCAGAAATGTATGATAAAAGTACCACAAAACCTTGCGGCGAGGTCCGAGGGAAGAAACCAGCATTCATCATTAATTTGTAGATATACAATTGATTTTAATTTTCCTTTCTATATAATTATGATTACGTTGTGTATGTATGGAGAAAAAAATAATTTAAAAAAAATATGATTTTAGTCCTTGATTTAGTTGCTTCTGTACTACAAATATTTCTTAGAATGCATTTATTTTAGTAAATATCGTTTGAAATACATGTTTCAAATTGTTTTCTAAACATTACTATCATCTATCATGATCTAATGAAATATTCGCAGCACGCAAGAAAATATTCCTTAGAATACATTTATTTTAGGAAATATCGTTTGAAATACATCTTCCAGATTGTTTTCTAAACATTTCTATTATCTATCATGATCTAATAAAAAATTCGCAGCACGCACAAAAATATTTATAATGCGCACATTTGAAAATTTCACCATTTTTTCTTATTAAATCACCCATTTACATAACTCTTACAGATTGAATTCAGATAACATAAATTATGTCACGTGTGGGTTGGAAATGGTTGCAAAAAAAATATGCTGGCGCCAAAGATTTGCCAAAAATATGTAAAAGTCTGACCTGTTTGAAGTAGGCAGGGAGCACGCATCTTTGGTCGTCCAGCCGCGAACTCTGCGCCTTCTCCAGCAGCTCGAAGAGGTCGTACGTGGTGCCCTTGAGCCGTTCCGGGCTCTGGCCAGGGGACGCCACCTGGCTCGACACGGGGGTGTTGTGCCATACCGTCGTGTTCGTTGAGTGTTGCCTTCTGAAACAAAACGGGTCGCGATTAGTCCCTCGTCACGCTGCCGCATCACACGGGACACAAAACACAGCTGCCACGTAATATGCAGAACATTTTCGTTTATTTGACAGTTAATTACAAAAAAGAGGATTCGTTTAATTTAATACAAATGTAAAATCATAAATATACAAATAATAATATAATATATCGTAATAATATAAAATATCTATTGCAAAAAGTTAGTCCAGGAGAAACCAGATTGTATTGTAATTACTAACCAGGATAGTAATTTGGGTGATATATTTAGACTTTTAGCTGCAGTTTCTGATTTGAGAGATCGAGATCGATCATGTATGATCGATCTCGATTCATGGGCAATCAAAGAATTCAAACTGTTGGCATTATAGCATACATTATGTTTTAGTTTACATTATAACTATAATATTTTAATCAATCAATTATGTAATAGATTTTTTTAGAAACTCTAAGTGTATACATGTATTCACAATGAAATAAAGATGTCAAATTCAAGCATCTACAAAAAATAATTATAATAATAAAACTGCGTTTTCGCGCAAAACAAAGAAACGAGAAAATCACTGCATATTTATTGGTATGTATGTATGTTTCAAAAAAGGGCTGGAACTCAAATCTTGTTGATAATGGGTTTGTGACAACACAAGAAACCTACTCTTAACTTTCAATAACTGTATTAATATCTAACCCCGAGCGATGCTGTTTCTCAACTGTCCATATATATATATATATATATATATATATATATATATATATATATATATATATATATATAGATATATACATACATACATTACAATCATACAAGATATTCTAATCTTAACATAAATTGTATTCCATAGTAAATTTCCAATGATTTGTTTAAGTACACGTGAACCAATCACCAAATTATCAAAAGATGTTCTTAAAATTCATATTTATTTTATTATTACTACAAAATTCAAAACTCAAAAAAGGAATGTAAGCAACACATTAAAGTATATATAAACAGCAAACAATTAAAAGCGAGGACCCGCAAAAAAAATCTTCGAAAACCGAACATATGTACAATATGTATTTTATACTTCGGTAGTTAAATAAAGCAGCAGATAAGCTGCAGATCATGTTGCTGATTGCCGACGTCCTTGGAGGATAAGGCACAAGAAGAAGAACTGTTTCAATAACGCACTTATATTGCTATCATTCTCTAAAAAATACACACATACATTTTGATTCTTCAATTCATAATACATAAGTTATATATATAAAAATATAAGAAAATATTTAAATCAGCCTGTGTTAAGTACCATAAAACTTAAATCATGTGAATAAGAATTTGTACAGCTTTTTAAGTGGACTAATCGGTTGATATTTATTAGAGCTTATTAATTCAACAGTCCCAAGTGGCTATTACACATGTACAACATTATCACGAACAATTTAATAGCCTCCCGCATTTCTTGAATCATCGTTTAACGTAACAACTCACTCCAATTAAAATGACTTAAGGGCATTTATGTCTCCCGCGTAGTATTTCAAACGCCCTCATAGGGTGACCAGAAGAGCGTTTTCAATGAATAAATATGGTTAGAAATTGTTGTGAATCTAATGTGGCTAGTACACATTATTTTACGATATGTATCATAATAATTAATATAAAAAAATAAATTTCAAAAAATTAAAAAAGACCTTTATTGGCATTTCCCTCACTGCCCTTCCACATCACAAACCACAACAAAAATACACAAAAATAAAAATAAAAATACAAATATAAATAAAAGTAATACTCCGCAAAAAATTACAAATTACCCTCATCTATCACCGCTCGCTGTGCCCTCGCCACTTTCCTCTCCCACGTCAGCCTCCTGCAGATTTTCACGCCTTCCCCATCCTCGCTTAACCATTCATTCAGCTTTCTGCAGTTTCCCACCCACTCTGCTAAGGTGCCACCACGTGTCGCTTCCCTTACTACACAGCGCACACGCGGTGTACCCCAGACCCATCCACACTTTCCTCCCTCTCTCGTCTGACCCACACCTCGCTCTTGCCATGCATACCTTGTCCTCCCTGCTCCACTTAACCCTGGCTAAGTAACTCGGGAGTTTCCCACGCACTTGCCACTCTACGTAGCCAGGGTTGTAAGAGCTCTCATTCATGCTAGTCTCCCGTTCTTGCCACTCAATATCTCCCAATCTCTCTCTCACCTCCGTTCCTAGGCTTCCCATTTCTCTCAGCTTCTCCTCTACCCACACCTCAGACATACCCACTCTTTCATACATCCTTCCTCTATCCTTTCTCCAACCACTCTCCGTCCTACTCTTACACCTCATCCATACCTTCCGGACCAGTCTTTCCTCGCCCAATTCCTGCAATCTTTCTTCAAACTTCACAACCCTTACACACGACTCCCACCACATACTCATACGATTCGTTTCCTGCAACAGCACTGCTCTCGGTGTCGACCTTTCGAGACCTAGCAGATCTTCAGGAGCAAACCTTGCTCTCTCTCTATCACATCCCATTCACGCAATCCCCACACTTCCACTCCATAAAACAGAATAGGTTTTACAAACGCATCCCAGATCTTGCACGCCATTACGAGGTTACCGCCCCACAACCTTTCCCATTTCCTTCTCGCTATCCCCCAAGCCATTCTCGCTTTCGCTTGCATACATTCCACATGCACCCTAAATCCTCCTCCACTGTCAAACCAAAA
The DNA here is from genome assembly GCA_963942505.1 of Lordithon lunulatus. Lineage (NCBI taxonomy): Eukaryota > Metazoa > Arthropoda > Insecta > Coleoptera > Staphylinidae > Lordithon > Lordithon lunulatus. Next base: position 40,518,542 of record OZ012673.1, read on the forward strand.
GCCCAAATATTTAAAGACATTCAATCTCTCAATCATCGGTCCTTTCCATTTCAGCTCTTCCACACTACCCCTTCTACCCCTATTCCTAAATATCATCCATTTGGTCTTCTCCACATACACCACTAGCCCTCTCCTATCCAGGTACCTTCCTATTCTTTCCAACATCTCTTGTATCTCTTCCACTCTCTTGGCTACTAATACTATGTCATCCGCATATGCCAACATCCACACCTTGGCTCTCCCCACCACGACCCCTCCAGCCTGTCCTCTCCTCAGTTTCGCCTCCAACTCGCTTGTGTATAGATTGAACAGGAGGGGCCTTACACCCACATTCACCCTAAACTTCTCAGACACTTCTCCATTCACTCCCGCTTTTGCTCACGCCTCTTTATATATACTTCTCACCCACTCCACACTTTCATCTTCCATGCCCAATCCATCCATACACTCCACGAGCTTTCCTCTAGGAACTGAATCATACGCCGCATACACTCTCCCTTTGCACTCCAACGCTTCCTCCACCATTCTCGCAAGCGTGAAAATCTGCTCCCTCGTCCCTCTTCCCTTTCTGAAACCGCCCTGGCATTCCGGCAGCAGTCCTTTTCTATCCACTTCCCTCTCTAGTCTATTTTTCACAATTGTCATCATAGCTTTATACCCCGCACTCATAACGGTAATACCTCTATAATTGTTTAATAATTAATATAGAATTTGTTCTTTTTTTCAAGATATCGTTTATTTTTTAAGAAAAAAATATCTTTTCAAGAAAGAAAAAATTATTTCAAATTTTCAATTTTTTTTCCGAGATTGGTATGCAATTCTGAATACGTTCCTAATTTCTTATTTTTATTAACACTTGGAACATACTTTAAAATAATATAATGTTTTAGTACCTCATGTACTTGTAATGTAATTTTTTTCAGAAATGTATGCATGTATGTATGTATGTATGTATGTATGTATGTATGTATGTATGTATGTATGTATGTATGTATGTATGTATGTATGTATGTATGTATGTATGTATGTATGTATGTATGTATGTATGTATGTATGTATGTATGTATGTATGTATGTATGTATGTATGTATGTATGTATGTATGTATGTATGTATGTATGTATGTATGTATGTATGTATGTATGTATGTATGTATGTATGTATGTATGTATGTATGTATGTATGTATGTATGTATGTATGTATGTATGTATGTATGTATGTATGTATGTATGTATGTATGTATGTATGTATGTATGTATGTATGTATGTATGTATGTATGTATGTATGTATGTATGTATGTATGTATGTATGTATGTATGTATGTATGTATGTATGTATGTATGTATGTATGTATGTATGTATGTATGTATGTATGTATGTATGTATGTATGTATGTATGTATGTATGTATGTATGTATGTATGTATGTATGTATGTATGTATGTATGTATGTATGTATGTATGTATGTATGTATGTATGTATGTATGTATGTATGTATGTATGTATGTATGTATGTATGTATGTATGTATGTATGTATGTATGTATGTATGTATGTGTGTATGTATGTATGTATGTATGTATGTATGTATGTATGTATGTATGTAAACCCTTTCTTACCGTTATATGTAAGGGTGTATACAAAATATTTACTATATATAATATTGAAATATAATTTAATTCTCCTTCTTTTAATTGTCTTCTCTCTTTAAACATTCAACATTTGCGAGTTAAACCCCGTATAATTTACATCACCGTAATTGGCGTTTGGTAGCTGCAGCCCGAATTCAGAACTCAAAGCTCGCATCCGGGGCGAATTAATTTAAATGTATTCAAATGCATTCAGATGCATTCAGATGAATTTCAAGGATAGCCCGGAGACAGGAAAGTCCCTTAAAAAAGTGGGCAGCGCAGCGGGCCGTCAAGTTCTAATCCGCTTACGCGGATTATTCGGTTGTGAAAAAATCGAGAGGGGGACCACCCTCGGGGGGCGCCCGTTTGTCCACCGGCCTTATTATTAACCGGTGATCGCTCATTATGCCGGACACGTCAAAACTCGTGGGGGCCGGTTAATGGGTTTAAAATCATCTGCCACCGAAAAAAAATTATTGTGCGCGAGCCGCGATCGGCGGATTTGATAGGCGAGCTTTGGTATCGTATTACTACGGTTTGGTGCGTTTGGTGGCTCGAAAAAAATATACGCGTGTGCAGATGGGCGAAAGGGTTTTGTGATATAATTCAATTAGGGCGGTAGTATCTGTTAATCTTTTACTTGTCGACAATTGAAAAGTCTATAAATCAATTACTGATTTAATATTTGCATACAGTTCGATGTATTCTAATATGAGAGCTAACTTTAAAACTGAACCGAGCGATAGAAATAGACAACAAAAGGGGATAATAAGAACATTATACCCAACACTATTCCATATGATCATGTGCTATAAAGCGTACAAGTATCATAACGCCGAACTAATATCTTTATCATACCAACGAAGAAGTACTTAGGCAGAAGAAGACAAAGAAAAAACTGTTGATTACCATCAGAGAACGGAAGCTTCCGTACATAGAACAAATCATGAGGGGAGGACAGATTCTTCGGCTCATCATCGAAGGGATGACCGACGGGAAAAAATCTAGCGCTCTCCTCTCATGATCTGTCCTATGTATTGAAGCTTCCGTTCTTTGATGGTGATCAGTGGCTTATAAACATACGTCGATAGTACGAAATCAAAATCTTTAGATCACGCATCATCATAGCTAGTTGGATCGCCAACGTTCGAAGGGAGACGGCGTCCTTAGATGAATGAGACCCTTAATTCGTGGTGGTGACTTGGAAAGCGTACGATGCAGATTGCAATGTAAATGTTAAGTTTTTGCACCTAATGTATATTTATTTAATAGAATGTTTATCTACCATATTATTAGTGTAAATCCTGGTTTCCTTGGAGGGCGGTCGCTTAACAGCGACCGCTTTAGACGTTTCGTCACAAAAATAATAGTAGGTGTATATAAACGAATATGGTTTCCCATAATTACCCTTTATGGGAAACCATATTCGTTTATATACATCCAACACCGCAATGTACTGCAAAAACCTCAATGCATTACGATGAAAAGTCATGAGTTGTTCAATTACATATACTTAGAACGATTTTTGTGATGTGTAAATGACTGTCGCTTAAGAGCGGCCGAGTTTGAGGCCGCTCTTAAGCGAACGATTTCCTAGGAAACCAGGCCTCTAGGCTCTAATCTTATACAGTACTATATAATATACATATTATGTACATTTCTACATCTATTTTATTTTGTTCGTTTCATGTCTTTCTGTTCTATGTCGTTTGTCGACTTTGTTACTCTCCTTTTTGAAGCTTTTATAATATTTTCTGTCGGCACCTTTCCTTCTTTCTATTCGTCCGGACACGGGTGTCTATCTTCTGTGTATATTTCCCCCCGTCTCTTTCTGTCTAGTGTCAATTGTTTAACCTTTTCCCATTTTATGTTTGTCTTTCTGACTCTTCTCTCATTCTGTCGTCCCATATTTTCCTTGCTTTCTTTATGTTGTTGTGTCTTGTTGCGCTGCTCTCGTATATGTTTCGTGGCAGCCTTTCTTTTGGCACCCGGCATATATGTCCTAACCATCTAAACTATCCTTCTATTATTTTCTTGTTGATTCGTTCTATTTGAAGGTTTTGTCTATATGTTTCATTTCTTATGTTGTCTATTCGTGCCTTATTTACTATTCTTCTTAGTAATCTCATCCCCATGGCGTTTATTTTTGTTTAGTGCCTTTCCGTCATGTTCCATGATTCACATATGTGCATTATCGTCGATCTTATTGCTTTTTTAACAATGTGCGTTTTGATGTTATTTATTTATTTTTTTTTTTTTAATTATCATATTGTATTGACTTGTGTAAACTTCTTGAAGTGATAACACTAATAAACGATTATTATTATTATCTTTCCTACTAAAGAATGTCTTTTTCAGCATATTAAATATTTTACGTGTGTTCCCTAATCTCTCGTTCTACTTGTTCGATTTATCTTTAATTTTGTGTGTTTTGTTTTCCTTGGATATTACCATGCTCTTTGTTTTTTTCTATCCCAATGTATATGATGTATCTATTTTAACCACGTGTAACTGTCAGTAATTGGTTATTCTTGAGTTGCATTCTGTACCAAATTATTATATTTCTGGAGCAGCCATGGAAATTCAAAAAGTTATATAGAAGGAATTTTTCTACCGTAAATAAGTTGAATTTGTTACGTTAGAATAGTTTTAATGCACATTTTGTTCACGCTAAAAAATCATCTAAATTGGATCTGTCTAAGTCTGACAACTTCTAAACGCGCTGTAACAAGAACGAATTATTTTTTTCAAATGAGTATTACTACTGTGATAAAGCAGCTCGTGATGGATGTCAATGTTACTACAAACAGCGCGGTATTTTACTGATATACGTCAGAGAATATTTGTATTCTGTTTCTCGCCCTTGCTTCATAAAATAAAAACTTTTTTGGCGCATTTCGTGCATTATAATACCTGACGTTAAATCCCCTTTCCTTTTCAGGAGTGTAATTATGTCCTTCGTGCTGGAAATTTCTATTATTCACAGCGCCCAATCTGTTCCTAAAATCACGCAACAGTCGTCCGACACAATTAAGCAACGCCGTTTCTTTCATCTGATAACAGATTTGTATCGTGGCCTGCTAATAGCCGTCGAGCGTGTCAAATATTGTCACGGCTGGTGAGCCATTTGGAGCCGGAAAAGGACCCTGGGGGCAAGCCGAAAAGTCGTTGCGCATTCGTACGTTTAAGATTCTAATAAATCAAAGATATAATACAATGGGGCTCGAATTTGTATTATACGCGACCCATAGTAATTATTGCTAGTATTTTGAACATTTTGCAATTGCTATCAGTATGATATAAATAAATCAGCAACTTATAGTTCAATTTAAAGATCAGATAACATATTCATGGTAGTAAATAGTTTAGATATTTAATAAATAATTTTTCTAAGATTGTGGAAATATGCAATAACTTTCCGAAAAAAAAACTACACTATAAGGAAGGAATTGCTGTCGTGAACAATTTAAAAGAAATCAATTTTCTTTATATATATATATATATATATATATATATATATATATATATATATATATATATATATATATATATATATATATATATATTTATATTAAATTTTACTTCATTTATTACCTCCAGTTCATTCATACAATATATACAAAAGAATAATAAAAATAAGGGAGGTAATGATTAGGTTCGGGTTAGTAGATTATTATTTTTTTCTTCCTCGGTCTTGGTCGCGATCCGTTGAACCGTATTCCCCGAATTTTCTTCACAGACAGACACACAGACATCCAGAAAGATATACGCATACAGACATCACAAAAATCGGGTTTATTTCGACAATTTTAGGCATGATTAATGTTTTAGTATATATATATATGTATGTATATATGATATATACATACCGTATTCCCCGAATTTTGTTCACACACAGACACACAGTCATCCAGAAGGATATACGCACACAGACATCACAAAAATCGGTTTTATTTCGACAATTTTAGGTATGATTAATGTTTTAGTATATGTATATGTATGTATAAATCATATATACATACATATACATATACTAAAACATTAATCATGCCTAAAATTGTCGAAATAAAACCGATTTTTGTGATGTCTGTGTGCGTATATCCTTCTGGATGACTGTGTGTCTGTCTGTTAAGAAAATTCGGGGAATACGGTACAACGGATCGCGATCAAATTTGACAATTGGATGAGAACTCAATCTGAGACGACTCTGCGAAAATATGAGCAAAATCGGTGCACTAATAGCGAAGAAAACTCGATCAAACCAACTACTAAGCGGGGCCGCTCCAAAAATTTAACTCGGCGAAATGTAAAAATGTAAAAAAGTCAAATTATGAACATGTCAGATTTTTAAAAATTTTACATTAAGTGAAATTTTAGTTACTTTAGGTTAAACTTATCATTCTGAATGTAATACAAAATCGTAAAAAGATTAACATAAAGTAATTAACATTTGAAATAGGCATATTCATAAATGATGACAGTTTCATATTAATTATGCTTAACTTTCATCTTTTTCTTAAAAAATAAAACTGCACGCAGATATGTGCCATTTCATTTGCATTTCATTTAGCGACCTGCTGCGCTGGAAATCAAAGCGACGGCGCTCGCCCGTAATTGAATTGCAATGCAAACGAAACGAATTTCTATCGGCAGATGTGTGAAATCTAACCCAGATAGCGGTAATCAACTGCAATCGTATTTATTCAATTCCGTGTGCGTTTTACAATTTAATAAGCCTTCCGCCGAGCAGACGTTGCGACACGCTCTGCAAAAAGCGCGCCTTATTACCGCGCCGTTTGAGAGCTAATTAATGATGTTAATTATGGCCCCGCGCGCGCGTCGCTGTTGTAATTGCAATTAACAATAAAATAGCGCGAGAGGGGCCTTGGAATTCGATCAAAAATATATTTTACTTTTTACAAGTTACACGTTAGATGTGTTAAAGTCAACATGTCTATGCATTCATTGTTTAAAATTTGTGCTTGTATCTTTATTTTGTTTATATATATATATATATATATATATATATATATATATAAATTATTTAATATTTTATATATTTATTTAAATAAAGATACAAACACAAATTTTAACAAAACAATCTATTATATATATTTTACTTTTGTTCGCAGCAGTGCGAATGGAAATTAAACAGTGGCTTATTTTCTTTTAAACTTTCCAACAGAATATAACAGCCATTAAATTAATTTTACTAGCTACTAGTAACCTATATTTTTGTAATTACTATGTCATTCGTTGTATGTAGGAAATTGTGGGAATTGTTTTCTGTAATTATTTTGATTACCAGAAAATTTAATTTAATTGTACTTTATCTTACTTAGAGATTTCTTACGACAAATTAGTAAATTAACCAAGGTAGTAGCTTTCATTGCTAAACAGATTCTCTATATGGAAAACTAATTGCCTTGTGTGGGTAGGTTAATTATTATCTATTTGTTCATACAATTATTTTCCTCATATGTAATACACCATGTTTCAAATGGCAAAATATTAAATTAATAAAATCCCGAAATTAAATCTAGATTTGTAGAAAATTGCGAAAAACAGTGTAGTCTATAGTTGAAGTCGTTTGAAATAGTTTAATGGACATAGCGAGAATGGAATAAAAGTGGGGAGAAGTAGATCTACTATTCACTAATTCAAGTAACTTGAATTTTTCCGCAATTGTCTATTATTCAATCAATTTCATTGATTCCCACTTCGTTGACATAGTTTTTCATGTGATGATAACAGTATTGTTTGAGTTGTTTAAACAACGCAAAGCGTCTGTATCCATTGAACATAGCTATACGAATTAAGGTGTGAGGATGGCCCATACCAACCTAACTATTATAAAATTCTTGAACTCTACACAAGAATCACGTTATACATTAACAAAACTATGTGAACAAAATTGGAGAGGAAGACTGGTTTCAAGACCAATCATCGTAGTGATTGAACTCTAGACTGTTTTTTGCAATTTTCTATAAACTCTATATTCTATATTAAGGACCGGTTCTGCAATTGACATTTAACTGGAGAATAAAGCTATTCGTGGAACAAGTTTAAGAAAGCGTTAAAATTTCAAACTTATTCCACCAATAGTCTTATTATCCGGTTAAATATCAATTGTAGAACCGGCCTTAAGTCTTGATTCATAGAAAATTGCTAAAATCAGTGTTAGCAGCAGCAAGAAACAGAGGAACAGATAAATCACGTTATTCATTAAAGTTTTTATGTGAATAAAATTGGAGAGGAAGGCTGGTTTCAAGACCAATCACTAGGACCAACGACTACACTGATATTTCACAAATTACTATGATTCAATGAATTTAATTATTTAATTAGATCTTGATTCATAGAAAATTGCTAAAAACAGTGTCAACAGCAGCAAGCAACAGGGGAACAGACAAATCCGAGGGGAGTAGTACGACACCCAACGACCGGGGGATGAGTAGAAAGAACAGTAAAGAGTCTATACTTGAGTGGTCCGTAAACCATACGAGCTCCCGGACTCTTAATGAGGAAGGAAAGGTCACCTCACCAACTGCTGGCACATGCCGAACACTGGCAAAGAGGGCGGGCCTGGAAAACGTAGAGCAAGGGGATTGTCCGCTAAAACTGCCCTTCGCGAATTGTAAGCAGCACAGACACTGTAGTGTAAACATTTCAAGTAAGGCGAAGGTCGATGTGAAACCTCTATGAGAGGATATGCGGCAGCTACGACGTCGAGTCTAACACAGATGAAGCCCCACTAGAAGACTGCAGAACCACTGACCTAAGACCACAACACGAGGCTCTTACGGAAGAGAAGAGACGGGCGGACCAAGAGATAGAGGCCATGAGGCGCTAGCTTCAGGAGATTAAGGCACAGCTGGACGCGCACACCAACAGCCCTAACAACATACCGAAGGAGCCGGACACAGAGAGGATGGCCCGCATCCGAGCGGTGTTCCTCGAAAAAGACACCAACTAGGAGGCGGAGAAAATCATGGCCGGCGCAGACATACGTAACGGGGCAGATTGTCAAAGCCACTGAGGTCAAACCATCGCCCGACACTCCTAATGGACGGGAACTGTGGATCGATGAATCGTGAAAGGAAGGCTGACAAGCTCATAAACGAGCTCAACAGGGAATGAAATGAATGAAATTAGTCGAAACGGTAGCAAAGACAATTGAAATCCTCAACTGTGCTGGCCCACCCACCAGGGAAATGTGGGTGACTCACTTTATAAATGGCGATAGGATAACCGAGGAGAGCAGTAGGAAGCCCCTCTACAGCGGCGTATGCCAAATCAGAGGGCTCCGGGAAATCTCGAAAACCAGAGCCGAATAGGTGAAGGTCTCCACCCAGGTTGCGAGATAAATACAGGAGTTCCAATTTGCGAGAACGGAGCTACGAGTGCTCCTCAAAGAGCAGGCCCAGAACGCACAAACGGCTTGAAGCCGCACAGGTAGGAGACCATTCTCGTCTCCTAAGGCGAGGGCCAAACCTACGCCGACCCGGTGCGGGAGGTCGACCACGCATCCAACAAGGTGGTGAAGATGGGCTGTACGGAGAACGGAAAACCTTCATATCCGGCTCAACTGGAGTGGGGAAAAGGTGAACGTCAATGTGGTGAGGATGGACTGTATGGAGAACGGAAAACCTCTATATTCGGGTCAACTGGAGTAGAGAAAATGTGAACGTCAATGTGGTGAGGATGTAGTGTACGGAGAATGAAAAACCTCTATATCCGGGTCAAATGCGGTGGAGAAAAGGTGGACATTTTGTGCGCCGCCATTACCAATAAGGCTCCTGAAGCGAAGGCGTAATTAAAAAGACTGGGGACCACGATCCACATTCGGGTCATGGACGTTAAGCACCAAGAAAGAAGTGGAGAAGGCCATTAAAGCTGCGTTACCAGCAAGCAGGGTAGGCCATTTCTAAGATTTCACCCCACATAACAAAAATAAATAAAACAAAGGTGGAGTGAGGAGGTGCCCCAGGCCGGCGGGTGTAAGAGCCTGACACCCCACTGCGTCATCTGGCAGGCAGCCTCCGCTACCCAACAAAGAAGAAGGTGCTGGAAGCGGTCCGCCATATGGTCCACGAGGAGTGTCACCAGGGGACATAGGAGGAGGGTCTATTAGTGGTGGGGATACGCAACCGAACAAATACCACAAGAAGCCACCAGAGAGCCAAGGCTGCAGGGACGTCAGCAGAGCTCCTGCGGGAAGATTACAGACGGCGGAGGCGAGAATACCGCATCGAGATCGAGAGGAGCCGCGGGTGTGCTGGACCAAGCTGTATAGGGGGGTCGAGGAGGACCCGTGGGGCCTTTCCTACCGTCTGGTCATGCAACGTACTGCAGCACGGCTGTCTGGCTCAAACGCCTCTGTAACCGGAGGGGTAAAGGCGGTAGTGGAAACGCTGTTCTCTGCCAGCCACGAGGAGTATCACTAGTGGACGGAGGAGGGTCTACTGGTGGTGCGATGAAGTGGCGCAGGTACGCAACCGAACACATAACGCAAGAAGAATTAACTAGAGAGCTAAGGCTGTTGGGGCGCCAACCGAGATCTTCCGGGAAGATTACAGACGGTCGAGGCGAGAACACCGTAGAGAGATCGAGCCAGCGGGTGTATTGAACAAGCTCTGTAGGGTGGTAAAGAAGGGCCTATCCTAGCTAGTCATGAAATGCATCGCAGCATGCTCGTCTTGGCCAGACGCTGCTGTACCCGGAGAGGTAAACGTGGTAGTGAAAACGCGGTTCTCCACCAGCAGAAACACCGAGGTTGCGCAACTGACGATGAGAGCAAACCACCAACTCACCAGCAACACAGGCGAGTGCAAGGCCTGGGCAGAATCAGAAGTGCGACAAGCCCTGGACAGGCTTCCGCTAGAGAAGGATTAGGGCCCGGATGAGTTAATAAAGGCAGCCGCACCTGTGATAATGGCCTTGACCATCGCTTTTGTCAACAAATGCCTAGAGGATGCCGCTTTCCCTGCTAGGTGGAAGTCAGACTGTCGTTACGTTAGTGAAAAATAAAGTAATTTTTACTCCTCAGTGTCTTTTGCATGGATCTTCTACCATTGACTTTATTTTTCACTGATGTAGCGACAGTTTTAAAATGAAAATACCTATTCACCCTAACCACTTTTGAAATAGTCACATTTTGGCTCACAGTCAAAAAAGGGTGCCGACGTATAGATTAGGCTTTAGTGGGTATTCCTTTTACAGAAATACAAGGTGAGTTTCACACTATCCAGGTCTTCTAGCCATTTCCCCACCGCAAAAAAAACAGCTTTAGGTTTTCGTTCGGGAGCTGTTCTTCTAGTCTGACAACAGCCCGGAACATTTCTCGAACGATAAATGAAAGCGGTTCAAACTATGCAATATTGCTCTATCCATAAATAGTTAAGGTCGTTTTAGACAAGACAATTTCTTGACTCAAAAGTTAGTCAAGAAGCGACACAATCTAAATTCTCTCGTAGCATACAGCATTATTATTTGAAACATTGAATTGGATGGTAGATCGAATGGAAAAATATAACGCGTTCTATTTGTCAAGGACAAGTTGTATGGAAGGAGGATATATGAATGAAATGATTAATTTCTTGAACAATTTTTGAGCTAATAAATTGTCTTGTCTAAAACGACCTTTAGTAGGTAATAGGTTTGATTTTTAAGGATTTAGGTTATTGAACAACTACTTCAGGCCTATTATTATTAACAATTTGTTTCTGTGGCACAACTTTTATATTGCCGACAATGCCACAGAACCTGTAAAATTATCAGCGATATTGTGGAATTCGAAAAAGTCTCTTACATACAATGTAACTTTACGACACCGAGCCTGTATAATAATCAAGGTGTTTGTGTCGCGCGAAAGAATATTATTAACAAATTACGCCGCGTGTACCCCGGCGAGTGGATGCGAATAAACTTCACCAAACTGCGGCGCTTGTTTAAATTATTGACTATTGTGCGAACTATTTGCGTTCGGCATGTGTGTGGCATCCATCCCGCGGCGTGCAAGATATCGATGCGTACGTAATATATTTTGCATAGAACACGGGTTCAAGGGACGGTTAATTTTACGGGCGACACAGAGCGAACCTCTGTTGCCCATATAAATTAGCTCTATAAAACGCATAAAACTACTAAGCCCCGCTGCCCGTGGAGCGCTTTACTGCCATCTAATCGCAACAGAAAGAGCCTATTTTTATTAGCAGCGTACGCGATGAACATCTAAACCCCGGGGTTAAAGGTGCACTCGTGAATTGTTGTCGCAACAATGACAAATAAGAATCTGCGGAAAAATGTTGGGGCGCAATTAGGCGAGCGCGCGTAATTGCCGGACACGAAGATCGTGACTGAAAAACAGGACGTCTTGCTAGCTATTCAATTGTGTTTAATTGAACGCGGATTAAGGCGAATGCTGAGCTGTGGATTGGATTTAATTCATCCAACAGAATTCAAATTAATCGCACGATTTTTAATTAATTCAATTGGGTAGAAGTTAAGCTGGAAATTGAATGGAACAACTGGGATGAAAATATTAAAAAATGAGATATCCATAAACATTATTATCGAAAAAAAATATATAGCCTAAGAGCACGGGGAAGGTAGCTCATGCTTGATAAGGGTATTAAGCATATTTAATACCAAGTTATAAAGTAAATTTAATAACCTAAATAATTAAGGATTCGTTTATTTTATTCTTTTCATAATGGGAGCGAAACTAAATAAACTGGCGGGGAAATATCAACATCTGCATCTGTGTATCATGTAAACTTTTGTATGGGGTTTATTTTTATTTACAAAAAATAACATAAATACAATTGTAAACAATAATAATAATAAATCAAAATATAATGTCGTAATGGCGGACAAATTGTATGGGAGGATATCCTCCTCTTATATAATTTGTCCTTGACAAATAAACGCGTTATATTTTTCCATCCGATCTACCATCCAATTCAATATTTCAAATAATTTGTTGTATGATACGAGACAATTTAGATTGTCTCGCATCTTGACTAAAGGTCGTTTTAGACAAGACAATTTCTTGACTCAAAAGTTAGTCAAGATGCGAGACAATCTAAATTATCTCGTATTATACAGCAAATTATTTAAAATATTAAATTGGATGGTAGATCGAATGGAAAAATATAACGCGTTCTATTTGTCAAGGACAAATTGTATGGGAGGAGGATCTATGAATTAATTTCTTGAACAACTTTTTAGCTAAGAAATTGTCTTGTCTAAAACGACCTTAACTTTTGAGTCTAGAAATTGTCTTGTCTAAAACGACCTTAACATTACACATACCACAAATCTCTTAAGATTTTGCGCCATTACGACATTATATATTGATTTATTATTATTATTATTGTTTACAATTGTATTTATGATGTTTTTTCTGTGAATATTTTTCTTGAATTTTTGAGCTAAGAAATTGTCTTGTCTAAAACGGCCTTTAATAGGATAAGCAATACAAAGCAAGTAAAGGGTGTTGGAAGCAAGAGCAAGTGGACAAGTGAACGGTCAGAGGTAGCTTGTAACGATGCAATTACAAAAATGCTTAAATTTTTTTTTCATTCGAACCTATTGAATCAACATACGAGAACACAACCTCTAGACGATATAGAAAGATTATAATAGAATGTGATAGTTTTATGTTATAGAGCAAACCGTTAGTTTTTTACAATTTAAAAGTCCGATACGTAATTTAAAGGAAAACCATGACAAGAAGCAAGAAAGTTGACAGCGGAAAGGAGAGGCATATGGTAAAAGAGGAAACGATTAAGAAAGAAAGTATCTGTACATCCTTCTTTTTGTAACTTTATAAACAGATATCACTATGCGCAGCCTAATATATTTGAAATAAATAAATCATACATCAAAAACTGCCACTGACTTTTATTATTATAATTATTATTATTAATAATAATATTTGAAATAAATAAATCATACATCTAAAACTGCCACTGACTTTTATTATTATTATTATTATTATTATTAATAATATTTCAAATAAATAAATCATACATCTAAAAGTGCCACTGACTTTTATTATTAGTATTATTAATAATAATAATATTTGAAATAAATAAATCATATCTAAAAGTGCCACTGACTTTTATTATTATAATTATTATTATTATTATTATTATTAATTATAATAAGTCTCATCTTATAGCTGTATGTATTCCCAAATACGAATATAATTAAATTAAAAATACAAAACGGTCCAATAAAAACTGGTTTTGAAGCTGCAGATACCCTTCACCATGCAACTACCTACCAACCAATTTCAAAAAAGGTTCCGGAATATATTAATCCATCATACAATTATTTGTGAACACTTTTACTAAATGATTTTCAATCATTTTGCACCGCTATTATTTAAATTAGTATTTTTTTTATAACCAACTCCACTCAACGAAAAGCCCAATCCATTGTGCAGCGAAATGACTTTATTAAAATTAATCTCTGTATCTTTTTCATATATATTTTTTTCCTTCCCGAGATGAACTCAGCATAATTTTCGCGCTAACCAAACAGCCGTCAGCCGCTCTAAACGCGCACAGTTAACCGTGATGAGCAACAAATCGATCCAAATTTGTTCATGCAATTAGCGGCGATTGTTGCGACTGGGCGCAATTAGCCGCGCATTGTGCCCTTTTGACCCATGGAGAAAGGGTGGTTGGATTGCCATTACGGCTCTTTAATCGGTCAATCGTAGGGACAAAGCGTTTTATCTGCATGGTTTCAGTTTTTTTTTTTGTAATTGGGTGAACCGCAGATGGTTTTATTTCTGGGAGCGTTATAATGACGGCCGTGCGCAATGAGTTGAACGATTTTTGGGGCATGCGGATGGGATCGAGGGGCTGGTAATGAAAGTGTATGGGATTAAGGTAACGGGCTGACAGGCGGAATTATATGACACGTGATTGATGAAAGATGTGAAAAATTACTTTCAAAGATTGGACTATAGAGGTAATGATGAAATATATGAAATATTAGTTACCAAATATTACTAGAGTATTCAAGTATGTACTAATAGCATTATTAGAAATTATAATTATTTACTGTAATTGGAGTTATTTATATGTAGTACTTTTAGGATGAAAAAGTATTTATACACGACGTTACAGCCCTTAAGAGAATACAAAATTTGTCTACGAAAATTTGATAACTGTAGGTTAATTATATATAACAAGGTAAAGGACTAACTAACATTGTTGTCAGTGTCAGACGTTATATACAGAGTTCCGTGCATCTGGTATATATTGGTCATATCAGTATATATATAGGTCATGATATAACTTTAGGTTAGTGTGAAAATTGCATTTAATACATACATCATTAAAGGTCGTCTTAGACAAGACAATTTCTTGGCTCAAAAGTTAAGGTCGTTTTAAACAAGACAATTTCTTGACTCAAAAGTTAGTCAAGATGCGAGACAATCTAAATTGTCTCGTATCATACAGAAAATTATTTGAAATATTGAATTGGATGATAGATCAAATGGAAAACTATAACGCGTTCTATTTGTCAAGGACAAATTGTATGGGAGGAGGATATATGAATTCATTTCTTGTACAACTTTTGAGATAAGAAATTGTCTTGTCTAAATCGACCTTGAGTCAAGATGCGAGACAATATAAATTGTCTCGTATCATACAGCAAATTATTTGAAAAATTGAATTGGATGGTAGATCAAATGGAAAACTATAACGCGTTCTATTTGTCAAGGACAAATTGTATGGGGGGAGGATATATGAATTCATTTCTTGAACAACTTTTGAGCTAAGAAATTGTCTTGTCTAAAACGACCTTAAGGTTGGGTTGTATAAAAGTATATTATTTAACTAAGTAGTTAGCATACACCGAAAGGTAAAAGGCAAATAGATAATATATATATATATATATATATATATATATATATATATATATATATATATATTTAACTAAGTAATTCCTAATTCAAACGTAGTTTTAGATACAAAAATCGACTATATGTAAACAGCGCTACGTGATAATATGAAATCGAAAGTTAAAATAAATTTACGCAACATTTACCATGGGCTACAGTTTAGTTGTCTTTATAAAACTCATCCTAAAGTTGATTTAATTTAAGATTTTAGATGGTATGTTTTTTAGACCGTATGAAATTTGGCTTTAACTACTAGTATGTTTCGGTCGATAATTATATGAAACATTTGAAATTTAAATTACATTTACAAATATTCACGCACTTAATCATATCCCCGTGAGATCCCTGGCATTGAGTTAATTAATTACATCCGCGTGCATTATGCAAGCACCAACCGCCGTGAAGCGCCCATCAGGCGGATGACTAATGCATTACCAATTTCACCCGAAAATTTGCATTTTGATTCCGGTACTGCACGCGTTTATTTATTTTTTTTGTGGCCGACATATGCCGCGTAATTTTGAATTCGTTATCCGCTTGAAGAGGCGCTTTGTGGTTGTCGCCAAGGGGCGATAATCCTTTTTACTACTACGCCTAATGTCTCGTATTTATATGGCCGACTTCGCCCACTAGTGCAGGAAATGCAAATAGGCCTTGCCAATTATAACACGGTTACATATGCACAACGAGAGTGCCCACCTTCAACTTGATTTAAAGAGATAATAGCTGGAAAAGTATATTTCAATTTTAATTTTTCTCATCGTCACATGTTCAGTTTTAGTTCAATAATCGATTGGAATATAAAAATTTATCAAATATATTATTTTTATATAAAACAAAAACATATAAAATATATTAAAGGATACATGATTTTCACTGTTTTTGTTATCAGATTTTATTTACTGGCTTCGTCTAAGCTCTAGTCTCTTGGGAACATATTATTGAAAAATACTGTTCGCGCCTTATATAAGGCGCTTTCGTTTAGCATGGTTTAGCATTACTAGTCGCCCTTGTGGCGTGCAGTATCGCTCAGCTCTTGCGGTCCTGCGCCACCGGTGGTAAGGGCCAAGGCAGAATTATGCGCATCGGAAGCGGCAAATAGAACAAGAAACAATAAGCTAGCACCAGCCCAGAGTGTTAAACGAAAGGCACTATAGAAGTTTGAATCAAACTTTATTTGGGCTATCGGACAAAGGCTTTTATGTCACATTACATTTTTATATACATTTTCGTGTTTTCGTTTAACATCTCTAGTCGCCCCGTGGCATGCTGTATCGCTCAAAGTTTTGCGGTTGTGCGCTTGTTATACGTAGAATTGTGCGCATCGAAAGCGGCTTGTATAATAAATAGAACAAGAGACAATCCCGGAGCAGCACACAGTGATAAACGAAAATAACTACTATACAACATGTTAGATTTTAAATTTCTAACAAAATATATATATATATATATATATATATATATATATATATATATATATATATATATATATTTTAAGTGTGTTCGGCGTCGGGCGCAGGCGCGGTGTAGGCGAGGCGCAGGCGCGACGTCGCACAGGCAATTGTGATGTACATACGCAGTGAAGGGGTGGACATTGCACCTTATATTTACATAGAGGCGGCGTGGAAGAGTTATGCCTCTCGCCTCTTCGCCTACCGTGTCTTAGGCGAAGAGGCAAAAACGAGGTGCCGGCGCTGCGAGAGGAACGACGCTTCAAGCCCCCTCTATATAAACATGTGGTGCAATACCTACTTAGGTGACGAGGCGTGGGCATTTGCCTCGTGCTTCTCGCCGCGCCGGCACCGCGGTTTCACCTCTTCGCCTAAGACACGGTAGGCGAAGAGGCGAAACTCTTCCACGCCGCCTCTATGTAAACATAAGGTGCAATGTCCACCCCTTCACTGCATATGGACATCACTCTGCGACGTCGCGCCTGAGTCTCGCCTACACCGCGCCTGCGCCCGACGCCGCTTATGTGTGAATTGGGCCTTAGGTGACGAGGCGCGGGCATTTGCCTCGTGCTTCTCGCCATAGACAATGTAGTGCCGACACCGCGTCTTAGACTCTTCGCCTGGGACACAGTGGCTGCCAGGCGAGAGGCACAACTCTTCCACGCCACCTCTATGTAATCGTATGGTGCAATGTCCACCCCTTCACTGCACATGGACAACACGTTGCGCCTGCACATCGCCTACACCGCGCCTCCGTCCGACGCCGCTTATGTGTGAATTGGGCCTTAGAGATGTTGTGTAATGGATTATTAGAGTGTCTTAACTTGGTTATGATTCTTAATGCTTTCCGTTCGGCTAATAGTCATTAGATTTATATATCATTACATAAAAAACAACCTCTCATATGCCTTCTCCTGAAAGGAGGTTGGCGACTATGTCTGTACTCGTCTCGATCTTGTGCAAGTCGTATTAATGTGGAGGCGTCATTAATTTCGAACCAATATCGAAGGTTCTGTAACCAGGAAAACTTATTCCTTCCAACTCCACATTTTCCCTCTGTTACCCATCTATGATTAATTGCAGGATTTATATTTGTTATTTCTGAAGGCAAAACCAAAAGCTACTATATAAAACCCTAAACGTTTGCAGGAAAGAAAAAGGACAAGAAATGAGATAAATACAAGACAAACGAGGAAGAATGCTCAAGGAAAACGAAGAAATATTAGTAAGATGAAAAGAATAGTTAGAAGAATTGCTAACCACAATTAACGACAAAGAACAAAAGACAAGAATTAGAGACAAGAACGATACAGAAGCAGATACAGAGAGTATCAAGGAACAAGAACAACACAGAAGCAGATACAGAGAGTATCAAGGAACAAGAATTACTAGAAATAATAAGGGAATTAAAAATAGGCAAAGGACCAGGACAAGACCAGATTACAGCTGAAATGATCAAGCACCTAGGCCCGGTAGGTAAAGAAAAACTACGGAAACTACTGAATAGCATATGGAAGACAAATACCATACCAAAAGACTGGCAAACAGCACTAATCGTATCGATACACAAGAAAAGGGATAAGACGAAATGCTCAAACTATAGAGGTATAACACTAATAGGTTAAGAGATGAAACAATAAAAGAATAATAGCAAGAATAGAACACTAGAAGTATCGCAATGCGGTTTTAGGAAAGGAAGATCCACAACATCTTCACATTAAAACAAATCACAGAAAAAAGAACTACAAATAATAAAAACACATATTTAGGATTCATAGACCTAGAAAAAGCGTCCGACATGATCCCAAGAAATAAACAATAGAGAATTCTTAAAGAAAGAGGTATAGAAAACAAGATAGTCAAATTAATACAGAACATATAACAACAATGCAATAATATACTAGGGTTAGATCTCAAGAACATTTATGACAAGCATTGGACTAAGGCAAGGAGAAGGACTCAGTCCTACACTATACAACATATTCGTGGACGAAATAATGAAGAGTATGAAAACAGAAATTAGAAAAGCAAATACAGGATAAAAAAATATGCAAATGGTGAAAATATCAGAAGGAGCTTTTGCTGACGATGTGGTTGTGATAAGAGAAAACGAAAGGAATCTGCAAGACAACATGAGCGTTTGGAATAAGCATCTAGAGAAATATAATACGAAAATGAACTACAACAAAACAAAAGTAATGATAATAGGAAAACGGAAACATCAAATAAACATAAAGATAGGACAACACCTGATAGAACAAGTGCAGCAATTCAAATACTTAGGAGTAGTGCTTACAGAAGATGGAAAAATGGAAGGAGAATTAAGCAATAGAATAAACAACACAATAAAAACGTACTACTCACTGAATTACATACTTATTAACAATAAAGAGATCCGCAGAAAAACAAAAATGAATATATACAGACCGATTTTGATATATGGGAGCGAGACGTGGAAGCTAGCAAAGGGAGATAAAAGTATAATACAGGCAATGGAAATGAAATACCTGAGAAGGGTAAAACAAGTTACGAGAAGAGAGAATTAGAAATAACGACATCAGAGAAGAAATGGAAATTGAAGCAATAGACAAGTTTATAGAAAAAAAATCTACTGGCGGAGACATCTAATTAGGATGGAAAACACGAATCAAACAAAACAAGTATGGGAAGCAAGTAGAGGAGACAAAAGAGGAAGAGGCAGACCAACAAAAGAGTGGGACAACATAATAGAAGAAATTGTAAAAAACAAACGAAAAGCAGCGAAGCAAGCAAGAGAACTGGCGACGAACAGAAGATAGTGGAAAGAATTTGTAAATACATAAAATGTTGCTATAATATAATGTAAATATTAGAGTGAAGCCTACACCGTAAGGTAAAAGGCATATATATATATATATATATATATATATATATATATATATATATATATATATATATATATATATATATATATATATATATAATATATATTTCGGAAGATGTGTCCAAAGTACATAACTTTTCTGCGTTTCACCATCGCGAGCAGTTCACTATCCTTGATCATTCTCTTAACTTTGTTGTTTGTTACCCTATCTGTTCAGGGGAAAACAACCATATAATTTTATCTTTGCCTCTACTCTACCTTTACTATCGTGGAATAAATCATTACTTACTTAAACTCACTAGTAGCAAAGCATAACTAAAGTGCGTTAAAAAATACAAAGTGAGCATAATTCTACTTATCCTTCAAAATAAATTCTCCATATATAAATTTATAATAATTATATATTATATTTTTATATATTTTTCTATATTTTTCTATATTTTCCTATATTTTTCTATATTTTTATATATTTTTCTATATTTTTCTATAGTTTTCTATATTTTTCTATATTTTTCTATATTTTTATAAATTTTTCTATATTTTTCTATATTTTTCTATATTTTTCTATATATTTCTATATTTTTCTATAGTTTTCTATAGTTTTCTATATTTTTCTATATTTTTCTATATTTTTCTATATTTTTCTATATTTTTCCATATTATTCTATATTTTTCTATATTTTTCTATATTTTTCTATAGTAATTTGTGTATCAAGTCCAAAAAGTAAACATTTTTATAATTGAATCATCCCATTTAGCTCGATATAACGGCATGCATGTGCCCCCCTCTGATTTTTTTCCGGCTTGTTCATCACCGTGAACCAGATGAGCTCCCCTAATTAGCCAGTTTAGTTATAAATAATGGGCGGTCACCCCCACACGCGTGGCCAAAAAACGGGTTACCGCACACCATGTGCGCGTCGGCGGCAACAGCTGAAATTGAAACGTCGCGTCGCACGCGCTGCATTATCGGATCGCCACCAGCCCACCCCATAAATCACCCTCGTGTGCGCGGGCGTGCCCATACCACCGAACCCGTCATTTTCGCGCTATGAATGGCGTAATTGGGGGCAATTTGCTTATGCGTAGTATCTGGGCCCGATCGTGTAATTATTGCGTCGCATTCATTGTGCAGCCGCCGCCCCCCTGATAGCAAATTACCGGGCTATTCATTCACTGGGTCAGGTCCGAGATTAAAATGTGATCACGGGGAGGGGTTTGTTTCGGGCAGTTATCGGTTACAGGGCTGGCTTTTAGTATGAACGGTTGCACACAGATTACTATAATTACTAATAGAAATATATAAATGAAATAAATTATGACTTAGTCCAGGTGGATAAACTAAAATAAACCTTAGTTTGTTATTTTGTCGCCTTAATCAAAATTATTCTGTGAATTTTATGACCCCCAGCCCAGTAGCCAAGTCCATCTCGTACTGAGCATTGGTGAGTTCGAACCCCACCAGTTTCACAGTTTTCAGGTTTTCTGTGAAGGTTACCTTACTTTCACAGAAAACCTCTGAAAACTGTGAAAGGTGATGATACCGGGCGATTAAACTCCTCTAAGCTTCTCCCTTGACTGACGGAAAAGGTTCACAAAAAAAAAAACGTTTGGACTATTTATTTGTAGTTTCTGAATGCATTGTCTAGCTAATTCGATAAACTATTGATTTCATCATTTAATCAATCATTGAAATGATTGTTGATTTTTAATCTCCAAAAATCTGCACAATTTCAATTTCAATATTCAGCTTAATTTCTCTAGTCCACCACATGATGATTATGTATTAAAATATGAATAGTGAACACAAGGAAACGGAAACGAGCACAATTAAATTTAAATCGGCTCGCTCTACTTGCGCGCACACCTGCCGCCCGCCCGCGCTAATTTCCCCAGCGGATTTTCAATAAATCGCCTAATGAAATAACAACAGGCCGAAGAAAACTGACTTTCACAATTTCGCAACGACTCGCCCGCTTCTAGACGGCGGGAAGCCGGTAAATCAGCTGAGAGAATTTATTAATTTCCAACATAACAAATTGCCGGTAGTGCGACTGTGTAAATCACCGCCTGCATCGAATTACATATTTATTACTCCGTACTTTATCACTGTGAAGTCAAGTTGCAATAAAAATGGCCTCATTATTGAATTGCAATTCTGTAATTCATGGATGAAATTGAAAATATTTGTTGTGAGTTACAATAATCTTCTTGGAGAAAGTATCTGTTATTATTATTATGTTTTTGTCCGTATTCACCAACATTCTATAAACTTTATAGGTCCAATAGCTATTGAATGGATAAATTGACAACGTCATTGTGACAGAATATGTCAAAACAAATGTCAAACACCTTGAATAGCGCTTGCGATTGGAGCTTTGATGACACCTTTTGTATAATTATTCAGTGATTTCAATAGAGAGAATCTAAAGTAACTACATTCCCTAGATAACGTATTTATTGTTGCTATAACAACGAATACTTATGGGTTCAATAGCTATAAAATGAATTTTGTGAAATTCATCAAAATGAATTTTGTGAAATTCATCAAAATGAATTTTGTGAATGATGTAATTTCGAATGCCACCGCCAATAAATTACCGTGATGCGGATAAAATCGCACCGTGTGAGCGTGCTATAACAGTGTTATAGCACGTATAACTGGTATAACAGTGTACATTCTGTGCCGATGAGGAAATGCTTTTCTGTTAGTCCGCCAGCCGCACTCAACTTCCAATAATCACCGCTGATAATCTCTAATCACGACGATTCGTAGGGAAATTTGCAGAGCAAATGTTCATTCCTCGCGACCAGTGCCGTTTTTTAAATCTCACGTTACCGATCCCAGCGGATGCCCGCAACGTGCCGGTCTCAATTAAGCCTCTAATTAATGCGCGAACTAATCACGCATCGAGAACCGATGTGGATAAACAAATACGATAACGCTCGACTTGAAGTAATGTGATGGGAATTCGATGCAGATGCGAGCTTAGCAGTAAACGTACGGTTTGCTCTACTCTAAATATTTTTTGTAAAATTAAATATATTTCTTCTTTAACAATAAGTTTCCTTTTTTGTTTATATTTAATATAATTATAATTATAATAGATTTAGTATTAAAATTAAAATTGCTTCTAGTATATTAAAAAAAAACTAAAATAAGATAAAAGAATTTGTTTCTTCTCTCCGCTCTCGCCGTAATTTAAATGTTATATGATATTTGTAAGTTGTTTTGTACTGGAGTATATAAATTATGCATGACAAAAAGAAAATATTTTTAAAAATTCGAAAAAATTAAATATTATTTCGCGTTTCATGTTTTTTTACTCTGACATTTGATATGATTTTTCTCGGAAATTATCTTATGTAACCTATATCATAATATACATCTCTGATCGCAGAAAAATAATCCCTTTCATAACAAAAAAATTATTCCATACTTTAGGGACACGCTGTATAATAACTTTCATGGCCAAAAACAAAGTGACTTAAGTTTGACACCATTCCATTTCGTATTTTTTTACTCAAAGCTCAAAACAACTACACAAAATGTTTGCCATGAGAAAAGTATAGGCGTGATTTTTGTTCAAAGAAATTCATCTATCACTTTCACCTTAATATCATAAAAATATCATAATTATCTGTAAATCTAGTCACAAAGGGGCGCCAAATGGTTATATTATATGGTTTTCGAATGGGTGGGGAGGGGGTGGTGGGCGCTAAAAAGGTATTGTGCCCCGGGCGCGAGTTAAGCTCGCTACGCCACTGTATCATAGTGACACTGCCATCGTAAGATTCCACTCAAATTTTGAATCTGATTTCTAACCATGTTCATATGTAGGATTGAAATCAAACTGAATACGATTATAGTTTAAAACTCGTCCATGTGAGCAGGCTAAAAACGAAATTGAAATCGAATTGAATTTCCACGGACGGTTCCCCTATTGCTGGGATCATATCGTATAGAACGTACATGTAAACAGGTACAAATATTATGATACGTATGCAATACAGTGCGTTGCAGTGCTGCCAGACTAGGCAATTTTCCACATGTTAGGTACTTAACGTGCTCTTTCGGAGGAGATTTAGCAACAACTGGATGGCGCCCTATTCGAAAAAATGGAAGTAGACATATTGGCAATAACGGAGAGAAAAAGAAAAGGGAAAGGAATATATACAACCAATAAAAAACATAAAATAATATCTAGCGGGGTAGACAAGGATAAAAGGGCAGCCGAAGGTGTAGGATACATTATATATTGAGACATCGAACACCAAATAGAAACATAGCAAGAAATATCACCAAGCATACTAACCGTAACACTAAAAAAACTAACAGAACCAGAACAAAGAAGCATTTTGGAAGCACTTCAGCTAAACAACCGAAATAGCCAAAGGAGAAGTTTTCGTTCCGGGTGACTTCAACAGCAGAATTGGTAATGAAGTAATAGATAACGACTTGACGAGAGGAAGATATGGCGAAGACGTACTAAACGAAACGGGGAAGAAAATGCAGGATTACTGTAGAATAAACAACCTAGTAATAACGAACGCACTATTCAAACACAAGGACATACACTATTAGTGTATGTCCTTGTGTTTGAACAAGGAAGCAGGAACGAAAAATCTATAATAGATTAAGCTTTAATAGAACAAGGAAAAAGGAGCAAAATAATAGATACAACGGTAAAGAGAAGCTTCGAAATTGGAAGTGACCACTATCTAGTTGTAACGACAATTAAGGAAGACTACTAAGACAGTGACAGAAGGATACAGAGACTAAATATAGCAATAAACTACAACAAGATAAGATCATACAAACTTAGAGAAAAAGAAACAGCAATACAATATATGGATAAAATGGAAACGAAGATAGAATAACCCAAAGAAAAATATGTTTGAGACAGCAAAGGAGACATGTGGTATGAAGAAAAGCACAAACAAGAAACAACAGACAGCCCGGTGGTCTGAACACATACGAGAGAAAACAAAAGAAAAGAAAAAAGCATGGCAAAGATACCTAAACGACAAAAATAGCGATAACTACAAAAAATACAGAGACAAGAGAAAAATAGTAAAAGACGAGGTTAGACTAGCAAAAACCAGGGAATGATAAAACTTCGGGGAGACAATGGAAAAAATTGCAAGGGAAAACCAAAAGTTACTTTATAAAACACTAAAAGATTGCAGGAGAGAAAAAGGACGCGAAATGAGATACATACAAGACAAACAAGGAAGAATGCTGAAGGAAAACGAAGAAATATTAGAAAGATGAAAAAATATTTTGAAGAATTAACCACAAATAACGACAAAGAACAAAACACAAGAATTAGAGACAAGAACAACACAGAAGCAGATACGGAGAGAATCAAGGAACAAGAACTACTAGAAATAATAAGGGAATTAAAAATAGGAAAAGCACCTGTACAAGACCAGATTACAGCTGAAATGATCAAGCACCTTGCCCGGTAGGTAAAGAAAAACTACGGAAACTACTGAACAACATATGGAAGACAAATGTCATACCAAAAGACTGGCAAACAGCATTAATCGTACCGATACACAAGAAAGGGGATAAAACGAAATGCTCAAACTATAGAGGCATAACACTAATAAGTATAGGGATGAAAATATTAGACAAGACAATAAACAAGGGAATAATACCAAGAATAGAACAGACACTAGAAGAATCGCAATGCGGTCTTAGGAAAGGAAGATCCACACAGGACAACATCTTCACAATAAAACAAATCACAGAAAAAAGAACTACAAATAATAAAAACACATATTTAGGATTTATAGACCTAGAAAAAGCGTTCGACATGATCCCAAGAAATAAACTATGGACAATTCTTAAAGAAAGAGGTATAGAAAACAAGATAGTCAAATTAATACAGAACATATACAACACCAACAGCAGTGCAATAATATACAAGAGTCAGATTTCAAGAACATTTAAGACAAGCATTGGACTAAGGCAAGGAGGAGCACTCAGTCCTACACTATTCAACATATACATGGACGAAATAATGAAGAGTATGAAAACAGAAATTAGAAAAGCAAATATAGGATACAAAAATTTGCAAATGGTGAAAATATCAGAAGGAGCTTTTTCTGACGATGTGGTTGTGATAACAGAAAACGAAGGCAATTTGCAACACAACCTGAACGTTTGGAATAAGCACCTAGAGAAATATAATATGAAAATAAACTACAACAAAACAAAAGTAATGATAGTAGGAGAACGGAAACATCAAATAAACATAAAGATAGAACAACAACTGATAGAACAAGTGCAGCAATTCAAATATTTAGGAGTAGTGCTTACAGAAGATGGAAAAATAAAAGGAGAATCTAGCAACAGAATAAACAACACAATAAAAACGTACTACTCACTGAATAAGATACTTATTAGCAATAAAGAGATCAGCAGAAAGATACAAATGAATATATACAAAAGCATATACAGACCGATTTTGACATATGGGAGCGAGCCGTGAAGCTAGCAAAGAGAGATAAGAGTAGAATACAGGCAATGGAAATGAAATACCTGAGAAGACTAAAACAAATCACGAGAAGAGACAGAATAAGAAATAACGACATCAAAGAAGAAATGGAAATTGAAGCAATAGATAAGTTTATAGAAAAATACAACACTACTGGTGAGGACATCTAATTAGGATGGAAAACACGAACCAAACAAAACAAGTATGGGAAGCAAGAAGAGAGGACACAAGAGGAAGAGGCAGACCAACAAAAGAGTGGGACAACATAATAGAAGAAATTATAAAAAACAAAGAAAGGACAGTGAAGCAAGCAAGAGAACAGGCGAGGAACAGAAGAGAGTGGAAAGAATTTGAAAATACATAAAATGTATAATATAATGTAAGTGTTAGAGTAAAGTCTACACCATAAGGTAGAAGGCAAACGATAATATATAAACTGGATG
The DNA here is from genome assembly GCA_963942505.1 of Lordithon lunulatus. Classification (NCBI taxonomy): domain Eukaryota; kingdom Metazoa; phylum Arthropoda; class Insecta; order Coleoptera; family Staphylinidae; genus Lordithon; species Lordithon lunulatus. Next base: position 40,545,363 of record OZ012673.1, read on the forward strand.
GCGCCCCATACTTTTCATTAATGTTAAATGAAAAGTATAGGGCGCCATCCAGTTTTCTTTTCCATTTGACTAAATTTAGAAACTTTATTATGTTTAGGATTTGTTTTAACCATGCTAAATGCCTTGTATAAAACTTATTACATACGTCATTCAACACCTGGTTAATAAAACTAGCTTGATAATGGCTAGAGCGTAGACGAAAATATTCTCAACAGCAATAGGCAAGTGATAAAAAACAAAGAAAAATTCGTTTTATTTATTTACTGTCTATTTGTGCTTGTCGTATTGAAAGTAGATTGAAATCGAATTCAGTTCAATTCATCTGAACGGTCCATCATCAATTTTAGATCCAAACGGGATCATATACATATAAATCCTACATATGAACATAATATACGATTGCCAAACTACAGGTTATTTCACCGTATAGCCCAGACATCTCCATTCTCATTCTGTTGAATAAAAGAGAATTGGGCATCTTTTGTGAGATGCACCATCACGACTTCAAAACGTAAAAACTATTTTAACAAAGCCAGTAATATTCCGAAAGGAATCTCCCGATAACGATCGACCTGGCCAGCGTATCCTATGCGTGACGAATGCCACCCATCACCAGCGTCATTCCGAACGAACAAAAAAATCCGCCCAGGTAGCAAAATGAAGCGGAACGCATTTTTAATTGGGCCATACAGCAACTGTCGCGTTTTCTCGGAAAAAAATATGGAAGGCGCCGCCGATACACTGGATTGCAAATTAATAGGATTGTTTACTGGAGCGAGCAGTAACGTCGTTGTTGTGATTAGTTGTTTACATTGTATAGCTCTTTGTATACGAGACTGTTTGCGGTGTTTTATTGCGACTAGCCACGTGAAATGATTGATACAAATTAGGTTATTTGTAATATATTATGCCAACCGCAATGCTAAGAGGGCTATAAAATATAATGGGATCTTAAGGAGGCCGTGGTGTAATAAATGTTAAGAACCATTGTGTAATAACACAAGTTTACAAATTCCGGTCAATTGTTGGACCCGAGCAGATTACAAGGATTCTTAATGTTATTTGATGCGTTGATTCAGAATCTTTAATCCGTTTGGCAGTATTTGGTTCTATTCAACGAGTTCTCGATCTGTTTTCAGCACTTAATCAAGTAGTTATCGTCATACGAAAAAATCAAAGGGTTGTGTGCCTGTCTGTAGGACGTGTAGTACTCCTAGTAAGAATAAATAGTACCGAAAGAGAGTTTATAGCTATATAAAATGAATTTATTTTCTCTAGTTCATACATTCGAAAAGGTTTCAAATATAATTACGATTTCACGCATATCGTACACTTGGATCAACCGTCGCCACATAAACGATGCATGTATTTGTTATATGTGTTATGTAATGCGCGGGCCGCAGGGGGCGCGCATTTACAGATTTTTCGATTAACCGTCAATGCATCTGCCACGGGGAACTGGTTCTGAATACATACGTATATGGGAAAATAATGCGTGCGAGTACTTTTACTTTACGCCCGTGGGCGCATTTCTTCTCGCGCGGTTACACAACCGTAGAGCACATTTAAATGTCCCGAATAAATAATAGAAACGTTTAGAAGAGCCGATCGATCAATTCCATATTGAATAACATGGGAATGATTAAGCAATTATATGATAATTCAGCAAAAAGTATTAGAAATTATACGAAAACTAGGTGAAATTCCTGTTGTCCGACGGGGTATCATGATCAATTGCAAAAGGATGTAATGCTTATTGCACGACGAGTAATGTATAAACACATTTTTAATAAGTAACAAATGAGAATGTAAGTGGTGTAAGTCACATTTGAATTTTTTTGAAAATGAGAAGATATAGCGTTTGGTATTTATGTAAATTGACGTACGCAGCTTTATTTATGAATAAATTGACTTCATGTCTGTAACTGCGCACATCGATTTACATAAATACCAAACGCAAATTCTTCTACTTTTCAAAATAATTCAAATGTGACTTACACCACTTTCATTCTGATAGGATCATAAAACACATAAAAAATACCACTTTGGAACCTACGACCCCCACATATATTTATTTAATTTTAATTAATTTATTTAATTTATTTAATATAGACATCTACAGTTTAACAGAAACCAATTACAGATGATATAATAACAACATAACAAATAAAAGAAAGAAAAAACACAACACAAATTATGAACAAATAAACAAAAAACATTCAAATTATATATTTTTAATAGTTATTTATATATATGTCAATTGGTATTGTCCTACGGGGTATCATGAAACAATTACAAAAGGATGAAATGCTTATTGCACGAGGAATAATGATTAAACAAATTTTTAATATGTACAAAATATTGAATTAAACACACAAAAACCCACCTTCGAACCTACGACCCCTACTACATTCAAAGACATGGACATGGACAAGGAATTCCAGTGATTTGTGGTGAGATATTCACTTAAAACGATTTTTGTGATGTGAAAATGACGTCAAAAGCGGCTGCTTTTAAGCGACTACTCTCCTGGGCTTAAGGAATCTAGACTGTATGGAAAAGTTCCTGTCCGTCATATAACGACATTCGCCTTAAGGCGAATCTTCGATAATGTCGTTCGAGAATTCGAGCTGAAAATCTATCCCAAAAACGCATTGTGAGACTAACGGAACTGCTGCTACTTCTTTTGCGGAGTGTACAAGCCGTCGCCCCAGGAAAAACTGGAGGGGTGCGCACCGAGAAAAATTTATTTCGAAATAAATGAGCATTTTCTGATAATTGCACGGATGACTATAAATTATACTACTCTACTTAAGCATTAACAAATTCTATTTATCAAAACTTGAAATATGAAACTACAATCCCTTAAGAGGAATTTCTTCTGAATTTTGATTAAAAATCGGAGTAAATATATACTTTTCTGAAGCAAATATTGACTATTTATGTTATTTTTTTACATTAACTATTTTTATTAACTAATAATATAATACGTATAAACTATTTCGAGACAAAAAATGAACTTTTTCGTCCTAACAAAGGATCAAATCATCCTTAGACTTGTGAAATAACCAAACATATTTTCAGAAAATTATAAAATGTTGACTAGAAAAGATCGCGCGATTAGATCAACATTGAACCGTATTTCGTCTTTGGAAATTCACCTTAAGTTGTGAATCACGGAGGAGAGACAAGAAAAACAAACGGTCACCGGAATGGTTTCCATCAAATCATAATTTATTGAATGTGGTAAAGAAATCACTGAAAGGGAAGTAAATCGTTCATGTTCAAATAAATAAGTCATCCGTTTGTTCCATTTTTTTTTGTGGCATAAAGTAATATTTTGCAGTCATGCTCCCGCTCGCACGCATTTATTTATGTAATCGAAAGTAATTCAGGAGAAACGTACTCCGCAAAGTCATTTTAGTTTAATGCATTCCAATTTGGGAATAGAGGGCCGCAGCGCGTAATTGCTCTCAGAGGGATCAGTCACGTAATGGCTTGCCCCGCGGTCGTAGAGTAATTATATAATGGGGCGATAGAAAACTCGTTCAATTTACGAAATGGGACAGATGCTGGGAAATTTTACTCAAAATCAATCCGGTTCGTCTTATAGTGATACTAAATATAATTTTTGTACGTATGTCCTAAGACAAGTAAGTCATTTGCAGGATCTTAGGTCTTTCGCCCTCTGAATTTTGTATGATTATGTACTTTAATACTATTTTCTAGCCGTGTTTTGCCATTTTTCTTTTTGCAGGAGTTTTACTCTCAGAGGGATCAGTCACGTAAAGGTCGTGAAGTAATTATATAATGGGGCGATAGAAAATTCGTTCAATTTACGAAATAGGACAGATGCTGGGAAATTTTACTCAAAATCAATCATTTGTGTACTCATGTCCTAAGACAAGTAATTTCCCGCATTGATTTGGGTGCGGGAAATACTACTTCCCGCACTAGTGCGATAAGGCCGTTTCCCGAATTCGCTAAATAATGTAAATTACTATTTCTCCCGATATAGTTGTAGTTACTGTATGTGTTACAATTCTGTAACTGGCTATTGACCTTCGTGTCCTTCTGTCGTGTACTAGTGCATGTGTATGTGAGTACTATTAACCCTTATTTGTGGGTTTGTGCCACATATGAAACGTCATATAGTTATATTTTATTTTATACATTGTTTTTCTTTTAATATAATAAACGTATTATTATTATTATTATTATTTATAGATGGATGCTGTAGACTTGTTGTGCTCATTTTCCGCAGACATTTATTCGACGTAATGTATCTATTCAAACGAAGTTATCACGCACCTCTTTATATTCGCGTAATTTTTCCACGCAGGCTATAATTATATTACAACAAAAGATACACGTTTGACTGAACCGTCGAATTTATACGTTATAAGAGCCATCTGATTGCAATGGGAATGTGATTTGCATATTGTTGCAAGGTCGGAGTTCAGTAAAACATACGCTAGTTTTCTTATATAATAATGAGACTTTATTACGTGTATAATATTGATGGCACAAATCGGGAACTCGATGTAGAAATAATAATGGAATTTGATATTACAATTATTTATAGCTTGAAAAGGTTTGTATGACTATAATAACAAATTTGATTTGATTATTGTTTGAATTATTATTTTTTAATAATATATATTATATAATATTCTGTTAATTTGTATTTATGCAGTGTTACTTTTTATTTTTATTTTTATGTATTTTTTGTTTCTTGCTCTAGCTGTATGAGCGTTGTGTTGGGGGGATGTGTGTATTTCTTGAGCGGCATGCCAAATAAAGATCTTTTTTTTAAATGATATATACGCTATTAGGGATAACTTTTTTAACACATTGATATGCGAGCAGTAACCACTTTTATTATTATGATAATTTTTTTAAAATAATAAAATGCAATATTATTTGGACGCCTTTCTGCAGAAAGGAACCAATCTAAATAATGTTAAAGTTGTAAATAATTATTATTGTATACACTAAATAAAATACAATATTAACTAGTAACAACTTATATAATTACATAAAACAATTTTAACGCCAACTCTGAATGTAAATTTACTTATTTATAATTTAATATCTCAATAATAAACAGCTTATTCAGACAATATAGAAATTTCTTTAGTGGAAATAAAGTGGTTAAAATAGTATCATCTGATTATTATTAATTGTGCAGGTGAAGATTTATGTCTGGCGGAAATGAAAATGCGAATATATAGCAACCATAATAAATAAATAAATAGAAATAAACGCAAGGCTACTTTATTAACGCTATTACACATTCATATCGACTAATTATATAAAAGAGCTCCGCAATTGTGGAAAATATTGTAATTAGCGCGCTGCGGGTTACATCACAGCTTATATGTAAATAGGGTGTGTTACAATTCAGTAAGTAATGAGGCGGCGGGCATGAATTGCTAATTGCACGGCTGTACGGTTTATTAGAACAATCGATTCCTTTATTAGCTGCGAAACAGTCTACTAGATGCGAGAAAAATCATAATTATATAAATGTCCGTATGTATGGCAATTGTTCTATTTGTTGTTATATACATGTTCAAATTAATGTATTAATAATAAAGAATGTTCGTTGTATTACGTATTAAACGAAAATACAAAATTATACGAGCGATGTTCAATATTAACAGAATTCTTGAAAACTGTATTTCAGTGATTACAATGATATGTTATTAAATTATTTTATATCTACTTTGATTTGAGTGCAAATTGTTTGAAATTGTTGGGCATTAATACCGTTTTGATTTGGAGGATAAGATCAGGCGCATCCAGAAGGAGAGTGCAAATAACTACGGTAGGTTGTTACACTTAACATTTAAATCTTATTTTAGTCACAATAGGGGCAATATAATAAAAAATATCCTTCTGAATTTCTTATCTCTTATTAATATAAGGGATAAGAAATAATAATAATAATAATTTGATAATTGTGGAATAAAAACAAGAAAAATGCACATAAATTTGTTGTTTCTTAGAATCAGTGGAAACATACCTAGCTAAAAAAAATAACTCCCTCAATGTCAAATTAAACATGAGAATATATAATTAAATAATATTTTATATTACTGAAATCGGAGTGAATTTGTAAACGTAATGTTTGTTGATATTCATTATATTTAATTTATTATTTTTCAAAATAATACAACTTTCCTTCTTGGAAAAAAGTATAACGCCGTCTGACGGCATCGCACATGAATTGACAATATAAGATTATAATATTTAATTATTTATTTTAATACGCTTTTAGAATTTTTTTTTCATTATCCTTTTAGCGGTGAGGAAGGGTGGACGCCAGAGGGAATGTTGGTTCGACGAGGAGTGTACGATAAAGAAGACGAGGTGGCGAAGGGAAATGGCGAATTGGAGGTACGGCAGATATGCAGTCGAAAGGGTTAATCAGGCGAAAAGGGAGTTCGAGAGTACGTGCGAGAGGAAAAAATAGAGGAGTTGCAGAAAGTGGAAAAGAGGTTGAGGGAGTGTGTGGTGGAGAAACGGATGTGGGAGATCTTAAAGGGAAGGGTGAATCAGGGGAAAGTGAACATAGAGCTAGCAGAGTGGGAGAGGAGTTGTAAACAGATGGCGGGGTCTGAGGTGGAGCTGGGCAGTTCGAGTGCGAGACAGGTGGTACGAAGGGAGGCGTTTTCGCGGAAAGAGGTGGAGGTGGCCCTGGCACAGTTAAAACTAGTAAATGCAGCGGGGGAAGATGGGCTGAAGGCAGAGGCTTTCAAAAAGCTACCGGAGGAAGGAAGGGAGAAGGTGCGGCACAAGGTGTGGAGTGGAGAGGAGGAAGTGCCGGAAAAGTGGCGTGTAGGGGTGGTGATTCCGGTGCACAAAGGAGGAGACGCCTCGGACGTAAAAAACTATAGGGGGATGGATCACCGTTATGAGTGCGGGTTATAAATTGATGATGACTATTGTGAAAAATAGAATGGATAGGGAAGTGGAACAAAAAGGGCTGCTGCCGGAATGCCAGGGTGGGTTCAGAAGGGGACGAGGGACGAGGGAGCAGATTTTCACGCTGGTGAGAATGGTGGAGGAAGCGCTGGAATGCAAAGGGAGAGTGTATGCGGTGTTTGTGGATTTAAAAGCTGCGTATGACTCGTTCCTAGGGGGAAACTGGTGGAATGTATGGATAGATCGGGTGCGGAAGAGGAAGGAGTGAAGTGGGTGAGAAGGATGTATAGAGTCATGGGCGAAAGCAAGAGTGAATGGAGAAATATCTGAGAAACTTAGGCTGAATGTGGGAGTAAGGCAGGGGTGGCCGCTGAGCCCCCTCCTGTTTAATCTGTACAGGAGCGAGTTGGAAGAGGTGCTGAGGTGAGAACAGGCAGGAGGGGTCATGGTGGGTAGATCCAAAGTGTGGATGTTGGCGTATGCAGATGACGTGGTGCTGGTGGCCAAGAGAGTGGAAGAGATTCAAGTGATGTTGGATAGAATGGGTAGGTACCTGGATAAGAGGAGGCTAGTGGTGAATGTGGAAAAGACCAAATGGATGTTGTTTAGGAATAGGGGCAGGAGGGGTAAGGGCGATGGGCTGAAATGGAAGGAAAGGCTGATTGAGAGAGTGAATGGCTTTAAATATTTGGGCTTTTGGTTTGACTGTGGAGGAGGGCTTAGGATGCGTGTGGAGTGTATGCAGGCGAAAGCAAGAATGGCTTGGGAGATTGTGTGCAGAAAATGGGGGAGTTTGTGGGGTGGTAACCTCGTAATGGCGTGCAAGATCTGGGATGTGTGTGTAAAACCTATATTGTTGTATGGAGTGGAAGTGTGGGGATTGCGTGAATGGGAGGTAATAGAAAGGGAGCAAGGTTGGTTTCTGAAGAATCTGCTAGGGCTCGAAAGGTCGACACCGAGGGCAGTGCTGTTGCAGGAGATAAGTCGTATGAGTATGTGGTGGGAGTCGTGTGTGAGGGTTGTGAAGTTTGAGGAAAGATTGCAGGATTTGGGCGAGGAAAGACTGGTACGGGAGGTATGGATGAGGTGTAAGAGTAAAACAGAGAGTAGATGGAGGATGTATGAAAGAGTGGGTATGTCTGAGGTGTGGGTAGAGGAGAAGCTGAGAGAAAGGGGTAGCCTAGGAACTGAGATAAGGGAGAGATTGAGGGATATTGAGTGGCAAGAAAGGCAAGTGAGAATGGCTGAGAGCTCATACAACCCTGGCTACGTAGAGTGGCAAGTGCAGGGGAAACTCCCGAGCTACTTAGCCAGGGGAGAGTGGAGCAGAAAGGACAAAGTATGCATGGCAAGAGCGAGGTGTGGTTCAGAAGAGCGAGAAAGAAAAGTGCGGATGGGGCTGGGGTGCACCGCGTGTGCGCTGTGTAGGAAGGGGAGTGACACGTGGTGGCACCTTAGCAAAGAATGTAAGGGAGTGAAAGGAGAGTAGGTTGGAGAGTGCAGAAAGCTGAACGAATGGTTAGGAGAGGATGGGAAAGCCGTGAAAATCTGCAGGAGGCTGACGTGGGAAGGGAAATTGGCGAGGGCACCCCTTCTGCTTATTGAAATGAATAGAAAAATGTATTGTAATTTATGTTAATTTGTATTCTTTTTTTGTGTCTTTTTTTATTTCTTTCTGTGAAAGTACTGTTTTGGAATGTGTGTAAAAGGGAAGGGTTGGGCTGATATGCCAAATAAAGTTTTTTTTTTCATTATCCTTACATAATTATCCTACTATTGAGTTTTATAGTAGGATACTCAAAAGTATGTTCAAAAACGACGGCATGTATAAAATTACTCAATATAATAATATAATTTTCTGAAATTGAATGGTTTTAGCGTCTACTACGTGGTAATTCATTTTCAATAAAGGAGATGAATAATAGTAGTTTTATATAATTTTCTTATATGTTTAAACAGATGAAAATAATCCTTTCTCCGGTTCTATTTCTTATTTTATCAGCATAATCCCATCTTCAGAGAAAATATTTTTTTAATTTATAGACATACAATGAGATAGAATATCATTGAACCCAAATATATTTTGTAGAATGGTTTATTTTTATCAGTCACCGCATGTATTGATTTTATATGACAATATGTGAACAGCTCGTGTTAGGCGGTTGACGTCATATATCTTTACAAGAATATTGCAATTACACACCATCTGGTCGCCCACAGATAACAGTACATTTTAATTATAATTATTAAATAATAAACAATGAATAAAACTCTAGTTATATTAGCTAATATATATATATATATATATATATATATATATATATATATATATATATATATATGTATGCGCTAATGCAACTTTTAATTTAGAATTATTTTATGCAATTTTATGACCCCCAGTGTTACTCAATGAATATTAATTATAATTATTATTGGATGTTTTATCGTTTCAACTTGTATTTATTTTGAAAGTGTCACTAATTGTGATTATAATGAATTATAATATTTAATTTAGTTTTTTTCTATGTTATTAATTTAATCTCAAAACCACGACATGTGTGTAAGCGTGTGTTAATCTCGGGTATTATATTATTACCTCGAGCAAAGGGGCCCTTGTTACTTGTTCTAAAAAACTCTATTGCGTATAAAAGACTTTTTACTTATATATTGTAAATAATATATATATATATATATATATATATATATATATATATATATATATATACTTTAATGAAGTTAAAAATATTATGTAATCACCACCTTTTTTTTGTTGACAATATTTCAATGTATGATATATAATATTGTATATGTATTGTATGCATCTGAAATAAATTTCTATTCTATTCTATATATATTGAATTTAACAAAAAAATTCCTTATAAAAATGTTTAGATCTAGTAGGAAAGTTAAACGCCATCTTGCGGCACCGCATCAATTAGGAATGCACACCCATATGGTAATACCCGTCAATATGCTCATGCCATCAGGATCACCGGGTAGTGCCCTCTATGAAATAATATTCCAACAGAGTGCTTGAGATATCAGCACAAGGCCAATCGTATAAAACATATATAAGTGTGAACCCACCTCTTAACAGTCTATATATCTAGATGTCGATCTTATTAGATCCCATCAGTGTAGCTCAGCTAGTGAGGATGAATTGACCCAATATTTCAATATCACAATATAAGATCGAAATCTAGATATGTAGATTGCTAAGTGGTGGATTCACACTTATATATAGGAGTTTTCTTGTTGAATCCCTCTGCCGCAATCCCGAAACTCTAACTCTTTTAAGCCATTAACAATAAGCGCGGTAGCGGTAAGGTAGCGATAAGCAATATTTTGCATGGCTATAGAAATTCAGACGTTCAGAATTGAGCAGTAATGCTATGCGATAATTATGGTAGAGATAATCATCCATGTTCTGTCTTAGTTTTACTGCGCTGCTGCAAACACCCGCATTTTTATACATGTGTGCAATGTTGCTTACCGCTACGCTACCCCTTCCGCGCTTATTGTGCATGGCCCATTAGCGTCTTACCCTGGTTAGGTAAGACGGTAAGAGTTTCGGGATTTCGGTAAAAATTATCATACTCTATAGTATTTAACGATATTAAAAGTTGTGTCAACTATAGAATAAAAAGAACCGAACAAAAACTTCAGAGGTGAATAACTAACAAAAATTCGAATAAAATTAAATGCAAATATTGTTAATTGTTAAATTTGGTTCCGCCAGATGGCGTTAAGGTTTCTCTCTAGAGAGAAAGTTGCATTACTTTGTACATAAACCACTAGAGATATTGTGAATTCATGAATCCAATGAAATCCAGTGAATTCATTAATCCAATGAAATCCACATAAACATTTTTTTTCGTTATGCTGCAGCAGGGAGTGCGTTTTTAGTCAGTAAGAATCTAACATTGTTTCCCCTTGCAGAGAAGGGATTTTGTGTTATAGAAGATTTTTGAACACTTCCCGGCTAGCGCCAAACCAAAAACAAGTGAATTCATTGTCAATGAAATCATCAACTATGATCATAATCATAATTGGAAATGTGCTAGGTAGGTTGATCCTTGTAATTTTACAAGGATCAACCTTAGTCATTTGACCACCGTGAATTGGGCAAACAATGAAAGTGAAGCCCCCCGGACAACATAGCCATTCTTAAATTTCTAACGTGATGATTGCCATCCACTGATATAAACATACATACTATTAATTTTTACGTTATGTTGCAGCGGGGAATGCCTTTTTTAGTCAATAAGGATCTGACACTGTCTTCCTTCACTTAGAAGGCAAAGAAGAAAAGGAAAAAGAAAATAATAATATAACCAATTATAAAACCGTACTATTATCAATACATTATCCTTTAATGAACAATTAATCATTAAAACAGCCCGTTGGTGTCATGTTTCCCAAGCAAATACAATAAATGAAAATACAATTAACATTGCAAGTGAAATTCCTATTATTCCCGTATAAAACAATCATAATTATTTAATTACTATTGCAGTAAACGCCCTGAAATCTGAACAAATAAAACCCCAGAATAGAAAGGCGCACAATAAATAATCAAAAGCCTGAATCGCTCGTAAAGCGCTTTATGTACCCGTCAATTATAAAAACAAGGAGATTCCCAAGAAAAATTCCTAGGAAATTAAGAGCGACATTGGCGTTAAATAGTTTACGACCGTAATTACGATTTTATTACGGTATGTATTAGTATATGTGTGGGGCGATTAAGCAAACATACAACAATAATCGATAAGCATTATTAGTCCCTTCTTACTTTTGCGTTAGCGTTATGAATGAAATAACAGGTGATTAGCACCCTTTGCGTCAGACGGTTTAATAATTAAGTCGCGTGCAGTGTTTACTATAATTGCGGAAAATTAAGTTCCGAGGGCGTTTGTAGTTGTTTCAGGCTAGACTAGAAAACGGAATGTGTAGCCATAGCTCTGGGCGAGAGACGTGATTGCAGTGGTTGGAATTTTATGATTGAAGCGTACAGGGGCTCACAAAGGGGTTAATTAAAGTAAGGGGTTTGAAGTTGGTGCTGTTATTTGCTAACTGGTTGATTTACGGGGTGTGTTACCCCCCTTGTTGTAAATCACAGCCGAGAGTGTTTTAAATGTATTTTCGGAAACTGATATAATAATAGATCTTTATCGGCGATTTTCGATACTATACAAATTTAACATAAATTATAACAAATCCAAAAAAAAATATGGAATAAAATAAAGGACGTACTTTCGCTTACAATATTAAAATAAAAATGGATACTGATTCTAAAATAATAAGTTTTTATGTAATTTTAAATTGTAAAGGATTTATTCTAATTTTATTTTGTAGTAATACAGTTTTTTTCTCCTCGTATATTGCTGTCTGTCAAGTCTACTGTCTAAGTCTAAATTCTATTATTCTTAGCATTAGTGTATAAAATAATAAGTTTATAGAGGACATTCATAATATAAACATACCATATGCAGTTTGAAATATATGGCTTTATAGATACAAAATTTTAAAATAAATGCTTTAAAAATATCGAATTGTTAGTAAAGGATTATTCCAATTCGATATATATATATATATATATATATATATATATATATATATATATATATATATCTGAATGAAGAATCACCAGATATATCAATGTTAATTAATAATTTCTCAAAAAATTCAATCTCCGGTGGGATATATATATATATATATATATATATATATATATATATATATATATAATAAGAATAATCCTTTACTACCGATTCGATATTTTTTAAGCATTGAAAAAAATTGTATCTATAAAGCCATATATTTCAAACTGCATATGGTATCTTTATATTATGTATGTCCTATATAAACTTATAATTTTATACATATATATATATATATATATATATATATATATAAAATTGGAATAAAACAGCTCATCAAATAGCTTGGAGCTCGAGGTGGAATCAAAGCTACAAATGTCGCGGCGATAACGGAGGAAGAAGAATTTTTTTCTACTATAAATCATTTTAATTTCATTTTAATTATCTTATTACTGTATTAATTGTTATTTAGATAGATAAAAGGCTATATAGACAACTTTTTTTTTCAAAAGAAAGGACAACACATGTTCTTCCCTTCACCACGTTTCGAGTGAATTTTTTTGTCCATAAATACACAACATAATCATAATTATATAAATTGTAAAATTAAAATTAATTGTCTATCTACAAAAAAAAGATAAATGATGATTTCTTCCCTCGGTCATCTTCGTAAGGTTATTATTCCTCCTCGGGCTTAACTTATTTAGTTTTACTTTCAAAAGATTGAAACGTATTATTATTATAATAGAATGTAATATTATTAAAAATAAAAGCGGTTTTTGGAGTTTCTAAAATTAGTTACCACAAAATTCAATAATACATGAACTGTATGTATTATTGAATTTTATGGTAACTAATTTTTGATACTCCGCAAACCCTTCAACTGCACATTAATAATAATAACAATACATTCCAATACACTCAATCTATTATTATTATTAATGTGCAGTTGAAGGGTTTACGGAGTATCAAAAATTAGTTACCACAAAATTCAATAATACATACAGTTCATGTATTATTGAATTTTGTGGTAACTAATTTTTGATACTCTGTAAATCCTTCAACTGCACATTAATAATAATAATAATAATACATTCCAATACACTCAATCTATAGAAAGTAAAATGAAATAAGTTAAATAAACTCCAAACGTGTCGAGGGGAAGAAAATTTTATTTAATTTTAATTATTTTATTACTGTATTAATTGTCATTTAGATAGATAAAAGACTATATAGAAAAGTTTTTTTCAAAAGAAACACATATACTAGTGTTTCTTTTGAAAAAAAGTTGTCTATATAGTCTTTTATCTATCTAAATGACAATTAATACAGTAATAAAATAATTAAAATTAAATAAAAATTATTTATGTGTCATGCATGCAGAAATTATTTTTGCAGTACTCTCCTAATGATAACATTTTGTATACGAGTACTTTCCCATCATATATCATATGTTTGTGTGAATAAAAAAATACTGTACTATTAAAACACAATTGTAATTTTTCCAATTCACAACTACAATAGTGCTTATTTCACATCTGAATTACTTTACAATTATCCTTGAATAGTATACATCCATACTCCCGTTTGGCCCATTATAATATTACCCTTAAAAAAGGGTTCTAAATGTGATATTGAAACGTTTGACGTGTGTACAACAGACAACAACCCTCATACTGTTTACCGGTGATAAGATTAAAAAAAAGCACATCATCGATAACATGTATTGACGTTTTATATTACAGTTTACTCACGGCAGAAGGACCCGAAGGTCGATAGCCAGTTAGAGAATTGTAACAAATAACTACTACTACCACTACTATTAGAGTTCATGCTCTAATCCGGTCAATTCTTGAAATTAAAACTAAATGTTGGTATAATTATATTTCACAGTTAGTTAGCTACAAAACTAAGTGTTCTTTTTAAATTTATTTTGGTAAATTAATAACGTCTCAATCGAGCAATATTCCAGACACATTATTTTTGTATGAAACCTGTTTGGTTATAAAATGGTATTAAATTAAACATTTCAAATAAATGATCATATAATCATATTTGGTACTTATTTAGCCTCAATATGACGTTGTTTGTTTTTGTTTCGGTCAATTAATAACGTCTCAATGCGGGATGATTCAAAACACATAACTTAACGATAAAAACATTTTTATAAAAAATCAAAATAAATTCAATTACTAAAATTAAAACTAAATGATGGAATAGTAATGTTTGGCACTTATTTATCTTCAATATGAAACAAGTTTTGATTAGTTTTGTCAATTAACAACGTCTCAATTCGGTAAAATACAAAACACACAACTTAACGATAAAAACATTTTGTTTAAGAAATAAATTCAATTATTGAAATTAAAACTAAATGATATAATAGTAATATTTGGCACTTATTTATCTTCAATATGAAGCATGTTTTGTTTATTTTTATCAATTAACAACGTCTCAATTCGGGTTAATTCAAAACACAAAACATACAGATAAAAACATTTAAAAAATATCGAAACAAATTCAATCTCGAAAATAAAACAAAATGATCTTAGTTATTTTGGCACTTATTTAACTTCAATATGAAGTTTTTTTTGTTAATTTTCTTTAATTAATAATGCCTCAATTCAAGAAAGTTCAACACACATAACTTATCAATGAAAACTTTTTGAAAAAAATCATAATAAATTAAATTCTTAAAATAAAAACTAAATAATGATAAAATTCTATTTGGCACTTATTTAACTTCAAAATGAAGTACTGTTTATTTATTTTGGTTAATTAGTGATGACGAGATGAATTAAAGACTAATTACTTGTCTATAAAAACAGTCTGTTTAAAAAATATTAATTAAATTTTTGAAATTAAGACAAAATTATTACATAATTATATTTGGTACTTATTTCAAAATGAAGCACTATTTGTTTATGTCGGTTAATTAGTGATGACGAAACGAATTAAAGACAAATTACTTGTCGATAGAAACTTTCTGTTCATGAAGATCTTAATAATTTAAATTCTTCAAATTAAGACAAAATGATGACATAATTATATTTGGCACTTATTTAGTTTCAAAATTAAGCACTAATTGTTTATGTTTATGTTAATTAGTGATGACGAAATGAAGCACTATTTATTTATGTTGGTTAATTAGTGATGACGAAATGAATTAAAGACAAATTACTTGTCCATAATAACTTACTGTTTAAAAAATATTAATAAATTAAATTCTTGAAATTAAGACAAAATGATTACATAATTATATCTGGTACTTATTTAGTTTCAAAATGAAGCACTGTTTGTTTATTTTGGTCAATTAAAACACATCAATAACACGCACCAACATTGAATACACCACATAATTCAAAAAATCCAAAATGCATAACCCGTTGTTGTCGTTGTCGCCTCAATTATAAATATGGAAATCGCATTAAACAATAACAATTCCAGCCGAGTCACGTAAAGCACGCATACACGCGAAAAGTTCACCGCCACTTCCCGTCATTAAAACATCAATTAAAAAAAAAACAACGTTTTCTGATTTAATTTATTGCCGGATTAACTGCAAGACTTACAGCAACTTTTTCATGTACCTCTTCCTGGCGATGAGGGTGTAGGATTCGCGGTGTCCGGTTGTGAAGTACTTCATTTTCATGTTTTGTTCCACCAACAGCCACTTAATCCCCAAAAATAAACAAAAATATTGCACTTGTTTTTTTTATATAAATAAAATCTCTATACTATCAATAATATTGCACTGTCAGTCCAAAGTTGGCACGGCGCGCATTTAACCCGTGTTACGTAAGAAATTTCGGCGGTTTCACAGAGCGTCCGCGTGCCACTAACGCTGCCGCGGCATGTACTACTGACGCGTCCGAACCACTCCGGATGGATTCTTCAGCTCCCCACCACCACTAAAAACGAATGTTGTTGGCGAGCACTCTTTTGCGCACAGGGTGAATCCGTTTGCGCTTTAGACCGTTTCAAACGCATCGGTTTTGCTATCGCTCAAGCGGCGATACGGTGAGTTTCAAAGTAAATAAACTTTGGAGATTGCGTGTGCAAACAAATAATATTTTCTTGGGTCGATATAATGGGAGGGTTGTTGTTTACTGGATGAGCTGTTGTTGTTGGAAAACTTTGCAAGCTATTACGTGAATGCGTAAACAGAGTTCAAGGGTGGTCGTGAATAGGTACTAAAGAAATGGAAAAAATAACGTTAATAACATTCGAATTGCCAGTATTTTAGGTGTCTGTTAATTGCTTACAAGTCAAAACTGATAACAGTATATACAGCCTAATATTTTTTTTAATTTTGGCTGCCTCTCTAAAGTCCTGGTTTCCTAGCAAGCGGTGTCGATAGAAACGGCCGTTTTTGACGTCATTTATACATTACAAGATACGTTTTAAGTACATGTAATTGAATAACTCACCAGATTTCGGTCTAATTCATGACATTTTCCCAATACTTTGAAGTATACCACTCGCTGGATTACCAGATTTATTTAAATGTACGCAAAAGAATTGTGTGACGTCAAAATGACGTTAAATACGGCCGCTTTTGTCGACACCGCTTCCTAGGAAACCAAGGCTTAAATGCTGTTATGAAAACATTTAAAACTTAATATCTTTTGATAATAAAAATAAGGATATTACTATCATAGGATATCACTTTTTCATACATTACTATACATATTAACATATCATCTAGAGTAGTTTTTATTACAATTCTGTAACAGGCTATACATTTTCGAGTTCTTCCGTGTGTTAGTGTATATGTATATGAATGAAAATCGTCCCCGAGTTTTCTGAATTGTCGTTAATTGTATCCCAACGATAAATGGTGGCCGCCCGTTCGTTAAGCGGGAGTGCTGACCACTGCACTATACCAGCGTGTATATTATTTATTTATATATATTACACTTTCGGGTATCGAGATAACAAATTTATATTTATTAGGTCTATCCATTCTTTTCCATTCATACCTTTTTGCTAGCGTTCCCTTTCGTTGGCATAGTTCCTTCTTAGTTTTTCTTCCACGTAGCGACCCATGTTCTATTTTGTCTTGTTTCCGGTTCTGCTTCTACGTTCTTCTTGCTATACTTTTTTACGGTGAGTATAGCCCCCTCTCCTAGACTGTGCCCATCCTTACTTGTTTGCTATTGATGGGATATACATTTTAAATTATATGAATTTCAAATATATATCCCATCAATAGCAAACAAGTAAGGATAACTTCTAAAGACGCCCATGCTCTTATCGTTAAGCATGGGCAGTGTCTGATTCACCTCGCATTCTGGCGGGGCGGCTACCGACTAAACCTTCTGACATCCCACGGGTCCTTGACCTCGGGTTGTCAGGGTTGTTTGTCGCCTGCCCATTGTTCTGGTTGCTGGTATGTGTCATATTTCCTTCCGTTGCGTCTCGTCTATGTTCTGTCCAGTTGGGTCTTGGACGGCCGATATCAGTTTGGGGGTTGATCTGACCCCATCGGTTATTTGTGCGATCGTTCTCTTAGTCTTGTGCGTTGGGTTGGGACCAACCGCCATCCTGTCTTGTCTTGTTCTTCTCCTCATCCCGATCCTTCCTCTTAATTGAACATCAAAGGTCACTAACGGCATGTCCTTTTGCATTACACTGGGCGCAGAAGGCTCTCTGCCTCTTTCAGTGACTTGTCTGATGCTCTTCCTCACCACACATCTCGCACAGGTTTCTTCGGCCCTCCCCGCTGAGCCTGGTGACCATCGGGCCCGCCGTGTTGCAGTTCTCCCTCCGTGCTGTTCTGCACCATACCATGCATACTAATTTTTTGTTGATGGTGGCCGTTACCTGGGAATTTTCGCAACTATGCCCTTGCGTGGTGTTGCATATTGTGGCCATATATCGTACTCAATATCTATTAACCTGACTGTTTCAATGCTCGTAGGCCAGTTCACATTCTGGAAGGTGCCTTGTGACCAGTTTTCGGTTATAGTCTCGGATGCTTTCTTGTAACCAGAATTCTTGTCAAAAGAGCCCCGTATTCTAGCTATAGTCTCTTCCGTTGTCTTCACTTCCTCTGGTGTAGAGGTTGATGTCATGGGGTATGTTTCGTTGGCCTGTTGGTATAGCGCGGGCTGCATGTCTCTCATATGTATTCATCCTCTTGCCCTACTGTGCCTTTTCCACCTTCAACCGGTGTTTGAGACCCTGCGGTTCTTTGGAGGATTTCTAGTGGGGTTTTGATTTTTCCGGATCGTTCATATTGTTCACGAACGACCGCCACGTCTAGTTTAGATTCCTTTGCTATGTACAACTGTGTTAGTTAGTCTTAGCACTGTATCCTCTGTTAGCTCCTTAGGTTTCGTCCTCGGTGTCTGTCCGTGGGTGTTTTATGTGGAGTACCGACAGCTTCTTCTTCGACTCTGTTCGTTTCGCATTCCCGTCTCCTTTTTTCCGAAGGCGAGGTGGCTGACTGAGCTGAGTGGCTTTCGTTCTTTGTGTCCGAATTCCAAGCCTTCGCTAGTATCCACACCAGCGATGATTCCCTGCGGGTTTCCGAGGGTTTCTGCTTGGTTCTACCTCCGTTTGTCTTTTGTGCGTTGGGGTCCTGATTATTACGCCGCTTCCTCCTGGATTAGTGTCTTCTATGGGCTCTGGTTCCGTGTTACCTTCTTCTACTAGATGGTAGCCGGATGAGGGTCTGGGAGGTTGGGGGCACCCACTGCGATGCCCTCACCGACCAGAATAGTTGGCATTCCTATATGTGTTTGATAAGGTTATATATTTTACGTAGAGTTCGTCATGCCTTGCATTTTACGTTGTATTTTGTGTTCCACATTGTGTTTTATGTTTTATATTGTGTTTTGAGTTTTTTGTTCTGTTTAATATTTTACGTTGTGTTTAGTACTTTATGTTATGTGTTATACGTCTTTTTTATGATGGAGTTAGTGTATCACGTTATGTTCTATGATACCATGATTTGTTTATGTTGTGGTTTTTGTATTGAGAGTTAGTTTAGGCTTAGTATTTTACGTTGTGTGTTTGTTGTCAGTGTGCTTACTTTTACATTATGTTTTGTATCTTTTGTCTTTTCTGTATTACGTGAGGTATGATTATTTATTATTATAATCATGTGACACTTCGCTCTGATAGAAAAGGCACAACTAGAAATCATCTATTCTAAAGTAGAAAATAGTATGATAATATAATGTTATTCGTGATTTGTGTCTAGTGATTTCTGTTTTATTGGGAGTTTTGTAAATTTACGTTGGGTTCTGTGATTACCTAAAACACAACGTAAAAAAAACAATTATTTTTTTTACGTAGTGTTTTAGGTTTCATGATGTATTTCGTATTTTACGTTGTATTTATTGTATGTTATATATGGAGTTGACATTGGGTTTTGGTATTTTACTTTGTGTGTTTCGTGTTTGGCATTGTCTATTGTGTGTAGTATAGGTATGATAAAATTATGTCTCTATAACGTAGCGTTTTACGTCGTAGATTTAATCCTGACCAAAGTCAAGGTTCGATCTAAGGAGTCAAGACGAAACTTACTTTATTAAATTCCCAATTTATATATTATACTGCAACTAGCAGTATTGGGAATATGCAAAGTATGATGAAAACTCTTGAGAGTTAATGTAAGACTTGCCAAACTAGAATATAGGAGCTCCTGTGCTCGTATGTTCTAGTTTGGCAATACCTAAGACGCAACAAGCCTATGTCTTTTGAAGACCTTAGAATCGCTGCATGGATTTTTTTGTTGAGAATGCCATTGACAGGCATTCTCAACAAAAAATACGATGTTGAAGTATTTCTTCATACCCAACAGATAGATAGATATGCCTCATCTCTAAGACATTTATGACAAGCCAGTCTCATATACAGATAGAAGGTTGCAAAGTAAACCAAACTATTAACTGAGAAAACCGAGCCAAAGAAAGGATTCGCTTATAATTAAGGAGTCAATCTAGAACGGGTAGATAGCTGTTGCCTACGATGGCTGGAATTCAATCTACAAAACAGAAATGCAATCTAGAACGGGTAGATAGCTGTTGCCTACGATTTTTGGAATTCAATCTACAAAACAGAAATGCAATCTAGAACGGGTAGATAGCTATTGCTTACGATGGTTGGAATGCAATCTACAAAACAGAAATTAAAAGTTGTTGCAATTTACTGCCCACCCAAGTATAATTTTAAAGAGGAAGACTACTTAAATCTGCTGCAACTGGCGAGAGGTTTATAGTGGGAGGGGACCTCAATGCTAAACATGTTGACTAGGGCTCCAGATTAACCACAATGAAAGGTAGAGAAGTAAGGAAAGCAATCAGCACTAAGAATTGCAATTTTCACTCAATAGGTAAACCCACTTATTGGCCTACCGATATCAACAAAATTCTTTATAACAAAAAATGTTTCCTCTAGCTTCATTGAGGTAGATGAAAATTTTAACTTGGACTTGGACTAATTATCTTGACCTTAATGAATCTGTAATTAAAAGAGCAGCCAGGCCCAGTTTTAGTAATAACCACCGACTCGGAAAACTATAGAACTCACATCCAACAGTAACTTAAACATTAAGCTGAGGACAATTGAGCAACTAGAGAGGGAAGCTGAAAACTTTACTAAAATCAACCAAACAACAACACCAAAGAATTTAGTCACATGACAATAGAAACTACCCAATTGAGATTAGAGACCTGGTCAAGGAAAAACGAAAAACAAGAAGAAGATAGCAGCAATCCAGATATCCTTCGGACAAGACTATATTGAACAATAAAAAGCAGACACTTAGGAGAGAAATCCAGAAGGTCCAGGAAGAATCAATAAAATTCGACCTACAGAAACTCTCACCAGACAAAGAGACCAATTACCCTATCTAGAAAGCTACTACGAAGGTTAAGAGACATCTTATTAATATCCATCCTATAAGAAGAGATCAGGGACCAAGAACAATAAGCAGAAATCAGAGCTGACTGCCGAACATCTGACAGAAATCTTTACACCTAACGAAATGCAGGAGGAAACTAGCTTGCCAATGATAGATGACTAAATATCAGAAAATATCGCTCCAGTGACTCCGAAAAAAGCAGTAACAGAGGAGATGGAAAGTAACTTTAACGCGAAGTAAGCCCCAGGCTATGTTTTATCACTGGAGAAATATTAAAACAGCTACCGCGAAAAGATATAATACTGCTGACTCAGCTATTTAATGTACCATTTAGATTACAACACGTACTAACATGCTGGAAGGTAGTAGAGGTAATAATGTTACCCAAAACAGCTAAACCACCGAATGATCTACAGTCCTATTTGGTTCATTTTGATTGTATCGAAACTCTACTGCTCAAGAGACTAAAGCCTATAATTGAAGATAACAAATTAGTACCAGGCTTTCAATTTGGTTTTAGAGAAGCGCTCTACTATTGACCAGGTACATAGAATCACGGATATTATAGAGCGCGCTCTTGAAGATGTCTGCTCTGCAATATTTCTGGAAATCCACAGGGTGTGGCATGTGGGTTTGGTCCACAAATTAAACAAAATGGTATGTACACATTTCAACATCGCACATCTCAAGTAGATTTTTTAAAATCAAGTAGGAAGACGAGTACTCGAATTTAAAAAAAATACGAGCTGGAGTCTCTAACTACTATATACCATCGACTTGCCAAGTCCACTTGATATGACTGTAGCTACATTTGTTGTTGACACTGGTCTTCTTAAAACTGAACAGGGCCAAGTACGCTCATTAAGAAAACTCCAAATGGCAAGCAATGCTGTCGTTAACTGGACTAAACAATGGAGAATTAAGCTCAATGAACAGAAATCAATCCACATAGATTTACCAATACGAAATTAGAAGACCCTCTTTTCTTGAATATTAATGAAATTAATGTACCTTATGAGGTGAGTACAAAGTATCGTGGTATAAGTCTGGATACCAAGTTACGGTGAAGGGTACATATCCAAAAGAAAAGAGCCTAATTAGAAATACTCCGACTCTTAAACAAACAAACAGAAATTCTCAATAACATCAAGAGAAGAAAGCTCAAGTATTTCGGTCACGTTTTGAGAAATGATAAATACCGTCTTTTACAAACCATCATACAGGGTAAAATTGATGGTAGGCGCGGGCCAGGTTGCAGAAGAACATCATGGCTGAAGAATCTACGGCAGTGGTACGGACAATCTACAAGATCGCTGTTTCGAAAAGCAGCAGATAAGGCGCTGATCATGTTGCTGATTGCCGACGTCCTTGAAGGATAAGGCACAAGAAGAAGAAGAAGAATTAGCAATAAAATAGAAACAGCGCTACTGGCTCCTCGGCAGAAACTCCAAAGTGTCAGTACGTAATGTTAATCCACAAGCAGATACTAAAACCGGCCTCTAATGATGGGGATGCACCAACGATGGCAACACTAAGTCTATTCAAACTTTCCAAAAGAAAGTACTGCACAATATACTGAATGCCCCCTGGTATGTGCGCAATGAAGATCTTCATCGAGACCTCGGGATGCCAACTGTAGAGGAAGAAATTAGAAGGCATGGAGCCAGCTTTACCTTCATTGCTACGCAGAAGCTCTTCAACTGCTAGACAATCAGCACCATGTCTAACAATTGAAGAGGACCAAGCCACGTTATCTTGTGCGCGAAAATCGTCTAGAATGCGTCAGTGACGGGCAAATAATACCTAGTTAGAACAATCTACAGGATGTCGTTGAATTTATTATAGTAATTAAGTTTCAGTTTGTAATATTAAAAACAAAATGGTTAGTCCGAGTGACTAGTTTTAATATTTCAAATAGAAAACAAAAAATATTGCCAATTGCAGGTTCAATAATTTAAGTTGCCTTATTCGCAGAGGGAAACTGTTCAAGGCGATATATTTATAAATGAATTCTTTGTCCCTTTTTCAAAATCCTCTTTGACCTTTGATATGTCAATGATTGTATGATCTCCGTCATTATTTTCAAACATCGAACCTCTTCCTCCTCAACCTGGAGGTCAAGGTCGTAGGGGTTCTAGAATTGCTCAAGGTAATGAGAAGGTTGTATAGTAGGTTTGATCTCTCTACTATCGCATTTCTTACGATATTAATAGATTCCCATGCTGAAAAAGGGACACCTTCTATATATAGTGTATGTAATAATAGGATTTACTCTATATAAAATAGTTCCATTGGGTCTATTTTTAAAATTGTTGATCACTAGCAGTAGTACTAGCAAAGATTATTAGTGAACTAATACATGTTTTATACACAACGGATTATGCATTATTCGCGTTTCTATAATAAAAAACGAATTTATATCTCATGTCATACGTTTCTTTCTAATTTATTAGACTCCGTTAGTTGCAAGCGACTCTCTATTGTTAAAGCCACCGACTCTTCCAGCAATTGTCGCAGGAAGTGCAATTTAATTGCATTAACAAGCCTCGCGCGCCCATACAATTCCGATAAAATATGCATCCAGCAAAGAAACTTTTACCGCATCGAATTATCGCAACAATTACAACTTTTACAGCAATCATCATCGCCAGGGAAAAGCGTGAAACGGCGCGCAACGCGCTTCCTTACCAATTAAGAAAACAGCGCGACCCCAGCCCACGAAGGCGAAAATTGGATTACGACACGAATTTCCATCGATACACACGGCGCCGGGCTTACCTGAAACAAATAGAAAATTGGATTAGTAACTCATTTTGTAGATGGGGCAAGTTTGTAAATATAAAAAGTTTTGTCGAGCGCGGCGGGTTGAATTGGAACGGTTTTAGGGCGACCCGAGGGGGCGATTTTTGCGAGAAGTCGTAATTTATAAAGTTTAAGAACGGAGGGAGCAATCTCTAAACGAAAATATATAAAAAATAAATACTAAATAATAATAATACTTATGTACGATTGCTTTAGGTACACTTTTTGCTGATAAGAAATTCCTATTTATAGTACTAGTAAAATAAAGTACCTGTACGTCAGTTCTTAGTATCAACAAAAATATTTGTACTATACAGTAGAGTACCTGAACAGCTACATTATTAAACATAATTACTTCAAGCATATTTATTTAAATTTAACAATACAGATTTCACAACTTTTTATGCTGGTCTAATAACCTTCTACAAAGTACATGTAGAAATTATCTGAATTAAAAATACTTTCCGCATTACATTGTCATTTTTGTCATTTTTGTCATTTTTGTCATTTTTGTCATTTTTGTCATTTTTGTCATTTTTGTCATTTTTGTCATTTTTGTCATTTTTGTCATTTTTGTCATTTTTGTCATTTTTGTCATTTTTGTCATTTTTGTCATTTTTGTCATTTTTGTCATTTTTGTCATTTTTGTCATTTTTGTCATTTTTGTCATTTTTGTCATTTTTGTCATTTTTGTCATTTTTGTCATTTTTGTCATTTTTGTCATTTTTGTCATTTTTGTCATTTTTGTCATTTTTGTCATTTTTGTCATTTTTGTCATTTTTGTCATTTTGGTCATTTTTGTAATTTTTGTCATTTTTGTCATTTTTGTCATTTTTGTCATTTTTGTCATTTTTGTCATTTTTGTCATTTTTGTCATTTTTGTCATTTTTGTCATTTTTGTCATTTTTGTCATTTTTGTCATTTTTGTCATTTTTGTCATTTTTGTCATTTTTGTCATTTTTGTCATTTTTGTCATTTTTGTCCTTTTTGTCATTTTTGATAAATTTGACAATATTTGACAATATTTCACAATATATTATAATTATTCACATATAAACCAAACGAGGCAACGAAACAAGTAGGCATGAAAATGAACAAAAACAAAGATTATGCGTACGCAGACCACCAACGTCACTATCGAAGATCAGGCTATAGAAAAGGTGAACGAACACATATATTTGGGACATAAGATCATGTTAGGCAAAGACAACCAGGCGGCAGAAATTTCAAGACGTTTGCAACATAGTTGGGCTGCGTTTGGCAAATTGGGCTACATACTAAAAAACAGAGAAAGTCCGAATGGTTTAAAGCGGCAGGTGTATGAAAAATACATCCTTCCGGTACAACATACGGTTTAGAAACCATGGCACTCGCAAAAAGTGCAAACGAATTACGCACTACGCAACGAGCGATAGAACATGCCATGTTAGGCGTATGCTTGAGAGACAGAATTCGGAACGAAGAGATTCGCAGAAGATGAAGCGTGACAGATATCATGGCGCGAATTGCAGAACTCAGGTGGAGCTGGACAGGGAACGTTGTCAGACAAAATTACTGTCAATGGACACATCGTATAACGTCATGGCGACCAAGGGAAACAAAACGTGGAATCGGAAGACCTCAGAGGAGATGGTTAGACGAAGTTTAAAGGAGGCCTACGTTCAGAAGTAGACAACAATAGGCGGAAAGAAGAAGAAGACATTCCTTATACAGCAGTGCTGTATTCAGAAAGTAAATATTAAAATAAATAACAAATCTTTCAATTCAATAACTAGAAATATACAAAGTACATAAAATTTCCCTATAATAACCCTAAAAATCACCAGCAAATAAATCATCTAAATTTATAAAGTTCTGCAGAGTGTAATCAAATTCTATGTATCCACCTCATTGTTTCCATTTCCATCCTAGTCCATGCATGCCCTTGCATGCCTTCGCGCCATCCTCACCTCCTCACAAACATTCATACTTCCACACTCAGTCATTCAACGCTCCAACGTATCCGTACTTTCTTCTAAAGTCCTCATCCATCCAGTATTTACTTCCCCTTTCCACACACCACTCCTAAACCTTGCAATTAACCTTCGGTCCTCTATCGTCCTAGGCAGAGTCGGTTACAATAATTTCAACATAAATACTTCCAGTATATTTATTTAAACTTAATAATAAAATTACTTTTTGTACTCATGTCCTAAGACAAGTCATTTCCTGCATTATTTGGGTGCGGGAAATACTACTTTCTGCACTAGTGCGGGAAGTAGCCAGTGTTACCAACTTAAATGTCGTTACCCACGTAAAAGTGTATTTATAAATATGAGAATGCATGCAAGCACAACGTACACCTGCTATACTTGAAATAGCATTAACAATAAACAATAATAGTACTGAATAAATACTATTTTGCAGAAAATATTGACTTTGAATTAAATGTAATTGGTAGTGTGCCATAACCTATTTGTCACAACAACTTTAAATTACTTTAAATAAATATTAAGTTTTTATTTGTACAAAAAATAAGATACATTATTCGTGCGATAAGGCCGTTTCCCGAATTCGCTTTTAATACAGCCCTCGCCTTCGGCTCGTGTTGTAAACTTATTCGCTCATTCGGGAAACTTACCTTCCTGCAATAATAATGTAAATTACTATTATCTTACTAGTACTATAAATAATCGATATTGTAACCAGTTAGTATCAAATACTTGAAGTAAATTTAATTAAATTGAATATGAATGTAACTTTCTGTTACTAGTACCATAATGTATCGATTTTGTTTATTCCTACGAGTTTAATAGTACATTTTTCTTTAGTATAATTGATCTTTATTGTAAGGATCAAATATTTTGTGGGGCGATAAGGATTGTCGCTTATCAAGCTGAGTACAAAAGTAAGGAGCTACTCATAGTAAAACTGTGTAATCTAAAGATTTGAATGAATCATCCTTCGTCTTGGTTTAATGCAGTAACAATAAAATTGATATATAAAAAATAGTATACAAATAAGGACTGCACGATTAATCAACCGACGCACAGAACAATAAAATAATTTTTCGTCACTATAAAATAGGGAACGCTGCATTAAAACGCCATGGCCATAAATCCGCTTAACGTCCGATGCCTTTTGAGCGTACTAATCCCGCACGAATAGGTCACATGACAAATATATATTTTATTAGGTTCTAAATCCCGACCTTTATGGCCCCCAAACTACCAATTATTTTTGAATCGCGTGCATTTTATGTTCTTCGGATTTGTGTTTGATTAGGCGACAAAAACGTGCCGCGGCCCGCCGGCAGAGTATCAGACCTTTTTATTTGTCCCACTTCCGAAAAATATGTGCAACTGCAGCAACGAAACAGCTGTCAAAAAATAATTTTGTAAGAGCGGGAAATCAACACATTTTAGTGGGGTGCTTGTTTAAAAATAGACGAAAATAGTAGCATGAGGAAGAAGGTGTATAAAACTAAATATCTATTTATGTAGGATTATTTTGTAGATTTTAGCATAATTTTGAAATTGATATAATTGAATTTCAGGATGGAATTGATTGAAACACATTTTCCTGCAACTCCCTACGAAAGTAACCTATAGCCTCGTTTATTAAATTTCAAACGCATGCGGAATATCTCACTTTCCGCGCTCGTTACGTAAGTATATAATATAGTAAACCATAAAAATCATTGTATTATACTATATTGCAAATTATAAAGATAATTGTATTATACTATATCTTTAAAATGCCACCAGGGGTGGCTAACAAGTCGATCGCGATGCCAATTTTGGTCGAACGCTCGTAATTTTTTAAATTAG
The DNA here is from genome assembly GCA_963942505.1 of Lordithon lunulatus. Taxonomy (NCBI): domain Eukaryota; kingdom Metazoa; phylum Arthropoda; class Insecta; order Coleoptera; family Staphylinidae; genus Lordithon; species Lordithon lunulatus. Next base: position 40,573,379 of record OZ012673.1, read on the forward strand.
AAACCGATTAGAAGACTACTTGATAAGTAGAGGACTAATGACAACAAATCGATCGCGACACATTTTTAAGATAAAAAGTAGATCGCATGTACACAAAAGTTTGCCACCTCTGATACATACTATTAAAATAATATAACAAAGGAAATAATCAAATAGAATTAATAATTAATTAATAATTATTATATATATATATATATATATATATATATATATATATAATATATAGTCCGTGCATAAATATTACTTTATCAGTTACCCTTTTGTGGGTATATTTATTCCCTCTGTAGTTAATCTCTTAATGAAATCTGTGTACAATACGGGCCACTATAAAACCCCCATAAATAGGCAATAACACTTAAACGGTTGAAAATTACCACTTGAAGAACTCCATCGGTGCATTATTGTGGGAACACTTCACACTCCAATATTGGCAAGCAAACCAAGTACAGTAATTATTGTGTTAGGATAACACAAACGCAATAGTAACATGAATACAATAAAATTGGTTTATCCCACGATTAATAATGACCCAGTTACAAGATGCCTGCAACCGCGACAGATGGCTTATTTGGAGGGGTTATAAAATAGGCTTGACCGCAACACGCATATTTTTATGTGTACGTCTTGACCACCACGCGGAAGTTGTGCATAGAATAAAAATATTAGAGGTGTTACCCCTGGAGGTGTTACACTGTTTCTATTCATGCTGTTTTTATACCGCGACGCCGCGCTTAGAAAATAGTTTTCGCTCCCCAAGAGGGAAGCAGGAAGCGCCGCATCTTTAGGGGGTTATTGTGCAGCACGCGGAACTGCCAGGGGTGAATATTTCATCTTAGAGGAGAACAACGAGGGCCTATAACGGATATTATATTAATGCGCTGGGGAGAAGGAATTGGGTCAACGAACTAGGATCAATTTATTGATATTATTTCTATATAGTAGAAAACGTTGACTTTTTTATTAAATCTTATTATTTTTTAATGTTCATTTAATTAGTAGAATATAATTTAAATAATATATAAGTAAGAACTGTAATTGTATATTCTAAAATATAGCGGTCGATGGGAAGTTTTAGTTCTGTTTCATTTAAAAACTTGATTCTTATAGAAATCAATTTGGATATATCCCAAGTGTTTCAAAAATATTCGAATATATATATATATATATATATATATATATATATATATATATATATATATATATATATATATATATATATATATATATATTATTTTATTGTATTTATTCGCCGAAAGTTAATTATGTATAAGTTATTATTGGGAAACAGCGAGGGCAGTTAAACTCCTTTTATAATATATCAATATATTTCGCTCGTTTAATTTCGAGCATCATCAGGATAAATAAACGGAGTTAATGAACAAGGAAACTGGCAAATAACATAATTTACAACATTTTTTTTTATACAAAGAGAGTTAAGAAACAGCAAAATTAGAAAAAGAAAAACACGTAAAAATAGGATATAGAAAGATAATAGTAGACAGGGATAAAAAGGAGAAAGGAGTCGTAGCCAAAGATAATGGGGTGAAAGTAACCAATCCGAAAAACTACTAGCAAAAGAGAAAACGGACGGAAGCAAAAATACAAAGAATACAGCGAGGAAAGGGACAACGAACAAAGGAAAGAAGAACAAACACATAATAAATGGAAACAAAGAAAAGAGTACAGTAAAAAAAAGAAAAATATGGAAAATTGGGACTTGGAATATCAGGAGTATAAATGGAAAGGAAAAAGAGCTGGAAGAAGAATTTGAGAAAGCTGAACTAGACTTCTTAGTGGTAACAGAAACAAAAAAGAAGGGGAAGGGAGAGTACAAAATGGACAAGGAACATATATTCATATATAGCGGTGTAGATAACAATCGGAGAGCCGCAGCAGGGGTAGGATGTATAGTGCATAAAAAACTGAAATGGAATATATATATAAATGGGATGCAATTACGGAGAGGATTTTGTCTATCGAAGTTAGAGATCAAAGAAACGGCTACCATAAAACTATCATAGCAGTGTATGGACCAAACGAAGATGATACTGCGTGCAACTAAGAAACATTCTGGGAGCAACTCAACGAAACAACAGAAAAAGCCAAAGCAGAAGTGTACGTGGCGGGAGACTTCAACAGCAGAATTGGCAACGAAGTAAAAGATAATGACGCGATGAGAGGAAGATATGGAGAAGGCGTACTCAACGAAAATGGTAAGAAAATGCTAGATTATTGTAGAATGAATAATCTAGTAATAACGAATACACTATTCAAACACAAGGACATACACAAATACACCAGGGAAGTGATAAGCAGGAACGAAAAATCTATAATAGACTATGTACTAGCAGAACAAGGGAAAAGGAGCAAAATAATAGACACAAGAGTAAAGAGAAGTTACGAAATTGGAAGTGATCACTATCTAGTAGAGACGAAAATAAAGGAAGACTACCAAGATAGCGATAAAAAAAGCAGAGACCAAATATAGCAATAAACTACAACAAGATAAAAACATACACACTAAGAGAAAAAGAAATAGCAAAAATCTATAAAGAGAAAATAGAGGAGAAATTAGTAAAGGGCAACTATAGACAAGAAGTAGAGGAAATGTAGAATAAATTAAAGAAAAATATACTGGAGACAGCACAAGAGACATGTGGGACAAAGCAAAACACAAACAAGAAGCAGCAGACAGCATGGTGGTCGCAGGACATAAGAGAGAAAATAAAGGAAAAGAAAAAAGCATGGCAAAGATACCTAAATGACAAAAATAGTAAAAACTACGAAGAATACAGTTTAAAGAGGAAAATAGTAAAAGATAAGGTCAGAATAGCAAAAAGCAGGGAATAGGAAAAGTTCGGAGAGACAATGGAGAAAAATGCAAAGGAAAACCAAAAATTATTCTATAAAACACTAAAACTAAACAGAAAAGAAAAAGGACCAGAAGTAAATTATATACAAGACAATCAAGGAATATTGCTGAAGGACAACGAAAAAATACTGGAAAGATGGAAAGAATATTTTGAAGACTTACTATCACAAAATGGTGGAAATGAACAGAAGACAAGAGACCAGAACGACTCGGAAGTAGATATAGAGATGATCAATGGAAATGAAATACTAGAGATAATAAGGGAAATGAAAATAGGGAAATCACCAGGACAAGACCAGATCAGAACGTAAATGATTAAACATATGGGACCTGCAGGTAATGAAATACTACTAAAATTAATAAACGAAATATGGAGGACGAATAAAATACCCAGAGATTGGCAAGTATCGTTAATCGTACCGATACACAAGAAAGGCGATAAGACAAAAGGTTCAAACTATAGGGGTATAACACTCATAAGCATAGGTATGAAGAGAGAAAAAACAATTAACAAAAGAATACTAGCAAAAATAGAGCAGACGCTAGAAGAATCGCAATGTGGATTTAGGAAAGGAAGATCCACACAGGACAACCTTTTTTGACGATAAAACAAATCACAGAAAAAATAATTGCAAATAATAAAAACACATACCTAGGATTCATCGACCTGGAAAAAGCATTCGACATGATACCAAGAAATAAATTATGGAAAATCCTGGAAGAGAGAGGTGTAGAAAGAAAGACAGTCGAATTAATACAAAACATATACAACAACAACACCAATGCAATAATACACAAGGGACAAACATCAAGAACATTTCAGACAACCACTGGACTAAGACAAGGAGGCGGGCTCAGTCCAACATTATTCAACATATACATGGATGAAATAATGAAGAGCATGAAACCAGAAACCAAAAAAGCAAACATAGGGTACAAAAACATGCAAGTTGTAAAAATATCGGAGCATTCGCTGATGATGTAGTAGTGATAGCAGAAAATGAAGGTAAACTGCAGCACAACCTTAGTGTATGGAACAGACACCTAGAAAAGTATAACATGAAAATGAACTATAACAAAACAAAAGTGATGGTAATAGGAAACCGGAAAGAACAAATAAATATAAAAATAGAACAACACACAATAGAACAAGTAGAAGAATTCAAATACCTGGGAGTAGCACTGACAGAAGACGGAAAAATGGAAGGCGAACTTAGTAACAGAATAAACAACACAGCTAAAACATACCACGCATTGAGCAATATACTGATTAACAAGAAAGAAATCAGCAGAAGGACAAAAATAAATATATATATATATATATATATATATATATATATATATATATATATATATATATATATATATATATATATAAAAGCATATATAGACCTATACTGACATATGGAAGCGAGACGTGGAAGGTAACGAAGAGGGACAAATGTAGAATACAGGCAATGGAAATGAAATATCTCAGAGGAGTAAAACAAGTTACGAGAAGAGACAGAATAAGAAATTATGACATCAGAGAAGAACTGGGAATTGAAGCTGTAGATAAGTATATAGAAAAGAAACAACTAAACTGGTGGGGTCATTTAATTAGGATGGACAAAAAGAATCAAATAAAACAGGTATGGGAAGCAAGAAATGAAAATAAAAGAAGAAGAGGTAGACCAAGAAAAGAGTGGGACAACATAATAGAGGACATAATAATCAAGAAAGGAAAAACAGTCAAGCAAGCAAGAGAACTGGCGAAGAACAGAAAGGAATGGAAAGAATTTACAAATGTATAAACAACAGTAATTGTAAACTATAATAATGTTAATAATATATATATATTCGAATATTTTTGAAACACTTGGGATATATACACTAATTTGAATTCTATCAGAATCAAGTTTATAAATGAAACAGAACTAAAACTTCCCATCGACCGCTATTGAACGTTTCTCCTTGCCACATAAAACATTTTTAATAAACCATAATTTACACTTAACATCCCTAAACCCTGCATTTACACGTAAATTGAACTGCATTAAGCTCCTAATATCAATTCAGATTACAATCGCCCTTGGTAGGGTTAGCTATAACATTTCCGAACGCCAGGTAAACGGCTCCAACCCCAAAAATTAACATTAAAATCCAAAAATATTTACACTATGCAAATCCGTTAAAAAAAATCACCGGGCTCGCCCATAAAAATTTTACAGTGCACCTGTATATTAATTAACTCTGATTGATACCACCGGCTGCAGTGCCACGTGGCTGATTGTACTACCAGATACACTTTCTTCTTTTCAAAAAACCGTATCGATCCCCACCGACTGTCAAACCCGGTAGTACCCCGCGAGATAACAATGGGGGGAGGGCAGCGTTTGTCGTTATTATTAAGTGCTCGGGCCGGTCTGGGGTTACCACACCGAAATAGCAGTGAGTGGTTGTTGGGGCGGTTGCGGGATGCGCACCACGCGAGCGCTGTCTTCGTTGGGTGGTACGGCGAGGGGATGATGAGTGGCACCCGGTTGTTGTTTATGGGCGTCGGAATAAAAACATCGGGCTTTGTTTCAATTCTCTTGAAAAGGGCGATAAAGCAGTTCGCATTGACAGCCATATGCCGCCAGAGAGTGTGACAGTTTTTTTTTGTGCGGAAAATACCGGGGTGTGGGACACCTTTTGTTTACTTAGTCGACCCAATTATGCGCGTGTTTAACTTGACGTGCGCCTCTATTGAGAGTTTATTGTAAATTGTAATGGAAAGATAACAAAAATGTTGTTTTATTGTAATGGTGTCAATTGAGAACAATATGTACAAAAAATGAAAAAAATTGATGCTGAAATTCAATTGAATAATGTTGTTTTGTTGTGACTTATTTCATTCGAAATTTACTTTTTCGAACTTTGAGTCTCTCTATTATACATTTGACAATTCTTGCTCTAAAGGCTTGGAAAACGCACACTATGTATTATTTAAAAAATAATATATAAGTTCAGTAGCTTTTTGCCGAAAAAAAAACGAGTTAAGGAGAAGTAAAATTGGAATCTAGCAGGGGTGCGATTCCTAACACCACTCGTTCGAAATTCATTTAACTGTCGAAGTTACTATGCCAAATAAGGACAATCCACGATTTGAGTTTGTTCACTGATGGAATTTAGGTTTATTAGTTTTCTCTGAGGTTAGTAAACATCAATTCACTTTACGAGCCCACATCGTGAATTAATCCATATTTTGCAGCGACTTTGGCAGTTAAACGAATACGTTCGAAACGAGTGGTGTCAGGAATCGCACCTCAGGGGCCACTGAATTTCTTTTTATAATGAATAAAGATTTCCCTCATTATTTTCGAGCTTCTTCAAGGTTATTAATATCATCTAATAAATATAAGAGTCGAAGAGATGGAAAGGCTTAAAAACTAGAGCCATGGGGAGGACTGTTCTTAATTCAATTATTTGACCATCATGTAAAAATGGATAGCTGAATTTATTAATAAATAATCTAGTTATTAAATATCCTACATATACTGGGATTAGTTAAGATACAAAATATCAAAAAGCATATATATATATATATATATATATATATATATATATATATATATATATATTTGTGTGCTCTGTGTCAGTGTCCTGTATATCTGTGTCATGTATATCTGTGTCCCGTATATCTGTGTCCTGTATATCTGTGTCATCAATAAAATTTGAATTTGAAATGTACGTACATTCCAGGACAATACAAAAAAAATGCATGTGTAGAATTCGTTCTGGGCATGCAGTCAGACATCGTCGCGCGGGAACTCGGAACGTACAACACCGGCATTGCCGCACTGAGCGAGACCAGATATGCGGACGAAGGAGGTCATAGAAAACAAGAGCCGTTTTCGTTCATCACTCCTGGGCTGGTACGGGCTTATTGTCTTTTGTTCTATTTGCCGCATCCGATGCGCATAATTCTACCTCGGCCCTTACAACCGGCGGCGCACGACCGCAAGACCTGAGCGATACTGCACACCACAGGGGCGACTAGCAATGCTAAACTATGCTAAACGAAAGCACCTAATGTAGCTACACTTTCTACTGGATAAGGCGTCCTAGTAGTGAAATCAGATTGAGTGAAGTTCCTTTTCAATTAAAAACACCTTCTCCAGAAACCTCATCAGTACTGGTATATCAGGCCGTACCATCCGTCTCCCTATCGGCAAAGATGACCTGACCCATTATAAGTGTCTATGCGCTCACTACGGACTATGATGTGTACATCAAAAACAAGTTCTATGTAGACCTGAATTCTCAGATATCAGGAATACCTAGGAGTGACAAGATTATTATATCGAGAGATTTCAACGCCCGCGTTGGTTTAGACTATAACTGGCCTGGGATAATTCGGAGACAGACATGGTTTTGGTCATGACTACTCAAACGATCTGCAACTACTATCACTATGCACACAACATAACATCTGCATCAATAACACACTGTTCATGCAAAGGAACAAGTTCGAAACAACATGGCAGCACCCCCGTTTTAAGCAATGGCACATCCTTGATTATATTAAGACCCGGCCGCAGGATATTGCAGATGTACACCTCACAAAAAATAAAAAGAGCAGCACTGTTGGACTGGTCACAGACTAGTTAAATGCAACTCAAGTTGACTAAACCAAAGAGAGACAATAATCCTCTACCTAAGAAGCTAAACACGAGAAAACTTATAAACCCTTCGTATACTGTTACTATAGCAGACATTGATTATATCAACGCTCTATCTGAGGCAAGATCAATGGGCGCACTTTACTACAACTCCAGAATAGACAAAGTAAAGCATGCAATACCCCAATGAAAAAACGGCAAGACACCTGGCTGTGACGAAATCCTATCGGAAATATTCCAGGAAGCTGGTAACTACTTTGACGAGAAACTGCTTAACTTCATACGTGAAGTGGGGAGAACGGAGACTGTACCAGATAAAATTAAAATATCTACCATATATATCCCTCTACAAAGGCAAAGGAAACACTGTTGTGTGCTGTGCCGTGTATCTGTGTGCTGTGTATCTGTGAGAGCTGTATCTGTGTCCCGTGTATCTGTTTTCTGTGTATCTGTTCCGTGTAACTGTGTCCTGTATGCCTGTGTTGTGTTAGTGTCCGGTGTATCTGTGCCATGTGTATTTATATCCTGTGTATCTGCTGCGTACTGTGTATCTGAATCCTGTGTATCTGTGCACTGCGTATCTGTATATTATGTATCTGAGTCCTATGTATCTATGTCCTTGTGTATCTGCGATCAGTGTCGTGTGTGTTCTGTACTCAGTGTATCTATGCCTTGTGTATCTGTGCCCTGTGTATCTGTGTTCTGTGTTCTGTGTATATGTATCCGGTTTAAGTATGTTCTGTTTACATCTGTGCCCTGTATACATATTTGCCCTGTGTATCCCTGCCCTGTCTATTTGTGTCCCGCGTATATGTGCTTGTGGATCTATATCCTATGTATCTGTGTCCTGTGTATCTTTGTGCTGTGTATCTGTGTCCTGTATATTTATGTCCTATGTGTATCAGTGTCCTGTATGCCTGTGTCATGTGTATCAGTGTCCTGTGTTTTTGTGCCATGTGTATCTATATTCTATGTATCTGAGTACTGTCCATCTATGTCCTGTGTATCTGTGCCCTGCGTATCTGCGTTTTGTGTATCTGAGTCCAATGCACCTATGTCCTGTGTATCTGAGTCCTGTATATTTGTGCCATGCGCATATGTGTCTTGTGTATCTGAGTCCTATGCATCTATGTCCTATGTATCAGTGTCCTGAGGATCTTTGTGCTATGTACCTGTGTCATATGTGTCTGTGTCCGGTGTATCAGTGTCCTTTGTATCTGTGTATTTTTTATCTGTGTCCCGTGTAATTATGTCCAATATTTCTGTGTCACGTGTATCAGTATCCTGTGTATGTGTGCCACGTGTATCTTAGTACTGTCTATATTTGTCCTGTGTATCTGTGCCCCGCGTATCTGCGTCTTGTGTATCTGAGTCCCATGCATTTATATCCTGTGTATCTGAGTCATGTGTATCTGTGTCTTGCGTATCTGTGTCTTGTGTATCCGAGTCCTATGCATCTGTGTCCTATGTATCTCTGCGCTGTGTATCTGTGTCGTGTGTACCTGCCGCCATTGTATCTGTGTCGTGTGTGTTCTGTGCCCAGTGCATCTATGTCTTGTGTATCTGTGTCATGCATATACGTGTCCTGTGTAGCTGTGCCGTGTGTGTATATGCCCTGTGTATATGTGTCCTGTGTATATGTCTTCTGTGTATATGTGGCCTGTGTATATGTCTTCTGTGTATACGTGTCCTGTGTACCTGTGCCTTGTGTAAATATATCCTGTATATCTGCGCCTTGTGTACCTGTATCCTGAGAATATGTGTCTTGAGTATATGTGTCCTGCATATTTGTGTCCTATGTAGCTGTGTCCTATGTATCTGTGTCCTGTGTATCTGTGTCCTGTGTATCTGTGTCCTGTGTATCTGTGTCCTGTGTATCTGTGTCCTGTGTATCTGTGTCCTGTGTATCTGTGTCCTGTGTATCTGTGTCCTGTGTATCTGTGTCCTGTGTATCTGTGTCCTGTGTATCTGTGTCCTGTGTATCTGTGTCCTGTGTATCTGTGTCCTGTGTATCTGTGTCATGTGTATCTGTGTCCTGTGTATCTGTGTCCTGTGTATCTGTGTCCTGTGTATCTGTGTCCTGTGTATCTGTGTCCTGTGTATATGTGTCATTTGTATCTGAGCCCTGTGTATCTGTGTCCTGTGTATCTATGTCCTGAGTATCTATGTCTCGTGTATCTGTGCCCTGCGTATCTGTGTCTTGTGTATCTGTGTTCTGTGTATAAGTATCCGGTGTAAGTGTCCTATGTATATCTGTGCCCTGTATACATAAGTGTATCTGTGTCCGGTGTATCCGTGTCTTGTGTATGTGTGTTCTTTGTATCTGTGTCCTGTATGTCTGTGTTATATGTATCAGTGTCCTGTGTATCTATGTCATGTGTATCTATATCCTATGTATCTGAGTACTGTCTATCTATGTCCTGTGTATCTGTGTCCTGCGTATCTTAGTCTTGTGTATCTGAGTCCAATGCATATATGTCCTGTGTATATGAGTCCTGTGTATTTATGCCATGTGTACGTGTGTTCTTTGTATCTGTGTCCTGTGTATCTGTGTCCTGTATGTCTGTGTCATGTACATCAGTGTCCTGTGTATCTATGCTATGTGTATCTATATCCTATGTATCTGAGTTTTGTGTATCTGTATCCTGCGTATCTGCGTCTTGTGTATCTGAGTCCAATGCATATATGTCCTGTGTATATGAGTCCTGTGTATTTATGCCATGCGTATATGTGTCTTGTGTATCTGAGTCCTATGCATATATGTCCTATGTATCTGTGTCCTGTGGATTTTTGTGCTTTGTACCTGTGCCCTGTGTATCTGTGTCATATGTGTATGTGTCCGGTGGAACAGTGTCCTTTGTATCAGTGTTCTGTCTATCTATGTCCTGTGTAACTGTGTCCTATATGTTTGTGTCGTGTGCATCAGGATCCTGTGTATGTGTACCTGCCATTAGTGTATCTGTGTCGTGTGTGTTCTGTGCCCAGTGCATCTATGTCTTGTGTATTTGTGTTATGCATATACGTGTCCAGTGTAGTTGTGTCGTGTGTGTCTGAGCCCTGTATATATGTGTTCTGTGTATATGTCTCCTATGTATATGTGTCCTGTATATTTGTCTTCTGTGTATATGTGTCCTGTGTATCTGTGTTCTGTGTATGTGTCTCCTGTGTTTATGTGTCCTGTGCATCAGTACCTTGTGTATCTGTGTCTTGTGGATGTGTGCCCTTGTACTTATGTCCTACGTATATGTGTCTTGTGTATATGTGTCCTATATATCTATGCCCTGTGTACCTGTGTCTTGCATATCTCTGTGTTGTGGAACTGTGTCCTATGTAACTGTATCTTGTCTCCTGTGTATCTTGAAGGAAGATTAGATTCGTTGCTAGTCATAAAACACCTAACCGCAAAAAAAATTCTGTTTTGCAAGTCCAATTGGCCTGTCTATTATTTTATTGTATTGCCTCCCTCTTTGTATATGTGTATATGTATAACATGGCCAATAAAGGAATTATTATTATTATTATTATTATCTATGTCCTGTGTATGTGTCTGCTGTGTATGTGTGTTCTGTGTAGCCGTGTAGCTATGTCCTGTGCATCTGTGCCCTGTGTATCTGTGTTTTGTTTATCTGTGTCTTGTTTATCTGTGTCTTATGTATCTGCGACCTGTGTATCTGTGTCGTGTGTGTTCTGTGCTCTGTGTATCTATGTCTTGTGTATCTGTATCCTGCATAATTATGTCCTGTGTATCTGTATCCTGCATAATTATGTCCTGTGTATCTGTATCCTGCATAATTATGTCCTGTGTATCTGTGTTTTGAGTATTTGTATTTGTGTTCTGTGCATCTGTGTTCTGTGTATCTGTGTCCTGTGTATCTGTGTCCTGTATATCTGTGCCATGTGTGCCTGTATCCTGCATATATGTGTCTTGTGTCTCTATATTCTGTGTATCTGTCTCCTGCATAGTTGTGTCCTATGTAGATGTGTGCTGTGTATTTGTGTCCTGTGTATCTGTGCCATGTGAAGCTGTATCCTGTGTATATGTGTCCTGTGTATCTGTGACCTGTGTGTATGTGTCCTGTGTATCTGTGCCCTGTGTCTGTTCCCTGTTTACATGTGTATCAGTGTACCTGTGTCTTGCATATATCTGTCTTGTGTATCTGTGTCTTGTATATCTGTGCCCTGTATACCTATTCCCTGTGTATCTGTGTCCTATGTATTTGTATCTTAGGTCCTTTGTATCTATGCCCTGTATATCTGTGTGCTATGTATCTGTGCCCTATGCAGCTGTGTCCCGTGTATCTGTATCCTGTATATTTGTGTCCTGTGTATCTGTGTTCTGTAGAGTATCTGTGTCCTATATATTTGTATCTTGTACATCTGGGTCCAGTATATCTATATCCTGTGTATCTGTGTCCTGTATGTCTGTCTCCTGTGTATCTGGATCCTGTAAATATGTGTCCTGTGTATCTGTGTCCTGTAATATGTGTCCTGTATATCTGTGTTCTGTGTATCTATGTTCTGTGTATCTGTGTATCTGTGTATCTGTGTATCTGTGTATCTGTGTATCTGTGTATCTGTGTATCTGTGTATCTGTGTCCTGTATATCTGTATATCTAAATCATGTGTGCTATATTCTGTGCATCCTTTATTCTGTATATCTTTCCTGTACCTGTATTCTGTGCATCCTTTATTCTGTATATCTTTCCTGTACTTGTATTCTGTATCTGTATCTTGTATGTAAATATTCTGTATATGTATCCTGTATAAGTATGTACATATACAAATGCAATTTAGATTTATATCACGCATATCGGTTGCTTATTTGGTAATATATACTAGTTTTTTAAATATTATTTGTGTTATATATAGTTTTTTTTAACCTGCTAATATTAGATTAAAATTAATTAATATATACCAATGCTGGTTTGCATATCGTCACCTTAGTACTACATCTAGGTATCTTGAAATTATACGTTTGAGTTATCTAGACTAAATTGAATGCTATAACTAGATAACTCTACCTCACTTTATTATGATGTAGTTTATTAATTGTGTTTCATTAATTTGTATGCAACTTATTTTCAAATTAATTTCTTATAACATGTGTTGTTTGAGTTATCTAATTGTCGTGCTAAGGCGATGATATTTTCTTAATGAATAAATAATTTCTCAAGACACATGTATTTTTAAATTTCGTAACTACATTAGTTCTGCGCGTGTGTGTGTGTGTGTTAGTTCAAGCACACGAACCCTACAAATTTAATTAAAAGAAACCGGAGTGCTATAAATAAAAGTCTGTATGTTTAGTTTAATGTTTATTGCGGAGGTGGTCCCCCGCACATTGCAGACTCCGGGCCCGGAAAAATTGGCGCTCTGGGTATTAACTTAGGGCCCCAACCCCGCGCACAGCAGTGGATGAATATTTTACGAACGCAATTTATACTTCTTGCTACATTTACCCCACCCAGCTGGAGTTAGTGGCTTGCGCGTTTCTTTTAAAAGTTTATAGGAGAGCCCGTTATAATATACAACCTTCTGAATTAAAAATATAACAAATAGCTAGGGTTCGTTATATTATACGTATTTTTTGTGTCACACATATACAATATAAAATATAATATAAAAGTTAGACCAATAACTATTATATAAAATTATTCAATCAATTTTTAAATTCGCTAGTTTAGAAAATATAATCAAAAGCTCATTTGTTGATAGCCCTATAAGGAGACACGTTTTTAGTTTTTGTTTTCAATATTCAAATAAATTCTATATTAATTCTAAATTTGGTAGACAGATCTGCTTTTAAAATTGTTATGCAGCTCTACAATTCAAAAGAATTTTAAACGATTCCCAAGACTATGAAACTAAATTGAATTATAAAATATAACTTTTTACAAATGCACAGACAAAGATACATTTATAAAGAACAAGGCATTTTAAAAATTATCATTTTACTATACAGAATGTAGGTTAATAATATTTACGAATACAGTTTACATATAGAATTTCTTATTTTTTACCATAATAATGATTTTGAATTTATAGATTACATATAGAATTTATCGTATTCTTATTGTTTGCCATAATAATGACTTTTGATATATAATTCATTGATTTAAAATAATTATGGTGCTGAAAATTCAAAACCACATATACAAACTAAACACAAAGACAGAATAATGCATATGTTTATGTCCACTTATAGAATAAGGATAACAATCCTCCCCAATTCCAACCCCATATCGAATCCAGTTTGGCAAACTATATAAATAAAAATTAATTGCGCCGACCGCTGCGCTATAAATAACCCATCGATAGTTTTCACTTCATAAAGTGACAATGGGGCGCGGCAATAAAAAAAGTGTTGCCGATGCGCTGCAAAGCGTTCGATTGCCTTAAATCGCGACAAAAAGAGGAAACTTTGTCAGCCTTGATACCTGAGTGTCACAATGGAGGCCATCCCAGGGTGCCGCGTATAAATCAGAAGCTGTAACCGGCGGGACAAGCCACCCCTTTTCTATGTATGTACAAAACACTTGGAACTAAGTGCGCGCAATAAAGGGGTACGTGCAGCTTTTTTTTCGGGTCACTCGAAAACGGTTGGTGTATAAATCGTAAGCAATTTAGGGAAAACTAGTGATATGGGTGTAATAATAAATAGTATAACAACATATAATTTTATAAATATTTAAAGCAGTAAAATACCAAGGGTATAATGACTTGTTAATATAATAATTATATTTTAATTATAATATTAAAATGATGTAAGATCGTAAACAACTGTCATCAAACAACAAAACTTACATCATTAAGTATTTTGAAACCGAAAATAAAATTACGCTTTCTCCATAATTTTATTGCATGGCAAATATTACTATTACCTATTCTATGACATACTAAATTATAAATGAAATGCGCCTTGAATGCATTTAATCGACAAATAAAATAATCATATAAATTTATGAGCATCCAAATGTGGTGGAAACATCAATTTATTTTATCTGTTTCTTGAGTACGGGTTTATTTGCTTGTCAGTATCTTTGTTTATTCATCAAATAAAAGTGACGAAACGGTAGAAAAGTGCATTCCATTAATTGACATAATGCAGAGATAATGTGTCCTAAATAAGCTTTCTGTTTGTTTAATGGAGACGGGCATCTTATGTTGTAACAATATATCAGGAATTTATGTTAGATCGTTTTAGTATTGCACGATGTGGGGGTGGGCAAATTTTTGATCTCTTGGTACGACCTTTTTTAAAATTATTGATGATTTTTTCGCGATAACTACAAAAGGAACGATTTGTTATAAGCGAATACACTGCTGTAATGGGAAAGTAAAAATCGTACATTGTGAGGTTAAAAATTAACTATAAAATTTATTGGTCAATATGGAACCGTGTTCTATAATAGAATATTTCAATGCAAACAATACATGATTATATGTTAGTGTGATGTATTTTCCTCCATGTACTGTACTTAATTCAAGCAACATTGTATTATATATGTATATATGCGTGTATCAATTGTATTTGTACTTGTATATTTATAGAAAACAAATTTATATTATTATTATTATTATTAACATCTCTATACCTTTTCTCCGCGCTGTTTATTGATATTTGTGTGTATTCGTACAAAACTCTTGGAGAATAAAGTCTTTATTTCTTATTATTATTATTATTTCATGAAGTTATCAAATGAATTAACATACCATAATGTTTCTTACATAGTTTTTTTTTGTAAGTATTATAATTAGATAAAAAAAAGTTACATAGGACGGATATCAGCCCCAGTTTCTTAAACCAGTTCCGGCATTCAATTAAAACCCTTCTGCTGTGTGAGTGTGCAAAAGTGCGAGGAAAAGGAGGGCCTCGCTGCATTGTTTCCCCCTGTACAACAATAAGGGAGCGTTTAAGAGTTTAATAAGCACGCATAAAGGTGTGAATTAGGGGGGGTTGCGCGCATTATTAATCACGGATCGAGATGTGCGATAAGATAAAAACAATATCCGGATGAGGAACAAATTCAGTCAGCAATGTGCCAGACGTCTTATTTGTTATGCAAATGATTCGAGAACGTGCGGGACGATGAAAACGTGTTTGATATTGTGTGTCAAAACGGTGGTTGTTAAGATACAGTGATTATAATAAGACGTTGCTGGATTAGCATATAATCTCGTCTCCTATCAACAGCACTGATTCGGGATTCTCCGTGTCAAGAAGGATGTTATTATCTTGTAATTGCTATAAGGAGTGATTGATTTAAGAGAAATTTATATATCAGAATATGTAACAATTAAAAAAAATATTACAATGAGAGAGAATGTAAAAAAAAGGAAAAAGGATAATGCAATTAAGCTGTTTGCTCAGCAAGGTGTGAATTTGAATTAGTAATGTTTTAAGAAAAATTGCACTGTGATGAGATTCGAACTTACCACCCTTAACTTTCGCGGCCAGTATGCTACCAACTACACCACAGTATTCAGATAGTGGTATTAATTACGAATAACCTATGCTCTCTGTGGTGTTGTTGATAGCATGCGGGTTGCGGAAGCCAACGGTTGTGAGACAATTATGTATTAAATAATACAATATTAAATAAATATGTAATATACGAGGGTCGAACAATAAATACCAGTGTTTAAGGACAGGTGCCGTTGCTGAGGGAAGTTGGCATTACCATCGTGTACTTACAGCTATCACACGACGCTATACTAAATTTCAGACTTATTCATAGGTTAGTTTTTATTTGGCAGGGTGGGAAATCAGCTCAAACAAGGACGTTACCGTCGAGGCATAAGCGTATTCACATAAGAGATTCACATATCGATTTTTTTAAAGAAATGGAAGAAACGTTGGGAAACGTCCATTGCACTAAAAAGAGATTACGTTGAAAAATAGAGAAAAAAACTAATAATTGTGAAAACTAGCCTCTTCATTCTTTACACAGATATTTATTTCCTTCCTCGTATAAATAAATCAAAAACAATATTGATTTGTACATCTCTTACGATTATTTCCGACAATTACACGATATTATATATAACTTGTGAATTTTCCGGATATAGAATTTTAATCTGATAACATTAGTCACTCATTAGCATGAGAAAGCATCATTTTAATAATCCATCTGATTGCAATGAATAATTTTCTCCAATATTTTCTACCTTTTAATCTCTTTTATTGAAAGTGATCGTGATAGTTGCCGAGACGGGAGATAATCTCGCTCCTTGCACTTTCCGTTTTCCAATTAAACACCGCCATATAAAATCATTATGAATTTATGTTATACGCACGCAGGCGTTTATAAATTTTCCTTGATAGAGATCTGGAAACTGAATAAATAACGTAGAAACGAGGTAATGCCGTTTATGGCGATGCGATGTTATGCTGGATCGTAATTGCGACCCTAGAGGTTAAATATTCCGCGGCCAATAATTGTTTATTGAATACAAGGGCCAAATTCGAAAACGAATTATGTAATATACATACACTGTTGACTTGATTCTCCTATAATGTTGTATTTATAGGAGAATTATGTAATATACACACAATGTTGACTTGATTCTCTTATAATGTTGTATTTATAGGAGAGTCAAGTCAACATGAAATCTTATAAATTAAATTCCATTTGACTATGATAATGATAATTAACTGTTTGATATAGTTTCTAAAATCACCCTATACCAGGAATGGCGAACCTATGGCACGTGTGCCATAAGTGACACGCATGATACAAATATTGGCACATGATCCATTTTTTCGTTTTAGAAAAATGCTCAAGCAATTAAAAACAAAAATATCCACTCAACATTTGTCCATTAAAATGTTGAATTAAATGTTGTTTGATTATACAAAAAAAATATTTGGCACATTAAATTGTTCAAAATAATTATTTTTCAAGCTTTCGGCACTCAAGCCTAAAAAGGTTCGCCAATAATATACACATACAACATTATAGGAAAGTTAAGCAAACATGAGTTCTTATGAACATACTCAAAGGAAGGAAATTATTCATATTCATAACGATTTAACAAAGAATGAAAGAGAAATACAGAAAAAAACCGAAGCATAGCAACGGAAGAAACAAATAAGTGCAAAATTGTGTGAGAGTTCGATATCAGAAACTCAGTATACATGATCAAGAATTTAAATGTTACAAGAAAGAGAAGAGAAGGGACTGATTGCATTGCAAGCATTGAAAACAAATAACTAGTAGGAGAAGACCAGGATAACATTGAAAAAAAAAATTCCGACTTGAAATTCAGAGAAGCAAAAAACATTGCTGGCTATTTTTATGTGAAAAGATGGAAAATGATCCTTGGAGCTTGGACAAACTAGTAAGAAACAAGCTAGGAGCTCGTCAATTGGGTCCTGATGCATTAGTTCATGGAGGGCGAGAGAGAGTGTTTAAAAAATTATTTCCTCCTGGCTCACAGCCAAATGAGATTATAACAAGTAATATGAACAAAGAAATAAGCCCATTATGGCCAATAGACGAGATGTTAATAGCTGCTAAAAGAATGCCCAATAGAAAAGCTGCAGGTCTTGTTAGCATTCAAAATGAAATATTGAAGCTAGCATCGAAGGTAATGCCAGAAAATATAACCGAATTATTCAATATTTGTCTTAAGAAAGATGTATTTCCAAAAAAGTGGAAGAGAAGACGTTTGGTCCTGGTTCCTAAAAAAGGCAAAGATAGTAGCGATCCATCTTCGTACAGACCAATTTGTCTACTAGATGATGCTGAAAAATGATTAGAAAGCTAATAAAATAGAAGAAATTTCAGATAAAAAGTGGCAAGGTAGGTAATAACCTACACAATTTGGTTTTAGAAAGGGAAGATCAACTATAGATGCAATGTTTAATGTCCAAGAATTAGCTGAGGACGCAAACGTGGTCCGTAAAGGAAAAGAAAATATTACATAATGATAGCATTAGACGTTAAAAATGCATTTAAACTCTCTGCCTTGGACTAATAATGAAGGGGATGGGAAGGAGAAGACTCTGCAACCACATCTAACCTAACCCCACTCCCTGTATTTAAACTTTCTGCCTTGGACTAATAATGAAGGGGACAGGAAGGAGAAGATTCCGAGCAACCACATCTAACCTAACCCCACTCCCTGGCCTGTCCTCCATTTGAATCAAGAATAGTTGGCAACCATAACTAGTAGTCATATTTTCGAGAAGTTAAACTGATGATACATATGACATGATATGATATTACTTAATCAACCTTGTATCTTTAGAAAACCCACTGTAAATTTATTAATAATTTTCAAAAATATATTAAATTAATACAGATTTATTTACTTAGAAATCCTTCTAATATTACTACTAAATCTCAGAATGCTAGTTTCACTGACCCCAACACCTAGGCAGTTCCTGAGGCGTGGAGAGAGACGGGTGGCTCACCAGGTCTGGTCGGAGCGGTGAGTTCAACGCAGTCGCCATGTCGCATCAGACAACCGACGTCGATCCCGTGCGTGAACTACCGACTGACCACGAAAATCCGAGAACTAAAACAAGTGACCAAGAGCCCAAAGTTATAGAAAGAAAAGGAGAGTGGAGGGAACCACTCAATACGGCCGAGGAAGATAACTACTTTTACCCTGAAATAAAAGGAACTAATGGACAAGGATAAACATAATGAATGGTTTACAGTGTAAAGAAGGGAGACCTCAGCGCCGGTTAGTGAGGACATCACGGTGGGTGCCCCGCGACCGTCAGACACCAACCCATTTGACTTCACGCAGTCGTCAGGTCGCAACGTCACCAGGCGACCGTGAGAAGACGTCGATCCCGTGAGTAAACTACTGACTGCCGACCCGGGCACGAAAATCCGAGTATTAAGACAAGTGACCAAGAGCCCAAACTTGTAGAAAGAGAAGGAGAGTGGAGGGAACCACTAAGTGAAATAACCACTGAATACGGCCGAGGAAGGGCACTACTTTTAACCTAGAATAAAAGAAACTAAAAGATACACATACTGAATGATTTACTGTGTAAAGAAGGGAGACCTCAGCGCCGGTTAGTGAGAATATCGCGGTGGGTGCTTCGGGACCGTCAGATACCGACCTATTTGGAGGAAGCGGCGTAACAACAAACCGAAGACAAACGGAATTAGAATCAAGTAGAACCCCCGGAAACAGCAGGGAATCTCTAGTGGACAATAGCAAATGCTGAGAATTCAGACACTGAGGAAGAAAGCCACTCAACTCAGTCAGGCAAGACGAAAGCCACTCGCCTCTGGAAAAGAGAGACGCGAAGGCGGAACTAATATAGATGAAGAAAAAATTCATAAAACACCCACGGACCGACACCGAGGAGAAAGCTGAAGGAGAGGACGCCCACATGTGGCTGGCAGAGGATACAGTGTTAAACTAATCATCACGACTGTGGCAACAAGGAATAAAGGAATCTAATACCCAATTCACACATAAGCGGCGTCCGGCGGAGGCGCGGTGTAAGCGAGGTGCAGGCGCGACGTTGCACAGGCGATTGTGGTGTCCATATGCAGTGAAGGGGTGGACATTGCACCTTATGTTTACATAGAGGCGGCGTGGAAGAGTTTCGCCTACCGCGTCTTAGGCGAAGAGGCGAAGACGCGGTGCCGGCGCGGCGAGAGGCACAAGACAAATGCCCGCGCCTCGTCACCTAAGTGGGCATTGCACCACATGTTTATATAGCGTCTTTGCCTCTTCGCCTAAGACACGGTAGGCGAAGAGGCGAGAGGCATAATTCTTCCACGCCGCCTCTATGTAAACATAAGTTACAATGTCCACCCCTTCACTGCATATGGACATCACAATCGCCTGTGCGATGTCGTGCCTGCGCCTCGCCTACACCGCGCCTGCGCCCGACGCCGCTTATGTGTGAATTGGGTCTTAGGTGGCGAGGTATTTACCTCGTGTCTCTCGTCGCGCCGGCACCGCCTCTTCGCCTCTTCGCCGAAGACACGGCAGGCGAGGAGGCGCAACTCTTCCACACCGCCTCTATGTAAACATAGGGTGTAATGTCCACCCCTTCACTGCATATGGACGTAACAATCGCCTGTGCAACGTCGCACCTGCACCTCGCCTACACCGCGCCTCCGCCCGACGCCGCTTATCTGTGAATAGGGCCTAAGTCGGCATTGCACCACATGTTTATATACAGGCCGTGAAAGCGTGGTGCTTCTCGCCGCGCCGACACCGCGCCTTCGCCTCTTCGCCTGAGATACGGTAGGCGAAGAGGCGAGAGGCATAAGTCTTCCAATTCGCCTCTATGTAAACATAAAGTGCAATGTCCACCCCTTCACTGATATGGACATCACAATCGCCTGTGCGATGTTGCGCCTGCACCTCGACTACACCGCGCCTTCGCTCGACGCAGCTTATGTGTGAATTGGGCCTAAACTAGACGCGGCGCTCGTTCGTGAACAACGCGAGCGGCTCCTTGCAAAAAGCGTAACACCAATAATAATCCCCCAAAGATCCGAAGAAAAAGGTCTCAAGCACCAGTTAGAGGCCCTGAAGACGAAAAAGGCGCAGTAGGGTAAGGAGATAAAGATAATGAGAATACAGACGAGGGACACGGCCCCAACCCCTATACCTGATGAAGTAGGGACAACGGAAGATATATATATATATATATATATATATATATATATATATATATATATATATTTATTACATAGAATACTATTAGTGAGGACAAGATTATGAAAAATACCGTCATTGGCATCCGACGCTTCAGGGTAATCGCAGAGGCAAACGAGATACAGGGAATACTAATTGAGGCGGCAAAGCTGCCCACTGTGGACATAATGAAGAACATAGTCTACCATTTCAAACGCTCCCCTGTTCAAGCACTGATCAGGAATCTGGAGGAGAATCACGCCACCGAAAATCCCCAGGTAACGGCCACCACAAACAAACAAATAGTAGAACAGGAAGGAAGAATTCATATTGGGCAAACCGACCGAGGTCTAGTACTATGCGGACCTAGTACGGAGGATCCGGGATATGTGGTGACATCGACGTCGCCCGGTTTGAGAGAACGGCCAATGGCCACCTCCGGATTAGGGTAAGGGGCAGTGGCACCAAAATCGACTGTACGAGGCCATCAGCAAGAAGGAACCGGGGACAGAGGCCACGGCCAGGAGGCCGGGCGTAACCCTTCATAGAGGGTTTTAGACCTCCCAAGAACAAAGACAGAGGTTGAGACAGCCATCAATGTAACCAAGAACAAGCAGCAGTACAGGGTGACCGACCCTGAACGCTACCAAAAACATCAGCTGAGAAAAATGCCGTTGTCCTCACCGCAGCAAGGCTAAGAGTAGCCATGCTATAGCAATACGGAGGGAGTAACTGCCACGCGGTTCCAGCCGCTGCTAGCCGAACTCACAAATGCTGTGGAGAAGACCGACGAAACCTGTGCCTGAGGTGCGGCGAGGAAGGGCAACAGTCAAGCCACTGCAAGAAGCAGAAAGAAAGAGCCCTGTGCAACGCGGAAGGACACGTCGTGGGAGGTCAAAATTAAGAGGAAGGCTCGGGACGAGGCGAAGGACAAGACCAGAGGGGAATGTGGACAAGGCCAACCCAATGCACAAAGACCGTACAGGTGAAGGCCGACCGGGGCAGAACGACACCAAGATCCAACCGGTTAGGCCATAGACGAGACGTGAAGGAAGGAAATTGGACAAATACTAGCAACTACTAACAAAACAATAGGAAGGCAACAAATAATCCTGACAACCCGGGATCGCAGCCCTAGCCCAAGGCAGCGTGGTGAAGCTTAGTATGCCCTGAAGGAGGTTTAGTCGACAGGCGCCCCGCCAGAATGCGGGGTGAATCCGACACTGCCCATGCTCAATGATAAAAGCGTGGGAGTCTTTAGAATATTCCTCCTCACAGAAAAAAAAGGTTAGGGGTGGTGAAAAAAATCCCCTACAAAACGGAGAACATTTTAAAAAGAGAGAGGGCATTATAGACAAAAGGAGAATTGTACTCCCAAAAGGAGGATGGTTGGCAACCCTGATACTAGTGGAACTAGGATTCTATAATATAGTAGCAGGGGTATTAGCACTGCCAACTGCATCAATGACAGCTTCGCTCTCACGATTTTCATGCAATTGAGCAGGCTGTATGAGAGGGAAGCTGTCATTGATGCAGTTGGCAATGGTATTAGTGAACAAATCACAATACATAAATTTTTGAAAGCTAATAACGAAATGAAGATATACGGTTTATTATGGACTATATTATTATTTTAACCCCTCTAAACTGTCGAATATAGTGAATCTAGGATTCTGAAATTCAGTGCCATATTAGGACTATTAATAAATAAATGTCAATTTAATATAGTTTTGTTAATTAATAAGGAAACTACAGCCGATTATCTAAGGATTCACGGTTGATTTAGGTTTTATAATCATTTGAATCTCTCGAAAATATCACTAATAGTGAAACTAGGATTCTAAAATGTAGTACCACATTAGAAAGGCTATTAAGGTCGTTTTAGACAAGACAATTTCTTAGCTCAAAAGTTGTTCAAGAAATGAATTCATATATCCTCCTCCCAAACAATTTGTCCTTGATAAATAGATTTTATTTTCCATTCAATCTACAATTCAATTCAATATTTCAAATAATTTGCTGTATGATACGAGACAATTTAGATTGTCTCGCATCTTGACTAACTTTTGAGTCAAGAAATTGTCTTGTTTAAAACGACCTTTAGTAAACAAACCACAATCATTCAATTTTATAATTTTTTGGAAATTAATAAGGAAACTACAGCGGATTTTCTAAGCAGTCATGGTTGATTTAGGCTCTATCAACACTTTGCTCCTTAATTAAGAGAGAAGAGAGGAAGAGGGCTTTGAATGGAGCGAGCCAGAAAAAAAAATTAAATTATTATTTAAAATAATAGGTGAAATTCCCGTCGAATAAATTATATCGCCAAATCCTTCGAGCCCGTGAGATTCCTCGCGCATCTAACTATGCAGTTGCAGCGATAACAAAAGACGCAA
Source organism: Lordithon lunulatus (assembly GCA_963942505.1). NCBI lineage: Eukaryota > Metazoa > Arthropoda > Insecta > Coleoptera > Staphylinidae > Lordithon > Lordithon lunulatus. The sequence continues at coordinate 40,596,913 of OZ012673.1, forward strand.
CTATCCTATTTTCGCGTTGATTTTTTCCCATTTAAGGGGAGAAAAAGCCGACATGTGCACCTAAAGGAACAGTTATCGCCAAAAGTACTGAAGCTATTTAAGAAAAAAATATTGCATGGTGTAGTCAATTAAATTACCTACAAAAGAGTTTCTCAGAATTTTGAAATTCGTATTTTCATTTTTTATGTAACGTTTTAATATAAAATTTTCATATTAAATATTCATTATTTCTTAACAACCTTTTCGCCCCCTTAACGCACAAAACTGGCAGTAATAAAAATATTTTTCACATGCACTGACAGTACAAACATCATAAATGTCAGGTCCGTCGTCTTCAAAACGTTGTCTTTGTTTTTATCGTATAGCGATGGACTATATTTCTGGGACGAAATAGTTTAAGGGTTACAATAATAAAGGTACAATTTGATTTAATAAACTTGTCAAACCAGACGAAATATGAATGAACACCTAAAATAACTAATGTGTACATTATTAATTAACCTTTTGATATGCGCTTGCAACCTAAAACGTTAATCATTAATTACATGTCTATTACACCTTTCATCCCGAACTGCGGCACAAAATTGCAGAAAAAAAGAGCAGCACCCAAACTCCCTTCATCCATCACAATCACCTCGCATCTTGTTCTATGCGTTATTAATTTGGGATTAAGTTTTTTTTTTCGGCGCCTGCCAAAAAATACAAGCTGGGCTTATCCGTTTTGTCAGGGCCCGTATTGTTCGCGGCGCGGCGGTTTCACATTACCTTTATTCAAATAACGGGTCAAGCCATCCGTCAACGCGCCAGGTAGTAAATGCATTTAAATGGGTTTCGGATAACCTACCCCTCGGCAGAAAAAATTAAGTCTATTGCAGCGCCCGCCACCGGATTTGCATGATTAAACGCCGATTGAATTGGATGATCGATGGGAGATGGATGTAGAGGTACGAATTGATATACATATCAAATGTTTAGCTGGTGAGCAGGTATTTTCAATCGGGCCAGAATAAAAATTGCGAAATCATTGTTTGGTTTGCTCTTGTATTTATTTTGTATGCAAAAGTTTTAAAAATCTATTAAATCTGATGAATCTATTAACACGTTAACTGTCGCGGTTATTTTTAGAAAAGGGTCCTTTGGGTCACGTTATTTAAAAAAAAAATGATGTCACCAGACCTACAGTACTATAATTTGATATTGTTTTGTAAATTTTCTTCCTATTACTTCCGTGTGGCTATTACATACATGCGGCGTAAGCTATGAAGAGTACAAGGCAGAAAGGGGGAATGTCAGTGTAACTCTAGAAAACCAAATTTCATGCTTAGAGCACATTTATATACACAATATATATATATATATATATATATATATATATATATATATATAAATGTGCTCTAAACATGACGTTTGGTTTTCTAGAGTTACACTGACATTCCCCCTTTCTGCCTTGTACTCTTCATATGTTATCAGCGAAATATAAAAATCAGGGTCGTGAATATCCAATACGGAAAATAAAACAAAACGTTAGTATTGTGTGTTTTCAAAATCATACACGCGGCATACTATGCCCAACATCTGTGTATACTATTTCATACACATGGCAGTTAACGTGTTAAATCCGTTAAATCAGTTTAATCTGATAAATCTGTTAATTTTGTACAATCTGTTCAATCTAAGGCGCTTTCGTTTAGCATGGTTTAGCCAATTTGGCATTATTAGTCGCCCCGTGGCGTGCAGTATCGCGGTCGTGGGTCGTCGGTTGTAAGGGTCGAGGTGGAATTATGCGTATCGGAAGCGACAATTAGAACAAAAAACAAAGCCCGTACCAGCCCAGAGCGATAAACGAAAGGCACTTTTATGAATCTATTAAATCTGATAAAATCCGAGAAATCTAACATATTTAAGTCATTTTAATAAGTGTTACAAAAGAATGAATTCTTATTCATTCGATAAATCTGATAAAACCAACAAATCTAATAAAATCATGAACACAAATAAATCTGATAATTTTCAATTTAGTTGTACGAGAATCTGACAAATGTGAATACTATGCATGCATACATGTTGTACACTACTTTGTCTACTAACTATTAAAATGTAAGAATTCTTAATAATTATATTATGATAAAAGTTTTAAGATGTATCATGTATGGTACATTTTTTAGTTCTATTGTGCTGTAGTACAGTCCTAGTCAACTTGTTTCTTGCAAAACCGAGTATATAGTAATTGACTGAATTAATCACATAATCACATCGCGTATTTAATTTATATATATATATATATATATATATATATATATAGATGTGTGTATATATATATATATATATATATATATATATATATATATATAAAGTTTAATTAATAAATTTTCACCAAATAATATTTTCTGTAGTAAATAAAATGTGTATTCATGTTGAAAATTGTCACCATACATCATTGTTGAATTATTAACAATGAACACGAATGTGTCACGCGTAAAATGAATGAATACAAAATTAATAACTATAAATAAAATTTTACGAGCTTTTTCCGACTTTGTTGCATTTTACAAAAGCTCGCTAACTACGCTTCCAGTTGATTTAGTTATAAATTTTGCACAGGTATTTGTCAAATTCACAGCGTGAAATTGCGCCCCTTGTTAACCGGGCGGACAATAACGCGTTTCCCTCGTTTCCCCGTTTAAATCGGTACACCGTTCATTACCCGCTCGCGTTTTACCCACAAAAGGTGATCATCGGCGGCTGATCGTAAAACTGCAAACAACGCGGCGCGCCGAAGGGGGGAGGCTTGCCACAATCCAATTTCATGCCACCTTTTGTATGAACGATCGTATTTTAGGGAGTTTTATCAGTTTTTTCGGTAGTAAAACTGTCAGGTTTTGTGGATTAGGCGGTGGAGGTTACTGTTGGCGGTGATTAGGCCGCCAGTTGGTTGCTCTAGTTTCAGCTTGAGAGGGTGAACAGGGGTCTCGGATTACCGGATTTGTTTATTTCAACACTCGCTCTACTGGAGGTATTTATAAAAAATAAACATTTATCATAGAAAAGATGTAGGGCAGCCATCAAAAATATGTATGGAGGTTCGCAAATATTGTAGTGTAGTGTAGTCATATTGATGCTAAACTTACATGGACACATATGGACATATTAACAGGAACATTCTCAATCTGTGGTATTTGTGTTGTAAAAGATTAGGATTTGTGTACTCACAAATACTTTTATTAGCTCACTGTTTAGATTACACATACTGTACGGAATACATTTTATAACTATAGTGTCTTTCGTTTATCACTCTGGGCTGGTCCGGGCTTATTGTTTCTTGTTCTATTTGCCGCTTCCGATGCGCATAATTCTACCTCGGCCCTTACAACCATGCTAAACGAAAGCGCCTTATACTGGGCAAAATTCCCGTCGTATAATGAATCAATTATCTCACTCCTCTGAACCCGTATGACAATTTATATACTTTTCGTCTCAAAACATTAACAAACCGAATATTATGCATCCTGCTTCTTCTTCTAACTATGCACTTGTACCTTCTAAGATAGCAATAGAAGCAACTAACCCACCTTGGCGTTGTTTTTGGACCCATTTGACGAACAAAACTGTCTTTTTTATGCTATAGGGACAGCTGCATCTAGCAAAATTAGGGTTTAATATTCACTATTCCTAAATAACTAAGTAATGAACTGAAAGAGAAAGAATCTTCGGCGGATTCTGCTGGATTTAGGAAAAAAATCTCTTTCTGTTTAAAGCGCAATTAAAACATGTTCGCGATGGCATCGAATTATCTGTATTTATTTAGATCTACTCTAAATATAATTTATTGTTAAGGCGTCTACTTTGTGATAATTTATTTTAAAGGATAAATAAAACGATTTTTTACTTTGTTTTTATCACACTTCAGTTACACTTTGCAACTAGTTTCGGCTAATCTCTGGCCATTTTTGAGCTCAAAAATGGCTAGAGCTTAGCCGAAACTAGTTGCAAAGTGTAACTCAAAATCATTTTATTTATCCTTCTAAATTCGCAATATTGTATGAATGGATATCAAGATTTGGCAAATTTGTATGATTAATATTTCGGAACGTTGGGGATTTTATTAATTTCATATGTTACCTCTTTAAACATGTTAGTATTACATCTGAAGAATTATAATTGTACAAAGAAAGAAATAAATAATAGTTTACTCTTTTCTCTAAATATTTTGCACGTTATACTGTATATGATATAGTATGCAAAATATAGTGTATACAAAAATTACAGATCAAGGAATATTTTAATTTATTTATATATATATATATATATATATATATATATATATATATATATTCATTTTAGAATAAAAATAAAACATATCATTAACAGTCATACGCGTTCATATGTAAATGTGCAATGCTCAAGTATATAATAAAGTATACTATAAACAATAAATTTTCATTATTTTATTCTAATTAAAAATATTATTTACTCAGATATCTACTCTACCCAACATATATACAGTTGTATAGAGAAAATGCATGCGAAAACTATAAACAGTTTGCACTAGGGGAATTTCACATTCGAGAGGGGTGACCTAACAATAGAACAACTATGCCAAGCAATGCGCGAATAGAGTACGATATTCATTTTCGCGTTAACTTATCGCGAAGGGTGGACGAGAGTGATGGATTATTCCGCGAACAGGTTTGCGGCCAAGTCAAATATATCGCGATGCAGCGAGGATTAGAGATGTGAGTTGCAACGAACTTTCTCACAGAAAAAAAACAACTACACGTGTGTGCTTAGAGTTTTAAGGGCATCGACTTATATTTTGCAAATATGCAGAAAACCTAAAACCAGAATAAATGCATTCATGTTTCAAAAATTATCATAATTTTTAGAATTGACCCAGTATGGTTTAGCGAAATAAAAAAAAATTAAAAAATATTTCTAATAAAATGTATTGAAACATAAGCGAAATCGGGTGAATCTACATGCAAGATTCACTCGATTTCGTTTAACAAATTATCACAAACTTTAGAATTGATCCAGTATGGTTTAGCAAAATTTAAAAAAAATTAAAATATGTTTCTAATAAAATTTATTGCAACATAAGCGAAATCGGGTGAATCTACAGACAAGATTCACCCGATTTCGCTAATGTTGCAATAAATTTTATTAGAAATATTTTTTAAATATTTTAGTAACGTTAATTCAAATATATATTTACTTTCCAAATAATATAAATATTTTTACCGAAAATCAAATATAAAATATTTACAATTATTTAAAAAAAATTAACGTATATCTTTTAGAAATATTTCCTAGATTCATGATGTGTATAAATAATGTATTATGTAAATAATAGGCGTTTTCGTTCATCATGGTTTGTCATTGCTAGTCGCCCCTGTGGCGTGCAGTATCGCTCAGGTCTTACGTTCGTGCAAATAGAACAAGAAACAATAAGCCCGTAGCAGCCCAGTCATAAACGAAAGGCACTAATATAAGAACTCAACTCAATCAAAGAAACAACTAACCAACTTGTGTGTTTATCGGTTTTCCTACCGAAACCGAAAAACACAAAAATTAGATGACATAAGAAACATGAAAAAATAGGGTATAGAAACAAAATCAAACAAAGAATCTTCATATTTGCCTCAGTCCCCGGCATATTTTCAATGATCAAAGGCTGATAAGAATCAAAAATTAAGGTACAATGTAAGGCCACACATAAGCGGTGCCGGGCGCAGGCGCGGTGTAGGCGAAGCGCAGGCGCGACATCGCACAGGCGATTGTAATGTCCATATGCAGTGAAGGGGTGGACATTGCACCTTATGTTTACATATAGGCGGCGTGGAAGAGTTATGCCTTTCGCCTCTTTGCCTACCGCGTCTTAGGCGAAGACGCTGTGCCGGCGCTGCGAGAGGCACGACGCTTCAAGCCCCCTCCATTTAAACATGTGGTACAATGCTTCACTTAGGTGACGAGGCGCGGGCATTCGCCTCGTGCCTCTCGCCGCGCCGGCACCGCGTCTTCGCCTCTTCGCCTAAGACACGGTAGGCAAAGAGGCGACACTCTTCCACGCCGCCTCTATGTAAACATAAGATGCAATGTCCACTCCTTCACTGCATATGGATATCACAATCGCCTGTGCGACGTCGCGCCTGCGCCTCGCCTACACCGCGCCTACGCCCGACGCCGCTTATGTGTGAATTGGGCCTAAGAACTCTATATTAAGACGGAAAAAGCGACAACGCTACACAGGAAATAGACAGAATGGGATTAAACATACTGGGTATCAACAACATGCGATAGATGGAGTCAAGACAATGCACCATAAACAAACACGCAAGTTTTCTATTCTGGCGGCAACATTCAACATCAGCATGGAGTAGAATTTATTGCTAGCAATAACATAGCTAGCTTTGTAACACATTACGTCCCAGTATCAAAAAGTTTAATCATAATGATTCAATTAAATACTTGGCCCATCAAATATAATATCATCTAAGTATATGTACCCATCACTGACGGTAGTGAGGAATTGGTAGAATAATTTTAATTAAATTAAACTAACTAATGGAATAATATAAGTATCCAAAAACGAAATTAATATTGAATTGGTAATTTGAAGAAGGGTACAAGCGCCAAAAATCAAAATTTAAATTGTTGGCGTAAACAGTTGCTTGGAGGGGGCTTGCAACCAGAGGTAAAAGATTGAAGCAAAGACCAACTCCGCCATGAGTAGAACAGAACTCACAAAAACCATAAGCTGGAACTAGGGAACGAGTGTGGTCTTTATTCCCTTTTTACGTCATGATTAGTTCTCTGACTTCCCATTAGCATTTAGGTGCTAAAATTCTATAAAAAGAATTCATTATCTTACAAGCCTACGAAATTTTTCATCTCAAAGTATAGGCATCTTGTGCATTATACCGGTTGGCACATCACTTCATCAGATTTCATTTTCATTGATAGAGATTAAGCATACCTTTTTACTTATGAAACCAATAAGAAATCATAAAACTCAATAAAGTTAGTTTTATTATTTCTTATTGGTTTCATAAGTAAAAAGGTATGCTTAGTCTCCATCAATGAAATCTGATGAAGTGATGTGCCAACTGGTATAATACACAAGATGCCTATACTTTCAGATCAAACATTTCGTAGACTTGTCGTAAGATATGAGTATGAGGTCTTTTTATAGAATTTTGGCACCATCGCTAATGAGAAGTCAGAGAACTAAACAAAACTTTGGTGTATGATTTTCAGGAAACTTTTTAGAAGGTGTTGCCATAATGCTAATTGTACGATAATCGCATCTGGATTGTGTGGGACTCAATAAAGTTAGTTCCACGCAATTCAGCGGCGATTGCCTTACAATTAGCATTATGAAACACCTTCTAAAAACCTTCCTGAAAATCATACACCAAAGACTATGCAATCTATGTGAAAACGCAGGGGTGAAAGACAATTTGGTTTTCGGAAAGCATCTGGTTCGAGAGAAGCTCTATTTGCACCCAAGTTCTATTTCAAAAGTGTAGAGATATGAACTGCGAAATACACGTCAATGAAACCGACCATCAGAAGACATTCGATAGAGTACAACACAGCAAACTGACAGAGACACAGAATAGACGATAGAGACACATAATAGACGATAGAGACACAGAATAGATGATAAAGACACAGAATAGACGATAAAGGCACAGAATAGACGATAGATACACACAATAGACGATAGAGACACAGAATAGACGATATAGACATAGAATAGAGGATAGAGACACAGAATAGACGATAGAGACACAGAATAGACGATAGAGACTTAAGAATTATCAAAAACCTATACTGGAACCAGGGAGCCTAAGGACTGTTTTAGTCTCTGTAATAAGTTACCGAAACTGGTGAAACATCCGAGGACGTGCAAATATTAAGAGGGGCGAGACTGTGGTGTGTTCTATCGTCTAGACAAAGACAAAGAACAAAATCTGATTTTTTAATAACAATGTATACAGCGTATTTCGATGTTGTCTGCATCGGAATCATGGATGATCTTAGATTATCTCAGAGAATATTTTGTTGCATATAAAATTAATTCGCTTATATGTAACGCTTTCTGGGTGATCAAGATCATATCACACTCACAATTAATAATAAGATAATACTTATTATAAACGCTACGACAGTCATTCGCTGTGATCTATTATTATTATTCTTCAGAATACTCGTCATAAAACGGTGTAATGCAATAACTAACCTTAAAATTATTTACTCCTCTTCGCGGTCTTTCTTCATCACACTACCAGGAAAACAAATCACAAACTCACAAACTCACAATACTTAATTAAGCAATAATTCCGATTGCAATAATTATATCAGAAACAAAATTCGTTGTAACACACGCGCACACAGATACATCTCTCATAGCACTGAGTCACGTGCGCATTCAAGGCGAAGCTGGCGAAGCCATGTGAGTCATTCTTTAAAAACTTGAAAACCCAGCCTAATCTCCGGCACTTTTCAATCATTTTAATAATACTCCGTCTATCTAAAATTATTTCAGAACATGGTGGTTGCTAAATTAGGTGAATACTACATAAAATAATTAAATAGAAAAGACTGCGGACATTCCATAGGTACGAATAATAATGTTTAATGCGTTTAAATTTACAAGGTTTTGTACCATTGTAAAATATACCGTGTTTGAAACAAACACTATTGGTTGTTACAAAAAACGCTATATTTTACAATGGTAGAAAACCTTGTAAAAATAAATGCAATTAGTTATAAGATAAGTTATTTTCGTTTTAAGAGTGGAAATAATAATTTTATCGAGTAAAAAAGTCGATTTTATTCCCGTTCTTTTAAATTTGCCGGTGTGTGTATTTGATTTATTATCTCTATAAGGCACTTTAAAATTGTCCTCTCGTTTTTCAACTAGACATAAAAGTAAGTGATTCTTAGGGAGGAATTTCTTGTAATGTTGAGGTTGTTAAAAATTTAATTAAAGTTTTAATTTAGCTTAGTTAATTGGTAAGAAGTTAAATTACATGTAAATGTAAGTGATTGATTTATTTAATTTAGAAAATTTTATAAACATTTTATTCGCAGAAATAATATTATAAATGTAAGGAATTATAATTTAGTAATATTCAAAAATACGATCAATATTATTGTCAATATTTTAGAATAATGACAATATTACGGTACTATAATATGTTTAAAATGTTCATTATTCTAAAATATTGCCAGTATTACTTATCGTGTAATGTATATTAATGATGTAATGAAGAGAATACTGATCTTTACCCGGATAATTGATTACTTGATAAATATAAAAGGAGCATTGAAGCAAATATTGACAGTACTAGGATTGACAGTATTATTGACCGTGTAAGGTGCCTTTATATTCCAAATTGCTTCTATTATTCCATATTTAATACAATAGCTAATAGAAGAAAAATATTTTGGCTTGTAACAAGTTATACTTTAAAAAAACTAAAGACCGAACATTTTCATGATTTCTATCAGATCCTTTACCTGATAGTAATTGTTAAAAAATAATAATTTTATCGAGAAAAAAAGTCGAATTTATTCTCGTTCCTTTAAATTTGCCGGTATGTGTATTTGATTTATTATCTCTATATTTCAAATTACTTCTATCATTCCATACTAATATAAGAAAAATATTATCGCTTGTGACATGTTTTAATTTAAATCTTACAAAATATTCAACACAAAAGACCGAACATTTTCTTGATTTCTTTCAGCTCCTTTACTTGATAGTAAATATGAAAATTAAAACATTATAAGCGCATGTTGGAGAGAGTGATGGTGGCTGCATTGAAGAAGAAGAAGAAGAGTGGGGGGCAGAGGGAGAGTTGGTTTGACGAGGAATGTAGCGTGAAGTCGAGCTAGCGAAGAGCAATGGCGAAGTGGAGGAATGGGAGAGGTGGAGTGGAAAGGGGCAATCAGGCGAAGAGAGAGTTCGAGTGAACCTGCGAGAGGAAGAAGATAGAGGAGTTGCAGAAGGTAGACACGAGGTTGAGGGAGTGTGTGACAGAGAAAGAGTTGTGGGAAATTCTGAAGGGAAGTGCAAAAAAGGGCAAAGTTAAACTAGAGCTGGCAGAGTGGGAGAAGAGCTGTAGAGAAATGGCGGGGTCAGAGGTGAAATTAGGGAGTACGAGACCCACCGGTAGGAATGAGGTCGACGTGGCCATAGGGAAGCTGAAACTGGGAAAGGCGGCGGGGGAAGATGGGCTGAAGGCAGAGGCCTTCAAAAGATTACCAGATGAAGGAAGAGATAAGTTGCTGCAGGTTTTGAATAGGGTCTGGAGCGGTCAGGAGGAGCTGCCGGAAGAGTGGCGTGTGGGGGTGGTGGTCCCGGTACATAAAGGGGGAGCGGCATCGGTCGTAAACAATTATAGAGGTATTACCGTTATGAGTGCGGGGAATAAAGCTATGATGACAATTGTGAAAAATAGACTAGAGAGTGGATAGAAAAGGGCTGCTGCCGGAATGCCAGGGGGGTTTCAGAAAGGGAAGAGGGACGAGGGCGCAGATTTTCACGCTTGCGAGAATGGTGGAGGAAGCGTTGGAGTGCAAAGGGAGAGTGTATGCAGTGTTTGTGGATTTGAAAGCGGCGTATGATTCAGTTCCTAGATGAAAGCTCGTGAGTGTATGGATAGATTGGGCATGGAAGATGAAAGTGTGGAGTGGATGAGAAGTATATATAAAGAAGCGTGGGCAAAAGCGAGAGTGAATGGAGAAGTGTCCGAGAAGTTTAGGGTGAATGTGGGTGTCCGCTAAGCCCCCTCCTGTTCAATCTATACACAAGCGAGTTGGAGGCGGTACTGAGGAGAGAACAGGCTGGAGGGGTCGTGGTGGGGAGAACCAAGGTGTGGATGTTGGCATATGCGGATAACATAGTATTAGTAGCCAAAAGAGTGGAAGAGATGGGAAGGTACCTGCATATAAGAGGGCTAGTGGTAAATGTGGAGAAGACCAAATGGATGATGTTTAGGAATAGGGGTAGAAGGGGTAGAATGGAAGAGCTGAAATGGAAGGGAAGGATGATTGAAAGAGTGAATGTCTTTAAATATTTGGGCTTTTGGTTTGACAGTGGAGGAGGATTTAGGGTGCATGTGGAATGTATGCAAGCGAAAACGAGAATGGCTTGGGGGATAGCGAAAAGGAAATGGGAGAGGTTGTGGGGCGGTAACCTCGTAGTGGCGTGCAAGATCTGGGATGCGTGTGTAAAACCTATTCTGTTTTATGGAGTGGAAGTGTGGGGATTTCGTGAGTGCGATGTGATAGAGAGAGCAAGGTTTGCTCCTGAAGAGTCTGCTAGGTCACAAAAGGTCGACACCGAGAGCAGTGCTGTTGCAGGAGACGAATCGTATGAGTATGTGGTGGGAGTCGTGTGTAAGGGTTGTGAAGTTTGAAGTAAGATTGCAGGAATTGGGCGATGAAAGACTGGTCCGGGAGGTATGGATGAGGTGTAAGAGTAGGACGGAGAGTGGTTGGAGGAAGGATAGAGAAAGGATGTATGAAAGAGTGGGTATGTCTGAGGTGTGGGTAGAGGAGAAGCTGAGAGAAATGAGAAGCCTAGAAACTGAGGTGAGAGAGAGAGATTGAGAGATATTGAGTGGCAAGAACGGCAGACTAGAATGAATGAGAGCTCTTACAACCCTGGCTGCGTAGAGTGGCAAGTGCGTGGGAAACTCCCGAGTTACTTAGCCAGGGGTGAGTGGAGCAGGGTGGGCAAGGTATGCATGGCAAGAGCGAGGTGTGGGTCAGACGAGAGAGTGAGGAAAGTGTGGATGGGTCTGGGGTACACCGCGTGTGCGCTGTGTAGTAAGGGAAGCGGCACGTGGTGGCACCTTAGCGAAGAATGTGAGGGTGTGAAAGCAGAGTGGGTGTACAACTGCAGAAAGCTGAATGAATGGTTAAGCGAGGATGGGGAAGGCGTGAAAATCTACAGGAGGCTGACGTGGGAGAGGAAAGTGGCACAGGGAGCGGTGATAGATGAGGGTAGTATTACTTTTATTTATATTTGTATTTTTATTTTTATTTTTGTATATTTTTGTTGTGGTTTGTGATGTGGAAGGGCAGTGAGGGAAATACCAATAAAGGTCTTATTTTTACAAGCACATAATGAGTGTGAACTAGATTATTATCGCATTAAACTTTTTTAGTTGCAAATAAAACAATAGTGTCCACTTATGTTACTATGTGACAAAATCTATCTGATAGTGCTCTATCTACTTGATATTCATATTAAAAATATTCCCAGCGATTATTTTCACTCCATCAACCAAATCCGCCGTTTGCTTTTATCGCTCAGGGGCTAAATACAAGCAGGGGGAGCCCTATGGTCATCACTTAATGCGAAAAATACGTTTACATAAAACACTGACCACTTCCCCTTTCTTCGGGCACACCTGAGCGCTGAAAGGGAGCGATTCGCGAGAGCAGGTTGTGGTTCGCACGCGAAAAAATGGGGTCGGATGGACCGAACAATGGTGAGAAGTTAATCTCGAAAATAATACTGCCGGTTTTTCGGGGATACTTAATTGGGGTGCGAGGTTTTCTCGGCCCTCGCGGCCACTACCGGCCGTGTAATAGCTGTGTGTATGTCTATTCATAGTTGTTTGCGCCGGCTAGTCGACTTCTCGACTAGTTTTGTCACAATAGAAACTATTAGAGGTTTATTAAGACGCCTTTCGGCAACTATTACACACCGTTTACTATTTTCTATTGTATTGTGCAGCCCTATGAATGAATGAATGCTCCGATAGAAAATAGATTTTTTTTCTAGGCTTTTATATGGGTAAGTCGTTGACTATTGTGCAGAATAATGCGAGAAAATTAGATGAAATTTATATTAATTTGTTTTCTCGCATTGTTTTGCACGGTTGTTCTTCAGTTGAAATTCCTGCTCAAACTATGACAATACCACCAAGTAAATAAGATAACTACGGATTCGGAATTTTTCAAAAATTTAATTTGATTTGAATAAAATATGTATTAGTATATTTTAAAAAATCTGTTCTATTTCGGTATAGATAACTTCACTACAACGATTTATAATACTTATAAACCCGAAATTTCGGAAAATATTTAATTTGTGCTTTATAAACATTAGTTTTAGTTAGAGTCTCTAAAATTTAGATTGGCTCGTTTTTAAGAGTTGTCCAGTCTGTATTTCCTTTGATATAATCTTATATATAGATATTAACCCCCGTATTCACCGACGTTCCATAAATCTACCAATAGCTAAGCTAAGTATTCGTAGTTATAGCAACAATAAATACATTATCTAGGGAATTTAGTTACTTTAGAATGTCTCTATTGCAAACACTGAATAATTAAACAAAAGGTGTCATCAACGCTTCAATTGCAAGCGCTATTCAAGGTTTTAGACATTTGTTTTGGCATATTCTGTGACAATGACGTTGTCAATTTATCCATTCTATAGCTTATGGGACCTATACAGTTATGGGATGTTGGTGAATACAGGCATTATACTCTAAATATAACTTTTATTAGATTATTTTCTCATATTATTAAACCTACATCTAACGGTACTTACACCTAACCATACAAAAGGGTTAAGGGCCTTTCACCATAAGCGTGGTATTGTGGTAGTGGTAGCGTAGCGGTAAGCAATGTTTTGCATGTCTATAAAAGTTCAGTTGTTCAGAATTGGTCAGAAATAGTGTGGGATAAATAGACGTAATTACCCATGTTCCACCATAGTTTAACCGCACTACAGTAAATACATGAAATTTTTATATATGTGTATCTATCACACTTATTGTGAATAGCCCTTTAGGCTTAAATAAATATTAGTTAACTAAATTCTGGATTTTTAGGGCGTGTACTTATTCATTATAATTTTTTTTTTTTTTTTTTTATGTATTTTTGTTGTTGTTCTTGATATTGATGAGCATTTTTTTAAGGGTGGCATACCCCTTAAAAAAATTAAGGTCCTTTTTTTGATTAATTTTAAGCGATAAATACAAGGATTTTTACCTTTTTTCTATCACACCTTAGTTACAATATGTTTAGTTATTGAAGGAGCTCGAAAATGTTTGTTGATATATAATTTGATAATTAATTAATTAATGGATAAAGATAATTATTCTAGTTACACTTTGCAACTAGAATAATTATCTTTATCCATTAATTAATTAATTATCAAATTATAAATCAACAAACTTTTGGTTTATTTCAAGTCCTGACCCTTAGACATGTTGAGCTATCTGTAGAGATAATTAGATAATTTTAAAATGTACATCATCCAGCTATTCATAGTTGTCAAACGATAACGGCTTTATATTCTTCATGAAAAGCGTCTATAGAATCGCATCTGTACATAACGAACAGTAATTTTATGCACATTATTGGTTCCTCTCTACTCGCATGCCCACCATTCAATAAATAATAAAGCCATCAAACAGGGCCGCTCGATAATTGCCGCTGTTTGCCAATGTTTGATTAATCGCCACCCGTCACCCGGTCACAATGTTCCCAATGTCCCGTCCACAAAACGCGCCATGAATAAAGATCGAAATTAGAATAAGCCCCACGGGGCGGGTGCGCACAATGCACGCCAAAAAGCCACTTACCCGCACATTTGCACAATTCAAATTCCGCAGAGATAGGGCGGATGAATGCGAGAGCAGTGCCGTCGGTTATCATTGACGGTCGCAATTTATAAAGGGGGCAACCGTGAGGAGCGCCTTGTTGAGGATATAAATGCATGGGTTATAGAGGAGAAGGAATTCACTCAGCGCAGGAGTAATCCGCCCGAGCCCCGTAAATTGATGGCAGGGCACTTTGTCTTGTCTTGTGGAAGAAGATGGGAGAAAAACAGACACGCGAGCGGTATTTAATGGAACGCAAGTGCTCTTGTAATTCGCAAAATAAAAGGAAAACCACTTGTAACATACCATGAATAAATTGATAGCATAGATTACTGTCTTTAGATATAACATCAAATTTATTTTATATTAGATTTATTCCATTGTTTATTACACAGATTTTATCATGAACATGCACTTAATATGTTTAAAGCAGAAAATAGCAAATAAAATCAATCCCAAAAGTACTAATGCATTGCCATCCCGAGTTAATGATAATAATAATCAATTTATTTGCTCGTGAGGATTTCGCTATTTCTAATCATGTATACATATGCATAATATAGGTTGATACACATACACATGCATACATCATTAATTAAGTATAATTTTATATTGACCCTGATGCAAAAGTCCAATTATTAAAACCACTGTTTGGTTAGTAAGTCTGATCATTATAATAAATTATATTAAGGAAATTTCCAACAAAACTTAGGAAAGTATACAGTTCTTTAAAAATATGGAAAAATATAGAATGTTAGAAATATTGGTATATTTTAAAGTTCTGAACAGTCATTGCACATTACTTTATCATACATATCAATAAATCAATTATGTATTTATGCTTTCAATTTTAAATCAACTATTAGTGAACAAAAATCACATTTTTCACACAGTTTATTGCATTTTGCGGGAAAATTCAAGGAGATAGCATAAATTAATGAAGGGCCGTTTGTGAGCTTCTCTATGACTATGCAATTTGAATCATCCTTCTAGCTTTAAAAAGAAAACATTTACAGCCGTGAAACCCTGAAAAGGCTTAAAAATCAGATTTTAGCAGAATGTTTTAAAGATTTTCGGAGAAACGGTAAGAAATGTCGAAAACATTCGTGCTTGAAATTCTCTTAACTTTGCAATTTAACTCATCCTTCTAGTTTAAAAAAAAAGTTGCGGCCAACAAAACATATGCAAATTGAATGTTTGTCAAACTTTCTAATCAATAACTGTATATAATTTGTTGTAAGAAATTTAATATTTATAACATAATAACTCTAGTTATTGTAATGTTTTCTACACAATAAATAGCTTAAAACAGCTTACAAAATAATTATAAATTAATTTACAGATTATCACATTCATAATGCATACATTACATTTTTGCAAGTTTTCTAATCTTACTTATCGTGTTTTATCGAACTTTTGTATGTATAGTATAAAACACCGAGTTATATCTACACGACTTCTCATACCTGTACGCCATAATCCCAACTAAATCCCTCTCCCACACTGCAATCCAAAACCACACGCAATCACACACCGACTATATCAAATCTAAACGCAACAACGGTAAATAATTCAATTATCATCAAGCGATAGGCACGCCTCCACCAGATAAACCGTAATCTTAACAACAATCAAAATTATCGCCATCATTCCAATGTACAAATGCATGCATTTTAATTAACACCCGGTACACAATAAAATAGATAAAATATAGTCCGCATCTGCATGCGAAACAACGCGATCTATTTGTATTTTACAAGATTTACGGCCGGGCGCGTAGTTTTTTCATCCAACCAACAAAAAAAATACTACAATGCCCCCAAGCACTGCAGAGAGAAAAAAAAACGGTACGGGTAGAATATTCATGTATTCGATCAACGTCAACTTTTACACGTGTGGGGTAGGATTATGGGGGGGGCTTACACACGTTTTTTTTATATATGGTGCGCCCGGTGCGACCGTATTAATTATCATAACAACAAGGATGCGGATTTTTGCACGCGCCTGATTAGCGCGCGGCGGTTTGGCATAATTAATTTGATTAAAAGGGGAAGCCCCTCTTTTTCAGGCTTAATAATCCGTTGAGTTTTAATTAGCGCACGGTGCGAGGTTAATGAAGTCAGTGCGGAATCTTGAATCCGACTGCGATAAAGGGGGCCAATTACTTGAATTTCCAAGAGTGAGGCTGCGATTCAGGGTGAATTCAAAAGGGAGGAAAATTAGTTATAGAAGATACAAATTAATGGTTGCGTTTCAACAATATATTGAAATGACACTCATTGTAAGACATGTAATGCATACTTTTGTATGTATTTCTCCTTAATGTTATTATTGTTTATGATTAACAGTGCAAGTAATAATACAAATAATAATTGATTTATTTCTCAACAGAATGCGTAATGCCCATGGCAATTGAGAAGAGAAAGAGGCGATACTAATCCCGGTCACCGAAGGTACCACCTATGCCTCCTTTTTTATATCTCCTTTTACCATTTTACCTTGGTGGTTAGGTCGTTCATATCAGCGGTATACCCCTCCCCATCAGCGTTGCTAGGGTTGTCATGTCCAATTTATTGGCCAGAGTTTTCGGACGTGCTCTACCGGCCCACTCCTCCCTTTTAGCTCCTTTTTTATATCTCTTTTTACCGTTTTACTTATTCTGGACACTATAGCACCTGTATTGTCCACTATATCTACTTCTCTCACCTTCTTAATGAGATCCATTAAGAAGGTGAGAGAAGTAGATGTAGTCTACAGGTGCTAAAGTGTCCAGAATAAGTAAAACGGTAAAAGGACATATGAAAAGGCGCTAAAAGAGAGGACTTTAGCACGTCCGAAAACTCTGGCCAACCAATTGGACATGAAAACCATAGCAAAGCTGATGGGGATGGGTATACCGCTGATATGAACGACCTAACC
This sequence comes from Lordithon lunulatus, assembly GCA_963942505.1. NCBI lineage: Eukaryota > Metazoa > Arthropoda > Insecta > Coleoptera > Staphylinidae > Lordithon > Lordithon lunulatus. The sequence goes on from OZ012673.1 coordinate 40,614,468, forward strand.
ACCAAGGTTGAGGTGGTGGAGCCAATAAAGCGATAATGGCAGATGGCCACGGCACGACAGTTAGTGCGCTAAGGCTGTCGTACTACACGGGCCCTAGTGACCACTGCTATCAGCAGAGGAGAGACAACCAAGAAATGGCAAAATCTGGGCGTAATTAGGATCAGATTCGTAAACTGTAGGGACGCCCCCAGGATAGATGGACGGAAGGATACCAGAGGTGCTGGGCGGTGGGGCATAATGCCACCAATTGCAGTTGAGAGGACCGGAGCGCCTTTTGTTTGCGATACGGCAAAATGCGAGCTACAAGGCAGAGGCTCCGTTCCACCTTCTTTGCAAAACGTCTGGGTTGCGATTTTTGTAATCCCTCGTTTCGAACGTATTCGTTTAACAGTCAAAATCGCTCCGCAAAATACGGGTAATTTACTATTTGAGTTTGTTCAATTAAGGAATTTTGGATTATTAGTATTTTTTAAGGCTAGTAACCCGAAATTTAATTACACCTTACAGTAGAAGGCATATGATAAAATAAATAAAATCAAAAACCCAAAATTGAAATTTTACGAGCTCATATCGTGAATTGTCTCTTTTTTTCCTAGCGACTTCGACAGTTAAACAAATACGTTCGAAACGAGGGACTTCAAGAATCGCACCCCAGGCCACGGGGCGTCGAGCGACAGGTGCCCGACACGAAGACATACACCGGTACTAGCAAACCGGCCTGGATCCCCAATAGCTGTACCAGAAACGATCCGAGAACAGAAGGAGGGGCAGCAACGATCACAACGGGGCCAGGACCCCACAAGGACCCGAAATAGAGACTACTCCAATGCAACATCGGTAGGAGCAGGTTGACGCACGAGCTGCTTCGGTCAACAGCATCAACCTGAGGGGCAGGCATTATCATAATCAGGGAGCCGAATCATGCCGGACTCTTCATGCGCCATGGCATGAAAAAAACTGGTGGGGCAGCAAAACGCCTTAACGGCTGCGGATCGCCGGGGAAGGGAATGGTCTGGACCAATATCGAGGACGTAACAATCATCAACTGTTACGTCTCCCTAAACACAGGCATGGTCGCCTTCAGAGGATTCCTGCAGCAGCTCGAATGTGCAGTGAGGGCCGCAGGATGTAAAGTGATAGTCGCGGAGGAACTTAGTGCGAAGGCCGCCCAGTGGGGAGTGCCAAGAGAGCTAGGATGTTATGGAATTGGAATCCAATCTAGGCCTCCTCCCCTGCAGCTCAGGGAACGCCCGACGTTTGTGAGAGGCCGCTCCAATTTGCATATCATTGTAACGCTAGCAACGAGCGAGGTCCACGGAAGAATTATGGACTGGAAGTTGGCAGACAAAGAAACCCTGAGCGACCACAAACTCATCGAATACGTGGTCGCGGCGTCGGGAAGCAACAGGAACAGAACAAACACAGCAGCAATATACCCGAGGCGGAATATGAGCCGGCTCCAACTGAGGTCTTGAACCAGGGGCTAGACTAAATCTCAAGCATAAGCCACTCGATTTTACGGCAGATAAGGCTCAAATGTTTACTTTGGATGCACAAAGTCCCCATATAAATGAACTAAATGCAGTCTACAGATGAGCCCCCAGCAACACTTTTGATATTTCAACAAATCATCATCATGGCAAATAAACTTGTTGTAAAAATGCAGCAGGCTTCCGACGCTACGATACTAACCAGAGCGGCGTATGGACGGAAACGTCCGGCCTGCTGGTGGTGCGAGGAGGTGACGATGGCAAGGAGGACAACTAACAAGGCCCGAACGGAAGCGCGGGTGGACCAACATGTGAGCTGCTGGTCCATAGGTACAAGAGAAAAGACTACCGAACCAAAATCCAGCGGAGCTAAAACTCGCTGTTAGCACCGTATATGTGAGGAAGTGAAGGTCGACCCCTGGGGACTCCCCTATAAAATCATTATGAAGAGACTGGCAACCAACCTAAGCCTCCTCCCGTGCAACGCAGGGAACGCCCCGACTTTTGTGAGAGGCCTCTCCAATTTGCATATCATTGAACCCAGGCAACGAGCGAGATTTGCGGAAGAATTACAGAATGGCAGTTGGCAGACAAGAAAACGTTGAGAGACCACAATTTGATCGAATACGTGGTCGCGGATTCGGGGAGCAACCTCAACAGAACAACCACAGCAACAGGCCCCGTGTGGAATAAGAGCTTGCTCCAACTTGAGGCCTTGAACCGACACCTACACCAAACCTCGACCATAAGCCACTCGGTAGTCAGGATATGGCAGATATTGCTGAAAATTCAACTGAGGGATGCACTAAGGTCACGCACAAGTGAATTAAGCGCAGTCTGCAGATGAGCCCCCAATAACCCTTCTGTAAATTCAAATAATTATAATGGCAGATAAGCTTGTTTCTAAAATGCAGGTCTGCTATGCTACGATGCCAGCCATACCGTCGGTTGGACTACTAGTGGTGCGGGGAGGCGGCGATGGCAAGGACGACAACCAAGTAGCCGCGCAGGGAAACGCGGGTCGACCAATAAATGAGCTGCTGGCCTAATATTGGGACAATAGAAAGGAGTACCGAGCCGCCGTCCAGTGGAACCAAAAATAGTTGTTAGCGCCGTCTGTGAGAGGAGGTCGACTCCTGAGGAATTGGAGGTCGACTGCTGGGGACTCCCCTTTAAGATCAGTTTTAGGAGTCTTGGGGCAAGGCCTACAGGACAGGAGGTGATGGTAGCCGGCGGAGGCGACAGCGGTGGTCGCGCCGCTTTTACTAGCTGGAATCCGCACGAGCCCGGACATACCACCCGACGACACGGACGATAACAGCCAATGGAGCGAGTAGGAGGCCCTAGGAAACCTATTGAGCAGAGAGGCGCTTGGCCTTCTGGCCTGCCGAACGAGGACCTAAAAGCAGCGGCCCTTGTCATAAGGCTGGACGCCAAAAACACCTTCAATCAGAGTCTGACGGAGGGTGCATTTCTCAACAGATGGAAGGAGCTAAATTACTACTTATCCCGAAAAAGTGGAAGCCAGTCGCGGGACCCACGTCTTTCTAGCTATGCCACTATGCCTCTTGCACGGCATGGCTATAGTTCTTAATCGGTTTGCTGCGAACTAGTTGGTGGGGGTGATAGAAGAAGCGGGTGGACTGGTATCATCCCAGTATGATTTCCGTTAGGGACGAACGACCATCAACGCTATACTGGCTCTCAGAGGACTGTCAGATGATGCAAACAGCGAAATAGGGAAGAGCTGGTCGACCAGCGTTCGAGCTACTGGCTCAATGTAGGGACAAGAGAAAGGAGTAACGAGCCGCCATCCAACGGAGTCAAAAACCGCTGCTAGCGCCATATATGCGAGAAAGTCGACCTCTGAGGATAAGATCATTATGAGGAGACCTATAGCAAGGCCTTCAGGACCGGACACGATGGTAGCAGACGGAACGACAGCGGTGGTCGCGACGCCTTTTCCGACTGGAATACGCACGATCCACGACATGCCGCCAGACGGCACCGACACCGATGATCGCAGACAATGGAGCGAGAAGGCGGCCCTATGAAATCAGAAAAGCGTCTGGCTATGACAGCCTGCCGAACGAGACCCTGAAGTCAGCAGCCGCTGCCATAAGCCTGAACCCTTAGAAACACATTCAACCAGAGTCTGACTAAGGGCACATTTTCCACCAGATGGAAAGAAGCCGAAGTAGTTCCAACCCCGATAAAGGGGAAGACAGCCTCGGAACCTACGGGCCACTAAACCTCTTACACGACGTGGCCAAAGTCATTAACCGGCTGGTCGCTAACTGGCTAGAGAAGGTGATAGAAAAAGCAGGTGGACTGACACCATCCCAGCATTAATGGTTAACCATCGACGCCATACTGGTTGTCAACACTGGTAGACGATGCAAACAGCGGACTACTGAGGAGGCGGAGACATTGCCTGATAGTCACATAAGGCCCAATTCACACATAAGCGGCGTCGGGCGCAGGCGCGGCGTAGACGAGGCGCAGGCGCGACTTCGCACAGGCGATTGTGATGTTCATATGCAGTGAAGGGGTGGACATTGCACCTTATGTTTACGTAGAGGTGGCGTGGAAGAATTATGCCTTTCGCCTCTTCGCCTACCGTGTCTTAGGCGAAGACGCGGTACCGGCGCGGCGAGAAACACGAGGCAAATGTACGCCTCTCGTCATCTAAGTGGGCATTGCACCACCTGTTTATATAGAGGGGGCTTGTAGTGTCGTGCCTCTCACAGCGCCGGTACCGCGTCCTTGCCTCTTCGCCTAACTCCTCCACGCCGTCTCTACGTAAACATAAGGTGCCCCTCACTGCATATGGACATCACAATCGCCTGTGCAACGTTGCGCCTGCGCCTCACCTGCCCCCGACGCCGCTTATGTGTGAATTGGGCCTAAGACGTCAACAATGCCTTCAACTCCCTCTCGTGGGGGGACAATTTAAGGCTCCAGTGCCATGTGCCCCACCCTCCTATAGCTCCTCAGCAAGCGTAGGAGCGGTGTCGGCTTGTCTAAGCTCCTATAAGCCGACACCGTTGCTATGTTTGCTGGGGATCTATATAAGGCACCTTACACGATCAATATTACTGTCAATATTTTAGAATAATGACAGTATTACTGTACGATAATATGTTTTAAATGTTCATTATTCTAAAATATTGCCAGTATTACTCATTGTGTAAGGTATATTAATGATGTAATGAAGAGAATTCTGATTTTTATCTGGATAATTGATTACTTGATAAATATAAAAGGAGGATTGAAGAAAATATTGACGGTACTAGTATTGACAGTATTATCGATCGTGTAAGGTGCCTTTATGAGCTGCATGAGTGTAGTGTATAGGGTACCGGACCACATGACGAGATGAGTCCCACATAGATTAGTCCTAGGATCTTAACTCTGAAAGAAACATCATATACGACGGGGTCTTAAGACTGAACCTCCCACCAGGGATCGAGACGGTGGCGCTTGGCAACGACCGCACAGTCGTCGGAAGTGAAGAGGCGTAGAGGTGCTGAAGCGCAACGTGCAACTAGCGGTTTCAAGTCGCAGGATGATTGCGAGACAGCGGACTGGAGGTCGCTGCCCTTCTGCCCACCACACGGGCTAGTGCCGGACTATCCTGCTGCTTCTAGGCGAAACAATTGAGGCCTTATGCAGGGCACCTTGCTGGACGTCAACGTCCACCATACGGCCCACATTCTACAGGCCACGCAAAAAGCAGCTAGGATAGAAGATAGATATTACCAAATATCGGCGGCCCCAGGGAGGCTAATAGGAGACTGTGGGCAACGGTATCCGGCTAGTATATGCGCTAAGTTCACAACATAACAAGAGAAATTGGGCTTGACCCTCCGCACTAGGTTTAGCTGCGCGTACAGGACGGTCTGCACGGATACGGCCGAAGTCATTGCCTCGGTCATACTAGCGGACCTGCACGCAACTGAAGGTAAGACGGTATATGACTTATGGCGAAGAGGTATACAAGCCACTGACGCAAGGGAGCAGGTCAGAGAGTCGACCGCGGAAGAGTGGTAGATAAGGTGGCAGGAGACCACTAGAGGGCAGTATACGAGGCGGCTCATCCAATGGACCGAACGGAGATACGGGGACGGACCACTGGGTCATCCTACTGACATGCGCTACCTGGTTCGGATAAGTAAGTCAAGAGTACAGTTCGAGGGATGTAAACGATGATGCGGCACATACACTGTAGATCTGAAAGGTGAACCAGAGAGAAACAGAAACTTGCGGAAGCGTTCGGCGAGAGGGCAAACACAACCCGCCTGCTGCACCCGAAAAATGGGACGCGGTGACTCGTTTCGCTATAGCGACCATCGGTGCGAAGCACCAGGACGGGTTGGGAGCGAAACCGCCAGGCAGTAGACGGAGATAGGAATGATCAGACGCCGGAAGTAGTCATTGTGAGCACAAGTATCTATGACGTAGAATGCATAGTAAACCAATCAATACCAGACTTTGAAAGGAGTGGGGGTTAAAACGAATGTGAATAAAACGAAGGTCGTGAGTACCAATACCAAACACATTCTTATTGATAATCACCCTATCGAAACGGTTCAAGAATATATCTATTTAGGGCACATAAAATAGTTGGGCCAAGAGGAGAATGGGACGCAGTGACTCGATTCGCTATAGCGGCCATCGGCGCGAAGCACCATGCTAAACCAACTAAACCAGACCTCGAAAGGAGTGAGCCAAAATGAAACTGAAGGAAACGAAGATCATGAAAATATTCTTATTGATAATCACTCTATCGAAACGGTTCAAGAATATATCTATTTGGGACACTTAAAAAGTTGGGCAAAGAGAACCAAACTGCTGAAATTTCACGAAGGGTGAAATTAGGCTCGGTTACTTTCGGAAAACTTGGCCAAATACTAAAAGCTTCAGATATCCCTATCTCACTGAAGGCAAAAGTATACGATACGTGCATCCTACGAGTCATGGCATATGTGCTGGAGACAGTATCTCTAACGAAGCGAAGCAAAGACCACACGAAGGACTATAAAACGTGTCATGCTCGATGTAAGCTTGAGAGATAAAATTCGAGACAAAGTCATCCGTCAATAAACTAAAATAACTGATATAATACAAAGAGTGATGATCCTGAAGTGGAGCTGGGTGTCCTACCCAGCTCCACTTCAGGATCATCACTATTTGTATTATATCAGCTATTTTAGAGAAACATCTGATAGATGGACTAATAGACTGGCGCGTTCAAAAAACGTCAAAGAAAAACGTTGGCCGACCCCAGATGCACTGGCAAGACGATGTAGAAAGATTCGCAGGTACAAGATCATCACATTTCTCAGCACGAGGAAAACTGGAAGAGATTAAGGGTGGCCTACGTTCAGCATAATTCAAGGCTGAAAAAATGAACGAATAAAAACGTCGAACAACGATGACGAGCGCGTAGGAAGTTACATTGAGGCAGACGTGAGCACGGGTGGAGGGTTTAGTGGGTATGATCTGCATTGAATGCAGAGTTCTACACCTCACACCTCCCAGAAACGCCGGGCATGCGTAAACACATTCTCCCATTCGCAAAATATGGACAATTCACGAATTGGATTCGTTAAATGATGGAATTTCGGTATATTATTGTTTTCAAAGCTATTAAACCGATATTTCATCACTGAATGAACTCAGATCGTGAATTGTCCGTATTTTGCGGACCGACTTTGACAGATAATAAATATAAATAATGTGTGTATTATACATTTGTCGGAAACGTATCCTCTTACACACAAACGACGTAAAAATTAGGCCAAATATCCCGCAGAAGTACACTAGGGAAGTATCTCGGAATCGGACATTATCGTTAGACGCTACAAAAGCGATATATAGATAGATAGATTATATATTTGTTATACTGATCAGTCCAAACATATTGTAGGGCAAGTAACTTAAATTACACAATTAATTAATTCATCAACTTTTACACAGCCAAAGTCTTTTGAATCACAGTTCCTGCTCAAAACAGCACAATTAATCCATCTTTTCATCAATAGGAAATCGCAACACAATCGCAATTTCCACGTATTCCATCCAACCGGCTGTGGGAAGAGTGGCTGTAACGGTCGAACGCCTTGACTCGGTCCGTGCCGCGTTGCGAAACGTTTTAATCAATTGCATTATTTATAAGGCATTCAAGTCGACGCAATTACACGGCGCATTATGCGAGCATTATCTGGGCGCCGTTCGTACCTAAAAGCTTCCTATCTTCCGCGTATTAATAATCGGGCGGTTCAATTAAACATTATCTGGCGCGTCGGCGTTATCCGGCGAATTCCAAAAATCTCTTTCCAACTCAATTAGTACTATAATCATTGCGTACAGACTGGTAAAGTGCAATCACTCGTAACAATTTAATTGTATTTGTGTATGCAATACATTACAGACCAAAAATAGTGTCTTTTTTGTTGGCATTTTTACATCATGACTTGATATTCAAACGTTAACGGTTTTGTACGAGTTCATAGGTAAAAAGCTGATCTTTGATTTGTTTGATCGGCTGATTACATTAAAATTGCACGACTTCAGTCACTTCTACAACAATGTGTCATTATTAATATACTTCGAAATAATTGCATCTCTAATCGAAATGACACATTAAAGATGGGTTTATGCTGATAGAAAATAATAAATATAATAATAACAGGTCTAACAAGAAGACTGAGTGATCGAAATGCTTCTAAGGAGGATGTGGTGATACAGGAGGTAATGGGTAGACATTATTCTATGTTACGGATAAAGGAGCATTTTCAAAAAACAGTCCATTTCGACTAAAAAAGTCGAATTTAAATTAACGATTTTTTCGTTATACAATCCATTTTGGAAACTAAAAATCAAGCTAAATAATGTTGGGTTTATCCCTAATTAAAATATGGAATTACGCAATTTTCAAATTAAAAAAAAAACAAACTTAAAAGTATATAAAATTGTTTTGTAACGTTAGAAACGGCTGCTTTTACAGCATCGCATCCTACGAAACCAGGGTTTTTGTGTTTATTTTCATTTCATGATTACTCCCGTCTTATTTTGTATTTAATATTTTATGACCGCATAAACCCACCTTAAATTATTTAAATCGAAATTGATTAGTTTTTGGCAATTTAAGATTTTCAAATGTTTTTAATAAAGCGAAAACATTTGAAAATCTTAAATTGCCTAAAACTAATCGATTTCTAATTATGGTCATTGTTAATTCCTTCAAAGGACTTTAATCATTTATAGTAGAGGAGTATACTTATTGGCCGTGGTTATCCAAGCAAAGACTTCCGGCTCAATAAATAAAGCCATAAACAATTATAATAATATTTCTAAGAATGTTTAGTACCAAGTCCTTCAACAAGACGAATAAAAAGGTTATTATTGTTATAAGAATGGATATATTTTATGTATACAATGAGTGAAACAATTGATAAACATAAATACTTAATAGCATAACTGGCTATAGTCAATAAAATATTTACATTAGCAACAAATCTCTTATTGTCTCTGTTATTGTTGATATACTTCAGGTATCTGTTCTTATTGCTTGTATCTATAAATACGATGTGTAGATTTGATAAGTGAGGGGAATTCGATAGCAGTTGTACTTCATAAAGCGGTCCCACGCGAACCATCCCACACCGCAGCAGAAATAAATTTAACGCGGCAATAAAACTTATCACTTTATCAATTTTAATTAATCGGTGCCTAGCGCGGACAAAATCGTACGTACGCTGTGGGAGAGTAACGGTGCGGAATTACTCCCAATGATTTCTTATAATCATCATCGCCAGGCTTTAGTTACGTGCTTCAATAAATAATTTCCAGTGTGATCGATATCTTCGTTATATTTAATGTCCATTGTTTGTATAATTGCGCGCCGCGGTTTGGTTCGTATGCGGGTACGGTATGTTCTTTAATTGAATAAATCATATCGATCTGTATCGAAGCTCGTGCGGATTAATTTTAACGGCATGCTTAGGGATGCTGGCGGATTATATTAGAGATTATGTGTGATATGATAAATATATTACCTTTATATTTAATAAAGTGTGGAATTTTGTAATTATTTTCTTTGAAAGATAATAAAGATACTATTAATGAAATTATAAATTTAATTTATAGATATTTCTCTTGAGTAATAGTACTCTGCATGTAAAGGTCGGTTTATTCTGACATCAAATAAAAATAAGACAGGAGAAATCAGTAAAAATAAGTATTCTCTTGGACCGATTATTGACCATAGAAGAAAAGTGCTTTATATAACTACCGCCATATACAATTTAAAATAATATAGAATTAAAATACATTAAAAATTCAATGCTAATACAAATACAATTAAAATACATATGAATACAATTAATAGATAATATATATGAATACAATTAAAATACAATATAATATCAAAACATTAAAACATTAAATAAAAAATATACAAAATAGTGTCTGCTTTGACGTATTACAGTCTAAAAATTTGTATACAATTATAAATTAATTTTTTTAGTTTTAACTTTCTTCGTAATTTTAGCATGAAGCAATAAATCACGCCTCTGCCATTTCATTCTTATGATTTACTGCTACTACAAAAATGAGTCACAAAAAGTGCTGTAATACCCTTTATTATATTCAAAATTTTATGAAATTTCCTTGACTGCATTCATAAGTATTCATATTTAGTGACTGCAACGTTTGAAAATTGCATCTTAACCTTTTGCAAACATATCGGGGTATTACAACTCGAACACTACAAAATCCAATATTTATAGGGTTGCATAAACTGCTGTAGTTCCCTTTATAATATTTAGAATTGTATAAAATTACCTTGAATGCATTGATAAGTATGAATAGTTAGTGACTAAAACGTTTGAAAATTGTATTTCAACTTTTTACATACTTTTCTGGGTGTTAAACATGAAAATTACAAAATCCAATATTGGTAGAATTACAAAAGGGCTGCAATTCCCTTTATAATTATCAGAATTTTATAAATATGCCTTGATTGCATTAATAAGTGTTCATATTTAGTGACTACAACGATTAAAAATTGTATCTCAACCTTTTGCAAACATTTCGGGGTGTTACAGCCCGAACACTACAAAATCCAATATTTATAGGGTTGCAAAAACTGCTGTAATTCCCTTTATAATATTTAGAATTTTATAAAATTGCCTTGAATGTCTTGATAAGTATTAATATCAGTGACGAAAATGCTTGAAAATTGTATTTCAACTTTTTGCATACTTTTCGGGGTGTTAAACATGAAAATTACAAAATACAATATTGGTAGAATTACAAAAGGGCTGTAATTCCCTTTATAATTATCAGAATTTTATAAATATGCCTTGATTGCATTAGTAAGTATTCATATTTTGTGACTACAACGTTTGAAAATTGTGTATCAACCTTTTGCAAACATTTCGGGGTGTTACAACTCGAACACTACAAAATCCAATATTTGTAGGGTTGCAAAAACTGCAGTAATTCCCTTTATAATATTTAGAATTGTATAAAATTGCCTTGAATGCATTGATAAGTATTAATAATTAGTGACTAAAACGTGTGAAAATTGTGTTTCAACTTTTTGCATAATTTTCATGATGTTAAACATAAAAATTACAAAATCCAATATTAGTAGAATTACAAAAGGGCTGTAATTACCTATATAATTATCAGAATTTTATAAATATGCCTTGATTGCATTAGTAAGTATTCATATTTAGTGACTTGTAGTCGTTTGAAAATCGTATCTCAACTTTTTGCAAACATTTCGGGGTGTTACAACTCGAACTATACAATATCCAATATTGGTAGGATTGCAAAATCTGCTGTAATTCCCTTTATAATATTTAAAATTTTATAAAATTGTCTTGAATACATTAATAAGTATTAGTATTTAGTGACTAAAACGTTTGAAAATTGTATTTCAACTTTTTGCATACTTTTCGGGGTGTTAAACATGAAAATTACAAAATCCAATATTGGTAGAATTACAAAAGGGCTGTAATTCTCTTTATAATTATCAGAAATTTATAAATATGCCTTTAGTGACTACAACGTTTGAAAATTGTATCTCAACCTTTTGCAAACATTTCGGGGTGTTACAACTCGAACACTACAAAATCTAATATTTGTAGGGTTGCAAAAACTGCTGTAATTTCCTTTATACTATTTAGAATTGTATAAAATTGCACTGAATGCATTGATAAGTATTAATAATTAGTGACTAAAACGTGTGAAAATTGTATTTCAACTTTTTGCATAATTTTCATGATGTTAAACATAAAAATTACAAAATCCAATATTAGTAGAATTACAAAAGGGCTGTAATTACCTTTATAATTATCAGAATTTTATAAATATGCCTTGATTGCATTAGTAAGTATTCATATTTAGTGACTACAACGTTTGAAAATCGTATCTCAACTTTTTGCAAACATTTCGGGGTGTTACAACTCGAACTATACAATATCCAATATTGGTAGGATTGCAAAATCTGCTGTAATTCCCTTTATAATATTTAAAATTTTATAAAATTGTCTTGAATACATTAATAAGTATTAGTATTTAGTGACTAAAACGTTTGAAAATTGTATTTCAACTTTTTGCATACTTTTCGGGGTGTTAAACATGAAAATAACAAAATTCAATATTGGTAGAATTACAAAAGGGCTGTAATTTCCTTTATAATTATCAGAAATTTATAAATATGCCTTGATTGCATTCATAAGTGTTCATATTTAGTGACTACAACGTTTGAAAATTGTATCTCAACCTTTTGCAAACATTTCGGGGTGTTACAACTCGAACACTACAAAATCTAATATTTGTAGGGTTGCAAAAACTGCTGTAATTTCCTTTATGATATTTAGAATTGTATAAAATTGCCTTGAATGCATTGATAAGTATTTATATTTAGCGACTAAAACGTTTGAAAATTGTATCTCAACTTTTTGCATACTTTTCGGGGTGTTAAATATGAAAATTACAAAATCCAATATTGGTAGAATTACAAAAGGGCTGTAATTCCCTTTATAATTATCAGAAATTTATAAATATGCCTTGATTGCATTAATAAGAGTTCATATTTAGTGACTACAACAATTGAAAATTGTATCTCAACCTCAAACATTTCGGGGTGTTACAACCCGAACACTACAAAATCCAATATTTATAAGGTTGCAAAAAATGCTGTAATTCTACTTTTATACTGTTCTGATCACGCTGGATGAAACGTAAACTGATAAGGTAAATGAATAAAAAATATGAACATAGGAATATGCCACATATGTTGAAAAATAAACAGACAAGCCGTCGTGAAGTAATAGAAATGTTAATTTTCACAAACTGTGTTTTTATGCAAATGTCCTCAATTTTATTAGTTTGATGGTAGATCGAACACAAAAAGTTTGCACTACTAAAGAAATACATCATATTTACATTAAACGTAACAATCTATTATCATTGTTATAGCCGTAATATTAATAGAAACACTCTCTTTGTATTATTAATCTATCTATATTTTATTGCGGAAGCACCTACGATAAAACGTATTACAAGCTTCATTAATCAAAATGTAAGTAATTACATGCTGCCGCTACAAGGCGAATTATCGGCGCGTGCCCTTCCTTTTCCCCAGCCGGAAGAATGCGCGACCGGATGCGATGTTCATACGAAACGTCTTCCACACAAATTAATAACAATATGCGTGGCTTTATTAGTCTGGGCACGAGACAATAATTGCGTTCAATTAAAGGGAACCCCGGTGGTGTGCTGCACCATAAAATGTTTAATTTACATACCCGCCGCCATGTGCTTGGGCTAATTAGCGCCCACTTACAGGCGAAACTGAAAGCGACAGTCGATGCGGCTTTTACAATAAATAATTACCACCGCGTAAATTGTATTTCGAATGACTTCAGGGTGCTGATTAGGCGACAGGTGTTGTAATTACATGCGCAGACTGTGGACTTTATTATTGCATGGCGAAATTATTTGCAATTTCATTTTTTCAATCCGAATCCACGAGCTACATTTAATCATATCGCTTTATTTTATATCGGTCACAACATTACGTCTTAATATCTCGATTAATGGAATTATAAACGTTTCTGATGTTGTTGCAAGAGTATAGTTGGGTGTAACGATTATTACACCCAACTTTACTCTTCCAACAACATCAGAAACGTTTATCCGCAACCTAGGTTTAGGAGAGTTTGCTGAGATAACAAAACAAGAAATAAGAACAGCGCTGAAGTAATTATAAAACAGGAAACGGTCAGGAGAAGACAAAATCGCCAGCTAAGAAAATCAGGAAACGGTATAGAAGATGCGCTACAACAGCTTTTCATAGATGCCTCGAGGAAGACAATATACGAGACACATGGCAAAACTCAGAAGTTATCCTGCTCTTCGAAAAGCACGAAAGCGCTATATAGAGAATTACCGCACTATTAGTCTCTTATCACATTTTTATGAACTCATAACTAATCACCAATAGATTAAAATTGATTCATACCAACCTGTAGAGCAAGCGGGTTTTCCGAAAGAATATAGCATAATCGACCATCTGCAAACAATTCGTACACTGATAAAAAAAGACATTTATCTAGTATTCGTAAACTTCCATAAAGTTTTTGACAATGTCGAAACCTGGGCATTCTTACAAGAAATGGGCCATGAATAGACTCGCGTTACTCTAACCTCTTGAAATACATATATGTAGACGCCACGTCTTCAAGTTAAAATAAACGAAAAACTAGCGACTAAAAAATCAAATTAAGAGAGACTTACGCCAAATCGAAATCTTCTACGCTTCACCGATGATATCATCATAACAAGGAGCGATATCCAAGAACTATCAGAGATGTTAATACAACTAAATACAGCATTCAAAAAAGTTGGGTATAAAAATGAATCTTAACAAAAGTAATCAATAAAATCTCTAAACACATGCAACAAAACCATAGATAACGTGAATACATCTTCCTAGGACAGAGATGGTGAACCTATGGCATGCGTGCCAGAGGTGGCACATATGAAAATATAGCTGGCACGCGAAGATTTGCTGGTGCGGCGAGAGTTTCGCCCCGAAATGAAAATAAACAAACACGCGGTTAGAAATCTCTATTGATAAAAGAATCAAGAATTTGGCATGATCAGTAAAGGTAATAAGGCAGTATGTATTTTACGTTAGCGCATAGTTGCATACAACATTCTCGGTGAAACGATATTATGAGAAAATCATAAATAGCTCTTTGAAAATAGTTAGGAAGAACAAAGAGAACTTATTGGTCACACAATTATAAAGAGAAATATTTAATCCACATCTTTAGTAAAATTTAGTGATGGGGAATGCATGAGTGAAGCTTAAAATTGGTATTAGTTCTGTTTGAAGATTTTGAAAATAAAGAAAAAAATATTCAAAGAATAAAAGACATTCCTTTAGTTAGAAATGCGGTAAAAGATAGACTCTTGGAAATTGTTGAAAATGTAACTGATCAGCAAAAAGTAGATATACAATCTTCAGGTTTCATTTAATATAAAATATAATTTTCTCGCGACAACAATAACTTCCTCATACAGCAGTGATGTATTTGCACTAAACATATTTATAAGGCACCTTACACGGTCAATAATACTGTCAATATTTTAGAATAATGACAGTATTACTGTATGATAATATGTTTAAAATTTTCATTATTCTAAAATATTGATAGTATTACTGATCATGTAAGGTATAGTAATGAGAGAATACTGATGTTTATCTGGATAATTGATTACTTGATAAACATTGAAATAGGATTCAGGCTAATACTGACAGTACTAATAGTATTATTGATCGTGTAAGGTGCCTTTAAAGAGAAACTCGTAGCTTAAAACCCTACTCTCAAAATTAAATAAGGGCATAAAAATACGGTTACGCCACTTAATACCACTATTTTATATGACACATTAACAATATCTAATTCAACACATGCCACTTTTGATGGCTCTTTTTTCTTATTTAATTTAGACTCAAGTCTAATTTGGGTGGCACTTCCCGAACCACCGAACCGTGACCTTATTAGTACTCGCTCGTTGCATGGTAGTGTTTGCTACTTATTTGTAGGATACTCTCGAAGCAAAGGTTAAGCGACCCTTAATATTCGAGTGTGACGACGACAACGCTGTTATACCGCCCCTCTCATCCGGCGCGACGTTTCTTTCTCAGATTTTCTTTACTTATCGCTACATAAATTGTTATCTGGACAAGGTATGCGTGTTAAACGGTTCTTTATTTAGTTAATTAATGGTAATTACATGTAGTGACGACCAAATATGTTTGAGGGTTGTATGTAAAGAATAGGGTTTTGTGAGAACTGTTGCGTGACTATAAAGATTTATAAATTATACTGACATAATAATATAAAAGTTTCATCCTCACTGTAAGGATGAAACTTTTATATTATTATTTCAGTAAAATTTATAATATAAATCTATAGCCGCGTTAATTAATATCTACAAATGGCTGAAATGCTTATCGAATGGTGATTTTTAATTGAGTGGGTGAAGACAAACCAAACTATGTCCATTCACTATATCAAACGACTTGAACCACTGAATGAGATTTTAAAACAGGTCGCGTCGTTTCCAAAAGTAAACACGTCCTGGCTGTACCTACTACTTCCTGCTTAAGCTTTCGTCCTTTAAATAGCCATTTTCATTGAACATTATTGTAAATTGTTCTTAGTTAATTAATGGTTATATATAGTGACCAAATATGATTGAGGGTTGTGTGAACTACTGAATGAGTTTTAACAGTGCTCCCATCGAAATAATTTTAAACGCCTTGACTATACTACTAACTGCTTAAGCTTTCGTCTTATAAATAGCCAGTTTGAACATTCCTGTCTATTTTTCTTCTTAGTTCATTCTTCTTAGTTAATTAATCGTAATTACATGTAGTGGCCACATATGCTTGTTCTGAATTCTGACTACTGAAAATTTTTTTTTTTAAATGTTTCGATGGGAATTCGAATATTTTCCCCCATTTTTAAACTGACAACTCTGTCAGTACAAAAAACATTAATGACAGGTTGGTCTGCTACATAACATTGTCTTCATTTGTATATTATAGGGATATCGAAATGTTTAGTCTTCACCTATGAAAATGAAATATATATATATATATATATATATATATATATATATATATATATATATACCGGTGTATCAACCGCCAAAACTCTGCGATACTGGTATTTGGTATCCTGGTTTTGTAATACCTAATAACAATATCTACTCATCTAATATTACGGACTCGGGTAGCTCCTCGTCCGTGGACATTCGTCTACTAAACTTGTTTTTTACATGTATCTATGTCTTTTGATTTCAATCTAGGAGAATAGGGCCGCAATGTATATTTTACAACTGGTTAAAAACCCAGTTGGAAAATATATGTTATAACTACTAATAATATAAATATTATTAATTATTTATTATAGTATTTTTTCGCCAAAAGTCAGTTATACCGAACTAATTATTAGGAAACAGCGAGGGCAGTAAAACTTCTTTTATAAAATATCAATATTATTTATTTATGTAAAATAAACAAGTATAATGAAGTAATTGAAATGACAATAATAAAATTACTATCACACCCAAAACATTTATGTAAAAATACTGAACTCAATTTATATTTTTATATGTAATTTATTGCCATCATAAATTCATATTTTGATCGAATTCGAAATTGTGCTCATCAAAATTCATTCTAGTTTGAGCGTCTACATATATCAATCCTCCACGCTCCGCCTAGCAATAAGTATCAACCTTAATAAGTTCGCCAAGTAAGTGCCTGAGTATGCCGAGTAGTTTGTAATATTGCACCCGTCTACCCACTCCCGCAGTTAACTTTCGGGGTAGTTTAATTTGGCCTCGGGAAATTTGAATTTCTAGTGTTCCCTGCTCGGTAACGAGATACCCTGGAAACCTAGACGTTTCGGTTTAAAACACTGACATGCGCTCGTAAAAACAGAGCCGCATATTAAAGAAATATGGACGCAGGATGCGCGCATCTGAATTCTATTTGCTCGTATTGTGGGGTGTATTCGATCTGTCTCGGTGGAAGACAATGCGACAGTGTGGGAATACTAAATGAGTAAGGCGGATGAAACATTGTTTTCTTGTTTATCATTCGACTAAAACGTATAAAGTGTAATATCGAGTGACTACTGTTGTAGTTGTAGGACACTTCCTTTTTTTTAGAAACCCGTAATATGATCTGATGTGTGAGAAAAACGCTTTTCTGAATACATTAATGTTCAATCTAAATTTAATACACATATACATTGTGTCCCTAGATTACACAAGTTGGTAATATGAAACAGAACATTTAGATTTGGACTATATGGTATACATATAATTTTTATTAAATATTTTTTATTTATTACAAATAATTATTATATAATTTGTAATTACTAGGTGAAATTCCCATCGTTCGATGGGGAATGTAAAAAGCCTTATTTAAAACATTGGTATTACTTAAAAACACTTAATACTTCAATTAAATAATAAATAAAAACATAAAAAAACTCCTTCGGGTGTCGCAATCCCCACTATTGAACTGGAAGCACTGATAAATACAAAATACATAATGGCCTCAAAACATTCTCTTCATTTTTATAGTATATGGATTTATATACTTTATAAATAATGTTTGTTATAACATTTTACTCTAAAGTAAAAATTAAAGCTACTTCTCTATTTCCCTATGAAAAAGAGATGTTTTATTAATTTCTATGCAACCCATAAATCAAATTTAAAATTTCTGCATGGTGATATATTTTATATGTGGGACAACTTTTTGTAAAGAATACATCTTCTATGAAAATATCACCACACGACTTTCCGAATTACATTCGACATTTTCGACAAAATTTAAATTAATAAAATTTTATCAAGATTTTGTTTCTGTTTGTGGAACGATTATTTCTTTTCGAATTTTTGACTTTTTTGACAATATTTGACACTATCTGACAATATTTGACGATATTTAACAATATTTGATAATATTTGACGATATATGACGATATTATACAATATTTCACAAAATTTGATGATGATATTTGACGGTATTTGACGATATTTGACGATATGTGAAGATATTTTACAATATTTGACGATATTTAACAACATTTGATAATATTTGACGATATTTTACTATATTATACAATATTTCACAAAATTTGATGAGTTATTTGACGATATTTGCCGGTATTTGACGACATTTGTCAATATTTCTCAATATTTGACAATATTTAACAATATTTGACCATATTTGACTATATTTGACTATATTTGACTATATTTGACTATATTTGACTATATTTAACTATATTTGACTATATTTGACTATATTTGACAATATTTGACTATATTTGACTATATTTCACTATATTTGACTATATTTGACTATATTTAACTAAATTTGACTATATTTGACTATATTTGACTATATTTGAGCACATTTGACTATATTTGACAATATTTGACAATATTTGACAATATTTGACAATATTTGACAATATTTGACAATATTTGACAATATTTGACAATATTTGACAATATTTGACGATATTTGACGATATTTGATGATACTTGATGGTATGTGACGATATTTGATAATATTTGACAATATTGGACAATATCTGACAATATTTGACGATATTTAACAACATTTGATAATATTTCACGATATATGACGATATTATACAAAATTGATGATGTTATTTGACGGTATTTGACGACATTTGACGATATTTAACAATATTTCTCAATATTTGACGATATTGACGTCAAATGTCGTTAAATACCGTCAAATAACATCAAATTTTCTATAATATCGTCATATATCGTGAAATATTATCAAATGTTGTTAAATATCGTCAAATATTGTCAGATATTGTCCAATATTGTCAAATATTATCAAATATCGTCACATATCATCAAATATCGTTAAATATCGTCAAATATTGTCAAATATCGCCTGATATTGTCAAATATCGCCAAATATTGTCAAATATTAGACAATATTTAACAATATTTGACAATATTTGAAAATATTTGACGATATTTGACAATATTTGACAATATTTGACAATATTTGACAATATTTTACAATATCTGACCATTATTGATAATATTTGACAATATTTGGCGATATTTGACAATATCAGACGATATTTGACAATATTTGACGATATTTGATAATATTTGACAATATTGGACAATATCTGACAATATTTGACGATATTTAACAACATTTGATAATATTTCACGATATATGACGATATTATACAAAAATTGATGATGTTATTTGACGGTACTTAATGACATTTGACGATATTTAACAATATTTCTCAATATTTGACGATATTTGACAATATTTGACAATATTTGGCGATATTTGACAATATTAGACAATATTTAACAATATTTGATAATATTTGACGATATTTGACGATATTTGACAATATTTGACAATATTTTACAATATCTGAGCATTATTGACAATATTTGGCGATATTTGACAATATCAGACGATATTTGACAATGACTACATTTGACAATCTTTGCCATTTTATTGTATTTTCATCTTTATTCGTTTGTGCGGAATTAAATTGTAGACTATATATAAAATAAAACTATTAGGCAAGTTACACCAACTGTTGTCTTCTGCGCGCATATTTGCGTTCGTGGAATTGAATTTGGGAAGAAAGTGACTTTTTCTGGAAAATGTTACCAAGATTTTTTTCTCTGTTTGTGGACCGAACTGTTGTTTTTTGCGAGCATATTTGTGTTGGCGTTCGTGGAATTAAATTTGGCAAGAAAGTGACTATTTTTGGAAAATTTTACCAATATTTTTGTCTCTGTTTGTGGGCCGATTATTCCTTTTGGCATTTTTGACATTTTTGACGATATTTAGCAATATTTGAAAATATTTGACGATATATGACAATATTATACCATATTTCACAAACTTTGATGATGATATTTGACGGTATTTGACGAGATTTGAAGATATTTGACGATATGTGACGATATTGGACAATATTTGACAATATTTAACAATATTTGACGATATTTAACAACATTTGATAATATATGACGATATTATACAATATTTCACAAAATTTGATGATGTTATTTGACGGTATTTGACGACATTTGACGATATTTGACAATATTTCTCAATATTTGACAATGTTTGACAATATTTGACAATATTTCTCAATATTTGACGATGTTTGACAATATTTGACAATATTTGACAATATTTAACAATATTTGACTATATTTGACTATATTTGACTATATTTGACAATATTTGACAATATTTGACAATATTTGACAATATTTGACAATAATTGACAATATTTGACAATATTTGACAATATTTGACAATATTTGACAATATTTGACAATATTTGACAATATTTGACAATATTTGACAATATTTGACAATATTTGACAATATTTGACAATATTTGACAATATTTGACAATACTTGACAATATTTGACAATATTTAACAACATTTGATAATATTTGACGAAATATGACGATATTATACAATTTTCACAAAATATTATGATGTTATTTGACGATATTTTACGGTATTTGACGACATTTGACGATATTTGACGATATTTAACAATATTTCTCAATATTTGACGTTATTTGACAATATTTGGCGATATGTGACAATATTAGACAATATATAGCAATGTTTGACTACATTTAACAATCTTTGTCTTTTTGTTGTATATTCATTTTATTCGTTTTTGCGTAATTAAATTGTAGACTATATATAAAATAAAACTATTAGGTAAGTTACACTAACTGTTGTCTTTTGCGCGCATATTTGTGTTGGCGTTCGTGGAATTGAATTTGGCAAGAAAGTAACTTTTTCTGGAAAATTTTACCAAGATTTTTTTCTCTATTTGTGGACCGATTATTCCTTTTGGCATTTTGGACCTTTTTGACAATACTTGACAATATCTGACAATATTTGACGATATTTAACAATATTTGATAATATTTGACGATATATGACGATATTATACAATATTTCACAAAATTTGATGATGGTATTTGACGCTATTTGACGACAATTGACGATATTTGACGGTATTTGACGATATGTGACGATATTTGACCATATTTGACAATATTTGACAATATTTGACAATATCTGACAATATTTGACGATATTTAACAACATTTGATAATATTTGACGATATATGGCGATATTCTACAATATTTCACAAAATTTGATGATGTTATTTGACGATATTTGACAATATTTTTCAATATTTGACGGTGTTTGACAATAGAGAGAGAAAAAACAATCTTTATTAGGCTATTGGTTTGACAATATTTGGCGAAATTTGACAATATTAGACGATATTTAACAGTGTTTGACTACATTTGACAATCTTTGTCTTTTTGTTGTATTTTCATTTTTATTCGTTTGTGCGTAATTAAATTGTAGACTATATATAAAATAAAATGATTAGGCAAGTTACACCAACTGTTGTTTTTTGCGCGCATTTTTGTTTTGGCGTTCGTGGAATTAAATTTGGCAAGGAAGTGACTTTTAGTGGAAAATTTTACCAAGATTTTTGTCCTGTATGAAGACCGATTATTCCTTTTGGCATTTTTGACCTTTTTGACAATATTTAACAATATCTGACAATATTTGACGATATTTAACAATATTTGATAATATTTGACGATATATGACGATATTATACAATATTTCAGAAAATATCATCATATTTGACGGTATTTGACGACATTTGCCGACATTTGACGATATTTGACGATATGTGACGATATTTGACAATATTTGACAATATTTGACAATATTTGACAATATTTGACGATGTTTGACGATATTTGTTAACATTAGACGATATTTGACAATATTTGATTACATTTGACAATCTTTGTCTTTTTCTTTAATTTTCATTTGTTTGTACGTAATTAAATTCTAGATAAGGCTATTTCTGAAAAATGACTCTGTTATTATTTAGTTATACATTTTTCCACTTTTTCAGAAAAACTACTGGGTATGTTTAAGTAACCAAATTTTTTATGTGACTATTATCTCACATAACTGTATCTTGGTTATTTTTTTATGGAAATAGAAATGGAGAAAGTCCATGTTTACCAACTTCGATATTTATCATATTATTGATTCTAAAACGTGGTAAAATATATCGTAAAAAATATAACTATTTTATCCGACTTGTGTATTTATTCCCGAATTCAACACTATCAATAAATTCTATTATATAGACAAAAAAAATATTATTGTATATATTTAATTTTAACGTATGCACACTATGTACATACTTGTACACATTTTACTAACCGTGTATTCATTATTATAAATTCATCCTATAATTATATTTAGTCATTCACAGGAAATCAATGACTAAACCACATTAACAGCGTTACACCGTGGAATCGCATCCGTTTGCACAAGCTCACGAACGCAATCCGCTGTTTCATTCAATTGCAATCCAGAGGTGACAAATAGTGAAAATTAAAATGTCGCGCAACTCCATCAATAAAATCAATACAACAAATGGGAGCTGCAATTTGCAGTTGTCAGCAGGCATTTTACACCCAACTGGACATTGACTGAGTCTGGATTTGAAACTATTATGCGGGCACATGGTATTGTAGATATAAATTCTAGCGGACTTGGGGCGCTTGTTACAAATTGTTGATGCATTAATTATCAACGCCACTGTGTCCCTTGTAATGCGAGAGCTCCCCGAAGCGCAAACGGTTACGCGTCCTGAAAGCCATTACGCTATTCAGCTTGCTTGCTATTAATAAATTAACACCACTGTTAATGAAAACCGCGAACACACAAAGTGAGCTACAAATGGAAACCCTTCTTAAATTGAATAATATATTAAATCTTGTTTAAACGTTACTATGTTTTCATATGAAGTATTCTGTAAAAAAAATATTTTTTGAAAATCTAACTTCATTTTGTAGGGCATAAGTAAAGGAAAAATAAAACGATATTTTACTTTGTTTTTTTATCACACTTCAGTTACACTTTGCAACTAGTTTCGGCTAAGCTCTATTTTCGAGCTCCTCCGTTGCAAAGTGTAACTGAAGTGTGATAAAAAAATAATCGTTTTATTTATCACAAAGTAGACGCCTTAACAATCCAATATTTGAAAGGGCATAAGTGTTTTACAAAGTATTAAAAAATATTAATTTTTGATTTTACGTAAATAGCATGTGCATGTGTTTTGTCAACTACGTATTTACGTAAAATCAAAAATGATGCTGATGCTGAATTTGAATGAATTTGTAACGTCAATTTAGTCAAATCTGGTTACCATCAATTTTCAGTAAATAATCTGCTCATGTTGTTGTTTAAAATAAAATATGTTTCTACTAGAGGAAAAATATTACAAACGAAAAAAATATCGGACAATAGAAACAATTTCTATACGAAAATCAAAAATTGTTGCCCTACGGTCATAAAATAAAACGAAAGATTATTAGTTTTACTAAAACTATAAATTACTTTAGCAAGCACAGAAGTGAATTTCACTGCAAAACGATCAATAAAACGTCCCACGGTTCGGCCAGTCGGGTCCACGTATGTAATTTGGTAATCGCTTATACCCGACGCAGCGCAAAAAAATACGTGTAACAGACCTGACCCAGTCACACAAAACTTTATTAACTTTGCTATATGAACCATAACTTCTGTCGTAATTGCTTGTTACGGCGGCGCCCTCGCATACACACACAGACAGATGTCTTTAATGCGTTTTCTTTTGCGCCCCGCGAGGTTTTTACTGAGTGTCTTGTCGGTTTCCCATGCGGTTAACAATGTGTGTCCGATATATGGATTGCAATTACAATCGAATTGTTTCGTCTGTCGCTGTCAGAGCGCCATGGGAACGTCCTTTTGTTGACACGTTCAGACATTAAGAACAATTTCTTGTACAACAGACGGTCTATTTCTTTTAATGCAAGTTTTTTCTTCTTCTAATAATATAGTACCGATTATAGTGCAAGAATACATAATCAATTTTAATACACAAATTGTTATATATATATATATATATATATATATATAATAACATATATTAATTAATACTAGGTGAAATTCCCGCCGTCCGACGGCGTATGATGAATCTTATCAACTCCTTTGAATCCGTGTGAACATTACTATCCTCTGTTTTGTCACGATATATAAATATATATATATATATATATATATATATATATATATATATATATATATATATATACAATAACATACGGTAAACAATCAGTAATGTGCGCGCAGAATTAGCAGAAGTAAGCAAATAACTTCATGATTCGCGAACTAAACAAAGTAAAATCAAAATCAAAATCAAATGAACAATTTTCCGCTTCTTGCAAAATATCCTACCCGTGACTCGCCCTATAGCCATCGAAATAGAAAATTGCATTTTCGTAATCAACTTTTCTCTAATCACGCGCCTCGCAAAGAGCGACAGTTTTCCAATTAAAACTTTTCAACCTCCGCTCTAATTAATTTCCTCCCCGCCAACAGTGCGAGGAATAAAAAAAAAACAGGTTCGACCGGCCAGAGAGACTAGAAATCATTTCCATGATTTAATCATAAAGGGTGGCCTGTCATAACGTTCGAAAGTGGTGCGCGGCCAGAAATAACACACACAATATATTAATCTGCATAATTCTTCACAACCCACCCCTCGCTGGCTAGTTTTGTTTATTTTTTCGGCGTTAAAACGGGCCCACCGCATTTCGCTGCTCTCGCCTCATTGTCGCCGGGTGGATGAGGGCCCGACGCACAATGGGGATGCCCGGTGGACCGCGACGCACGCGACCAACTGACAAATGTGTCAGTGGATGATTGAAGAGGTGTGGATTGTGCGGTCCAGAGCCATCAGAGGTTTCATTTAATTATAAAAAAATTGTTTAGTTTGAATGGAACATTGGATGCTGGAGGCGGGGTGGATTGATGATTTTTCAATGGGTGTTAATTTAAATCACGTAGTTAATGATGACAAAATAAATGCTATTTAGAGACATATTGATGTAAATTTGTAATTGTTTATTAAAAAAATCATCTACTTTCTCTTTTATTTCAGTGAGCTGTTGTTTCTTACCGTAGTAAAGTAAGTCAAATAAATTTTTGGATAGACTGATTAACCAGAACATCACTAAATATTTTTTAAATAAATTTTATAATCCACGAGTTGCATGAAGTTTTGATGTTCAAAGTGCGATAACTTGACTTATATCCTACCTAAATCATCAAATCAATCCAAATTTCAAAAATAGAAAGATAAAAAACTTCTATCTTTATATGGCTATCAGCCGTGAGACTTTTCCGCCGGAAAAGGGAAAAGTTCAGAAGAGTTTAATCATCCGGTATTTACCTTAACTTGATAGAAAACCTCTGAAAAACTGTAAAGGTGATCCGCCCTGATGGGGTCGAAATCAGGCTCAGTACGAAATGGACGACAGCTCAAACAACTCGGCTTTTAAAAATATAACCATAAAAGGCACCTTACACGGTCAATAATACTGTCATTTCTATTACTGTCGTATTTGCTTCAATTCTCAAATCAATATTTATCAACCTTACATGATAATTCTATATTGTCAGTTTTTTCTTCAATATCATCCCAGACTTCAAGCCATCGACTGGTGCACTATTATTTGTATAAGAATATACTGTGTGGGCATAGTCTGAGATATTGATGAAGTATTGATCTATGCATCAAATACAAATTATTCGGAAAAAAACATTAGTGTTCTCTTCATTCTATCATTATTACACCTTCCACGATCAGTAATACTGTCAATATTGTAGAATAATGACAGTATTATAAAGGCACCTTACACGATCAATATTACTGTCAATATTTTAGAATGATAATAGTATTACTGTACGATAATATATTTAAAATGTTCATTATTCTAAAATGTTGCCAGTATTACTCATCGTGTAAGGTATAGTAATGATGTAATGAAGAGAATACTGATCTTTATCCGGATAATTGATTACTTGATAAATATAAAAGGAGGATTGAAGCAAATACTGACAGTACTAGGATTGACAGTATTATTGACCGTGTGCTTTAATATTAATGTCAGTATCATATATAAACTATCTTTATTCAGGCTATTGTATCAATATTACAAAAATAGAATTTTATATGCTTCTTATAATATTAAAGTATGATTGCATCAATGGTATACTTTTTTTAGATATCTTATGAAACACTGCCTTATATTATTCGATAATTAAAAGGAAGATAGAGATGCAGAGGTATATTTAGATATATTTAATACTACCTTCACAATAATTTAGTTTTAATTATACAGGATGTTAAGCACTTAAGGGATTGCTCGGTTGGTAGAGGTGAGTTAACATAGCAAGAATTCGATTTTTTATTTGTAAATTCTATTTGTATACTTTTCCTTCTTCTTCTAACTATGCAGTTGCAACTTCTAAGATAACAATAGACGCAACTACTCCTACTATCGCGTTGGTATTGTCCGCATTTGACGTACAAAACCATCAGTAACAACAATATTTGTCACAACATGCACTGACAGCACAAAAGTCATAAATGTCTTCGTTTTTATATAGCGATATAGCGATTATATATTTCTGGAACTTATTCAACTTATTTTCTATTATATTCTAACAACCCTTCCATACGTTTGCCTCTGATTATTTTAAACATATCATATCATATTCAAGGTATATAACACAACTAACTGGAGTCTAGAACTATAAAGCAAACTTCTATTGTGCACTTTGTTACCGGATGAATTGCGGGTCCGGTAGTAATCGGAGACCTGCAAATGTTTGCACACACGTTTCAATTATTAATGAACTCTGGCTGGGCGACAGCACAAAGGGGGCCCTCTCGACTGAGAACATGCGTGTGGAACGAATTACCTAAACAGTGTCAACACAGTGAAAAAACCCTTTGCCCGCGAAAAATTTACATATACGTCACTCAAAGCGCGCGCTGCGACAGATGCGCTTTTGCGACTAATTCTTCTCGAAATCAAACTTTACACGGGCGTCAATCAAAGTATGGCAGCCGGTTGGAACCCGTTAAGGTAGAGATCGCGACGAATCGATCAAACGTTTTTTTTTCAAAGCCAACGATGTGGCATAAATAGAAAGAATCATTTTTTTATTTCATATGTTATACTTTCATGTATTGTTTTCTGGTGGCAGGAGGCATTATTATTTTTTGGTGTTAAAATTGTTTGTACTTCCACAAATAAGTTTAATTACATAAATATTATTAAAACAAAAATTAATTGATTATTAGATAATTAGATGTCCCGTATTTAATGTAAAACATAATTTCGATAGTATTATAATAAAAATAAACGCACTGTTATCTTTACAGTCCATAATATTATATTTTATATAGGGCCAGTTGTTCAATAGTCCAATAATATACAACTACTTCGCACGAACTAACGAATAACTTTAAAATACGCATGATGTTCATGTGATATTTTGGACAGCTAAGCAAAGGCGGGCGATATTTAATGAAAACGAATACATTTATGACGCCGTTAAGGTGCAATAAAACGAAATAAGATGCAATAGGCGATAAGGCCAGAAACCTCGTAATATTATTAAATATGCATATTACCATAGCAACTTCTGTTCATTGACATCATCTAATAATGAAATCGTTATCGTCCCAAATTTCAAAAGTATTAGGTCTTTACGTATCTTTCTATATCTTAACTTCCATACACCATTAACAACACCAAAATATCTTAGTCCGTGAAAAAAACATATCTATATATATATATATATATATATATATATATATATATATATATATAAGACCTTTATTTGGCCTATCAGCCCAACCCTTCCCTTTTACACACATTCCCAAACAGTACTTTCACAGAAAGAAATAAAAAAAGACACAAAAAAAGAATACAAATTAACATAGAATACATTTTTCTATCCATTAAAATAAACCCCCTCTGCGCTCGCCAATTTCCTTTCCCACGTCAGCCTGCTGCAGATTTTCATGCCTTTCCCATTGACTCTTGCATTCCCCATGACTCTTTATACACCTTTCTCACCCACTCCACTCCTTCCTCTTCCATACCCAATCTATCCATACATTCCATCAGTTTCCCCCTAGGAACTGAGTCATACGAAGCTTTTTAATCCACAGCATACACTCTCCCTTTGCATTCCAGCGCTTCCTCCACCATTCTCGCCAGCGTGAAAATCTACTCCCTCGTCCCTCTTCCTCTTCTGAACCCACCCTGGCATTCCGCAAGCAGCCCTTTTTGTTCCACTTCCCTATCCATTCTATTTTTCACCATAGTCATCATCAATTTATAACCGGCAAATAATGGTGATCCCCCTATAGTTTTTTACGTCCGAGGCCTCTACTCTGCCGCACCTTCTCTCTTCCTTCCTCCGGTAACTTTTTGAAAGCCTCTGCATATATATATATATATATATATATATATATATATATAATATATATATATCTATATATATAATATATATATATATATATATAGAGAGAGAGAGAGAGAGGGAGAGAGAGAGAGATCTTTAGATGCTTTTGATGGTATAGGGAAGTTAAAATATAGAAATATCCGTAAAGATCTAATCGTTTTGAAATTTGGGACGATAACGATTTCATTATCAGATGTCAATGAAAATAAGCTCCTATGATGGTATTCAATAATATTACAAGGTTTCTCGCCTTATCGCCCATTGCGTCTTATTCCGTTTTATTGCACCTTAACGGCGTCATAAATGTATTTCAATACCGGCGAAAATTAGAATTATAACCACATGCCTATTTGGACGATCCAGGGTTGAGATTCCTGACATCACTCCTTTCGAACGTGTATGTGTTTAAAATCGTATCCGAGTACTCTAAAATTATATTATTGTACATGCAATTCATATTTCGTTTAAAAAACAAACCGAAATTGAATCAATGTACGAATTTAAAACGTGAATTGTCCGTATTTTGACAGAAACCCGTACAGGTTAGGACATGTGCGGGTTTCTGTCAAAATACGGACAATTCACGATTTAAATTCGTATGTTGATTCAATTTCGGTTTACTAGTGTTTTGTTGAAACAAAAATCTATAAAAATCTATATTATTGTAAATACAATATATGTATTTACAATAATATAGATTTTTTGAGTACTGTGATACGATTTTTAACTACGACCTTTGAAAGTCGTGATATCAGGAATCGCACCCCTCGTATCATTTACAAGAAATGCTACGCAATAAACATAAGTAAAACATGAATTACTAAGCAGCAAACGATACTTAGAAAGTATTTTTTTATGAATATATTACTAGTTAAAATACTCATCAATATAATTGCCGGATATTAATTATTCGAAAATTAAGCCTAAATTTTGTGGAAACATTTAACATAAACGCTTATTGTTATGCTTTTTTAAATATAAACATCTACTTACTAGCTTCAACTATTGGTGTGACTTTGTAATTGCTGAATTCGTTACTACATAGCTTCCAGTGTAAAGCGTGAATTACATTGTACTAAATTCGACAAGAAATTTGAATAAGTTTCCAATTTCAACTATTCATGTTGTATGTTCAGCTCGTACTATGACCAATCGCATCTTCAAACAGTACGTGATTGGTCATAGTACGAGCACATGAATAATTAGAACTAGAAACGTGTTCAAGTTTTTTGATGAATCGAGTACAATGTAATGCACACTTAAGACGTGAACGATATTGGAGAGAAGGTTGATGGTGTGCTTACCTGAAATGAAAAAATATATATATTAGTTTCGTTATAAATTATTATTAAAAAAGTATAACGATTGGTACCTTTGTGTATCTGACAAGGACAAACAGGATAACATGGACATCCTTAATATGTATTATACACTATGCTTAATAATCACTATGCCATGTGAATGTATATAGTAAGCAAATTATAAAATAAATATTGTAATAAGCTTATGTCTTTCAGTAAATAACTGGACGAATTGTAAAAAGGTACGGTGACATTTTATAATTTGACTAAAATATTTATAAAACGCACTTCGGTTTTTGTATGAACATAAGTGCAGTGATTCGTAAACCATGCAGATATCAGGAGTGAAAAACTTTCTTGAATTATTTTTTCACTTAATTTTGTTAAATAGATGTGTTTTAGTTTTAAGGGAGGATGTGTGATGTATGTGTAATGTATACAACTGTATATAAACAAATTCGAGTTTATTTGTTATTGTTGATATTTATAGCCAGTATGTATTAAAACCTGATGAAGGCAATATCCATATTATATCTGTGCACCTATCCATAATCATCGAGGGTTTAAAAGACATCACAATTAGTTCAATCTTTATGTCGCTATTACTGCACATTTCTGCTTTCCCAGTTGACTAGCTACGTGACACTGCTCTGAGACATGAGAAGTTGTTATCAGATCTTTAAAAGAGGTAAGAACCCGTCGTTAATAAAGATTTTAAATTGTATTTGCAATAGTACAAATTAACAGGCATTAAAACTAAAATGGGTGACATTTTGCATTTGGAAGTAGAATGTGAGGCAGAATATAAAAAAATGGAATATTTAAAATATACAATGCAATTTATTCTATAGTTCTTTTAATTTAATTGTATGTTTTCCAAAAGGTAAACAATAAAACACAAAAACAAAACAGGGAACTATTAGTCAATTGTGACGGCTGGTAAATTTATTTTATTTATATAATAGGGAGCAGCCAAAAGTATTATATATATATATATATATATATATATATATATATATATATATATAATAAAATACAATTCAATTCTTTATTTAACTCCTTCCTATTACATGTCAACAGTACATTACTGGTGTCCAGATCCAACATCTTATAAAAAGAGCTCGCAGAGGTGGACCAACTAAGGAAATTAAGGGCTAGGGCATCAGGTAGGGCCGACATGGCCTCGGCTGGTTGCCAGACCCTGAACGAAGAACACAACGCGGAGCTACGGGCTGCAGAAGCAATCAACGGTCTCATAGAGGAGAAGGGAACCTACAAGCAGGCGTGACAAAGGCGTCAACTGGGAGGGGATGGATAGAAGTATAGTGCGCGTATACCTGTGCGCCTGACAGAGCTGAATGTCAGAGCTCTAACATCAAGCAGGACTTCGCAGTGGGCACCATAAGACCTGTTGGAGCAGGGTATAGTCCCAAGGAGGGTACGGTACTAAGAAATTATAATGCGCACTCCTAATCCGAACGGGGTGGCGACAGACTCAGGAAGGGGGAATTACTTCCCGATGGTGGACACCGGAAGTCAGGACGCGAGAGGAAGGTCCCTCTTCCTAGCCCTGGGAGAATTTATTAAGGTAGAGGCCCCCGGAATCGAACTAGAGAAACTGCGGAAACTGGTGGAATGCCGCTTCTCCAGAACAGGGAAGGAGCTATACTCCAGAACAGGGAAGGAGCTATACATACACCCAGTAGGGAAGCAACGTGGCGGGGGGAAGAACCCAGATGCCGCAGAGGGCGGGGGAAAAGGCCGCTCCACGCAAGGAAAACAGGAGCTATACTATACTGGTCGACGCGGAAGGGACCACGTATGCCGAACTGCTGAAGAAGGTACGAAATGTAAATTCCGAAGGGCTAGGTGTCCCGGGTCTCGAAGACCAGAGATGACCTCCTTAAAATTTAGATAAAGAAGTGACAGAGTGAGAAACTCAAGCTGTTATTGAAAGAGAATGCGTCGGTGTCCAGAAGACGGTAAAGAGATTAGGGGCGGTCATTATAAGGGACCTTGGCGAAGCTATACAGCACGAGGAAGTGGCGATGGAGCTGTCAGAGCTCACACGGGGCGGGCGTTGTTGGGTCCCTAAGGCATAGGAGGCGAAAGCGCGGTAGCGGCGCGGCGAGAAGCACAGCGCTTTCACGCCCTCTCTAATAAACATGTGGTGCAATGCACACTTATGTGACGATGCACGGGTATTTGCCTCATTCCTCTCGCTGCTCCGACACCGCCTCTTCGCCTGACACGGTGCCTGCAAGGGGAGAGGCACAACTCTTCCACGCCACCTATATGTAAACATATGATGCAATATCCACCCCTTCACTGCATATGAACGTCAAAATCGCCAGTGTGATGTCGAGCCTGCACCTCGTCTACACCGCGCCTCCGACAGACGCCGCTTATGTGTGAATGGCCTTAGGTCATCGTGGACGCGAAGATGATGTGCGGCTCGTGGATTGTAGAGTCACGGTTAGGATAAGTTCCATGAGGTTCTACCGGTGTTAGTACACTTATCACTGCAGGGCCGAGTGCAGAGGACAGGACTGGACAAGGGACTGCCAGTGATGTGAAGAGGTGGGACATTACGCAAACAGGTGCTGGACCCCTTACTGTGTGTTCTGCAAGGAGAGAGGACACATCGCCCTTAGCCTCGCATGCTGTCAGACCATGGACCGCGCAAATCCTAATAATGATCCGGGTTACAGATTAACCTAACCCGCTATATGATGGCCCACCACTTACTCTGGGCCACGGTGGAAGAGAGCCTACACAATCAAGAAGGCACACTTACTTTCCACAGAGGGGACTACACTACAATTCCTCACCATCTCCACAGAGGGAATAGCGGGCAGGGTAAAGGAATGGCAGGCACTGGAGATGATAAAGCACAGCGACCACCAGTATCTGTCATACATGATCTCAGTCGGGGAATAATGGGAACGCCCGGGGAGCGACAAGCACTGAGGATGAACGAGATATATCCTGCCTAAATAAAAATAAGCTAATCAAAGAAATAAGGGGCGACACGTGGGTTGGAAATTTGTCCCCGAAAAACTACAATATCTAGTCCAATATGCCATGAAACGGCGGGGGGCCGGTGGAAGAAAAGAAGTTTACTAGTGGACTGAAGAGATCGCCTCTTTAAGGCGAGATTGCTTGGCGGCCAGGCGCCACGAGAGCATAGGTGCTTTCGTTTAGAATGGTTTAGCATTACCAGTCGCCCCGTGGCGTGGAGGAGCGCGGTCGTGCGCCGGCGGTTGTAAGGGCCAAGATAGAATTATGAGCATCCGAAGCGGCAAAAGAACAAGAAACAATAAGCACGTACCAGCCCAGAGTGATAAACGAAAGGCACTCATGTAGGGCGCTGGGGGCAAGGCGGATTGGGAGGGATATCGCGGGGCGAAGAAAACCCTGCGAATAGCCATTTAGAAGTTAAAGATCAGTACGTGGCACGTGATCATTGACTAGTTGGAGGGAGATGTGTGGGGGTACAGGGATATAAGACAGATATGAGGCGTCTAAAGGAAAAACTCACCAGGAAGCTCACGTGCGGAGTTCCACAGAGATCGGCGCTGGTGCCGACCATGTGGAACATTATGTATGACGACGTGCTAAACCAAAGGCCCTCCCTCCGGTAGGCTGTGCCGATGATCTGGCACTAGTGATCGTGGCGAGGGATGCGCCGACAATTCAGACACTGGCGAATGAGAGCCTGCCGGAGTAAGTGAATGGTTGTGACCGAGGCGGTGATGCTAGTAGACAGAAGAAGAATCAGGCGTGTCACCTACACGGTTTAGGGGGAGACGATCATCCCCAACAAATGTGTTAAATATCTGGAAGTTATTATCGATCAAGGAATTACTTGTACGTCGCTGAGGCGGGCAGTAGGGCAAGTCAATGAATTACATTAGAACGGCTAATGCCAAATATACCAGGACCTCCGTAGAGGAAGCGAAGGATGAGGTACGGGTAGCGGACAACATCATGATATACATAATTTGGGTCCACAATGTGGCAATTGAGAAGACCATACTGATGATAGGGGCAGCCCAAATACGAGCAGCCCTAACAGTTAACAGCGCATAAAGGACCACGTCAAGGGAAACAGTCTTGGTGGTAGCCAGCATCGTCCAGGTTGTACTCCAGGCCACGGAGATGGCAAGACTCTACAGGGGGAGATATAAATGAACAGCTTGCACTAGGGAGGAAGAGAAAGCCAAGACTCAAAGACTATGGCAAGATTGGTAGAGCGGTATGCCGCACGAGCAAGCGACGTATACCGGAGGGTGATACCGGTTATCGAGGCCTGTTTCAGCAGGAAACATGGTGAGATCAGCTACCACGCCACCCAGCTCCTCCGGGATATGGCTGCTTCCGGGCATACCTCCATAAGATGAGCCGGGCTGAACGGACTAGTGAGGCTACTGTAACAAGAGGGACAATGCGGAGCAGACCGTTTTCGTGTGCTAACACGATGGGAAAACCAACGTGTGGCTCTGAGTCGGAAGACCGCCACAATGATGACATTTTAAACCACGATTGTATCAATAATCAATGGGAGCGACAAGGAAAAATGGGAAGCTATCGCCCAGTACGTCAGGGAAGTAATAAGCCTGAAGGAGGAGGAGAGATAGAGCGGAAACCCACCCAGGCCTGAAGCAATGCGAGAGCGGGCCTGGGTGAGGAAGGAGGTGGGGTTTAGCTAGTAGGTTGGCTCAAGAGGGTCGTAATCCAGTACTATGGAGAGAATGCCAACACGCCCCGCTCCCGGGTGTCTTTTAATAGTGATTCCCCACCTCAAGCCCAAAAAAAAATAAACATAAAATTAAAATTAAAAACTTACAAGAACAATCAATTTCTGAAAAAATTTAATACACATTTAATTAAATAAAAATGAACTAGATGTAAATATAATTAATTACAAAGAATTTAAATATAAAATTTATAGTGAAAGAATGGACGAGGGAGTAGTTGAGCGAAAGTTCGGGGTTGGTGGTAGGGAAAGCAACAATGGATTTTTTTGGGTGGGGTCAGTCAATTCTAACAAAAACCTGGAGCTGCTGGGAGACGTGATGGAAGAGTTGGAAACGGATGAAGAAGAATATGTCATCGGGAAACTGAAATATAAGGGCGTAAGAAGAAATCAGAGAGTGGGCAAAAAGACGCTCTCATGACAAGAGAAGGAGAAGGAAGAGAATGAATGCAATGTGTTAGAATTGCGCGGTGGGTAGTTCTGAATGGATGTACAGAGGAGGACTGGGAAGGGAAGAAGACGTTCTGCGGCCAAGGATGGGATTCGGTGGTAGATGTATTAGTCAAAGCGATTAAGCAAAGGAATGAGCTAGCTTGTGGTAGGAAGAATCAAGGTATGTATGTTAGCATATGCGGATGATGTGTCTAAGGCAGTAGAAGAAATGCAAGAGATATTGGAAATAATCGGAAAGTACCTTGATGAAAAAAAGGGTTAGCAGTAAATGGATGATGTTTAGAAATAAGGGTAGAAATCACCTGGAGTGTGTGCAAGCACAGGCGAGAATGACTTGGGGGATAACGATGAGAAAATAAAAGAGGTAGCGTGATGGTAGGAAATAATAGAGTACAAGAACTGGGATGTGTGTTGGCAGTCAGTATAGTTGTATGGAGTGGAAGTATGGGGATTCCGATTGGAGAGTCTACTAGGACTCGTAAGATCGACGCTTATGACGGTGTTCCTGTTGGAAACGAATCGGGTGAGCATGTGGTGGGAGTTGTATGGGAGGACAGTGTAGTTCGAGGAAAGATTGCAGGAGTTGGGGAAGAGAGACTGAAGCAGGAAATGTGGCTGAGATGTAATAGTACGACAGGGTGCGAATGAAGAATAGATAGAGAAAGAATGTATGAAAGTGGGTATGTCTGAGGTGCATTTGGAAAAACACCTGTGAAAGTTTATGAGCTGAGATTGGGGAAATAATAAGGGATGTTGAGTGGCAAGAAAGGTAGGTGAGAATGATTGAGAATACTGGTTGTGTGGAGTGGCAAATGCGGAGAAACCCCGAGAGAGGGTAGAACAGGGAGGACGAAATAGACATGGTCACTTTTTGGAAAATTGGATATAGAGTGAATATTCTATTTATTTATGTTTCTATTCGTTTATGTTATAGCAATTTTTAGTGATTTGTTCACGATTTGCTTACATAATGTTATAATTTGGTAGTTTGGAGACTACCGCCGTACACGCGACCTTCCATCCTATACATATCATAGAGTTATGAATCAACCTGAATATATACTTATATATAATATAAAGTACTAATTTGTCTACTTTCGATTTTATGTAACTCTTTGCAAAAATTAAAACAGTTCAACCTGCTGTATAATAATAAAGACGCGAATTGATTGGCATTTGTTAAATGTCACAACCGCTTCGATTTCCTACACACACACATCATACATAGGTAGAAGGCAACGGGCAATAAATTACGCAACTCGTTCGCATAAAATGAATTGGAAATCGTCGCGGCCTTTTTAATTATGTTTGTTTACGCGCGCGACCTTCGCTTCGCTGATTTTCATAATTGCCTGCCGCCGATTATGTACTCTTTCCCGAGCGCTACCTATTGTTCGCCGGCCACAAAAGGCGGCGAGGAGCGAGGGTAATTGAAACAAAAGTTGCATACACCAAGACTGGAATAATAATAAAATACAATTGTTGGTGATTTGTATGTTTTTTTTAATAAACAAGCTTTCCTAGTGTAGTGTATTTTTTGGTTTTTATCTAAATGTACATTTATATATTATTCTACGCATTTCCGATATTTTTGTTGCATTTAATGCATGCTGTACTATATTTTTTAAACAGCGCCAAATTGTAACATAATTTAATGTAAATATTTTCCATGCGTTTGTACATATATTCTTTTTCTGACAAATAATTTCAATACAAAATATATTTCAATATCGAAAGAAGAAAATAGAACAAATTACAAAGTAGAAGGCGAAAACCTAGATCCGAATACAAATATCTGGGTTTAATAATAGTTAGTCAGGGCAAGCATGATAGCGACGTAAACAACAGAGTTAAGACAGTAGGAAAATTATATAATGCCATCAGAACAAACTTCATAAACAAAAGAAAGTTTGAAAAAAACTTAGATTGCAAATAATATACACTACAATACTGATAATCAGATGTGAAACTTGTGAAACGAACAACAGAATCGAGAATACAAGCAGCGGAGATGAAGTATCTTAGAAGAGTGGAAGGAATTACAAAGAGAGACAAAGTCAGAAATACAGACATAAGGGAAAGGCTAGGAATAACAGCAATACAAAAGAAAATAGAGATAGAAGAAGGGCAACTAAAATGGTTCGGATATATGAACAGAATGAGCAATGGTAGGCAAGTGGCGTTACTTGCCTACCATTGCTCATGCTAGCTTTAGCATGGGAACCAAGATCCATAGGAAAGAGATCAAAAGGAAGGCCATGAGAGGCCTGAAACCACAACATTGGTAAAACGCTTTTACTCAACGGCAAAGCCTCAAGACAAGCCAAGAAAGATGCGAAGAATAGGAAAGTATGGATAAAATTCTATAACTAATAGAAGCTAATAGAAACCAACCTCTACATCCAACACGATTACAGGAGTCTAAAAACCAAGATATATGCAATAATGGATTAATAAAAGTTAACATTTTATTTGCTGAAATTCAATTAGAGGTTATATGGATTATTTTCTCGATTTTGCCGTTTTAGTAAATCACAACAAATCTAACAGGGCCAGAATAATCGACGGTAAAGCAATGATTGGCCCAGTTTCCTCGAAGAGCGGTCGCTTAAATGAGCCGCGTTTGACGTCATTTATACATCACAAACATCGTAGTAAGTTTAAGTAGATGTAATTGAATAACAATTTTCATCGTAATTCATGGCCTTTTTGCATTAGGTTGAGGTATTTTATGGGAAAGCAAGATGCACTTTAAGACAGACGAAAAATAGTTGTTAAATATTGGTTGGAAGGAAACCAAAAGATAAACAAGTATTATAATACCGTTATGTATTAGGAAATCTCTTGCGTGCGTCCCTAAATACAGGCACTGTTGAAAATTTCCCCTGTGGCCCCCTTTATACGAAACAAACTCAACTAAGGGCGTGCTCAATTCCGCGGTGTATTGCGGTTCTATTAGAGAGAATAGCGGTGAACAGAAATCTACCTACACCGCCTGACGCAACTTGCTTCACCAAGTATTCACTCCCACCGCCACCAACAATAAAATTTATATTAAAAACAATATAAGCGATCAATTATTAGGTCAGTAGAAACGAGTTAATGTCATTTAATAGATCGCATATTTTAGACTACTGTTGATAGTAATCGACGGAGTTTAAATATTAAGTTTCATAAAGCGGATAGAGCAGAATACAGACAATAATAATAAGAAAACAAAAATAAAAAAAGATACCAAATATTCATACAATTTACAAGTATAAATAATGAAAAGTGGCCAGTGCATATTACTTTGTCATGTATGATCATGATAATTAAAATAGAATATTTTTTAAAAGAAATAAAACCAAACCATTCTTGATTGAATGATTTAATTTAAATAAACAACACATTTAAATGGTTTTTACGCCTAATTCTTAAGTTTCCTGAAGGCTATTAATATGTTTCTGTTTAAATTTGTGATACTGGGGAACAACGATATATAAAGTATGTTGTCTATAAATCGATTTCCAAATTGCAATGCTAATTTCCGTCGTATGATTCATCATTCCGCCAATTCCCAACACAATCACCAACATGATTGCGTTATCACGCTGGTAGTACAAAAATGTGTGATGTAATAATTATAATTCAATACAAAGACCAATGATGCATGGATCATGGTTTCCACTGTAATCACTGTCTTATTCGGCTGATAGCCGGTGGGTACTTTTCAGAGCTTAGTTAAATAAAGTCAAATGAATGCTACAATAAAATCATTTGGAATGAAAGACAATAATTGATATATGTAGCTGGATGGTACTTGGAAATCTCTAGCAGACTGCCTGGGAAGAGTAGTCTGAAACCAAATTAACTACATCCTAATAAATAGACGTTCCTGCTATTCAGCACACAAGGTATGTACTTATGAAGTGGCAGATATCCTCACATATCACAACCTACTCGTAACAACAATCAAGATAACACATAGATTTTAGTAAGTTGCGAAACACCAACAAAAATACAACAAGACGAAATAAACTGGTAATTGAAGCTATAAAGATAAAGAGAACAAAGAGGATGCAGAAGACATATGAGAACAAATTAAAGAAGCCATGTTAGAAACGGCAATCAGCGAACTAGGCATTGCAAAACGAGAAGGACAGAAATAATGACGATGACAGCCGAAATCCTTACGCCTTGGTTTCCCAGGAAGAGGCTGTCGACAAAAGCGGCCGTATTTCACGTCATTTTGACGCCACACATTTCTTTTATGTATATTTAAATATATCTGTGAATCCAGCGAGCGTTATACTTCAAAGTATTGAGAAGATGTCATGAATTACACTGGAATCTGGTGAGTTTTTCAATTAGATGTACTTTAAACGTATCTTGTAATGTTTAAATGACGTCAAAAACGTTCGTATTTATCTCGAACGCTTGCTAGTAAACCAGGACATGGAATATCGTCGCCCTCTCAGGAATACAATACAAAAAAAAGGAATATTGGAGAATACAACACCAAATCAGGTCTAAAATAAGAGTAGTAAATAACAATAGGCTGAAACAACAAAGCCAAGAAATGGAAAAATTAACTACACACGACAACATTAATCCACACAAAAGCTAAATGAGACAGAAGGAATACGACATAAAGCAATAACGCAAAAACTGACGATCAACCAAGACAGGTCAATAACCAAACCATGAGAAAATCTCAAATGCACCTAAAATAGAGCTGCTGGATTGAACAAGATAACAGTGGAGATAATCAAGCTACTAGATGACGAGAGCATATGAAGACTACAAATACTAATGAACAAAATCTATGACACGGCTGGCTGGCTGAGATCAATCTTCTTACCGTTGCCAAAGAAAAATAAAGCTAGGAAATGCATTGAATACAGGATCATTAGTTTAGTTTGATGAACCAAATAATACAAATCTTTCGAAAAGTACTATACCAAAAACTATTTAAAAAGTGCGAAGACATTGTTGGGGAGACACAATTTGATTTTAGAGAAGAATTAGGAAACAGAGAATTCCTAACTGTGACCCAACCACTCTAAAACTGCAATGACCTACGAAACTTTTCATTTGCTTTATAAACTACGAAAAGGCGTTTGACAAGTACGAACGACAAACTACTCGAGATCCTGAAAATAATGGAAGTAGATGAAAAGGACATAAAGCCCGTATGACATTATCTAGTTTCTTATATCGTGTTATATATAAGAATGGATATATTAAACTGTATCCAGCATCCAGAACCACCCCATCCCCTAGCAAAGTACCTGCTTAAATAAGAATCAATTCAGGGGCGCAATGAAAACTAGTGCAGAATAAGTCGGTGTAAAAGAAAATCCAAGCAAGAATTGTAAGATGTTACAATTAATGCAAGATCGGCAAAAACTAAAAACCATCGGCAAAAAATTTAAAAAGCTGAATAGATAAAAGATGATGATGAAAGATGATCCGTATAGCACAGGAGTCGTAGCTCAACAAAAAATGCCTGGAAATAGAGGATAGGTGAATGTCATGCAAAACGTCAATATCCACAAAATAATTAAAGAAATAACTTATAAGAAGAATTTAAATAAAAAACTAATATATTATAACAGCAAACTAATGGTTGAGCACGAAGATCAATTAAAAACGTGGAAGGAATATATAGAGAATCTGTATTCGCATGACCACCAGACTCAGATGAAAGGGATACTTCTTTAGAAGGACCGATCATTCTTAAAGTAGAACTATAAGTCATGTTCTACTATAAAATATAAGATGCAAAAAGCAGAAAAGCCGCTGGTCCAGACGAAATTCAAGTGCATGAACGATGCAAGTTTGAGTCGTCTGAAACTTGAAAATTCAGTTGTATAATACAACCTTCAATACAGGATACATACCCAAGGACTGGCTAAGAAGTGCCTTCATTGCCCTCCCAAATAAAATAAGAGAAGCTAAGAGATTGTAGCATATATCGTCTCATTAGACTCTTGATCCATGCATTGAAGCTATTCTTGTATGCACTATACACACCTGAATTGTGTCATGTACCAGGAGTCACTTAGTGACAACCGCTACATTAAATTCATCATCGAGTCCCGGAGAGGCAGACGACAAACAACACCCACAGAGAATACCTGGTGGGCCATCAGACGCTTGGATGCAAGAACACTGGCGGCTCACATGGAGACGACAACAACAACAGTGGATGCAACAGGAGTCGGGACGGATACAATGGCAGAGGCACTCAACAGCTGGATACAGAGTGCCTGCGAAGCGTGCGTTCTGAGAACAGGGGCGCGCGGTGCCACCAGAAGCACATACTACAATGCAGCGAGATAGCCAGGCTAAGGGTAGCGAGCACCCAAGCCCGGAGAAGGATACAGCGTCACCGGTCGAGTTTGAGTACAACGTTGAGTCATAGAGGCACCTTACACTATCAATAATACTGTAAATATTTTAGAATAATAACAGTATTACTGTATGATGTTTAAAATGTTCATTATTCTAAAATATTGACAGTATGACTTATCGAGTAAGGAATAGTAATAATGGAATGAAGAGAATACTATAGTTTATCCGGATAATTGATTACTTGATAAATATAAAAGGAGGATTGAAACAAATACTGACACTTGTAGGACTGACAGTATTATTGACCGTGCCTATTACAGAGAAAGCCGCAGGAGCTATGCAAGGCAATTCAACGAAACAAGTGAAGGTGCTGGAACGAGCTTTGTGGGGAGGTCGAGGAAAACCCGTCTCCCTTACAGGATCGTCACCGGCAAGATCTGCAAGCGGACATCAGAACCAGGCGGCAGCAGTAATCACAGCCCTTTCCGGACCATCGCACTTCAGTTGGAAGATGAGCACGGGACCGATACGGCAAACGACCAGAAAACAGAGGTGCCGCCCTGGAAGGAGGACGAGGTCAGAGGCAATCCTGGGACTCACGACCAGGAAAGCCCCGGGCCGTACAAGGATATCATCAAGGCAGTAGCAACGGACATACCACCAGACATGAAAGCAATTGCCTGGCTGATGTCAAGTTCCCCCAGAGGTGGAAGAGAACGAAACTTGTCCCAAGAAAGGGAAACCAAACACGGAAATGACTGCGTACAGGTCCTTGTGTCTCCTTGATGGCCTAGGGAAAACTATGGAGTGGTAAATAGTCAACACGCTGGAGACAATGGCGAAGGAGGCTCAAGAACACCAACAAGGAGTGTAATGGTGGCCTACTAAGAAAGCATTGTGTGATGGTCACCCTCGACGTCAGCAATACCTTCAACTTCATCCCCTGGAGTTGTGTCGCTAACACGTACTGCGGGAGCTAGGCAGCCCACACAGGACGACGAGACTCATCAGGTCTTATTTGAGAGATAAGCAGATTAAGTACCAGTGAACCGCGAATGGTCTTAAGTTTCACTACCTCCAACTCGCAGCCGAGAAGACCGAGGCGGCCCTCCTGACAATCAAGAAATTAGGACGCGAGGCAGCGAAACATTACAATATCTGGGCATATTTGAGCGATAGGCAGATTAAGTACTAGGGAACCACGAAAGGCCTTGATTTTCACCACCCCTCTCTCACTGCTGGGAAGACCGAGACAGCCCTTCTAACAACCAAGAGGTTAGGACGCGAGGCAGCGACCCATATACAATTTCTTGGAGCATCGGTCCTAATCCGGAACAGCCTACGGCACTTAGCGATCACACTAGGAGCCAACGCCAATCGCACGGCGCAGGTGTTGGAGGCTTCAAACGGAGCGGCCAAAACCGAGACGGCCAACACCGGGAGACCAAACGAGGCTATTCGCAACAGTCTCCAAAAATAAACTGCTGTACGCGGCCCCAGCATGGCAGGTGGCGGTGGCGACCGAGCGGAATAGGAAGCGGTTGCATAGTGCTACAAGGATCAACGAATTAGGCATCTATAGAGGGTATCTTACCGTCCCCACCGATTCAGTGGTATTACTAGCGGCAATGGTACCGGCGGATCTGCTGTTCGCAGAAAGAACTCTTACCTGCCAGGTCTTCAAGCAGGGCGCCGAGAAGAGGGAGGCGCGCGATCTGAACAGAGAGGCCATCATGGACAGATGGCAAGAGCGGAGGGCCATCGGTACGAGCGGCGCATGGACTAGGAGAGCGATGCCAGACGTCAAACGGGAGAAGAATTACAGGAATCTGGACCATTGCACAACCCAATTCCTCTCCGGGCATGGTACCTTCCAGACATATCTGGTGAGGGTTGGGAAGGTGGAAGATGACACCTGCAGCTACTGACGCTGGGGGACCCGACGACCTGGTGTACACCGTAGAGGTCTGCACCAAGTAGGGGACGAAACGAACGCTCTGCATGCCGGGATCGAGCAACTGCAGAGTGCATCGGTAGGGAATGCTAGAAACGGAGGAGTAGTGGCAAGCAGAAAGGACATAGGTAAAAGATTTAGTATCGCGTCTCCATTAGTTTTCAGAAACTGTCATGCGATGAAAGATCTCAAAAGATCCCATCGCAACCTGAGGTGAGGCGAGGCAGGCAATATGACATCACAGAAGAAAACACAAATGGCGACAGACCATAAAGTTGCAACACTACAGTGATGCTACCCTGGCCCACCAAGCACACACTGTTGAGGGGCCAGTGACCCAGCCGATGACAAGGCAAGTGAGAGGGCTTAGTGTGTGAAGTAGTCAATCTCTCTTGTGAGGGGAGGGGGGTGGTTAGGTGTTTAGTCGGTAGGCGACCGATACCTAATACCCAGACTCAGAGACTGTTCCGACGTCGGTTCGTCTTTTGAAGACTCATCCACCCGGATGGAATAAAAAGTTAAAATCGGGCAAGAACAAACGAAAGAATTGGAAATACTAAAAGGGGTCCGGCTAGGTTGCATTTTATCACCGATTCTA
This sequence comes from Lordithon lunulatus, assembly GCA_963942505.1. Classification (NCBI taxonomy): domain Eukaryota; kingdom Metazoa; phylum Arthropoda; class Insecta; order Coleoptera; family Staphylinidae; genus Lordithon; species Lordithon lunulatus. Next base: position 40,658,960 of record OZ012673.1, read on the forward strand.
TACAGTCTATATTCTGAATACATATTCCGGACTGCTCTAAATGAAAGCACACAAGGAATGAAAGTACGCCGAAGGGCAGTGAATAACAAACGATACGCAGACGATTCTGGGATCCTAGCTAACACTATTGAGGACTTGCAACATTTCATTGGACTAAGCTAGCTCTGAATAGGGACATACTATAAAATCGCAAAGACTAAACTAATAGATTATTAGTAAAAACAGAGCCGCACGGAATGCTGTATTAACCATTAATGGTGAACCAATCGAACGGGCCCGACGATTTAAATATCTGGGCTCAATGGACAATGGGATCTAGAATAGACATTAAAGCACGAAGTGAAATAGCTAGAAATATCGTTCAAAAACTTCGGCTCTTAACATCTAATAGGGATCTCTGACTATACATCACATGGAGAACAGTAAAATGTTATTGTTATCACGGTTTTATTGTACTGAATTGTTGGCGGAACATATGAAACATATATATATATATATATCCTATGAATAAAATGAAACCACCATGAGGTGGCAGTATTGGAGGATGTTGATAATTACCTAGGTCGACTAAGTAACAAACAACGAAGTACTCAAGCTAATTGACGAGGATAGGGAACTGCTCCCGATGATGAAGTGCAGAAAAGATACTTTAGACACATCTTCCGAAATAGGAAATTCCAATGCCTCAACTAATTGTGGAAGGGAAGATAGAAGGAACACACAGAGTTAGAAAGAAGAACTTTTCGTGCAGTCTTCAGCAATAGTTAGAAATCAAAGATAGTCTTCGACAACTCTACAAGTGAAAATAACATCAACAATAGATTTGAGCAAGCTTAAAGATCCTATATACTGACAATCTAAACTCCAAAGTAAAAGATATATTTTGTATACAAAATCATATGCCTTCTACCGTAAGGTGTAAGAACATATTAGAACATATAAGAACATATGAGACCAACCAATATTACAAGTGTGAATCCACCTCTTAGAAATCTACATATCTAGATTTTGATTTTATTAGATCTCGGCAGTGTAGCTCAGCTAGTGAGGATGAATTCACATAATATCCTCACTAGCTGAGCTACACTGACGAGATCTAATAAGATCGAAATCTAGATATGTAAATTGCTAAGAGGTAGATTCACACTTATATATGTTTGAAGATAATTTTACTTTGCATTAAAATTGTATAAATACAATATCTCAATCTCAACTCTTTTTTGACAAATTTTGCAAATTAGTAATCTTTCTAGCATTTACTAAGAAAACAATTGTGGGGAAAAAACTGATTACTGAAAATTACTCGAAACCTAAATATTATTATATTTCACACTTTGCGGAAAACAAATTGCTTCACTAATATGCATTTTCAATTCATACACACTATATTATTATTAATTATTGTATAGATAAATCATTATAAAATTTGATACTATTATTAATTGCAATTATTCAAACATTAAGACATAATCGTAACAATTTGCGAATTAATAAACGCAGCAGACATATCACAAAACCTGACTAACGGCTGCATAAATCATTCCACTGCGATCCTATAAGGAATCGTAAACTTTAAAACACCTCCTCCGCGCCCAATTAGCATATTTATGCAAATCCCTCAGAAGCGGTCAATTAACATTAATTGTGCGCTTAATGCGTCTGATTATATCTATCCGGCTACGATTTTTTTCCTTCTCTCGCCTGCCCGAGTGCATCAATGCTCAAAATTTAATTACGAGTTTTCAGTACCGACAATAAAGTTTGTGCACGCGTGTAAAGGATTGCCCATTAATTATTCAGATCGCGCAGTCGACTACGGAATGCCTTGCAGTGGCACGTACCCCTGGCCTCGGGAGGAAATGATGTGGGAAGGGATGGGAAATTTATTGGTTTGCACTGTACGACCTGAGTAAATAATTATGCATTGCGAAGGAAATATGAGTGTGTAGGAATAGTTTATCACTGGTATATATTTAGATATTTTTGATTAAATTTATTGAATGATTATTGAGTAAATTACATTTATTGTTTTATTTTTTGATATTATTTATATTTATATTATATATTTTGTTAAAATATCAATAATAATATTTTTCAATGTTTGGATCTTGTACATGTATGTATGTATGTTACAAATATATCTTCTTCAATGTATTGTAATATATATTTTTTTACAATACAAGAAGATATATTTTTTAATATACATACATACATATACAAGATCCAAACATTTAAAAATATTATTATTGATATTTTAACAAAATATATAACATAAATATAATTAATATTAAATAATAAAACTATAAATGTAATTTACTCAATAATCATTCAATAAATTTAATCTAAAAGGACTAAATATATAATATAATAATAAATTTGATTACCGCGAGACGCCTAGACGGAGGTTTCGTTTTGTTAATTAGAACAACAACAATTGTTGCCACGCGTGATAATTATTATGTTTTATGATTCTATTAAATTCTTCTATTAAAATAATTTGTTTGGCTTTTCATTTTCACAAGAAATTGCGTTTTATGTTTCAAAATATACCTATTTATGATTTTTTTTCAGGTACTAATATACTAGTGAAATACTGCACATAACTATTAATCAATCAATAATTTCCATTGCAGCAAACGTATTTTTCAGTAGAGCGGACTCAGCTATAACCCAGTTCGAAACTAATTAAACCCCGTCCGTCATATTGACAGTTTGCGGTTGAGTTCCTAAGGGAATCAAGATCAAGCAAGGGCGGCTACACGTTCTAATATATCGTTTGTTTGTGTGTGCGCCTGGGGGGCGGCTAATGGAACGGTTTTAATAAAGTACAGAATAAATATACAGTGCGATGACGGATGCTTTTGTGAAGCATGCCAATTGTGAATCACACAAAAACCAATTAGTTGGAGGGGTCGCCGATTGATGGGCAGGCGTGAATCATAAGTGATAAATCAAATCGGATTCTCAGATTTTAAATTTATACACAATACTGACTGTGTTAACTACGAAATTAGACTATTTAATATAAATAATTAAACCCCTTTATTTAAAGAAAATAAAAAATAAAATACATTGTAATTATACGGTTTACATTTACATTTTTCTTTTCTTTCCCTTAAACAGGATATCGACATATTTAATATATTTTAGATATTTTTGTAATAATAAATTAGAACATGAAATATTTATTGGAGATCAAAAAATATTTCTTTATACAACACGAACATAAATATAATTTCCGCTGACACCATAAAAGTGTAAATAAAAAATATACAGATTTTTATACAAAAATAATTTGTGATACTTATCTTATTGAACATTATAAGTTAATGTATTTTTTGTAAAAAAAAATTAAAAAAAAAAATGTATTCGTAAGTGCTGATATATATGCTGTCAGTAAACATAACATAAACATAAACATAATATAGAATAAGCACCCAATTATATTATTCCTTGAACCTTATACCTTATGAATAGGTATAAGGTATTCATCGGCTACCTATGTATATTCTTAGAGCCCCCCAATTATACCAGCAACTAGTATAGCCCGTAAAAAAATGCAACGCGAAATAATTGATAAACAAATTTTTGAAATTCTTTTTCATCTTTCATATGATAAAAAAATTAATTAATTAATTTTTTATTTTTTTTTTTATCATAGTTTATTGCTATTTTTGAAATATTTTCGGCTAAGCACTAGGTATTATCAAGCTAATCCGATGACTAAAGAAATGTATGACCTGTACCTATTTATACATAATTTGTCAAAAATTGTAACAACCCAAACGGGACAGACGTCGTTTACACAGCTGTCGTAATTATTATTTTTTTTTTAGATATGCAGAAGAATAACAATAATTTTGCTTTCAAATTTAAAATTCAACCTAGATTCTAGACCATATTGTTGAAACAATTATGAACATTCCTCTTTTACATCTAAAACATACAATCCATTAAATTATATTTACTTAATAACTCATAAAACATATTAATTCCCACGATATAAAGACATTAATTTCATCTAAGGTTTTTGTTTTCATAAATCAGGCGGTGGGAAGCGATTAAACCTCTTGAACAATCTAGAGGGGGTGGGGAGGAGGTTCGCCCTGCGCACGTAAAATTCCACCCATTTCCTTTCTGCCGCATCAAACGTTATATACGATTTTATAGTCCGCTGGAACTTAATTAATATCATAACCGAGATTATGCGGCAGTAAAAGAAAAAACGAGCAGACGCAACCTAACGGCTCTTCTTCACGAAAAGGACACACTAGACTGGTTTCGCTTTTATTATTTTAGTTTGTGGGAATTTTAATTAATCACGGTCGTCGCAATCATAATAAAAGCCTATTAATTGAGTGATTTAGAGGTGTAGTAGGATTTCCGACAGGATGCGTGTGGTTTTTTCTTTTTGAAATTTATGGTTTGTGACTTTTACTTGAGAACTACAGATTTAAATAAAACTATTTACATACATGTATAGCTTTAATCAGAGATTAACAATAATTATTACAATTTTCCGTATTAAAGAGCACCTTTACGGTTTAATACGGAAAACCCACAAAATATACTTATATTAAAAGCCAAGTCAATATTTTGAAGCTAAACGAGCTGTCATTTATGATTTTTTGAGCTGACTTTACTTAAGTCGGAGTTAGCTGTCTTTACTAAAGTCGGAGTTGTAGGTTCGAAATCTTGACACGAGGAGAGCATTTTTATATTTTTAATTAAAACAAATTTAAAAATTAAAAATTGTAAGCTCAAGATTCATCCTAGAGGTGAAAGAATTGGCAAAGTGAAAGAACGCACACCACAAATATAAAATTACCATCATCAAATACAATACAATACAATCAAATCGGAAACAAAGCGAATAACAGGGTACAAATAAAAAGAGAATACTACAATAGCTTCAGTAGAGAGATGGAAAACGACCTTTGGAGCATGTAAAACGTATCTTAAAAACCCGTAGGGCAGCAAAGCGAATAGTACGCGAAACAGTGCAAGTCAACAACATCACGAAAGATGACTAGAATTCCTACTTAGATCTGTACTGAGCATGAACAACAAGAACCAGCAAAATCACAAAGATAAACGAAGCAGAGCCAATCATAACAGAACAGGTGATATTGGAGATGAAACATTATACCCCAAAAATGGCCAGACTCTATTCTCAACGAGTTAAATCTGGGGGAGCAGCTTTCGGGACACAACTATCCATAATGTACATCAAGATATTGCAGGATACAATACCAAAAAAGTGGAGAAGCAGCATCACCATACCAGTATTCAAGAAAGGAAATACTTGTGACGGTGCTAACTACTGTGGAACATCTCTGCTAAACACATCCATGAAACTATTCACCCGCTACCTAGAGTAATAGATTACAGACCATTTCGCAATATGCGAAGAACAACAAAGGTTTAGGAAGAATCGATCGAAGATCGATGGAATCTTCGTAGTTCGGTAGGTCATTGAGAAAGCGTACCAATACAACAAATCGGCATATATATGTTTTGTAGACCTAACTAAAGCGTTCGACAGAGTATGCCTCACACATGCGAAAAGCCAACTAAATCGTAAGAGAATACACTCAAATATCATAGAAACGATAAGACAACTAAATACTAAAACCAGCATAACTATAGTAGGAAACAAGGATCTCAGCCTACGAAGAGATAAAGAGAGAGGTGTAAGAAAGCAAATAAACACGGTAGCCAGAATAGCAGGTGCCCTAAGGGCAATCGTAAACTTACAAAGCATGTGTAAGAAGTGGACTGAGATGTAGATGGGTGAAACAAGTCAACAGGAGTTCAGAAGAAAGAATTTAAACAAAGGTTTGTGTTTGTTGCCAACTGTTTTGGTTAATACATACATGTATCTATCATGAATAAACTTTTACAAAGATAATGAAAACTCGTGAAAATTATAAGATTTCTCAATATTGCAAGGAATAGACTGGATACAATGGATGACAAAGATGGGATGGGATGTGCTAGATGGATGCACAGCGAGGGACTGGCATGGGCACAAGACGTTCTGTGGCTAGAGTCGGTGACTACGTATTAGTCAAGGCGATCGTAAGGGATGAGTTTGGTGCAATGAAGAACTAGAAACAGCAGAGCATGTAATGTGCCTCTGTCCAGCTCTAGTAAACACTAGGCATCTAATACTAGGCGAGTGCTGGCCTAGTATGACCAGCATTGGCCACTCCTCACCCACCAGAGTTTTGCAGCTCGCATGCAAAATTGACTGGTGGGACGAGTGAGTGGCCTTATAAGGGAGGTTTCACAATGGGCCCATTTGGAGGCCTAAGTGTCTATAGCTATGCTACCCTCCAGCCAACGATCCAGAACTATCCAGAAAGGATGAGCTAGTGTATATATATATATATATATATATATATATATATTTCAGAGTAGAAAACAAGTTGGGTAATATGTTGGTGAAAGAAGTGGTGATAGGGGGAAGAAAGAGGAAGGGGTAGCAAGAGTTTGGATGGAGTGAACCGGAAATGTTAGTATATGAGAAAATGATTAAGGACGTGAATAAGGAAGGACGATACAGCAATCCAGTGTACCTCCTCTCAATACATGTCCTTAAGCTTTTTCTCATTTTTTCCTTCCTCTACTTCCCCCTTTGGTCTCTTCTCTGCCTATAGTGCTAGTAACTAACACTACAGGTAAATCTACAGTTGAACGTGGGTTCCGAACTACCGGAGTAGGTTTAGATGTAGAATATCATATACTCCGGACCTGAAAAGGGTATTCGGTATGATACACGCTGGCCAGGCCGGTTGGGGAGTGGGGAGCGCGTGTATGCTGAACAGTATTTTGTTTTGTAAGATTTGAACTCACGATCTTCAGGGCAGTAGCCCGATGCCTTAACCACTGCGCTACGCTGCCCCCCTAGCAAAGTATACTGAAATATAATTACTATATGGGAGGCGTTGATTTGTTAGATTATATGTTTGGATTCTATAGGTTTAAAATACGGTCAAAATAGTATCTACAAATACGCTTTCACATGTTGAATATGTGTATTGTAAACAGTTGCTTGTTATAGTAGACACAACAAAGTATGTACTTGTCACTTGCAAATTACAAGATAGTCATCACTAATGCTTTTTATATAAATCTGGAATGCCTAGACAACCTTGAACATGCTTATGCAGAAAACTGGAATTGTGGAACTGCTGCTGATATTCAGCAAATGAAAGCACGGAGGGACGGGCTAAACCCCTTTACCAGAAAGAACAAATTGAGAGAAATAATGTTTGCAATGGGTAGTATTGAGATGTCATTAGAACTATACAACTATTCACGGGTGGCGGACCGGTCGTGACGCATCAGATATAGTCGGCCGCTATAAGGGAGGGCATTTGGGCAACAGTAGAGATCGAGATTCCTTAAAGCAGTGCGCGTGTGTTTTGATAACTACTTGCCAATTAACGTTATTTTGGTAGCATATGCAGCCAAGAGATTGAAAGAGATGCAAGCGATATTGGTAATAATGGGAAGGTATCTTGACAAGAAGTGTGAAAGTGGAAAACCCCAAATGGATGATGTAATTTGAAATTACATCATCCATTTGAGTTTTTCCGCTTTCACTACCACAGAGGAAGAAATGAAATGGAAGCGAATCATGATCGAAAGAGTGAATTATTGTAAGTATTTAGGGTTTTGGTTTTACTGCATAGGTGGGTTTAGGAAGTATTTGGAGGGGATGCAAACAATGACGAGAATGGCTGGGAGGAGAACGATGAGAAAATGGAAAAGCTGATGATAACCTGGACATAGCAAGCGTATGAATTGTTGATGGAATGAAAGGCTGGGGATTGCAAGAGTGGAATATAATCAAAGGGAGCAAGTCTAATTTTTGAAGAGTCAGGTAGGAATCGGAAGTTCGACGCCTATGGAGGTTCTGCTCAGGAAACTAATCGGAAATCCACCACATGCTCGGCGGGAGTCGTACGGGAGGGTAATGAAGTTCGAGGAAAGATTGCAAGAGTTGGAAATGGAGACTGGTGTGTGTATGTGGGATGTAGGAGTAGGGCATAGAGCGGAGGGTAATGAAGTTCGAGGAAAGATTACAGGAGTTGGAAATAGAGACTGGTGTGTGTTAATGGGATGTAGGAGTAGGACACGGATTGAGAAAGGATGTATGAATGAATAGTGGGTATGTCTGAGGTGTGAAGGAAAATCTTAGGGGAATGGGAAGTCTCGGAACTAAGGAGAGTGTGAAGGATGTTGAGTGGCAATAAAGGCAGGTGAGAATGACTGAAAGTTCGTACAAGAGGTGGCAAGTATGGGGAATACCCCCGAGCTAGATAACCAGAGAGTCAATTCTGTAAGTTTAGACCGGTCTGTTATCCATGGCAATCACATAAACAATTGTTTTGCTACCAACGCTAGTGTAATAAATACTGCCTTATGCCAAATGTCACAAGTTTGTCAAGATTGAAGTTTAGATATTGAAATAGATATAACGTAAAAGGCACCTTACACGGTCAATAATACTGTCAATATTTTAGAATAATGACAGTATTAATGTACGATAATATGTTTAAAATGTTCCATATTCTAAAATATTTCCAGTATTAGTGTTCGTGTAAGGTATAGTAATGATGGAATGAAGAGAATACGAATGTTTATCCGGATAAGTGATTACTTGATAAATATAAAAGGATGATTGAAGTAAATACTGACAGTACTAGGACTGACAGTATTATTCACCGTGTAAGGTGCCTTTAAGGCAATAGTACACTATCGTTCGCAGAGAAACAGTTGTTTATTTGGTTGCCATGTGGGTAAATGAACTAGAGGATTGGTTGGACTCAAAGGACATAGTGGGGCTAGTAGAGACGTGGTTGACAGGATGGGGCTGGGTGACTCAGGGAGCGAAGAAGGAAGCTAAGATGGGTAGAGCCAAAGGAGAAATCCTATTGGGAGTGAGGACGATATTGGGGAAATGGAACAGAGAGACGCTAAGAGAAGCTACAGGACTCGTAATAGGAAAGGTGGAAATGCACAGAAGTGCGGTGTGGGTGGGAGCAGTGTACTGTAACAAAAACCAGGTGGAATTAACGGATGTACTAGACGAACTGGATACTGCGGCAGATATATGGATCATCGGGGGCGACTGGAATGTAAGGGTGAGAAAGTCAGGATGGGATGTGCTCAACGGTTCTGTGAAGGGGACTGGGAAGGGGAAAACGTTCTGCGGAGAAAGAGGAGGCTCGGTGTTGGACTACGTGGTGGTCAAAGGGATCAAAAGGGAAGCGTTGGAGTGTTTCAAGGCGGAAAACGTAGGGGGGTCGGATCATGTACCGGTGGAGGTGGTCGTGAGGGTGAGGAACGTTGTGAAGGGAGAACAGAGGAAGGGGCATCAGAGGTTTGGATGGAACGAACCGGATTTGGATGCCTATGAGAAAAAGCTAGTGGGAGGATGTGCATTCGATGCTGCGGTTAGAGCAAGTGATGATGGCTGCATTGGAGAAGAAGAAGAGTGGGGGGGGGCAGAGGGAGAGTTGGTTTGACGAGGAATGTAGGGTGAAGAAGGCGAGCTGGCGAAGAGCAATGGCGAAGAGCAATGGCGAAGTGGAGGAATGGGAGAGGTGAAGTGGAAAGGGCCAGTCAGGCGAAAAGGGAGATCGAGAGAACCTGTGAGAGGAAGAAGATAGAGGAGTTGCAGAAGGTAGAAACGAGGTTGAGCGAGTGTGTGACAGAGAAAGGGTTGTGAGAAATTCTGAAGGGAACTGTAAAAAAGGGCAAAGTTAAATTAGAGCTGGCAGAGTGGGAGAAGAGCTGTAGAGAAATGGCGGGGTCAGAGGTGGATTTGGGGAGTGGTAGGAAGGGAGGCGTTTTCACGGGAAGAGGTCGACGTGACGATAGGGCAGCTGAAACTGGGAAAAGCGGCGAGAGAAGATGGGCTGAAGGCAGAGGCTTTCAAAAGATTACCAGAGGAAGGAAGAGATAAGTTGCTGCAGGTTTTGAATAGGGTCTGGAGCGGTCAGGAAGAGTTGCCGGAAGAGTGGCGTGTGGGGGGCGGTGGTCCCAGTACATAAAGGGGGAGCGGCATCGGTCGTAAACAATTATAGAGGTATTACCGTTATGAGTGCGGGGTATAAAGCTATGATGATAATTGTGAAAAATAGACTAGAGAGGGAAGTGGATAGAAAAGGGCTGCTGCCGGAATGCCAGAGGGGTTTCAGAAAGGGAAGAGGGACGAAGGAGCAGATTTTCACGCTTGCGAGAATGGTAGAGGAAGGGTTGGAGTGCAAAGGGAGAGTGTATGCGGTGTTTGTGGATTTGAAAGCGGCGTATGATTCAGTTCCTAGAGGAAAGCTCGTGGAGAGTATGGATAGATTGGGCATGGAAGATGAAAGTGTGGAGTGGGTGAGAAGTATATATAAAGAGACGTGGACAAAAGCGAGAGTGAATGCATAAGTGTCTGAGAAGTTTAGGGTGAATGTGGGTTTAAGGCAAGGGTGCCCGCTAAGCCCCCTCCTGTTAAATCTATACCCAAGCGAGTTGGAGGCGGTACTGAGGAGAGGACAGGCTGGAGGGGTGGTGGGTGGGGAGAACCAAGGTGCGGATGACATAGTATTAGTAGCCAAGAGAGTGGAAGAGTTGCAAGAGATTTTGGAAAGAATGGGAAGGTACCTGGATAGGAGAGGGCTAATGGTATATGTGGAGAAGACTAAATGGATGAGGTTTAGGAATAGGGGTAGAAGGGGTAGAGTGGAAGAGCTAAAATGGAAGGGAAGGATGATTGAGAGAGTAAATGTCTTTAAATATTTGGGCTTTTGGTTTGACAGTGGAGGAGGATTTAGGGTATATGTAACCATAACTCACATAAAAACCCCAGGATTTATCATGGATCATGGATTCGCATCTGCCTTACTAGCTTCTTGGCAGAAAGCAGTCATTTTATTATTATTTAAATTATGAAAGTGGTGAAAGTCAAGAATCTAAAAAAAATAGTATATCCATTATTTCGCAATTGTAAAAAGTGAATCGTTAAATCAAGTTCGTTATTATGTCATTAAACCCATAACAATTATTGTTTGTGTTTACGAACAGTGAACTAGTACTTGTATTTACCAACATCCCATAAACTTTATAGGTCCCATAAACTATTTAATGGACAAATTGAAAACGTCATTGTGACAGAAATTGCCAAAACAAATGTCAAAAACATTGAAAAACGCTTGTGCTTGGAGCTTTGATGACACCTTTTGTTTTATTATTCAGTGTTTCCAATCGAAAGAAGTTACTACATTCCCTAGATAACGCATTTATTGTTGCTATAACAACGAATATTTATGGGTTCAATCGCTATTGATACATTTATGGAACGTTGGTGAATATGGGGGTTAGCTATTACCTGAAATCTGTTGAATTTGTGATTTGATGAAAAAGAAAATAATTATTTTACTTCACGCAGATAGCGGATCATGATAAAAAAATGTATATAATAATTTAAAAAAACTAATATTCATTGTAATGTATTTATGTACACCGCGACATGCAGTGGTTAGCACCCCCGCTTAGCGAACGATCGGTACGAATCCCGACCGGGGTAGTCGGTACCACTTGTCGTTAAGATACAAATAAGATCAAAACAGTAGGGAACGATGTTCTTAACGTAACACCCAAACACTAATACACAGTAGAAGCATGGTAGAAGGACTCGAAGGTGAATAGTAACTGATAGAAAATTAGAGATTGACTTTCTGAAGTAGCACACATAGACTAATTAATACACGGTAGAAGATCCCAGGTAGGTCGACACCAAGTCACAAAATTGTAACAAACACAGTAACTACTACTACTGTATTTAACATATATAAATGTGAATCCACCCCTTAACAATCTACATATCTAGATTACGATCTTATTAGATCTTATCAGTGTAGCTCAGCTAGTGAAAGTGAATTCACACAATACCTCGAGTGGTTATATACACATTCCTCCTAGAGGGTTAGTTGTATCACTATTGTATTTATTTGAATAAGTTAATTTTTCTCTCTTAAAATTTTCTCTGTTATTTAACTCAACTAAAACAATTGCTAACAATATAAGTTTCAGTCGTGTCAGCGAAAAGGTTAATTAATGCATTAGCGCGCGCCGAGATTTAATTGTCGCGCGTTGTCCGCTTTTCGCCGCTACACAAAAATATGTTTAACGACATCTCAAGAGGCGACTTTCTAAGTGCCTGTTTTATTGTAAATGCACTCGATGCACTCATTGTTTTCGCTTAATAACTTAGGCCATTACACGTTGAGTCGTAAAACGTTTTTCTTGTTAGTCATAACACACACATATAGTTGTTCTTCAAGATATTTTTTATATGAGAGTTAACAGTTATTTAATTCTAGATGCAAACCTAGCAAATATTGCAGTGAGATTAAGGCTGGGTTGTATAAGAGCAAATTACTTTAATAAGTCTGAGTTAATATCACTTTTCATAACTTTGACGATAATAGCAATATTGCGAGGTATGTGAGGCTATAAAATGTAAAGCTAACAACAATTTGACAATAAGTTCATAACAAAACTACCTAAGATCTTTAGCAACCTACCAGATAAATTAAAGCAAGAAATACTAATAAACAATAAATTTACTATACGCTTAAATAAAATGGCAAAGGAATATATTTATAATCATTGTATTGGGCATTCACCAGCACAAAACAGACAGCTTATTTAAATGTTAATTTTAAATTATATCTTTAACACTTTATTTTAACTTATTATGCATTATCCCTTACGATTTTCCGTAATTACGACATTATATATTGATTTCGGGGATGTAGGGATATGTTGCAGAGGTAGTAACTTTTAACAGGACGCTCACATCGAGTGCCATAGGCAGGTTCCTGGAAAACTGGTCCTCGCAGGGTACCCAACTCTCACTTATAGCACCTAGTGCCACATCCCGGTAAACTACATTGACCTGTAGGCTAAACTAAGTGAGGGTAGCCAGATATGGTGAAAAGTAGCGTCTGATCCACATTGGGCAGCTACAAACAGCGTCTGACCCAGAATGGGCGGCTGAACCAAAAACTCACCAACACGCTTGGCAAGCGTGGCGTTTAAATGCCAAAAACCTTCTAAATTATGAAATGTCAACTATAAACACGATATTACCCCAGGTGAGCAGGGAGAAGAAGCCAAATTCTCACAATGATTACTCAGGTCGTCTCAAGGATTCTGGGGGAGACAATAAATTGACCAATTCAAAACTAAACCAATATAAAGACAATACTCACAAACTAAACATCGCTACATATAATGCAAGAACCCTATCGAGTGAAGACAAGATAATCGAGATTGAAGATCAGCTCAGTAAAATAAAATGGGACGTGGTAGGCCTATGCGAGGTGCGAAGGCGAGGAGAAAAACTGACAACTCTGAAATCAGGAAATATTTCTTACCACCTTGGAGATATTGATACATCAATAAGAGGAGTCGGTTTTCTTGTACACAAAAGACATGCACAAAATATAATTTCAATAAAAAGTTTTTCATCTAGAGTTACCTGCCTGATATTAAAGCTAACTCCAAGATAAAGAATCAAAATTGTCCAAGCGTATGCGCCAACGTCTAGCCACGAAGATGAAGTAGTGGAATGTCTTTATGAAGACATAACATATGCTATAACACACCCACCAATTACACCATTCTAACCGGTGATTTTAACGCAAAAGGTGGCAAAAAACAAGACACAACCGAGACGACAATTGGAAACCAGGGGAAAGAAACGAAAGGGAAAAATGTTTCTAAACTTTTTGGCACAAAACAGCTTGTACTTGATGAATAGTTTTTACTATAAAAAGAACATCGTAAGTGGACGTGGGTCAGCCCAAATAGGAAAACAAAAAAATTAAATAGATTTCATAATCACGGACAAAAAACACATAATCCGAGACGTAACCGTATTGAATAACTTCTCAACTGGAAGCGACCATAGACTAGTCAGAGCGAAAATTCAGATAAATCTAAGAAAAGAAAGATACACAATGATAAAGAAAGAAATAAATGCTGGTTGGGCGCCCCCAGAGGATGTTGATAAATACAAGGAACTTATAACGGCTGATCTAGAACATTTTGATCCAAATAATAAAACTGTCGAAGAAATAAACAATAAAATATTAGAAACCGTGGAAAACGCCAGGAAAACATACTGCCCAACAAAACACACCAAAGTTGATAAACTTAGCAACAACACAAAAAATCTAATAGCAACGAGACAAGAACTAAGAAATATAGAAGAGGCAAACTCAGAAAAGCTGAGAGACCTAAACAGAGAAATTTCGAAAGAAATGAGGAAAGATATACGAAGATATAACATAGAAGCAACAAAAAGAACGATAGAAGAAGACGGCAGTATGAAGGTACTAAGGAAACACCTATCAAATGGTAAATCCGAAATGTTCAAACTAAAAAATAGAACGGGTCAAATAACCACAATAGAGACGAACTTCTACAAATTACACATGAGTTTTACACACTTCTATATAAAACTCATAGACCAGAACGTGTAGATCAGAACATAGAAGAACAAAACAAAAACAAAAGGGTCATAAATCAAGGCTCCGACTGGCAGACATAACCTTAGATGAAATCCAACACGCACTAAAAGGAATGAAAAACACCAAATTATCGGGAGAAGATAAGGTAGTCATAGAAGCAGTTAAGTTGGGGGGGAGAAGCTTTGTTAAGAACATTAAGATCACTATTCAATGCATGTCTACAAAATGGTACTATACCCAGCGTTTGGAACAACGCAATAACCATCCTACTACACAAGAAGGGAGATAAAACTGCACTTGGAAACTACAGACCTATTAGCCTTTTACCACACCTGTATAAGCTTTTAACAAATATAATAACAATACGGCTAACACACAAATTCGACTTTTATCAGCCCAAAGAGCAAGCTGGTTTCACAACGGGGTATAGTACAAACGACCATCTTCAAGCAATTAAAATGTTAATAGAAAAGTGCATTGAATACAATAAGCCTCTGATCCTAACATTCATCGACTTCGAAAAAGCTTTCGAAACCTTCGAGCTGCACGCGATTTTAGCAGCTTTGAATCAATGCAGAATTGACTATCGATACGCAAACATAATACGACATATTTACACAAATGCTACTGCAAGCGTTAATACATGAAGAGACAGATACATTTAGATAGATTTGAGAGGGGCGTCAAACAAGGCGATACTATTTCTCTTAAACTATTTACTGCCGTTCTCGAATGTGCCTTTAAATACTATTCCTGGCTACGTAGTCATGGTGGATGGAGAAAAGCTGAGTCACTTGAGATTCGCAGATGACATAGTACTAGTATCTGACAATATTGATGAAACCAAGACCATGCTCAGCGAGATAAAACATGCATCTGAGGAAGTAGGTCTCAAGATGAACATGACTAAAACAAAACTCATGACAAACGTCGTCCTCAGTGGAAATATAACAGTGCAGAATACAGAAATAGAACAAGTTGATGCATACAAATACCTAGGTCATGAAATAAGATTCGGACGAGACAACCAGACCTGCGAAATAACACGTAGAGTAGGTCTAGGATGGGCAGCATTTGGTAAACTTAAACATATTCTGAAAGAAAAATGACCAATCTGCCTAAAACGGCAAGTTTTCGACAAATGTATTCTGCCAGTATTAACATATGGCGCAGAAACATTAACGCTAACTACAGCATCAACCGTAAAACTAAAGGCGACACAGAGAAATATGGAACGGGAAATGCTAGGAGTTACACTACGTGACAAGATCCCAAACCTCCACATTCTCCGACAAAGTGGAGTTTGCGACATAATCGACAGAGTCGCCAGACTAAAGCGGAGATGGGCAGGACACCTGACTAGGTTCCAAGACGGCCGCTGGACAAAAAGACTCCTGGAATGGCGACCACGAGCGGATAAACGTAGTAGAGGTAGACCACCAACTCGATGGACGGACGACTTGAAGCGTTTCGCGGGAAACTGGATGAACGTAGCCCAGAACCGAAACAAATGGACAAATTTAGAAGAGGTCTATGTCCTGCAACTTCAGTTGACAGGTGTATAGACAGCTCCGATATTTTACCGAAATATAGCGGCGTATCGAGTTGAAATATACACGACAGGTAAAAACAGCTACAAGAAACAGTGATACACAAGGAAAGTTAAAAAGTCGAGAGAAAGAGCGGTAAGTGAAAGTAAATAAAATAGAGGGTAGAGGTTATTTGCACGAGGGGTCGACCCGTAAATAACCTCTGGCGCCGATAAAGGTGAGGAGTATATTGGGCGGCATATAGCGACGACAACAAAGGCAAGAATAGCAAATAAAAATAGCGCCAGGGCCAATGAATAAAAATAAAAGAGGTAGAGAAACGGATAGCGAGGACAGAGACATACAAAATCAGAAAGAAACCGTTAGAAAAAACAAAAAAATACTGAGATCACCAGCATCACAAAGTAGATTAGAAGAAACAGAAAAAAAAATTGCAACGGTGAAACGAACATTGACAAAGATAAAATGGAAGAACTAAAACAAATGATTATAGAACTAATGAGGAAGATGGAAGAAAACATGTCACAAATAAAACAGGAAATAAAAGAGATGAAGACCGAAATGAACAATAAGGAAGAAACATGGAAAGAAGAAAAGAGAACATTGGAAGTCAGAATAGAAACACTAGAAAATAAAGCAGAAATTGAAGAGAAGAGAAGAAGAAAAAATAACATCGCAATAAGAGGTCTAGACAAGATAGATAACATAGAAGAGGTAAGATCACTCATCAAAGAGAAACTGGAAGTGGAGACAGGGGTTAACAAAATACAAAAAATAAACACAGGCCCAGAACGAAATATAATGTGGAAATAGAGGAAATCCCAAGCTGGGAAAAAACAAAAAATAATGAAAGCAAAATATAAACTGAGAAATACAACGATATATATAGATGATTATCTAACGGAAGAGGAGAGAAAAATACATAGAGAGATAAGAAACATAGCAACATTGGAAAAAGAAAAAGGAAAACACGTCAAAATAGGATATAGAAAGATAATAGTAGACAATGAAATATACATATGGGATAAAAAGGAGAAAGGAGTCGTAGCCAAAGATAATGGGGTGAAAGTAACCAATCCAAAAAACTACTAGCAAAAGAGAAAACGGACGGAAGCAAAAATACAAAGAATACAGCGAGGAAAGGGACAACGAACAAAGGAAAGAAGAACAAACATATAATAAATGGAAACAAAGAAAAGAGTACAGTAAAAAAAAGAAAAATATGGAAAATTGGGACTTGGAATACCAGGAGTATAAATGGAAAGAAAAAAGAGCTGGAAGAAGAATTTGAGAAAGCTGAACTAGACTTCTTAGTGGTAACAGAAACAAAAAAGAAGGGGAAGGGAGAGTACAAAATGGACAAGGAACATATATTCATATATAGCGGTGTAGATAACAATCGGAGAGCCGCAGCAGGGGTAGGATGTATAGTGTATAAAAAACTATATATATATATATATATATATATATATATATATATATATATATATATATATATATATATATATAAATGGGATGCAGTTACGGAGAGGATTTTGTCTATCGAAGTTAGAGATCAAAGAAACGGCTACCATACCAACTATCACAGCAGTGTATGGACCAAACGAAGATGATACTGCGTGCAACAAAGAAACATTCTGGGAGCAACTCAACAAAACAACAGAAAAAGCTAAAGGAGAAGTGTACGTGGCGGGAGACTTCAACAGCAGAATTAGCAACGAAGTAAAAGATAATGACGCGATGAGAGGAAGATATGGAGAAGGCTTACTCAACGAAAATGGTAGGAAAATGCTAGATTATTGTAGAATGAATAATCTAGTAATAACGAATACACTATTCAAACACAAGGACATACACAAATACACCAGGGAAGTGATAAGCAGGAACGAAAAATCTATAATAGACTATGTACTAGCAGAACAAGGGAAAAGGAGCAAAATAATAGACACAAGAGTAAAGAGAAGTTACGAAATTGGAAGTGATCACTATCGAAAATAAAGGAAGACTACCAAGATAGCGATAAAAAAAGCAGAGACCAAATATAGCAATAAACTACAACAAGATAAGAACATACAAACTAAGGGAAAAAGAAATAGCAAAAATCTATAAAGAGAAAATAGAGAAGAAATTAGTAGTAGTTAAGGGCAACTATAGACAAGAAGTAGAGGAAATGTGGAATAAATTAAAGAAAAATATACTGGAGACAGCACAAGAGACATGTGGGACAAAGCAAAACACAAACAAGACAGCATGGTGGTTGCAGGACATAAGAGAGAAAATAAAGGAAAAGAAAAAAACATGGCAAAGATACCTAAATGACAAAAATAGTAAAAACTACGAAGAATACAGTTTAAAGAGGAAAATAGTAAAAGATAAGGTCAGAATAGCAAAGAGCAGGGAATGGGAAAAGTTCGGAGAGACAATGGAGAAAAATGCAAAGGAAAACCAAAAACTATTCTATAAAACACTAAAACTAAACAGAAAAGAAACAGGACAAGAAGTAAATTATATACAAGACAATCAAGGAATATTGCTGAAGGACAACGAAAAAATACTGGAAAGATGGAAAGAATATTTTGAAGACTTACTATCACAAAATGGTGGAAATGAACAGAAGACAAGAGACCAGAACGACTCGGAAGCAGATATAGAGATGATCAATGAAAAAGAAATACTACAGATAATAAGGGAAATGAAATAGGGAAATCACCAGGACAAGACCAGATCATAACGGAAATGATTAAACATATGGGACCTGCAGGTAATGAAATACTACTAAAATTAATAAACGAAATATGGAGGAAGAATAAAATACCCAGAGATTGGCAAGTATCGTTAATCGTACCGATACACAAGAAAGGCGTTAAGACAAAATGTTAACACTCATAAGCATAGGTATGAAGATCTTAGAAAAAACAATTCACAAAAGAATACTAGCAAAAATAGAGCAGACGCTAGAAGAATCGCAATGTGGATTTAGGAAAGGAAGATCCACACAGGACAACATTTTCACGATAAAACAAATCACAGAAAAAATAATTGCAAATAATAAAAACACATACCTAGGATTCATCGACCTGGAAAAAGCATTCGACATGATACCAAGAAATAAATTATAAAAAACCTGGAAGAGAGAGGTGTAGAAAGAAAGACAGTCGAATTAATACAAAACATATACAACAACAACACTAATGCAATAATACACAAGGGACAAACATCAAGAACATTTCAGACAACCACTGGACTAAGACAAGGAGGCGGGCTCAGTCCTACATTATTTAACATATACATGGATGAAATAATGAAGAGCATGAAACCAGAAACCAAAAAAGCAAACATAGGGTACAAAAACATGCAAGTTGTAAAAATATCGGAAGGAGCATTCGCTGATGATGTAGTAGTGATAGCAGAAAATGAAGGTAATCTGCAGCACAACCTTAGTGTATGGAACAGACACCTATAAAAGTATAACATGAAAATTAACTATAACAAAACAAAAGTGATGGTAATAGGAAACCGGAAAGAACAAATAAATATAAAGATAGAACAACACACAATAGAACAAGTAGAAGAATTCAAATACCTGGGAGTAGCACTGACAGAAGACGGAAAAATGGAAGGCGAACTTAGTAACAGAATAAACAACACAGCTAAAACATACCACGCATTGAGCAATATACTGATTAACAAGAAAGAGATCAGCAGAAGGACAAAAATAAATATATATATAAAAGCATATATAGACCTATACTGACATATGGAAGCGAGACGTGGAAGCTAACGAAGAGGGACAAAAGTAGAATACAGGCAATGGAAATGAAATATCTCAGAGGAGTAAAACAAGTTACGAGAAGAGACAGAATAAGAAATGATGACATCTGAGAAGAACTGAGAATTGAAGCTGTAGATAAGTATATAGAAAAGAAACAACTAAACTGGTGGGTTCATTTAATTAGGATGGACAAAACGAATCAAACAAAACAGGTATGGGAAGCAAGAACTGAAAATAAAAGAAGAAGAGGTAGACTAAGAAAAGAGTGGGACAACATAATAGAGGACATTATAATCAAGAAAGGAAAAACAGTCAAGTAAGCAAGAGAACTGGCGAAGAACAGAAAGGAGTGGAAAGAA
Source organism: Lordithon lunulatus (assembly GCA_963942505.1). Classification (NCBI taxonomy): domain Eukaryota; kingdom Metazoa; phylum Arthropoda; class Insecta; order Coleoptera; family Staphylinidae; genus Lordithon; species Lordithon lunulatus. The sequence goes on from OZ012673.1 coordinate 40,679,181, forward strand.
TTTACAAATGTATAAACAACAGTAATTGTAAACTATAATAATGTTAATGTAATAGCCTACACCGAAAGGTAAAAGGCAATTGATAATATATAATATGTCCTGCAATGGACAGAAATGGCTGCGTGATGATGATTTCAGTGGAAAACAGTCATATGCATTGCATATACTAGACGGAAATTGCGCCTTATTTCCCATATTTCTATTTTCTATTATTCTATTATTTTCGTTGTTACTGTAAACATGTTGATATGTATAGAATTATGTATTTCAACGGAAATAAAAGTCATTATTATTATCATTATTATTATTTATTTGTATTATAGTTTTATATTGTATTTATGTTGATTTTTTGTAAATTTATATTATCATTATTATTATGGTATTATAGTATTATATTTATGCAACATCTATGAGATTAATCACTGGCTACCACTTACTAACCATTATCATTGATTAATTAATGCCTTTATATAACCCATCCTAACTTTGTTATATTCAAATTATCAACGGGAAACATAGAAATCGTCTCAAAATAAGTATGATACTGAAAATTGGCATAATACTAACGAATGTTATACTTTATTCTCGTTCAGAATATTTTTTATATTATTTTAAAGATAAATTATGTCATTAAACTATGATTTATGTAATCCACACGTAAAAATATTGATTATACAAAACGTCACATTTCTTGTTAACTAATTGACAGTCATAGCGCTTTACGAGCAGTTTACTTCATAAATCGACGCTGTCTAAAAACCTCGAAAAATGTACTTCCACTTAATGGGAAACTGGTTTATTACCCGGGTTATATTAATTACCAATCTACAATATTTCTAGTTGTTAATGGGAAACACGAATAACACGCATAATTACAGCGATTGGCTACTTTATGTTAATTCCCGTTTGTCAGAACGGGTAATTTATGCGAACTCCGGATTGTATTTTATTGGTCCTCGATTCGTTTTTATGCAAATTAGTGGCAAAGGCGCATGCCGCTGTTTGGTTCCACCGCCCGCGTGAATTTGTAATTAGGCACATTAATCTTTATTTTTACGTAATGGTTTTTATCTCAGATTTAAATGAGCTACTACTAGAGAACTTAGCTAGCTAAAAGGTTTATTAAAAAATAAATTACAAAAAGTATGTCTCATTAACTCGCTGTTCATTTTGAAAATATTTTCGTAAATTAATAGAGATTGATTCTGTCTTATTTGTAGTTGTGGGTTATTTATTCATATGCCTTCTACCGTGTAGTGTACTTGTGGTAACCCACAACTACACTAACATAACCTAACATAATTTTACAAGTTTCCAAATTTATTTTATATATTTGTTACGGCAGCTATAAGTGTGCTTTTAAGATGGATGAAATTTGTTGGCTTGTGCAAACTTCATGCCTTCGTTTATATGCAATGATTTCCTTGTGCAAACTGGCTTGCGCAAGCCAATTTGTGGACTTTTTTGGAGTGTAAATATACCTTTAGTGCCTTTCGTTTATCACTCTGGGCTGGTACGGGCTTATTGTTTCTTGTTCTATATGCCGCTTCCGATGCGCTTAATTCTACCTCGTCCCTTACAACCGCAAGACTTGAGCGATACTGCACGCCATGGGGGCGACTAACAAGGATAAACCATGCTAAACGAAAGTGCCTTTTATGTAGCTAAAACCCCATTGCCGCTTCCGATGCGCTGAATTCTACCTCGTCCCTTACAACCGCAAAACCTGAGCGATACTGCACGCCACGGGGGCGACTAGCAATGATAAACCATGCTAAACGAAAGCGCCTTTTATGTAGCTAGAAACCCATTGGTGCAAATTTTCATGAACACATCCTATCAAGATTTAGTATCTATAAAAACTACATAAAATCGATAAACGTTTATATTTATCACACTAAACCAATTTTTTTGTTCACAAAAAAAGCCCTCCCCTCAAAATCAATAACCCTACACGAAGACATTAACTTACACATCTTATTGTTCTCAAGGGGGACCTTTCTGTGCCTAAACAGCGAGGGGACGGAAAGGTCTCCATCGTGCCAACCTTCGCCTCACTCCAGTAAATTCAAACCCATTCGTAAAGCAAGTTCCTTCATCTATTAACATAAAACCGCCGCCGCTGCCGCCTCTCGCGCGTCGTTTTTATTACAAATATAATTCCCGCCATATCGCGCCTCGTAATCGAGGGGATTCGCATTAATTCTTAGGTGTAATCGGGGGGCCGATCTGCGCAACGCAGCGGCCGAATCATTAAGTAGAAATTAATTTTGCAGAATGCAATTACAATGCGCTTGCTACGGGCCATTAGTATGCAATCTCTTGCGGCGATCTACGGAACAATGACGATATTGACGGGGTAAAAAGGTAAAACAACTTGCTATACTGTGCCACATATAACGCCCCGGTACTTGTTAATGAACTGCTCGGTGTATTCAACTGTAAGTGGCTAGTGTTGTATGGTTTATGGTTTATATTGGGTATTACTTTTTTTTGAAATATATAAAAAAATATTTAATTTTGGGTATTACTTTTTTTATATAAATATATAATTTTTGATACAGTAGCACGAAAAGATCAATAATAGCAGACTATCGATAGTTTTTTGCCAATTCGTTGAATATAGTAAATCGCAATGCAGACATATAGATAAGTCACCAAAGACTATGAAAATATAAAAATCTATAAGCACTTCTGTGTTATAAATGATTTATTAATAATGAACACAATTTTTGTCGCCAAAGACTACGTAAATATAAAAATATATAAGCACTTCTGTATTATAAATGCTTTATTAATAATGAACACAATTTTTGTTGCCAAAGACTATGTAAATATAAAAATCTATAAGCACTTCTGTGTTATAAATGATTTATTAATAATGAACACAATTTTTGTCGCCAAAGACTATGTAAATATAAAAATCTATAAGCACTTCTGTGTTATAAATGATTTATTAATATTGAACACAATTTTTGTCAGCAAAGACTATGGAAATATAAAAATCTATAAGCACATCTGCGTTATAAATGATTTATTAATAATGAACACAATTTTTGTCGCCAAAGACTATGTAAATATAAAAATATATAAGCACTTCTGTGTTATAAATGATTTATTAATAATGAACACAATTTTTGTCACCAAAGACTATGTAAATATAAAAATCTATAAGCACTTCCGGGTTATAAATGATTTATTAATAATGAACACAATTTTTGATGATAATTATGATGCTTGGCAGAATAGCTACAAAATAGTTAGAGGATTGACGTACAATCACCTGAAACCCGCCGTTTTCTTGTGTTGTATTGTTCTATTGTCAAACTGTTAAATTGTAATTGAAAAGAAAATGAAGACACTTTATTAGTATTATTATTGTTAATATTATTGTTCCTTAGAAAACGTCTAAATACGATGAATATTGCCTACTACTGGTACAAGTTCGCATTACAAATTAATTTACTGGTGTTAGAATTATGAAATCCATAAATTACTAACGATTTAATAATTTTTCATTAGAATTATAATTCTGATGGATGCTGCTATAGCAGCCAGAACAGTTAGTAGAATAAAACACACAAGAACTTCAAAATGGTTCAAACACACAAAAAAGCAAACATACAATTAAATTGTATTGTCCTTAAATCTCGACTACTGACACACAATTTGAGCACTTTAACAATGCCGTGTACGCAACCGCTTTCGTTTAATGCTCTCAAACAATGTTTTATTTGTTTTGGAGTAATCGCGTCGCGGCACAGAAACGCTATAACAACTCCCCGCAGCCCTGAGAGTCCATTAAAATCGTTCGCGATTCTTCATCCGCGGGCCCCACCAGGCCAAGCCGCATCATTAGGCATCAATTTATTGCAATTGCCTGCTCAAGGCCCTAGAAATATTGAAACGCGATACGCAGCCGATGTTTGCTCTCTGGCTGACAAATTGATTCGGGTTTTTTTTTGCTAACTAGTGGGATGCCGCAGGCTTCGCGAGGGGCTGGTGAAATACGCTTATTGCGATTTAAACCAGGTTTAATAATGTAAAATTATTGTTCGATTTTTAACGATTATTACTGGAAATAAACAAAATCAAAACGCAACATAATAAATAATACACATTTGAGAAATTGAGTTTTAAACAACGTCTTCTTTTTTTTAGTAAAAAACATATTATCGTCGACTATTCGTTTTTTTTTTCACAAATTTATTTAAAAACAAGAATACTAATTATAATTATAATTAATTATATGAAAGCCCCCAGAATATTTTGATTTTTTTAAGAGGGTATATATCCTAAAAAAATTTATGCATTAAAATCCCTACTTAAGGTGGAGCTCTGGTGTTTGAAAATCCCCGAATTCGCGCCCTTTGCATAGTGGCGTCAGGAGTAGAAATAATGTAGGGGAACAAAGAGTGGGGTGATTGCTAGAATCAACTAAATAGGCGTTTCGGTTTCGTGAGGTTATACACATGCCCATCCCATCTTATACCAGGGATTTATACGATCCAAACACGGTCATTGTGCGAATTGCATGGGCCGTAGCGAAAAGAACAGGACAAAATGAATATGCTTTAAATATGTTAGTAGAGCCTATAATTTAAAAATGTGCAATATTATTTAAGGTGATTTATTTATGTTTATATTATATTATCTCCTAACAGTAGCAAATAAAGGGAATTAACACAATTATCATCGTTACTCCATTATTTTTCAATATGGCCACTAGTTTAGCGTGACATTTGTGATAATTGGTATAATTAATATACTTACAGCCTAAAATTTGCACCTCTATTCTTTTTGCGTCTAGCTGACAAGAAAAGCTTTCTGTTTTTATTATGTCCCAGCATTATCAAAGGCAACAAGTAAAAAAGCGCAATTAAATATACTTATCAATGATGTAAATGAACAAATCGCACAAGTAGTATCGAAATAGTAAAAGGAATCCGCAAAATCCCCGCCGCAACTATGAATTCGAATCATGCGACACGAAGACAAACGAACGAGCCGAAGCATAAAAGGGGGTAGTGGGAATCAACGAGAACGGTGGGCAACTCGCGGCCTCGATAATTTTACGCATGAATGATCGCAAACATGGGTGCTTTATTATTGCAATTATAATGTTATTATTTATCTTACAATGTTCAAATTTTAAATTTAGGTAAAATAAACCTAACAGAAAGTTTTTTAGGTTTTAGATTCTCAAAATATTGCACGTGGGCGAAGATATTTCGAATCGCGAAGATGCATTAATTTGTAATACTTATGAATTAATTAAAAAAAAAATTAATACAAAAATTGAAAAAGTAATTCCTAATAACTTTTATAATTTACTTTAACTTTACACACACAAAAATTGGATCAAATTCCTACAATTTAATGATGTCTAAATCGAAACTAAAATTGCATATTTGTGCATCTATTTTCAGCCGTCAGAAATCCGCCTTAAAGTACACTAGTATGTTTAAAATCAAGATTAAAATATGTGTGCTTTAAAGTTGTTAACAACATCAATTCAAATCATACATAAATCTCATTTATTTCAATACATTTCTAATTGTATTTATTTCTATATGTAATTTCGACTTCTGTGGAATCAATCTACTCTCGGCAATGCTCCTTAAATTATCAATTTTTTAATGCATTTTATTGAAACTAAATTCACAGATTGTTTACCGTCAACACCTTGATAGCCAAACTTACAAGAATTCCGTCAATTCCGTTTCAGGCCTATTTATGACAATAAAACGTATCAATAAAAACATCCATATATATATATATATATATATATATATATATATATATATATATAATTAGCTAAGGGAAAACAATGGGATCCATTGCGTTGGATTAGCGGGAGCCAGTGGACGGGTAGGGGGTTGGGAAAGGTATTAGGTATCATTGGAAAGAGTCATCCTTCTAGACACTGGGAAAAGTAGATCGGGTGTGGTGCCGGTGGAAGCGTGGAAAGTCAGGAAAGCGGGAAACATGTAATTGCGTGTAGAGAACAACTTCAACTGTCAGTTTGTGCGCGCTAAAGAGGTAAGTAAAGATCGGGGAAAAAATATTTAGAAAATGTCAACCATAAAAAGAAAAGTGCAAAAATAAAAAATGAAAATTTTCCGAAAGCACCGAGTTTATACTCATTGGATAGGTATTCGAAAACTGTCCGATAAAGATAAAATTATTATATATATATATATATATATATATATATATATATATATATATATATATATATATATATATATATATATATATATATATATATATATTATTGCTCTAAGTTTACCGACAAAGCTGCAATAAGCATAAAGGCAAAATTTCACAAAATGTCCGTAAACGTCAAAAAACTATTCTCCGTTGCGTCAAAGCAGGGGTCGTCCTAACAGTGACAAGTAGCTGAAACTAAGTAATTTGATTGGAAATATAGTCTACATAGCGATAGCGGAAAAAATGTCGAGATTGTTTCAAATTGAACCAGAAAACCTACAGGACTTCAAATTCTCCGAACTTGGAAAATTTTATATCATGATAGAAAGCTGTGGAGGATCTCATTTTGTAGATCTTTTAATTCCAAATAAAACTCAGAAAAAATATTGTTATAAAACGTGCACTGTTTTCGTGGTAAAGCCGAAGAAGTGAGGAAAATACAAATGAAAATTATCCAATCAAGATCTACTTGGGCCAATTGTCGATCCAATGGAACCGATTGAAAAATCTTAGTACGATTTTCTCTAAAATATAAGATAAACCTGTCACGAATTTAATATGAAAAGTGATAAAAATCGGTGAAATTGCCAAAACTATCCTCCATTGCGTCAAAGCAGGGGTGGTCATAGTAGTGGCATGACACTGAAACTAAGTCATTTGTTTTGAAATATAGTCTAGATGATGGAAAAAATAACGAGATTGTTTCAAATAGAACCGGTAAAGCTACAGCTCTTGGCAAATCTTTAGAACTAGAAAAATTTTGTTTCATGTTAGAAAGTGGTTGTAGTTCTCATTTTGTAGGTCTTTTAATTCCAAAGAAAAATAAGAAAAAATATTGTTATAAAAATTTTACCGTTTTGGCGGTAAAGCGGAAGAAGTGAAGAAAATAAAAACGAAAATTGTCCAATCAAGATCTTCTTGGGCCCATTGGATCGACAATTATTAAGCGATTGAAAAATCTTACTACGATTTTTCTCTAAAACAAAAGATAAACCTGTAGCATTATTTCAAATAGAACCGGTAAAGCTACAGCGCTTGGCAAATTTTTAGAACTAGGAAAATTTTGTTTCATGTAAGAAAGTCGTTGTTCTCATTTTGTAGGTCATTTAATTCCAAAGAAAAATAAGAAAAAATATTGTTATAAAAATTTTACCGTTTTGGCGGTAAAGCTGAAGAAGTGAAGAAAATAAAAATAGAAATTGTCGAATAAAGATCTACTTGGGCCAATTGGATCGATAATTATTAACCGATTGAAAAATCTTAGTACGATTTTTCTCTAAAAGACAAAATAAACCTGTCACGAATTTAATTTGAAAAGTGCTAAAAATCGGTAAAAATGCAAAAACTATCCCTCGTTGCGTCAAAATTTGTGCCGTTCCAGAAATAGCCTTGCACTAAAACATATGTAGTCTGATTCGAAATATAGTCTAGATGGCGGAAAAAATGTTGAGATTGTTTCAAATTGAACCTGTAAAGCTATAGGGCTTGGCAAATTTTTGAAACGTGGAAAATTTTATTTCATGGTAGCTGGTTTTAGTCTTATTTTGTAGGTCTTTCATTTCCAAACATAAAAACGTAAAAACATTGTTATAAAAAGTGTACCGGTTTAGCGGTAAAATCGAAGAAATGAAAAAAATAAAATAAAAATTGTCCAATCAACATGAACTTTAGCCACAATTTTGAACCAAATGAAAAATCTTTGAAACGTATAAAATCATATTTCATGGTAGAAACTGGATTTTAGTCTTATATTGTAGGTCTTTTATTCCCAAAGACAAAAATATAAAAATATTGTTATAAAAAGTGTACCGTTTTGGCGGTAAAGTCGAAGAAGTCAAGAAAAATAAATTAAAAGTGTCCAATGAACATCAGCTTTGGCCTGTTGAATAGACAATTTTGAACCAAATGAAAAATCTTAATACATTTCTTCCCAAAAACAAAAGACAATCCCGTCACATAATAACCTTCCGTCCGTTCAAAATTGGGCCCGTCCCAGAAATGGCATAGCCATGAAACTTATGTCGTTTGATTGAAAATATAGTCTAGATGGCGGGGAAAATGACGAGATTGCTTTAAATTGAACCTGAAAAGTTACAGGGCTTGGCAAATATTTGAAACTTTGAAAATTTGATTTCATGAGAGAAAGTGGTATTGGATATCGTTTTATAGGTCTTTTATTTCCAAAGAGAAAATCAAAAAAATATTATTATAAAAAAGTTTACCGTTTTGGCGGTAAAGTCGAAAAAGCGAAGAAAAATTAAATAAAAAGTGTCCAATCAAGATGAACTTCGGCCTGTTGGATAGACAATTTTGAACCAAATGAAAAATCTTAATACAGTTGTTCCTTAAAAGAAAAGACAAACCCGCCACATGGCAAATTGTAAAACTGATAAAAATCGGTAAAAAACCTTCCGTACGTTTAAAATTGGGGCCATCCCGGAAGTGACATGGCCCTGAAACTTATGTCGTTTGACTGGAAACATAGTCTAGATGGCGGAAAAAATGTCGAGATTGTTTCAAGTTGAACCTGTAAAGCTAAAGCCTTGGCAAATTTTGGAAACTTTGAAAATTTTAGTTCATGATAGAAAGTAGGTTTTGTCTATGGTTATATCATTTCCAAAGAGAAAAACACACAAATATTGTTATAAAAAGTCGAGATTGTTTCAAATTGAACCGGAAAACAGTCTTGGCAAATTTTTGAAACACTGAAAAAAAATTTCACGTTAGAAAGTTCTTTCTGCTCTTATTTTGTAGGTTTTATAATTCTAAAGAAAGTTCCGCAAAAATATTGTTATATAAAGTGTATCGTTGGGGCGGTAAAGCCAAAGAACTGAAAAAATGTCCATTCAAAATCGACTTCAGACTATTGGATAGACAATAAAAAATATAAAGTGTAATAAAAAATCTTAGTACAAATTTTCCTTAAAACCCGTCAAAAATTTAATTTGAAAAGTAATAAAAATCTTTAAAATTTCCAAACTATCCTCCGTTGAGTCAAAGCTGGGGTCGTCATTGCTGCGGCATGACACTGAAACCAAGTCATTTGATTTGAGATATAGTCTAGATGGCGGGAACAATGTCTAGATTATTTCAAATTGTTGAACCAAAAAGCTTGACAAATTTTTTGAAACTTGATAAATTTTATTTCATGATAGCAAGACGTTTGTTAGTCTCATTTTGTAGACCTTTTATTTCAAAAAAGGACAAAAAAATATGGTTATAAAAAATATATAAGGTTGTGGCAGTAATGCCGAAGAGGGGAATTAAAATAAAACAAACATTATCCTATCATAATAAACTTAAACCTGTTAGATAGACAATTTGGAACCAAATAAAAATCTTAAAACACAATTTTACCCTGAAACAAAAAGGGATTCCCGCAAAAAATATACTTCTTTTTTGCAGCTATTGCTGCAACGGGCCACTAGTAGTGTAAAGTCCGCTTGCTATAAAGACTAATATATTCACTTATACAATATACAATTAATTTTTAATTTTAGTTGTTCGTTTTGTTACAAATTGGTGATGATCTGCTTGTTTAATTTTATTGTATTTTTATTATAATTTTCTGTTATCTGACTTTTATTGTTATTTCATAGTGCATAGATTAAGTTACCCTTAAATGTATGAAATTTGCTAAATAAAGATATAGTATATATATATATATATATATATATATATATATATATATATATATATATATATATATATATATATATATATATATATATATATATCTTGTGATTTGCGTGTATGTCCAATATATACTCCAAAGAAAATAGGGCCCACAAGATAGTATACAGTAGTATATTGTGGTAAAATAATTACCTTTAGAACATGACACTGTATTTTTTTTGAATGCAAGTGTTTTTAACAGCAACTCATAGCTCTTCTAGACTAAACACAGAACCAGACACACTTTGTTCACATCAAAACATAAGTATCTACATAACACTTGTATTTCTCATTTTCATTCACTCCATATAAAACGTGTCATAATTATTACACGAGGTTCATTATAGTCCAACCCACAAACGGATAATAATCCCATTGTTCCTGCCGGCGCGCGATACCAGGCCGCTTTCCACATCGGAAATTTCTCCCAACATGTTGCCAATTTCACCAGCCAATTTGGTCTAGTGGCAATTGCAGCCGGGCTAATTGAGCCATCAGTATTCATATACGCGCACTGGTGTGCGTGCATACTCAAATCACGATCCTGCACGTATATATTATGTGCATTTGCATTTCCTGCAAAATTCGCCATCCTTTTTGATACTAACTGATTTATGCGACGCGCGAGCGCTGATAAATTTAAACGCAAACAATAAACGGAGATTTTAGTAGATATCTGCGTTGTCCTTCGCGTGTACAACCGTAAATCAGGCCCGTGTGGGTTGAAATTAATAGGAAAAGAGCGATGATTTGCATAGGATTTGTATGTCGACTGTCGATCGTTTAGAAGGGTTATTTATGAACGGCGACGTTTACACGAATAGACCAAAACAATATACAATTGAAGTTAACTGTGATTCTACTACGATGGTGGTAATCCTAATAAGGATGTATGTCGTAGTTACATATGTCTTACTTTTATGTATCGCATTTCATTGAAAATTAAATAAGGACAGATTGTATAACAGTGGATTAATATCCTCCAAGCATACTACTCCACTAATAAATTAATATTTGAAAATTATCCCATAGTAGAGAGAGGGAATCAATTTTTATTAAGGGTGGGCTCAAGTTTACACGTTTTTTTATGATGTGGATTGTGAATTTGTATTGAGCTTTTAGCAAAAACTATGCAACGGCCACAGGCTACAGTTACCTTTGCTTTATTCAATAAAGGCGTAGTGTGCTGTCTAAATTTTTGATACAAAATCTAAAACCTTAAATACCCTTGTATCGTAATCTAAAAACTTAACGTTTGAGTTTCTACGCTGTCTATGGTCTATGCCAGTGATTATCAAAGTGGAGGCCGCGAAAAATATTTAGGCAGTCGCAGAAAAAAATGATTACATATCATTCGGGACCGTTTTCTACATATAACCGTTCTTCAGAGAGTCATTTGATTTTTTTAACTGTAAAAGGAGGTTGCGGGTCGAGAAGTTTGAGAAACACTGGTATATGAGCCGGTTTTCTTTATCATTCGGGGGCTATTCTATGTCAGCTAAGAACGAACGATAAACGAAAGCGACTATGGTGATGTAAATAACCTATACCAACTTAAGAAGCTTGTCTATCTCTCCGCACAGAAAAATGTAAACATTCCTTCCCCTTCAATTTGTATCTAACCCGCAAGTGACCTAATTTCGACATACAAAGATAGAAAATCGACGGAATTAGACGAGCAAGAAAGATAAAAAAACTTCTATCCTTATAGGGCTATTAGCCGTGAGACTTTTCCGCCGGTCAAGGGAGAAGCTCAGAGGAATTTGAATCGCCCGGTATTTACCTTAACTTCACAGAAAACCTCTGAAAAACTGTGAAAGGTGATTCGCGAAAATTCGCTCCCTACTGGGAATCAAACTCAGGCTGCACAATGCTCAGTACGAGACGGACGACGCCTCACTCGGCCACTGAGCTGGGTAGATGTAATATTTCCACACAAATCGTAAAATAACATTACATGCATACTATTGCAAATTGAGCTAGTCCATGTATGTTGTGAATTTCTTTTTCCCACCCTACTCTCCATACATGCCGAAGTTCGTTTAGTATTATCAGTATATGATAATATATAAATAGTATAATATAAATCAAAGTTTAAATGTTACAAGATATTTATAATACAAGAATATTTAAATATTCCATGCAGACTCTCGAGCCACATAACACGCCTGCTGCACAGCATTTAGTGCCCGTTTCGTGCAGATGTCATTTCTATATTTGTCCGCGCACTCCTGCACAACATTTTATCATTTCTACCCAGTTTTTACTGATATCACTGTGTATTTTTAGAACACGCCTGTATCACCGACTAAATTAATACGTGATCTATGCAGTTTACAAATAAGTATGGCAAAAAAAATGTTAATCGAAAGGGGGCAGGCATTAAATTGTCGGCGCGTTTGCTTTGTGACCGCGAGTATGTGTGTGTGTGGTCAAACGGAATTGTAATAGCGATAATTCATTTTCTTTAAAGGCACTATTATATATAAACGAGTCACTATCAAGCTTAATTGATATGTGATAAGTGTAATAAAATATTTGTATGTGGTCATTGAATAACGAATATATTATTCATTTACTGAACGATTTGGTGTAGTTATGCCCTCTATAATATAGAGCAAAAGAGAGTTGTTTTTTTTACCGTACAAGAAGAAAAAGTGACATAGTAACAAGAATAGGCCGGACATCAGCTCTACAGAATGGAATAAGTATTGGAATCAAACACTTCAATAATTTACCTAAAGACATAAAGAACAATACCAGCATAAAAAACATTTAAACAAAAATTAAAAGACCTCTTAATCATGAATCAAGAAAAACAAGAAAACTAAACAAAATACAACACCAACATCAACAACAACACCAATAACAAAAACAAGAACAACAAGAACTCCTTCACACCAGGCTGTCCAGGTTAGTGGTTTGGTGACAGCTCTCAGAGGGAGCATAATTTTCCGAAATTGCTTATGTTATTTGTATGAAATATATGTATGTAATAAAAATTAATAAATGATATCTAGATTTTAAAAAAAGTTTAAACTTAGTTTCGTTTTAAGACTAAGTAGGCTACACAATCACCACCTATATTTACAGATGATGTTTATTAGGCCCAATTCACACATAAGCGGCGTCAGGCGGAGGCGCGGTGTAGGCGAGGTGTAGGCGCGACTTCGCACAGGCGATTGTGATGTATATATGCAGTGAAGGGGTGAACATTGCACCATATGTTTACATAGAAGCGGCTTGGAAATGCAAAAATTATCAAACTGACAACCACAGACAACAAAGAGATATACCAAATAACAACCTTAACAAAACAGGTACAAACATTATACAAAATTTGTATGAGAGCGCAGGGGACCCAGACCTAGGCAAAGAAGAAGTCGACCGCATGAATCAGAAAACATAACCGATATATTTTATTTATTTATTTAATCGAATGCCTATCTACCGTATTAAGGCTGTTATATACATTATATAAATTGTTGTCTATTTACATTTCTTTTTTTCCATTTCTTCCTGTCTTGCGTTAATTGTTTAAACTATTTCCATTTTATGTTTTTTCTTTCGGCTTTTTCTCTCATTCTGTCGTCCAATGTTTTCCTTGATCTCCCTATGTAGTTGCTTCCTGTTGTCCTGCTATCGTATAGCAATCGTGATAGTCTTTCTTTTGGCATCCGGCATATGTGTCCTAACCATCTGAACTTTCCTTCTATTATTTTGTCGTTTATTGCATCTATTCTGAGGTTTTGTCTATGTGTTTCGTTTTTTATATCCGACTGAGAACTACCGCGAAAGAACACTCGCCAACTTCGTCGCCGGTACGGCGTAGTGTTCCTAAACAACGGGACTCTAACCTTCAGCAGGACACTAGGCGATCCTCCACCTGACCATATGCTCTGGAGACATGATAGACAGAGTGGAGCAATGGAAAGTGCTAGCAAGCGAAACATACAACGACCATCTATAAGTCTACACATTCAGCGCGGTCGCATAGAGAAAAGGAACCCAAAGTCAGTAGCTGGGCCACTATAAAATTAAAACGCTACATGTTTCAACTTTCACCGAGGCCATAACACGGAGAATCAAGTCACACCAAGAAAGCTCCTTTCTGCAGGCCCGATACCTGCTGAAAGAGGCGTGCGAGGCCTTGATATCTAGGAGAAGGGTAGGAGGCGCCATGAGTTTGGCGCATTGGTGGTCCGAAAAGACCACTGAGACGCGATCGCGAAATGCGATCTCACCCGGTGCCGGCGCTGGAGCGCAACCGACGAACGGGAAAGGATGGCATACTCGACAGCGGAGAAAAGTAGCGATAAAGGAATCAAAAAAAGCCTGTTGGGCAGAGATCCTCGACAATATGAGGAGAACATATGGGAACAGGGTATCTAGCTCGCCCTACGCCGCCCATGCCAAGGCTGGGCAGAGATCCTCGACTTTATGAGGACATATGGGGCAGGGCATCTAGCTCGCCCTGCGCCGCGCATCCCAAGGCTAGACTGAAGAACTCGAAGACATTGTCAGGGAGCTCTTCCCAGGAGCAACCGAAGCCGACATTGACAACTCCCGCACCCATAATTTCCAAAATGAGGAAGTGACCTTACATCCTTTCACTATAGGGGGCTAGCTGTAGCCGAGGGGAGGCTCGCGAATAGGAAGGCGCCAGGCCCAGATGCTATCCCACCAGAGGCGATGAAACTGGCAACGAAGCTGGCCCCAGAGATGGTTCTCAGGGCCATGAACCAGGCACTGGAACAGGACGTCTTCCAGCTGATTTTAAAGAAGGACATGCTCGTGCTTCCTCCCAAGTCAGCAAAGCACTGGACAGCATGTGCAAGGTACTCATGTATCTGTTGCTGGGAAGGGTCACCACATGCACCGAGTCAACAGAGGAACTGTCGAAGCACCAGCATGGCTTCTGCCCAGGCAGGTCGGCAGTAGGGGTCTGGAGGAGGCAGGGTAGGCAGCCAAAGACGCCACGAAAGGCACATGGCGGAGGAGAAAGCTCTCTGCTTATTACCATCGGTTTCAAGAATGCCTTCGAGCCGGGGCACTAGAGGCGCACATTGGAGAGATGCGAGGCCCCGAACATCCCGAGGGATAACTCATTAGGAGTTATCTCAGCTACAAAAGACTGGCAGTAAGGATATGCGATTGGGGACCAGGATGATTCCGAACAGCATGGTGGGCCTAATGCTCAAAAACAGCTCATGGTCAGACATCGAAGGACACGTCACTGTGATAATGGACGAATGAATCAGGGAAGAGAGGGAACGACAAGGGCAGCAGCGCTATGGTGGTGCGGGCTAGCTGCGAGAAAATAACCCCCCTAAAGGTTTTAAGTATTGCGCGAGCGGTCCTGGGCCTACGGCCTGGAAAGAGGTGAGGTTTATGTAGTAGGTCGGCCCCAAACGGTCGAAATCGAGCACTGCCTGGGAGATAATGCCAGTACGGCCTTCCGGGTGTATTGCAAAGATTCCCCACCTCAAGCAAAAAAAAGGATCGATCCTAAAAGTTGGACGAGGGAGATAGAAGCTGGAGTGATGCAAGGAAACCGATAATTATATAACCGAAAGCATCTCTTTAGTAGTTCATTCCTAAATAAAACAACACAACTCCGACTTTACAAAACAATCATTCGTTTAATAGCAACATATGGTAGCGAAACGTAAACTCAAAAAACTGCAACACAAGAAAACATATTAAGTGTTTTCGACCGTAAATTAGAATGGGCAGTCTTTGGACCAGTAAAGGAAGGAGATACTGGGAGAATAAGGATGAACTACCAACTGAACCAGCTGTATGGTGGGGAATCAATAATTGGGACAATTAGATCAGCAATCTTAGATGGGCAGGACATGTAATGGCAGAAAAGACAGGGGATCGACATACCAAAAAAAAAACAGAATATTTGACATGACAGGTGATATAGGAAGACCACGATCAAGATGACGGGATTGCGTAGGGAAAGACCAGTAAGAAATAGGTGTCACTAACTGAAAAAAACGTGTCTTGTCATCACCGGCGCTATGAGAACAATACCCAAAGCAGCTTTTTAAGCACTGTTATATGTCTACAACTACTCGACCTTCTTATAAGGGAGACTGCAGTGAAAACAGCATTAAGGCTATCTTCACTCAACCTGTGGCATGATAAAGGTAGAATCATTGGACACTTGAGCATACTGAGTGAAGTATCAAACTAGACCCCCTCATAGAAGGTAAGTGCGACAGAATTCTACCCAAATACAGTTTTGTCAAACATTTTCAGACCATCATCATACTGAATGGTATCCCACAAGGCGCCAACATAACCATGTATACTGATGGGTCCAAAACTAAGACGAGAGCTGGCTATGGAATATTCTCACCAGAACTCTATCCCAAGATAAGTGCACCACTTGGAAGACTCACTTCAGTCTTCCAAGCTGAATTAACAGGAATACTAAAGTGTGTTCAAATTTTAGCTGAACGGAATATTAAGGATAAACATATCCAAATACTCACCGACAGTAAAGCAACTCTAAATGCACTAAATGCCAACACATTTGTGTCGAAAGAGCTATATTCATGTCTACACAGACTGGAGGAGCTAAATAAACAGAACAAACTAGAACTCTGCTGGATAAAAGGACATAGTGGCATCGAGGGGAACGAAATAGCAGATGAGCTTGCCAGAAATGGATTCTCAACTCTAACAACCCAGGAAGATGAAATACTTTCTGCATAAAAAAATAGCATAGGACACATGCTCTTCACAAGATAGGATGGCGAGAAACGCCGGGCTGCAATCAATCAAAGGTGGCAATTAGGCAACCTTGTAAAATTGCAGCCCGCCTTAACTTATGTAGAACTAATCTGAAATTATTGACCAACATCCTAATTCGCCACTGCCGGCTAAACAAACACCTACACACGATGGGTCTGGTAGACAGCCCGTTATGTAGAGGGTTCAATGAAGAACTAGAAACAGCCTCTGCCCAGCTCTAGTAAACACTAGCATCTAATACTAGGGGAGTGCTGGCCTAGTATAGTCCAGCATTGGCAACTCTTCACCCGCCAGAGTTTTGCAGTTCGCACGCAAAATTGACTGGTGGGATGAGTGAGTAGCCTTAAAGAGAGGTTTCACAATGGGCCTATTTTGAGGCTTAAGTGTCTGTAGCTATGCTGCCCTCCAGCCAACTATCCAGAACTATCCAGAAATAGTATGATGGTAGGCACAATTAGTATCGTTAGTATCAACTGAAAAAACGATAGCGCTACAACGCCAACAGTGGCAGGCTATAGTGGAGTCAGACAAAATCCACCAATAGGGTTGTGGCGGCTGACAAATAAATAAACAATTGTATTAAATACAGCAATTAATAATCAAGGATACTATCTATGAACTTTCGAACAGCTGCATCTCGGTACTACAATACATAGATAATATATTGGAATCAACTTATAGACACAATCTGTAACAAACTACACAGTGCCTGTTTTGGTATAAAAAAATTGGATCCACATGTACTGATTCCTGTATATTATATTTGACATTGTTGCAATGAGTCCGCAGTTAAAATCTCATTTTTGTTACAGTATTAAAATATATTTAAAAATATTAAACGCGAGGCTGGAACTGGAACCCTTTTCATGACTGGAATTGAGTAATCAGAAATTTTGTTCCTTAAAATTGAATGTGTGGATTAATGATATAAATTTTTAATCTTCTCAGCAGGCATTTAACACTTTTCTGTTTTATTTCTAAATCAATAAGAGGAAATGGTGCTTATGGCGTAATTCATCCTACCCCGTTGAACGAGGCGTATTTCATCTGGTGTCATATAATAAATAGTATGATCTGGGAGCTGCGATTTCAAACTGTGCGGGTTTTCATAAAGCAATACGGATACTAAGTTTTATTTTTGATTTGTAGCATTTGTAGCCGGATAATTATATCAGAAAAATCTTTGAAAGCAAGAACATATACCTTATTTTACACATACCATCCCATATCCGTATACATGTTTAAAATGTTATACTATGTTACCCATAAACCTCAAGCGTAAGGTCTATAATGCTAGCATACTCCCAGTCACCACATACGGACTCGAAACTGCAACAATAACGAGGGCAGTGCAAACCGTCTCCGGGTTTGTCAGAGAGCAATACAGAAAGACGAATGCTGAGTGTGAGCATTAGAGATAAGATCCGAAATGAGAAAATTAGAAGAGGAACAGGGTTCACTGATGTAATGGAGCAAATTGCCAAAAATAAATGGCGATGGGCGGGTCATGTTGCTAGAGATGACATAAAATGGACGAAAAGGGTCATGCAATGGAGACCCCGACAGTCTAAACGGAGCGTAGGTGGACCCAAAGCAATATGGCGAGACGATATCCAACGCCAAGGGGGGAAACTGGATGCAGAGAGCCCAAAACTGACACAAGTGGAGACTGATGGAAGAGGCCTACGTTCAGGAGTGGACGCATACAGGCTGATGATGATGATGATGACTATGTTAAGAGTAACTTACAAAAGTTTAATAGATTATCTAGTTATACTAATTATGGAACTAGAAATGAGGAAATCGTAGCAGTAGAAAGGCATACAACTGCACTGCAAACAAAATCACCGATTGATATGTGTATTAAACTTTACAATAAAGTGGGCCCTGATGTAAAATGGTTACCATACTACATGTTCAACGGCAAAATTAAATCATTTTTATGAGAAAACACATTATACTTCGCGGAGGAACATTTTGCAAATTAATGATTATATTTTGTAAATATTGTATTTACGTTTACATCCATGTATTTGGCGTTGTAAATAAACATATATGCAAAATAAATTAATATGTGTACTATTTAATTCTTATTGGAGACTAAACTACTTCATTATTATTGGAAATGTGATAACAGTGTTGACACTACTACTACTTTCTATAGTGAGATTAATAAGCTTGTTGCATAATGGCGAACCATCAATGAATGTAGATCACCATTAAAAACTACAAACGCATCAGATTAAGCAGTTTAAATAGTGAATGCCATCCCTTTATCATGCGTTTCTTAAATGCACTGGCTGCACATGTGGTTTTTGTCAAGATGTGCTTCTTGATGCCGCCACCATCTGTGCTATTTATGCGGGCATGTTCGGATTGCGTACAGCGTTTTCCAATTAGTTTCAGCGTGTCGCAACCGCGCTGGCTCGCGAATACAAACTCCCCGGGAATGTTTGTTCAGCGACGCTTTATGCTTTTCTAATTGAGACTAGTCGCGATGAATGGGACGTGTTAACTGATCGAAATTAGTTCCGTTTTTGTTACATGGACGGGATTTATTGTAAGTGCAGGGACTAGCTACTAGGGTTCGTAGCTTATGGTAGTGCACGCATGTACTATGTTACATTCTTTAGAGAGATGTGATTAGAACTACTTACATTGAAACAGATTGATGTATATGTGTGCTTACCTGAAAAAGAAAGAAATATATATTAGTTTGGTTAATCATGTTTAAAATTTATTATATAAATTTGTACATTTATCCTGTAGCTTTTGTCAAATTGTCTATTTATCCTGTGGCTGTTTTCCAAAAGCTGATATGTCAGCTCAATCAGTCTACTTTACTTTAAATGCCCACATTTTCGTTACGTGAAAGCAATTATTTGCATTTGAAAATGAAACTGTAGGGTTATTACAATCCCAGATGAATCATAATAAAACATCTCATTTATTTATGAGTGAATGTTTGGAAATATATTGAAAAAGCAAAATTCACATGTCAGCTTCGGCCAAATAGCCAAAGAATTATCAATATATGGTACAGAAAAACAATAATATGACGAACAATATAACATAGTTTCCAAGACATTTAATGCGAAAGTTAGTATATCATGTTTGAATTGCAAATTTGTAAACACCTAGATGTATGTTTTTGTTTTATCTATGTTTGCTAATACATTAGTAATATATATTGATATTTATTTTTAATTGTATTAAATTCCTCGTCTATATTGAAAGCAATTTTTCTTAAATTATTATAATAATAATAATAATAATAAAGTGTCTTTATTTCGTTTACAATTATTATTTAACAGTTTTTTGTAAAAGAGATAGTACAGTCTTGATGTTGTCTATAAGAACAGTAATAAAGATAATAATAGTAATAGAAATTAAATAAATTAAAATATATAATTATGATTAAGTAATGGAATAGATAGTATATTTGAATACTCAATGTTTGCTATTTTCTTTCGTTTTGATGGTCGTAAGTGTATTGTTATCATAATGGTATAAGTGAGCGAAAATGTCAGGGTCTTTCTCATTACCGTTTTGCTTCATTTTCCGAAACAGTATCCAATTAACGATGCCATTGCCGTGCGCAACGTAATTGTTTTGCGGTCGCCCGTAATTTATTTTAATTGTGCCAGCCAGAGCCTCAAAATAATACGCAGAACCCAATTTTCACAGTGTGCAAACTGTTTTAATTACTGCAGCGTGTCAAATTTTAATTTTAATTCCTCTTGTAATTATAGAAATATATAAACTATTACCCGCAATGGGAGTAGAATGAATGAATGACTGCATATATTTAATTTAGGTCGTCGTGTCAGACTATTAACACCAAAACAGATTTATGATATATTTTGTAATAATAAATTCCTAATAAAGTTAAATCTTGTAAGTTTCAAGCAATATCAACAATTTTACAGTATTAATACCAAAACAGATTTATGATTATATTAATAATAAATTCCTAATAAAGCTTAATCTTGAGATTTTAAACATTTTCCACAGTTTTACACTATTAATGCTAAAATAGATTTATGATTATAATGTCATAATCAATTCCTAATAAAGATAGATCTTGAAGGTTCAAGCAGTTTCCACATGTTTCAAGTATTACAAAAAATATTACAATTTGACACGATTTATGTAATAAATCATAAATTTAAAACGGATTTAGCAATCTACAGCGAAGAAAATCGATAAATAATTGTAAATACTGGTATCCCCGTAATATTATTGTTAGGGCTCTTTATTAAGTTCCTGCATTTCGGTGATTAATTCTTAATGTTATAAATACTATCTATAAGTAGTTTCTAGTTATAGTTATATATAGTTATAGTTTTAGTTACTAGAATTTATTTTTAATATTTCACATAAAAAAATATATGTGGAAATTGTATATCATATGGCGTGGAATCTTATTGGTCACCTTCTATTTATATTACTAATATATACATACTGAGAAAACTGTGAAAAGCGATTAAATTATAACAGTGACCTCATAAAATAAAACACCCATAAATGGAGTTACAACTAAAATATTTCCAGCATTAGTAGTTGCTGCAAACATATTTTAAACCTAGAACAGAAAATATATTGCAACTACGGGCAACAATAAATTCGAAATTATTACCACAACTTAAGCCAACACCAGCAGTATAGCTTGACGTTACGCTACACATGTATCATTTTAAATAACCATATCGCGCTTCTGGGGCAACGTAATGTCCCCCGGGAGGCGGTAATATTGCTCCAGGCGCCCGTTTTGCCCGGCGTAATTTATTGCCCAGATAACTTCGCCGGGCGTGCACACATACACACGATTCACAATTTTCTTCACATTTGAATCGCAGATCCGTCCGGGTGTGCGGTTTCCGCTCTTTCATTACCTCATAGAGGATATCCTCTGACAACTTTAATCAACCGAATAACACGTTTTTTTCAACAGAGTTTATTGCAGATACTATGATAAAAAATTTCAGCGAGAAAAGCTCTATATGAAACAAAGCGCATTTATAGAATAGAATTGAATTTTGGAGACAATATATACCATATACCAATGAAACTATATTATTTTAAAATATTGTGGTTAAAACAAAATACAAGAGTAAAAACATGGATAATAAAAGTAAACGAGAAAGAAGAAAATAATAAATCGATGAAACAGAAACAAAAAAGAATAAAGAAACATAACGGATACATCATAGAAACTTGGAATGTAAGAGGAATAAGTGCAAGAAATTAGAACTCATTATTTATTCTCCTATAGTTTTTGGGCTCTGAAACTCTTCATCAATCTAACTCTTCCTCTGGTTACCATTCTTCCTAATCACCACTACTGCCCTAATCACCCTCTCCAACTGCTAGACCAAGTGTATCTCCTCGCACTTCACAAACTTCAGTTTTTCCTTATAGACTACCATTTCCGACTCTTTCAACCCGAAACCGTGCAGTAGGATGAACGAGACGAAGGGTCACGTCTCGTTCATCCTACTCCTCCGCCCTCTCACCATCACTTCCACCAGCATATGATCTGATACACCCATGCTTTCAACACTGAATTAACCTAACTCATCTTTTCTGACCCCGTTAACCATAACGTAGTCTATCACCAACCCTTTTCCGTGAACATAGAATGTTTGCTTCCCTTCCAAATCCCCTCAATAGATTCATTTCACACAACCCACCCCGGCATTCCCATCCACTGTATCCACTCTCTTCTTTCTTGGTTAGTTACCTTGTCTGTCCTGGGATCGCCATACTATCCACTCTCCACCCTCTACGAGTCAACCAACTCGGAGCTGTATGGCCTAAACAGGCTACTGTCAAATACAGTGGATAGAAAGCCGCGGCCACGTATGTTGAAATTGTGGGACATTCGACAATGCAGCAATACAATCAATGGTCAGAGCACTACAGAAGTAAGGCATACCACAAGTTCTATGCCATTGGGCACAAGCCAAACTAGAGAATAGGATCATCATATAATCACTTGGCGACACTATCATAAAGGCACGAACTGGAAGGGAGTGCGCATACTAAGATCCCCGATTATAGTGCACCCATAGTGTGGTGAGGCAGGCTTATCCATAAACCCTTTGAATACCAGAATAGTCAACTATACAAGAAAGAATAAGAGTACTAGCAGGTCTAAAACTATACTCTAAGGTGTACAATGTCTATTTGCACCAGGGGCACATCTAGGAATCATCTATGACCAAAAACTAACATGGATCTCACACCTAAGAAAAACCATACAAAAAGTTATAATAATCCTAGGTAGGTGCAGTCGAATTTGCAGGAAAAATTGGTGCCTGAACCAGTGACCCATAATATCACATGAGTAAGGAATATGGTCGCTCAAGACTAAGCCGACCAATGCGGCTAGGCTCCTGATCAGCACCCAAAGGCCAACAACAGGATCTATGAAACCAACACCCACCGCGGTAATAGAAGTCCTGCTAGTCCTACCATCTCGACACATCCTCATTAAAAACAGACAAGATCTGTAAACCACACATAACTCCAATATCAAACAGCACGAGGCGAACTATCATGAGCTGCATTAACGAGCTGAGGCAAGCCCCCAGACATAAAGGCCCTGCCCGTTTGGTTACCACTAGTGACTAGTAGTGACAAATGCTGACGTCACGCTATACTATTAGTATGAGCGTGACGTCAGCATGTGTCACTACTAGTCACTAGTAGTAGCCAAACGGACAGGGCCCATGACAACTAAATACAACTAAAGCAAGAAGTAATATGTCGGAAGAGAGGCCTGGTCAAACAACCCACCCGTCAAAGAATCTTTATATTGGTTCACAGAGGGGTCAAAAACTGCGGAAGGAACAGAAGCTGTTATCTTGACCGTCAACCGGAAGACAACTATTTCAATACGTCTGCATAAGCCTACCAGTATATCAGGCAGAAATAGTGGCCATACAACATTATGCAAGGGAAAGACTGAGACGCAAAATAACTAATACACTAATTGCCATATACACGGACAGCCAAGTGGCAATAATCGACAGAGGTTAAGTCCCGGATCGTATAGGACTGCCAGCAGAACCTAGGCGAGCTAGGTAGACAAAACAGACTGACCCTAGGGTGGTTGCCAGGGCATAGTGTTATCAGAGACAATAACAGGGCAGACAAAATCGCCCGAGGAGGCGCATCAAAACCCTTAATCGGCCCGGAGCTGTACTGCAGTGTTTCAAAAGCAATCACAAAGATACAGAGCCTAGACGAGATAGGTAAACAAAACAAACTGACTCAACCGTGGTTGCCAGGGCATAGTGTCATCCGAGGCAGTACCAAGGCAGACGAGATCGCCCGAGGATATCAAAACCCTTAATCGGCCCGGAGCTGCACTGCAGTGTTTCAAAAGTAATCACAAAGATATTAATGGCAAATTAGATGGTAATAAAGTCTCAAGACTGGTGGACAAACCAGCCCTGGCAGAAACATGTAAAAGGCACCCAAGACAGGAAAATCGTTAGAATGATAGGAGGCCAATTAACAAGTCATTGCAGGCTTAGCATGCACATGGCACGGATAGGACTGGCGGAATAATCTATCTGTAGGTTTTGCCAGAAAGAGGAAGAAACTACAGAGTATGTACTATACCACTGCGAGATGCTATGTATGGTACGGGCCAACGAATTTGGGAACGGCAAATCACAAGGACGCCGAGGATTTGCAGTCTGCTAGCCAGAACAGTTCATAGAAGTCCTTTAAGACAGACACGCCGGGGTCCACAAAACATCTACAAAAGGCACCGTAGGTCCTGGAAGACCATGCCTTCTTAATCTAAAGTATCTAATGCGGTAAACTGGTCGGAAAGATTTAAAGTATATATTGGAGTAAAACAGAGATTCCCAATAACGATTCAATTTGTTCGTGGCAGATTGTAACGAAATTTATTTCGTTTCATGTTTCTTCGTAAATTTACATCTTAGCGCTGCGATTTGTGTGCAGCTGTATTTATTATTATATTATTGTTTAAACGGGTTTGATTGTATGCAACCCATATTGTTTATTGTTAAATTATTAATAACAAATGAATTGGGTATACAATTAGCATCCCAGAATTTTACAGTTGTTTAGCAATCCGCAGACGCACGGTGTGAATTTAATTTGTTATTTGCTCCTTATGTTTGTTCTATTTGAGTACAGTTTTTTGTGCTCAGCGTGGCTGAGTAGGGGTCACGCAGTTTTGCTGCGCGGCGATCGCTAGACGATAGCTCTCTTCTTCCGTGCCCGTCTTAGTGTCTACATGTCTCTGGTCTAATTTGTCTTGGCTGGTG
This sequence comes from Lordithon lunulatus, assembly GCA_963942505.1. Taxonomy (NCBI): domain Eukaryota; kingdom Metazoa; phylum Arthropoda; class Insecta; order Coleoptera; family Staphylinidae; genus Lordithon; species Lordithon lunulatus. The sequence goes on from OZ012673.1 coordinate 40,704,149, forward strand.
TATCCGGACACGTGTGAGTTGATGGAGGAAAGAGGCAAGGTATTTCTGTGAGTATCCTCTTCTTGTACTCAAATACGGCGTTGTTTCTGCATTTTGTTTACCCCATGTTTGAGTGCGAAGTATTTTTGTAGGCAGAAACAGCGTCGTGGCCTTGCTAATTTCCACCGGATCTCACATGGTCCGGACATTATCGTTTTTCTTAATTATTTCTTTTGTATCTTTAAATTTCATTCAGCGCTTCACGCACAACATTTTTCTTGCCATGCCCAGCCAAACAAATTTCTATGTATTGTGTTTTCTATTCTATATTTAATAATCTTTTGACTGACGTAATTTTTATTCATATTTTGTATTTCTCAACTGTTATCTATTTGTGTATTAATTAATTCTTATTTTTTGTGCTCTCAAACTACAACATTTCAACCTTCAACTTCGACGTCTCGTGGGATCAATCCGCTGCCTGGACACGCCGTTAGCCGTGGAGTGCCCGCACGTGACTCCCCTGTCAAAATAGTCTCCAGCTGTACCACAAGTCTGATAGCTAAGGAGCGAAGCAGGAGGACCGGCGCCCACAGGCCCCAATCTACGTCCAGGCAGGGAAGGGTTGATCGCGATCGCGATCGGCCGACCGTTGCTTGGTTTGAGACACCTTTTTTTGTATATACATATTCACGTTTTTATTTATTTTGTTATGTTCAATACAGTTCGTTGATAGAGTTTTATTTATATCATTATACTAACCACGTAACTTGCTCTGCAATGTTACTGGCGCCCACAAATTAACAACGAATCCACTCCCACCGTATCAACCTGAGCAGGCACACCTGTTAACGATATTTTTTCCAAGAGAAAAGTTGTTATAAGATATGTCTTACGTTTTAGAGAGCCGTAGGTATCGTAGTGGTGCGGAAGAAAGTCTGGAATCTGGCATATGCGGACGATGTGGTTGTATTGATTAAAGTGGAGATGAACTGACTGAGGTGATTAAAAACCTTGAGAAATGTTTTAGAAAGCGACGTTAGAATTGAATGTGACGATATCTAAATGAATTTTGTTTAGGGATGGCGAGATTGATAGTGAGGAGAAAATGGGAATAATAGTGGGACGTTAATATAAGAAATGCATGTACGATTTGAGATGCGTGCGTTAAGTCTATACTGCTATATGGAGTAGAAGGATGGGGTACAAGAGGGTGAGATCTAGTGGAAAGGGAGCAGGAATGGTAATGGAAGAAGTTACTGGGACTGGAAATGTCGTCCCCTTTGCCGATCCTCTAACAAGACACGAACCGAATAGGTAGGAGTAGGACAGATTAGAGCGGATGGTGTGGATAAGAAATAGGATAGGCCAGGGAGCGGTTGAAGGAAGGATAGAAGAAGGATGTATGAAAGAGTAGGTATGCCTAAGGTGTGGGTGAATGAGAAACTAAGAGGAGGGGAATGTGTGCGAATGGTGGTCACGAAGAAGACAGGAACGATTGAATGAGAGTTTGTACAACCCGAGGTATGTGGAGTGACAGGTACGAGGGAACCCCGGAGCTTATCTTTGCTCAACCCTAACCTGGTTATGGGTTAGGGTTGAGCAAAGATAATGGTACGCATGGCACAAGCTAGGGGTGGGTCGGAAAAGAGAGGAAGACAAGTGGGGACGGGGTTAAGTCTTGGTTTCCTAGGAAGCGACAAAAGCGGCCGTATTTCACGTCATTTTGACGTCACACATTTCTTTTACGTATATTTAAATAAATCTGGTTACCCAGAGAGCGGTATACTTTAAAGTATTGAGAAAATGTCATGAATTACACTGGCATCTGGTGAGTTATTATTCAATTACATGTACTTAAAACATATCTTGTAATGTGTAAATAACGTCAAAAATGGCCGTATTTATCGACACCGCTTGCTAGGAAACCAGGACTAGGGTACACCGCGTGTGTACTGTATAGTAAGGGGAGTAACACGAATAACGAGTGCGAGGGTATGAAAGAAGAGTGGTTGCGAGATTTCAGAAAAGTGAGTGAATGGCGAATAGAGGGTGGGAATGATGTGGACATCTGCAGAATCCTGTCGTGTGAGAGGAATTAGGTGAGGGACGGGGGACGGTAGTAGGGTTTCGTATGTGAGAAGTGAAGTTATGGGGATGGTATTTGAGTTATTTGAATTGTTAGCTCTTTTGCTGCTGCTATGAATATTTTGAGCGTCAACCGGAAGACAACTAATTCAATACGTGTGCGTAAGCATATCAGTGTTTCAGGCAGAAATAGCGCCAAACAATACTGTGCAGGGGAAAGGCTGAGACGCAAAATAACTAATACACTAATTGCCATGTCCCACACGGACAGCCAAGTGGCAATAATCAACAGAGGGAGAGGCACGTGGTGGCACCTGAACAACGAGTGTGAGGGTATGCAAGAAGAGTGGTTGAGGGATTGCAGAAAAGTGAGTGAATGGCCAATAGAGGGTGGGAATGGTGTGGAAATCTTCAGAAGGCTGTCGTGGGAGAGGAAGTGGGTGAGGGACGGGGGACGGTAGTAAGGTTTTTTTATGTGAGAAGGAAAGTTATGGGGATGGTATTTGAGTTGTTAGAATAGTTAGCTGTTTTGTCGCTTCTATGAATATGCTAAATAAAGTCTTTTTCATATCTATTTAATTTCCAATGTAATGCCCAGATATTTGTACTGCCCACATCCTGAAATCACTTTCCAATTCTAAGTCACTTATTTCTGTTTCATCCCTGAGGTACTTAAGTTTTGTTGTCATTCATTATTAGGTCTCACCGTACTTCTGCTGTTTACGTGCCATATATTCGAGGTCTTCCTTTGATGGTGTCATTGGCCATCTGCAGAGTGTATCACGATTGGTCCTCCACTTCAAAGTCCATTTTGCCGCATTTTCCTTTCCATAAATTCAAGGCCTTCTCTATGTTGATTTTGAATAGAGTTGGAGAACTTGAGCATCATCGCCTTAGCCATTTCGACATTTGAAACACTTGTGATAGGTTCTTGACATTCGCCAAGGCGACATGATATAGCAGTTCAACTGCTGTTTAGGTATAGTTTATACTGGACTCTCTAAGCTCTGGTCAGAGTTGCTATACTGGGATACTATAGGCTTCTTGCAGGTAAATTTCCTTGTCGAATGATAGTTGTAGATCTATAATTGAAGCAAATTATAGATATACAACTAGCATACGTAAAACGCATTGTCCATACATGACAATCTCATGAGAATCTGCGTTGTTATTCCGCAACAAAGGCTGAATATTCTGATTCGATTCGGTCTTTCAGAAGCTTACCAGTTTTAAATTTAAATCATTCAAATGTAAGAATAAAACTGTGAAAACCATCAGATTGGAAAACCAATGAATATACAAAACCTCAGACAATCTTTTGATCATTTTCTTATTATGCAAACCAGCCTGATCACATCTACAAAGTCATTATATGTCGAACTCCATCGTACATTGTTATACATAGTAAACTATTATAATCTGAGTTTAAATGAACCAGCAACTCGTTCGTCTTAGTTAATGCGCGTGCAGATATATATATATATATATATATATATATATATATATATATATATATATATTCACCGTTTTGGTCAAAACCCTCACAGCATTTTCTAATGTTTAAAAACTCAATTTTAAGCACAATGTCTGTTGATATCCGATTTGTCATTCTAAAAGGTTTATGAATCCATTTTCCTCTCGAACAATACTGTGAGCTCCATCAGTAGTTTACGAAAATCCACTTCTTTCTCCGTAAGGACATTTACTGCTGCATAGTACATATCTACTCCTAGTCCTTTTGTTACTATCTATGTGTTTATGTATCTATGTATCTATCTATCTATCTATCTATCTATCTATCTATCTATCTATCTATCTATCTATTTATCTATCTATCTGTCTATGTATCTATATCGGTTTTTAGCGTCCGAAGACAGTGTTCCAGATAGTTCCCTAGTATGGTAGTGCGGGATATTTGGCCTAAGCTTCAAGTTTTTAATGTGTAGGGTAAGTATCGACGGGACCAACGACTTAAAGTGCCTTCCGAAGCACCATAAAGTGCAGTTCCAACTAGGATTCGTGCCGTGTGAGACCTAGATTTGAATTTGAATTTTAATATGCACCCCACACTTTTGTTACTAATAATATTAAACTGATTCATGCTTCTTTAATATTATTCCCAAAGCAAAAACCAATGATAATCGCCAACTGGGCTGATCCAGTTATGTACTTTCATCAATACAAAGAGAATCAATACAGAAGAACGTATATTCAAGTGCAAGTTGTAGTTCTTTTCTTCTTTGTATACTTGGCTAGAGGAGGTAAATGAGAACATGGGTAGGCTGTTACCAATGAACACGGCTTTCGTAAGGGAAGTTCGAGTGTGAATGCCATATAGGCGGTCAGGAGGCACGCATACGCGGGATCATTGAGAAAGCGAATGCATTGTCTGATGGTCACATCACATGTCATCAATGGTTTCAACTGCCTCGCGTAGGACAGGATCATAAAGGCACTGAGAAACCTGAATTCACCGACGTCAATGCCACCCCTGCGAGCAAGCTATTGCTGGACAATAAGGGACAAAAAATTCAGTCTTCGAACCCCTTTTCTTCTCTAAAGTGCCTTTCGTTTATCACTTTGGGCTGGTACGGGATTATTGTTTCTTATTCTATTTACCGCTTCCGATGCGCATAAGTCTACATCGGCCTTTACAACCGGCGGCGCACGACCTCAAGACCTCAGCGATACAGCACGCCACGGGGACGACTAGCAATGATAAACCATGCTAAACGAAAGCTCCTTATGTACGATTGGGTCTTCGGACTGTACCTTCTACCAGGGAGCGAGCAGGACGTGGAGGTGCTGACGATAAACGTCCAGGCAGCAGTAACACAGATAGCAGGATGGATTCAGATAAATGGTCTAGAGGTCGCGGCTTACAAGATCGCGACCGCCCTGCTCTCTACAAGAAGGGCCAAAACAGTCAGGGTTGGAATCATCTAGATGATGGGGGAGACCAACCCCGTCGACCGCACAATCAACTACATGGGTATGGTACCCACCACACTTCCCATATCTTACAGGCCGCGCAGAAAAGAGGAATACTATAAAAACAAATGTGTATTTATGAATGTATTCTCTTGAATGAACAGAGGAAAACGAAATTTCTTTTATACCAATAATTAATACTCCTAATAAATACTTAGTTACAAATAATTTCCGTTTCCTATGTTTATAATGGAATACCACATAATAAGGGTAGCAACAATACCATTTGTTCTATTACATTTGACATTTGACCTAATTTTGTCGAGGAATTTCTAGGTACTATCTTTGAATAAGAAGTCTATAGTCTTTAGTAAGTGGCACTATTTAAAAATATGAATACATTTCGAATATTTCGAATAGTTACCAACATCTGAAAATAATAAATAATTAAATCCATATAATAACTTTTCTCACAGAGCTCATAGAACCGTTTTATAACAAAAAGGCAGTAAATGATGTTGTTTACCGACATATTAAATGAGAAAACAGTATTTTTTTGCCCACCAGTCCCGTATTTGGAGTTAAGAAATCTGTTCACCTTCATACATGGTATGATTAATTTAAAAAAGAAGTACAAAATAAAACAAATCTCATGCAATCCTAATAGCTGTCATTATCTTTTACTATTATCTCATTACCATTAATCTGGACTACTAATCATTAAAGGCTGTTTTACTTTCACAATTAGTCCCACAGATTAAACCACACCACACTGAAAAAGGCGTTTAATGACAATTGTCGTCTAATGAGTGCGAAATAATTTTTTTTTTATAAATTTCGTTCCACTGCACTGCTGCGACTTCTCGTAGATGGAATGCCGGCCTTAAAACGGAATAACGGCACGGTAATTACCCACTGCAGCGCTTTTGTAACGCAAAATTTTTACGGCCGTGTCGCAACGTGACTCAATTCCTTTATTAATCTGTTTTCGCGAGCGCCCATATCTGCATACACATACTACACATGGACTCGGTGCAATTAATTAATCGACGATTTATAGCTCGCGGAAACGCGAAAGATGTAACACTAATACGCCTCTTCGTGTTTCTGATTTGATTAATTGTCGCGGCTGTAATAATGAAGGCTTGTTGTGTCGATCGTAATTAATGGAACACTGTTCAGCGCAATCGGCGTGCTTACTGTTTTTATTACATTTCAATTAAAATGCTTCGGATGGTTTTATTGCACACTTGCCAGAAATGGCGCGGGTTATTAAATCAGCAACGTTCATGGGCAAATTAAGTGTATCAAATGTTTTGGGATTTTATATAAATTGTGTACATAAATGGCTTAACGGTGTTAGAATTTGAGAAGCTATTTTAGTGATTTTCCACGGAACACATGTGTACTAAGCAAGGGCTAGTTTACTGACTATCGATAGTTTTTATTCGATGTACCCATCACTGTGCAATAGGACGATTCAGTATCCTTCCAAGGCAAACGAATTTAAAAAAACTGTAACTTAATGCATAACTTTATACTGTGTAGACATCCAGTAATAAAAATTTCATTATATTAAAGTAGTTCAATATAATAATGGATACGTGTGATCCAGCCGTAATAATGCGAAAAAAAAACAAAACGACCTTACATAACAAACGAAACCACCTGACGTAATAAATTCAAGCCAACATTTCGGGCAACAATAAACCCGAGCACACTAAATTTTCCCCGCCTCTTCTAGCTACGGTTCCAGCAGGACGTCCTTCGCGCAATGATAATTAATTGGCGATTAGCGTCGCCCAGATTCGCGAGGGCGTCCTGTCACTGTGGCCCGGCACGGCGATTCCGATTGGGATCTTCGGTCGATTAATAACAATCCGGCCGGCCTGAATTTGCATACGAAATCGTTATTTCACTTGCGGGCCCGAGAGACGGGAGGCCGTTATTAAATAATTACCGGCCCGGGCGTAATTTCGAATTCCTCCGGGCCGCTGTTTCACAACACGCCGGGTTGTTCACTCCGAACAGTGTTTAGAAATTGTTCGTAATGTCGAGCACATGCGAGCCCGTTTGGATTTTTATTTTTTGGGCTTCTTCGCTTATCGGAATGCACGCTAAATAATAAATGTGGGTCAATAACTGTCCGTCCGGCAACAATAGGCCGCCTTCTGTATGTGTAATACTTTCGCGCCACTAATTAATTTCAATTTGCAATGGTGATATATTTAGAAACGACTCTTAAATATTCCAGGCATGAATGAGTGAGGAAAAATTGACGTCTTATGAATATTGATGATTTACTACTTGCATGGTAGGAGCGTGCTTTGGCGTACAAAGTTAATACAATATCGACTTTTGTCGTGCAAAGCAATTATTATTAAACTTTAATATACCATGCCTTCCCTAATTTCATTGTATACAACAAAGACACTGATTAATTAAGATTTTTATATATTTAATTTAAATATGAGTCTTCGTAAATACAATGTAGCTGAATACTAGACGACAATTTTACACAATAAGGTAAGAAAACTCTTCTATCTTTATCCATGCCTGTTTCCTCGTATTTAATTATTTATTAATTTATTTATTTGTACAATTGAAGACTGGACATCAATAACAGGCTAACTGCCAAATATTTCATTTTGAGTTTGTGACAGCACAATAAATACCCCGAGCAACTAAAAAAAAACTATTAAAGATACTAGATGCGCCAAGCGATAATAAAGGCACCTTACACGGTCAATAATACTGTCAATTCTAGCACTGTCAGTATTTGCTTGATCCTCCTCCTCCATATATATATATATATATATATATATATATATATATATATATATATATATATATATATATATATATATATATATATTTATATATATATATATATATATATATATATATATATATATATATATGAATAAGTAATCAATTATCCGGATAAATACACAGTATTCTCTTCATTCCATCAATACCAAACCTTACACGATCAGTAATACTGTAAATATTTTAGAATAATTAAAATTTTAAAAACATGTAATTGTAGAGTTATAAAAAAATATTGACAGTATTATTGACCGTGTAAGGTGCCTTATAGATCAGAGCAGTTACCTATCCCTAATGAAGACAACGAAAACCAGTAAGAAACAAATGATCCTGATTAAGAAAAAGCAAAACAAATTATCCATCAATATTTGTACAAGGGTTGCCAACTATTCTTGTTTCAAAAGGAGGACGGTTCGGGTTGTTAGGTTAGGTCCTCCGCCGGTCCGTGCTACCATCGAGAGATCGAGAGGTGGTGAGGACCTCACCGATCTAGTTAGCACGGGGAAGGGAGGGCGACGAGGAAACCGCACCAAACCAAACCAGGACAAAGCGGTAGTCCGCTTTGTCCTTGTTTGGTGTCCTGAAACCTGAGAACAGAGGCAAGTGGACAGAACCTCAAACTCGTAAAAAGGGAAGGTGATTGTAGCGTCTGTGTGAAAAAAAAACATGACAACGGACACTATACACGGCCAGAGAAGTACACTACGTTTACCCTAAAATAAAAGGAACAAATCGACAAGGACCGAAAAAATGAACCGTATACTGTACACAGGAGGGAGACCCGGTGCTGAGGTCTCCCTCCTAAGTACGGTATACGGTTCATTGTTTTGGTCCTTGTTCATTTGTTCTTGTCGGTGAGGGCATCGCGGTGGGGCCTCCCGTCCGTAATTCGACTACCATCTAGCAGCAGCAAAAGAAG